>OW388147.1:13068125-14272500 GCA_936450015.1 Meganola albula
CCTCATCTGTTCATACGCAGTCATCAGTACAGTCTTAGCATTCCTACTGTCCTGCACCTGTTTTCTCAGCTCGATTAAGTTGTAGCAATGTTCACAGAGCCGGAGACCGGTCTTCTCTATGGTCTCTGGGTCTGGTTCGGTCGAGGACTGAGGTGCTGAGGGGTCTATTATTGTTCCTGTAAAATATTTAAGGTATGTAACTCTAATGAGAAGAATGGTTAGACTCAATATTGATATTGCAGAACTATCTCCTTGTAATAAATAAAAATTAAAAAAATGATGATAAAAAGTCTGCAGGGATTGATCTGAAAATTGTTGAATATGTTGATGATATCCTAAATTAAATTGTAAGGTCATTTTTATTTCAGTTATCATGTTCCATTGAGATGCTTTTTGTATATTGTGTGGTTACATTTTGCAAAGACAATTTCCAGCCATCTTAGAATCTCCTCAATACTGCTATTCAATATAAAGGTATAATATGAAACCTTTGATTCGAAGTAGTCTAGATAGCAGTGGCGTAGCGTGCCTTGTCGGGGCCCCATATAAAAAAAATTTTGGAGGCCCTTATATGGAGGTAAAGAATTTTCACAAAAGAAAAAAAATATTGTGAGAAGAAATATTTATTTATCACATAATTTACCCATTTTACAAATAAAAATCGAATTTTAAATATTCACTCTCCTTGCCTTTTTTTCGGCAAACTGATTTATTAAATCATTTATGGCTGATGATGATTTTAGTTTTTGTTTTTATTCTTTTTCTTTACACACTTTGGGGGCCCCCGTGGCCCGGGGCCCCGTATAATTGATACGGCAAATACGGCGGTAGCTACGCCCCTGCTAGATAGTTTAAAATAATTAAAAGCAAGGCAAAAGGTTTTACTTACTAGCTACAGTAATATCCAAGAAAATAGAACAGTCATGGCACAGGATAGAGCCACATAGTCGACAGTGGTGCTTCCGACGAGTCAGGTTGAAAGCCTTTGCACAGTTGGGGCATAGTTTCACTGATGACCCATCTAACCAGGGCACTACCTGCAACATTAGGGAGAAAACACATAAAACTAAAAGCTAAATAATACTGAACAGGAAATTCTCACCAACATTAAATAGTAAGCTTTATAATACCTCTATGTCTTATTATTGTAACAGTAGTATATCATATTAAATCAGAAAGTCAAACCTAATAATAATAATATAGTGGGACATTAACACACACGGCCATCTGATCCCAAACTAATCAGAGCTTGTACTATCGAAACCAGATATTTGGTAACATACGACATATAATACTTTCCTTTTGTAAATACATACATACATAAATATAGATATTTACACCCAGACTCCAGACAAAAAGACGTGTTCGTCAGACAAATGTTTGACTTGGGTGGGGATCGAACTCACAACTTGCGAAGTGAAAAGCAAGTATCTCACCAACCACACCACCGGCTTGTCATTTACCAATATTACAGAGAAGAACATCATCTATATTATACCTAATCATTTCACTATAAGGTGCAAAGCTAGATTAGCTCATAAGAAATGAAACAATAGCTGGCAACATGTCTTTATCAGAAAAAACATTAAAAAATATCTTTCAAATTAAAGGGGCTGTTTGAAGATATGTACATTTTAAACTGAGTTGATTTGTATTCTAGGAAATATAATTAAATATTTTTTCAAACTAGAAATTACAGAAATGAGCCTTAAGACATTTTTGAGAGTTATTTCTTTCAGATGATGATTTACTAGATCTAAAATGCATTAGTTAACTGGATCTTGATACACCACTCTTAAACATTTTACATAATATAACCTGGAAGGTAATAAGGAAGCCCAGATGTGTATTGCTTAGGGCATCAGTAGTTTTTAATCAGCAATGATGATCAAGCTAAGTAAAACAGCATACACTAACAATAATAGAGAAGTGTGGTGGAGTCAGTTTACTGAGGAAATAAGACTGAAGGTTAGTATAGACTATTCACAAATATTCAGTACTTACTTCTTGCTCATAAAGTTTCCTCTGACTGACATCAGCAGGCATGTTAGACACCAGTTTATCCAGTCTTATCAACAACTTGTTAGTTTCAGTCGCGTACCTCTCCAGCCGTGCTGAGCGTACACCCTTTAGGTACTCTGTGGAACTTCTTACAACACCCACTGTCTGCTCTTCATCGCAATAATAACTATCTTGGTAACTAACCCTCAAAGTCCTATCAAAAGTCTCTTTCAAATCCAAATCATCGTTGTTTAATATTATTTTCTTCGCTTTACCGAATATATCCTTCAAAGAACGCAGAACATCTTGCTCCTCTTGGTGTAAGCTCTCAAAGTGACTAGTTAATTGGGAGGCGGACTTGAGGTCGGCCTTACAGATTGGACACAGAAATCCTTCCAATATCTCGTCGTCGTTAGCAGTTGCCATGGTTAGGATTTGGTATACATAATACAGAAACGTCGTAGTCTAAGTTATTGTTAATTACTTTCAAGCTAAACGTACATTAAAATGCAAGCAAATGATCAATTACTATACTACACAAAAATACCGACCGAAAGCAGCAGGAGGAAATAGGAATTAGAAAACAACAATCGTTGACATTTGACAGTATCTCCTAGGTAGATATGATGACAGTTGACACTGACATTATATTAAGAAGAGTTTACATGAAGAGCATGTAAACCGTAGACAGAGAAAACTAGTTTTCTCTGTCTACGGTTTACATGCTCAAAACATTTTTTTTAATCTATTCGTGGCATTGACAACAGTGCCTGCGGCCAACATAGATCCTTAACATATCCATTATCGTACCACAGAATACACAAAATCGCTTCGAGGCGGAATTTATTGCTTGCTCATTTCGTTCTCAGGAATGTTGACCAACTATTTAGCAGACGAGGAAGCCGCTCCACGTAACAATATACTCTTAAAGAGAGGGCTCTAAAGTTTAGGGGCCCCAGTCTGAGCAAAATAGGCACCTAGGTACCCGTGACAACAATAATTTCGCTCCATTGCATTGGATGCAATGCAACTTTTTATCCTAATACCGCGTGGGCAAAGCCGTGGGAAAGAACTATTATATAACTAGGTTTTCACAGGTAAAGAAAAACAACGAAATCTACATAACAGATTTCATATATTCAGTGACATCAGTAAATTGTCCCTTTAATTCTTCTAGACCACTTTGCGTTTCTGGCCAGTTTTGTTTCTCAACAGCTCTAAGAACAGCTTGAGCAGTCAGCCGGGCGGAAGACAACTGCTGGTTCGCTTGAAGCACATCTTTCTCTTCAGCCTCCCGCCTCGCTTTCATGCTGTACTCTAGCATAGATTGAGCTAGCTCAATAACTTGTTTACACGTCTCAGGATTGTTGCTCCAGTTGCCATTCTAAAACAAATTGTTTATTTTTATTCACCTTAAAATTTATCTTAGATTTCATCGGGGTTTGTGGTAATGAAGACGCAAATGGTAGGTTGACAGTTGGTCATTGGTTAAGTTACATTACAAGGTACCGATTCTTGCGCGTTAGATATTTAACTCTAATAGACAAATTTAATGTCAAAAAAATGTCAGAAAACTAATGATTTATTTTCGATATATATGCCTTTATGAGATAAATATTTAAACCCCGAGAATCTGGGTCCAGCACACCAGCCCCGTTGTTTATGGTTTCTTGTCGGCATATCGTCTGAACGCGGCGGCTGGGTCTAGAGATGAGCAAAATGCCGGGAATTTATAAAAGTGATGAGACAATTCACACAAAGATCTGGGCACGACGGCACCTTCAAAGGCGAGGTTGATACCGCTGCGACATCGCTGCTCTAGTATTTAGTATTTTATGGTAGTAGAAAAAAAAATACCTGTGTATATCCCCTGTAAGCTTTGAGCAGTCTCTGAGCTCTCAACAAATATGTAGGACTCAGATCAGAGTACAGCTGCCACAGATCCGGCTTATTCTGATGTATTGATGTTATCCTCCCGAACAACTCTAGTACACGCTTTCTTAACCTGTAAAGGAAATGAATTCTAACTTTCTAAGTCAATTAATTAAAAAAAAGGACTGCCGAGTTGGTCTGGCAATAAGGGTTCGGTTTTGTAATAGGAGGATAGACAGATGAATTTTTACTAAATGTCTAAAAGATAAAATAGATATCGTGTAGGACACCATCGCCATAGTCATAGAACTCATTTTTACAGTCGCCTAGTCGTCCAACAGGTTGGAGGCGGTACCGGGTAGCCATACATTGTACTCAGTACCCACTATTGAGAGTTGACTAATTGTTGTTGCGCCGCCCTTCTTTTTTGTCAGGGGTAAAAAAGTAAAAACCCTGAGGTATGACGTAATTTATAAATAGAAGCGGCATTTTACAAGACTTAAAACTGCGTTAGAGCACTGAAGTTTTCTACACTGTGGTATTTTTTGTGATTATAAACTTATTTGAAGGTAGTTAGGTATACTAAGCGCGATTTATCTTTTAAATAAAAGAGAAAACTGAGTCACTGACATATCAATGCACAGTCTAATCCTAATCGGAAGCGAAAATCGGAGTCGGAAACTAAATTTGACACATAGCTTCCGTGTGAGGTCTAGGGGGTGCACTAAGTGAGGAGTTTTCAAAACTCACCCTTTCAGAGGGCAAAACGGGGACCACGCGGGCGAAATCGTGGGCAAGCGGGAAGCTAGTGTCAAAATATGAAAAAAAAAAGTTTTTTTTCGACAAACTTAGTAAACCGGTTTTTAGGTATGGTTTTAATAAAAACTACTAAAAGTTATTTGTTTTTATACCTGGCAGCACTGTTCCCATCCGCGTCAGTTTTGCCCTCGACAATGGCGCGAACAAGCAACGCCAACACTTCGACGTCATCGAACTTGTGCTGCAAGTCTAGAAGCCGGTGACAGCCGCGGATCACGTCTTCGAAGTGCCCAGTATCCATGCTAACGATTATTACGTTCTCCCATAGCTGTGGAAAGGGTAGAATATAGGGTGATATTATTATTATTACAGTAAGGTGTAGGCAGAGGAAGAGGCGCCCACCAAACAAAGCCGCACCGCCAAGCGACTTTGCCGTGTTCCGGTGCGATGGCTGGTGACACCATGCAGAGATGGGCCGGAATTGTTGCTAATTTATGGTTTCTAACCACATGCGACCTTCTCACCGAAAATAATCAAGAGAATCGGTATCATTGCTTAACAGGCAAGTTGTAGCCGAGTGCAAGCCTATTTCAGAATAAATAAGGAAAAAGGGCTTATTTATATATGTATCTCACCTTCCAATTATCATAATTGTATCTAAGGGCCTCTATAAGTGCTCTGTACGCCCTGTTCTTATCTCCTTGTTTGACGTACACTTTAGCGAGATTGTTCCACGCCTCAAACGTATTCGGCTGCAAGTACGTGTAACGACGATACGCTTTCGCAGACAACTCCCACTTTTCCATTTCTAAGGCTGCAAACCTATATAACAGGAGAAAAACGCCATCTGTTCATTTTCCATAAAAAATACGGGTAAAGATTACGACTATATCGAAAACCGGGAGTAGAAAAAGTTCGTGCTCAGGGGGACCAACTTTTCTACTCTTGGCCGAAGGGTGTCGTCCACCGGAGATTTCGCGGTATCTACGCGCCACTACGCTGCGCAAGCGCATAACACGACGACGCCGTCTCTTCGTGTTAAATATTTTTTACTATATTATTGTTATTTAAATTTTTATATATTTTGGCCAACTAGGCCAATAGGCCTAGTTGGCCAAAACAAGTATGCAATTAAAAATATAATAAACTAGCGGACCCGGCAGACGTCGTTCTGCCCGGTAAAGCAGTGACATCTACCGGGTCTCAGACCTACCGAATAGGTATAACCAATAATAAATAATAGGTATCTTCCGGTTTTCGGCACTTCTTCGCTTTCTAAATTTTGTTTTTTTTTTAATTTTTCTCTGCGTAAGAACCATCCTCGTACTTAAAGTAATATTTAAAAAAATAATTAGCGTAATCGGTCCAACCGTTCACGCGTGATGTCGTGACAACGGAAAACAGGATTTATTTTTATATATATAGATACATGAACGAGTGACTTACCCTAATCTTAACCACACGCGTTCCTGTATAGAATTGATTTCCACTGACTTTTCGTAATGAGGAATACACTCTTCATATTTTTTGTGATCGAATAAGAAATTACCCCAATGTCTTTGAGCTCTACTGCTTTTGTGGTTTGAGAACTCCCATGCTTTTTCATAGCATTTGACGTCATCTGAAAAAAAAAGATTATCAAACCAAAGGTTACTCAGTAATAAAGGTACGATACAAGGAGAGAGAAAGATCATTGTTCACTTCGACCCTTTTTATGCAGTCGGTTAAAAACTATTCTATGTTCTTCCCCGGATCTCTAACTATCTCCATACCAAATTTCATCCAAATCGGGTTTGGCGTGAAAGCGGCAGCGACAGACAAACAAAATATAAATTATATAAAATATTAAGGATTAATTAATTTTCGATAGCTGCACGTTGTAGTTTCTTGGAAAAATTTTTGAGCTTATAACAAAGTTTTGATTTGCAGTGAGAATTTTTCGTGGCGTTGACTTTAGTAGAAAATATGTGTAGTATATTATGGCAACATTATACAAACCAGTGGCGTCACCAAGGAGGCAGTATAATTTTACAGTAGGTTTGATGTCTATCTGTTGTTGAATTACTTCTGCTGCCTGCAATATAAAAAATATATACACTTTAACTACAAATGAAATCGGAAAAAACAACAGCCTATTTAAAAAAAATTGTATCTATTAGTAAATCGAACCATCTCCGGGTTCAAATCCTAAAAATAATCTTTACTTACTGTGTTGCTTTGTGTTTATTTTAAAGTATTTTACACAAATATCATTGCTGATATTTGTGTAAAATACTTTAAAATAAAAAAGCTGGGTCACGCAACAATTAGCTTTGAGCATCCAGCAACTAGCCTTCTGTCTGTACCACCCATGTGTAAGTAAGGATTCAAACTTACAGTCCATCAAATCTAAGAAGTACCGTTTGACAGTTCTAAACGTAGTACATTCAGGATTTTATTTTTTGTATGAAAATTGTTTATGTTATGTTAAAACAAAAATAGCTTCATAATTCAATTATTTTAAAGGAAAGCTAATAAAAATAGTGTGAATTACGCCTTTATAAAGCTAATTGAATAGAAAACAGTGAAACGTCAAACGGTACTTCTTAGATTTGATGGACTGTAATTATTAAATTTAACCTAAATCAGGTCAGTGGTTTAAGCGAATAAAGTCAACAGGCAGACAGAGCTACGGTCGTATTTATACTAATAATATGATGCTTAAGAGTTTGTTTGGTTGAACTCACTTATCTTATGGAATATTTGATAAATTCTTGCACTGGTATATAGCCTATTTGTTAAAGAAGGCTATATGCTGATTTTTTCACACAGCTGGGCCCGATACAAAATGTAGTTCTCGCGGGCGGAAAGCTAGTTTACAATATTAGTACAGAAGTACGTTCTTTCAGAGGACAAGTATAGATATAAGTATGGTAATTTCATGGGTACGCACAAAACGCTTTACTTCCACTTTTATTGTGCGAACTTCAAAGTTGTGGAATTCTCTACTGGTATCTCTTTCCCGATAGCTATAACCTGCTTGTCTTTAAGTGACAAGTGAATCGGTATTTACTGGATAGCGGGTTCCATTTAGACTACATCATTGCTTAATTTAAGGTAAGTTCTGGTCAAACGAAAGCTTATTATAGAATAAAAAGCGTCAGCGTAAATTTAATTTCTATCTTCAGCGTCAGTATTGGCGTTAGCGTCAACGAATCCAATTTACCTTGTGCCTCAACTGTAGTGTGGTGTAACACACAATAACGTCTTCCCACAGCTGAAGCCTCAGGTATTCCTCTAGAGCGGCCTTCACCAGTCCCAAGCTGAGATACAAGTCCCCTAGCTGTTGTCGCCACATCCACGACGGCTGCAGACCTGTTGCCCATAGGTATGATAACCTGAAGACAGTGTGAGATTTAGTTACTTTTCTTGTTCACATAAGTATTAAATCCATATGGAATATTATTTATTAATTAGATAAAGATTTAAAATAATTATATTTTCACACATACCCACAGTGCCACCTAGTCCAAAATTAAGCAATTATATTTGCTTTTTTTTAAATACACAAAACTCAAAATCACCAAATACTCCCTGACATTTAAAAAAAAATCTAAGAACCAGACCAATTTCACTTCACATTTACTTGAATTCTTTTTTAGTGTAGATACACTGCTGAGCTCCGGCACTTAAACTCTCTCAACTCATAAGAGAGTTGTTATATTGCAGTATGACAAGCTCTGCTTAGTATAGGATCAGACCACAGGTTGAATATTATTATTTTAAATTATTTACACAGACATGATGCTATGTTATCTTACCTAGCAGAAGACGAAGCACCAGATTTATCATTCACAATATTCTCGCACTGCAACATAGCTCGCTCCACAGTTCTTTTATGATTCGCTTCCAGTTTACACCTCAAGAGCAACGCTGCTACTCTGGTAGACCATGCACCTTTCTTCTGAGACAGAACTGCTTCAATGTATGGTTGTAATTCTTCATTCATTAGCTCGTCTTTTGGTTGGGACTTCATTAGATATTGACTGGAAGCAATACTATCTATTATAGAGTTTTGGTTACAGTATACTATGAAGAAGATATGTTTATCGGAGATTTTATAAATTATTTTCAATTAGATTATTGATCCCATTAAAATAGCTAATGAGTATATTATTTGGTAACTTCAGCACAAAGACAACAACAAATCGCTTTTAAAATGACATCCATTTGGGTGCACGAAATGTTTTGTTCATTATTATCAAGACAAGATTTTAAGGGAAGGGAAAAAATATGTACAGTGTAGTTATAAACACTGGGTGCCTGCAACACCAGGGCAATATTATGGACAGATATTGATAAGTTGATGACTTACACAGTCAATAAACAAATAATTTGCTCCAAGCTTGGAAGTTCTGCTTGGTTGATCTTCTCTGTATATTCAATTTTGTTGAGCCTCACATCATCTTGAAGTTCAATGTCGGGAGGGAGCTCAGAGGAGCCATGACTCTCTTCAGCTGTTGGTCTCTCAACACTTGAGTCTAGTTCACTGTTTAGTGCTAGTTGGGGAATTATGGTTTGTTGGAATTTTGTCCTCTTGCCGAGTATACCTGGAACAATACATCTCGGTAAAAAAAGATAATCTGATGAATTTAAGAGATGGGTTGGATTTCTGTAATATTTGCATTATTATAGTCTATTCGCGTTAAGAAAATAGTGACTCATCAGTGCAACAGCAAAGTAAAGGCGTATTCATACTGAGGGTAAAAATCAAACCATTAATATTAAAGCAAACTTTTTATTAAGGTATTTTCAAATATTTATTCTTTTTAAAATTAAGAAATTAATAGTACCTATAATAATAAAAATATTATTAAAATTAAGTAGTAACTATAAAAAATTAATCAGAATCGTCAGAATTTTCATTGGTATTTATAATAAAAGAATTCTGTTCCGCAAGTTCAATAACATCATCTAAGTCCCACATATTTTTTTCTTCATTGACCACGTGGTTACAGCATTTCTTCCATTTGTTCGAGTCTATTGTTGCTATTGCGTCATAAAACAGCTTTTCTACATCTTTAAGTTTATATGTCGAGTTATTGGCAGCAATATAATTTTTTATTTGAGCCCAAACCAACTCAATTGGATTGAGTTTACAATGATACGGAGGCAGGCGGAGAATTTCAATGCCATTTGCTTTAGCGGTTTCGTCGACTAAATAGGTATTATATTGCGGGGCAATTTCGCTAACTTTCAACATAAGTTCCTTTTTTAAATAACTCATATCCATTGTCACGTCTTTACTTTGAAGCCAGTCTATTATCTGCTGTTTATTCCATTGAGGTGTCGGTATCTTCTCGGATTTAACAGAATGATAGGGAGCGTTATCCATGACGACAACGCTTCCCGGTTCAAGTTTTGGGATGATATTTTTGAACCAGTTTATAAATTTTTCGCCGTCCATTTCTTCGTGGTAATCTTTAGTTGATTTAGATTCAAATAACAATAATCCCCCTTCCACAAATCCTTTTTCACTTCCAATGTGCAAGACGATCAGCCTTTTACCTTTCCCTGTAGGAGCGCCAGGACCATTACTTAAACCGGCTCGATAAGCATCCTTCTTATTCTTGATCGTCGAATCTACCCATGCCTTTGCTTTAACGTGTCCAGCGTTTACCCACGTTTCATCAAGAAAATATATATTTTTGTTGGCTTCCCTGTGTTCTTTAATTTTTCTTAGGTATTTTCGTCGCCATAAAACGATGTCGTCTCTTTCTAGTAATAATGATCTGCTCTCCCGTTTCTCAAAATCGAAACCAAGCTCATGTAGTATTTTATGGAGGGTGGTACGTTTAAAAGGTGGAATGTCTGCATCATCATTACATAGTGATAAAACTTTGTCTAATGTCGGGTACTCTTTTTTTAAATACAATGAATGCACTTTTCTCCTTATAGTACTTTTGTCTACATCATCAAATTTGTCAATCATGGATAGTCGAGCTCTTTTTTTTACAGGAGATTTTAGAGTATTCGTTTCTTTCTGTTCTTTGATGATTTTATAAACGGTACTTTCAGAAACACCACATGCACTAGCCGTTTTCACTAATATACTTTCCAAAGGCACGTTTTGGTCACCACACAGTTTAAAGTATTTAAAAACATTATAAGTCACTCGTCTTTCTCCACTATGAATTATTGATCCACTTTTATTTTTACGAATAGGTGAGGTATTCATTTTTAAAATTATCAAAAACACGTCCGTACTGTCTGAAGGCCTCACTTCAACTGGTCAATGTGAACATGACTTTCTAATTTACTATGCTCTAATTGGTCAAGGGGCGTGGCTAAGCAGAGTGACAACGATGAGTCACTATTTTCTTAACGCGAATAGACTATAGTTAAACAATTAGCTGTCACTTACCCATCAACTCTAGCTTCAAGCCAGCCAGTTCTCTGGCCTTAGTCAGGTACTCTTCTGTCCTCTGTACCCTTCCATAGATAAGATAAGTCTGTGCGATCTCCACACATAGTAATATCTGAAGCCGAGGCTTATCTTGTATAGTATGAAGCAAGTTTGTCAGTTTAGCTATAACAATCTCTAGTTCGGAGTACAGGGTAGCACTGGTGTCTTCTAAAGCTCTCTGGTGGACTACCTTACTTCGGAAATACCACCACAAATTAAGCTGTAGAGGAGTATAATATGAAATGTTACTACTATCACATTGTAAGGAAACTCGTACAGTGGTCCAATAAAGTTTTAAGTCGTGTGAAGTGCCAGTTCCATTTAGCATTCCACCATACCCCACAGTTGTCACTTACTTTTTTAACTCTTGACTAAAAAGAAGAGTGACTCAAAAACACATAGTCAGCTCTCTATGGTTGGTACTAAGCACAATGTATGGCTACTCGGTACAGCACCCGACCCATTGGACACTGTAAGAATGAGTTCTATAGACTGCTACTGTTATGAGTGTAAAGTTTACATGTCAACCCTGTTAGTGTCCCACAGCTGGGCACTGGTCTTCTCTCAACTATCTTACAAGTTAAGTGTTTAGGCCTTACTCCAAACACACTGGTCAAGTGCAGGTTTAGTAGATTTCACCCATTTCCTTGAATGATTGGTTTTTAGACATGACGGTTTCCTCACGATATTTTCCTTCATGGATATTGAGCAGTGAGCAATTCACACAAAGATGTGTGGGCACGACTGGGAATTATACTCGCAATCTTATATTTCTAAGGCATGGCCCGTATATACTTTTCTTTTGTAAACACATACTTAAATATAGATAATTACACCCAGACTCATGACAAACAGATGTGTTCATCACACATATGTCTGAATTGTGTGGGAAACAAACCCACGACCTGGACCTGAATGCAGTAATCTCAGGGACTACTTGTCCTACTTCAAAAAATCTTGCACAGCTTTCAATAGTCCATTTATTAAGGAAGGCTAACTAAAGGCTATATTTACATGTAATAAAATTTAGTCTATGCAGGTGGAAAGCTATAGGCCGACCAATTAACTCATGTATCGCCTATCGCCAAGAATCTGACTCCTCAAGCTGTACAAACAGTGATCATGATTCAAGCGATATGGATATTAGTGACAAATAGTCTTACATTACTTTTATCTGTGATTAAATAGTTCTTTAAGAGATTTAATTAATGTTTTATGACTTTGTACCTCAGATGGCAATTCACGAGTTAAACAGACAGCCTATAGTGAATAAATATTTTGAGCATTACCAAACTCTGATCAACACTACAAAGAGCGTTAAAGACTTGTGTTGAGAAATATAGCAGCTCAGGATACAGTGTGTTAACATAAATAGGTTCAGAATCTTTCTGCAAAGCTACACTCGCATCTATTCTCTCTGGCCACTCAGCACCAAATACCTCTTCAAAGCATATTTTCTCATGTTGAGTATTCCAATTACAGTCACAGTAGGTTAAAAATGAACTAATGGCAGCAAAAAGAATATTTTCTACGGTTGTCCCATCACTCTGGTGCTTTTTTATGAACTCTTTTAATGGCTCTGTTTCCAAGCTAGTTTCAAGTAATTCTTTGCACAATACGTCAATATCTTTCGCGGTCCACTTTCCTGACCATAGCTTTTCAATAGAGGTATTACCTAAAAGTGTGTTAAAAATTTATTAAATTAAAAAAGATTTATACATTTCTAGAAGCTACATTGGAAATTTAAATTAACTTACTTGAGTTACAACTTTCGTCATAGTTGCATAAAAAATATATAGTTTCAGCTTTCATAATAATAACTTAAAAGTTTATTGTAAACTATGGATGAAGCTGTGTTCTTAAAATTGTATTAAGAAGCATGTATTAATATTGTTTGTTTACTATATTACTGAAAAGAAATAAATGTAGTTGAAATTCAAATAAATAATTTAATCATAATTTGTTTGCTTAAATTTTTATCACCAACTCCTTACACTACAATTACTAAAGTAGGATTTTTTATAGAGTAAAATTAATTTATTCCACTTTCTAACCTCTAAAACATTGTTTTTTTTTATCACGACCAGTGTTGCCAGATCAAAATTTCAAAATCCAGGAAATAATAGAAAAAAAATCAGGAGATTGACCTGAAAAATCAGGAAATGAATAAAATATTTATTTACTTTTACGATATTCATAATCAATAACTAATACTTTTCATACATTTGACTTTTTAGCGTTGTTTTTGAAAATTAAATCAATTTTTTTATTTCAGTACAATTTTAGTCCTTATTTCTGCAATAACTGGTGTTCAATTTATTTCTCAATTTGGCCTATATATATATATTTTTTTTTACATTAACACACACGGTCATCTGATCCCAAACTAAGCAGAGCTTGTACTATGGAAACCAGATAACTGGTAATATACTACATATAATACTTTTCTTTAGTAAATATATACTTAAATATAGATAATTACACCCAGACACAAGACAAACAGACATATTTAAATAAATGTTTGTCTCGGGTGGGAATCGAACCCACGACCTGCGGCGTGAAAAGCAAGAATCTTACCGATCACGCCACCGGCCCGTCTATTTTAACACTTAAAGACTATTTTAACAAATTAAATTAATTTGTTAAAATAGTCTTATTTATCTCCAGTTGCTATATTTATCTCCAGTTGCTGCAAACAAAAAACTAAACGACATCTATTACATGCAAAATTTAAATGTATGTTATAACATATCAAATGTTACTGCAAAAGTAATTAAGTGATTTAAATAGTTAAATTAAGATTTTTTTTTATTTTTTGTAATTCCTATCAAGTTAAATGATTTATTTCATTATGTATTTTTTTAACCGCAATGTCCAAGAAATAGACTTTAATATCACTTCAACCCTGTTTTAGTGTCCCACAGCTAAGCACGTGTCTTCTCTCAACCATTTTACGAGTTAAAAGAGTTTAGGCCTTAGATAGACAGATACAGTATGCATTGCAATAACACGTTTATTTTTAATTACACTTACCTGAATTCGGTTAGAGAGTTTCATTTAGTGTTTATTCCGTAAACAAAATCTATTCCATTGAAAATTAGTAGGTAGATCTCATACGTTATTTACCCTGTAGACGTACCTATGATTTTATTTTATGATACAGATATCAGGAGATATTACAGTAAAATCAGTAGATCAGGAGAATCTCACACAAATCAGGAAATCTCCTGATAAATCAGGAGATCTGGCAACACTGATCACGACGCATACGGCATACCACAGACTTACTAGAGATGGATGACACAGATAAAGTTTTAATTTAAAACTTTCAGTAAAAGTTTCAGTAACGTTACTTATTTTATACCGTTATGAGGTAACATTTCGTGGAACGGAACGAAATTAATTTCGTTTTTAAGTCCCTGGTTTTAAAGTCAGCACCGCGAGTTTTTTTTTTTTTTTTTTTAATGGCTCGGTTGTAGACCATTTGCCAATATCAAAGTTAAGGAAACTTATAAAACATTAAAACAATTTAATTTAGAGCGGATGGAAAAACCAGAATAGGATTTGGGAAGGATTAAATTTTTAAGTTGGTGTTTAAGTTTATAAAATCAACTAGAATAGAATATATACGAGGGTTATTATGATATAGAAGTAACTGGATAGAAGTAGGTAAAGGGACAGGAATAGATATCAAACTATTATAAAATGAATAGGAATCATAGAGGGGGCAGGAAAAAAATATGTGATTTATATCAGCTACACCGATGCCACATTCGCATTCGTCAGATTGTAAGATTTTGAGACGGGCAAGATGCGCCGGTGTGCTGTTGTGGCCCAAACGCATGCGTATAAGTGAGGAAGTTGAACGTTTATTATAAATTAGTTTGAAAAACCACGGTTTGCTCGGGATAGAAGGCTGGACTGTTTTGTAATATTTGCCCTTTACCGTAGAACTCTCCGCCCAGAGGCTATTCCAAGAATCTTGAAGATAGTCTGTGGGTAAAGAGCCAAGGTCATGGCAAAAGTTTTTATAAGGAAACATATCACCATCGACGACAGCCTCATTGGCCAGTTTATCTGCTCTATAGTTACCAGAGATGTTACTGTGACCAGGTATCCACGCAAAACAAACAGAGTAACCCGAGATGTTGCACATGTTTAAAAGCTGACGTAACTTAATGATAATAGGGAAAACGGTTTTTAACTTAAAAGGAAACTTCGATAACGATTGTAGCGCACTCATAGAATCGGAAAAAATTATGGTTTTCTTTAACTGTAATAAAAGGACTAGTTCTACGGCCTTGAGGAGGCCATAACATTCACCGGTAAAAACAGAGGTCTGTGGAGGGAATTTCACCTTTTGAACTATTTTAGATTGATGGTGGAATATCCCAACCCCTACGTTACCTGAAGAAGAGTTTTTAGAGGCATCCGTATAAATGTATTGGTAGTCTTTCCAATCATTATTTAAGATGATGTTAAATCTTTCATTAGCCATGGAGGTGTCTTTATCTATGCCGAAGTTATATGTTATGTCAATAGATCTTACTAGAGATTCTAGGTCGCTGGAAAAGAGAGGGAGTGTAGGAGATCGATGCGTGGGGGCTTGTAAGGACATAAACTTACGAAAACTGACAACAGTGCATGGAAGTGGTTTATGAGACCAGGAATTACATGTTTCAATAAGAGTAGACAGAGCCTTAAGTTTATCATATAAGGGATGGTTAGAAAATTGAAAAGCTCTAAACAAGAATTTATCACATAGATACTGACGGCGAAGGAACATAGGAGGATCGACACATTCTATTTGTAGAGCATTGATAGGACTTGACTTCATAGCCCCAGATACTATTCTGAGAGCCTTAGCCTGAATGCGGTCAATTTTAGCAAATGCAGCCAAATTGCCAGGGGCCAATAAAAATGTACCGTAGTCTAGGACACTACGTATGAGCGCGTTATAAATAAGTTTTAAAGTATAAGGGTGAGCACCCCACCATACCCCTGCTAGGCATCTAATAATGTTTAGAAGGCGTTCGCATTTCGAATTTATATAGTCACAGTGTGGAACACCTAAAAGTTTGGAATCTAACATTACTCCTAAGAATTTAACATGGCTCTTTAATGGGACTGGTTGGCTATCATAATATACGAGAACAGGAGAACGAAGACGTTTTCTAGAAAACAGCATAACGGAGCTCTTGGATGAAGAAAGTTCAAGACCGTTATAATCTAACCAAGTTTTCAAACTATTGAGTGCCGAGGACAGAGAAGTACAAGCGGACTCGATTGATTGGTGAGAACAGTATATAAGTAAATCATCAGCGTACTGCAAAACACTAACAGGGCCATTTAAAGAGGATTCTAGATCATAAGCGTAAATGTTGTATAATATTGGACTTAACACTGAGCCTTGCGGTAAACCTTTCCACACAATGCGTGTTAAATTACGCCTTGTGTGAAAAGAGTCTTCTGAAGAGTCGGCGTTCGGAGTTTGCAGATGTATGTATCTACTGGACAAAATATTAATAATAAAGTTAGACAGGATTACAGGGATATTAAGAGCATTTAATTTTTGATATAGAATACTTAATACTACATTATCATACGCAGAAGTAATATCTAAGAAAGCAGCCACGACTGATTTTTTAGATAAGAATGCTAACCTAATATCAGTTGTTAATATGCTGACACTGTCCAAAGTGCTTTTACCACGGCGAAAGCCATATTGAGAAGGACTTAACAGCTGGTTACTCTCAATGTACCACTCCAACCGGTTTTTAATTAGGTGTTCAACGATTTTGGTGACAACGGGAGATAAAACAATTGGCCTATAAGAAGAAACATCTGATGAGTCTTTACCAGGTTTTAAAATCGGTATGACTTCTTGTACTCTCCAAGAAGAAGGTACATTACCAGTAATCATGATGTTATTGATGACATCTAGTAGGTAAGAGAGGAAACTGTCACTAAGATGAGAAAAAAAAGAATAGGGAATTCCGTCTTCTCCAGGAGTGGATTCTTTACTAAAGTTATTAACTATGGCTTTGAGTTCTGTAAGGGTAAATAAACTACTAATGAAACCTAGTGTACCTTCAGTATTTACCGGTGGTCCTATTAATAAAGGGATTTGCTCAGCCACTGAGGGAGGAGAAAGTTTATCCAAAAATGAATCAGCTAGAGGTAATGGAAGCGTTGCAGAGCATGTTTCTTTAAACGCAGATCTAAATCTCCTGATGTTCTGCCAAACTGCAGACGGCCTAGTTTGGGGGGATAAGGATAAACAGAAAACTCTCCAACTTTCATGTTTCTTTTTCCTAAATAGCTTTCTAGTTTCTCGGATGGAGTTACAAAGAATCTCAAAGTTTTCGTTTGAAGCAAACTCCCTATACCTTAGTTCGGCCACCTTGCGATCCCTGATAGCTTGAGTGCAATCATTATCCCACCAGGGAGGGGATGGAATATAATTATGATGGCTAGACTTTTTCGGGAATGTTGCATCCGCGACCTCTATAATGACATTTGCCATGGCAATGGCAGATTCATGTTCGGAGCCCTGAGTGACATTGGGAAGTTGTGACAGCTTGTCATCTAAACGTTGTTTGAACAAATGCCAATTAGCGTTATCTAGTTTGTATTTAAAACGGGATTTACGTTTAGGTTGAGTTTCAACCGCAAAAGCAAAATCTAAAAGTAAAGGATAGTGGTCGCTTCCGTATGTATAAGGGAGGGATCTCCAAGTAATCAAAGATGCAAGATCCGAAGTGCAGATTGATAGGTCTGGTGCACTGAGCCCCTCCGTTGGGGCTGAACGCCTTGTTGGGGAGCCCGAGTTTAAAATACATAAATTATGGGAGTCAACTATGTCTAAAATTAAATTGCCATAACTATTTGAAACAGAGCTTCCCCAAGTTTGATGATGACAGTTCAAGTCTCCGATTAATATAAATGGTCTTGGAAGAGCCGTTATGATTGTGTCTATTTCAGATAATATGTCATTAGTTGGACGGGGAATATAAATAGAAACAAAGCATATGTTCTTAACAGTAACTGCAATAATAGAGTAATCATTGTTGTGAGGTGGAATACTAAAGTGAGAAAATAATACTGGGTGGCGGATAAGCAATGCTACCCCACCATAACCATCAGAGCGGTCTTCTCTGACACATGCATAACCTGGAATCCTGAATATGGACTCAGGTTTTAACCATGTTTCTTGGACTGCTATGATAAATGGTTTGTATTTATTGATTATATGGATTAAATCAGATTTTTTTGATATAAGACTACGACAATTCCACTGAATTATTGCGGACTGATCCATTATTGTTTTTAATAAAAGAAGAAAATGCTTCAAGTAGTGGGGCAGCGTTTGACGGTAAAACTTGAAATTGGGAAAGCAAAGTAATTAAGGAGGAAAGGAAATCATTGATGTTAATTTCTGTATCATTTTCTTTACTTTTATTTGTAATGGCACACCCATTAGATGGCTCAGGCATCGAATATTCGCTGATAATTTTTCTATGAGCGTCCTTGTCATATCCCTTTCTAGGGCTAGGAGGAGGACGAGGTTTACTAAAAGTGGTTTTTTTATAGCTAAATGAAGTGTTTTTTACAGGTGATGGCAAATTAACAGGTAGGGCTGTGGGTTGCGAATATGCAGGGGAAGATGAAAATGAAGTAGCAAGAACAGCATCTGCATATGAGACCCTAGAAATGGGAGGGTGTAATTTTGAAGCCTCTAGATAAGAAATACATGATTTTGCCATAACTTCTTTTATATTTCTTTGCCGAACATACTCAGGGCATTTCTTGTCAATAGCAAGATGTGCACCGTTGCAGAGGCAACATTGCACATCATCATCATCAGCTGAACAGCCATGGCCAGAATGGCCTTGTCCACATCGAAAACATCTTGGAACTGAACGACATTGAGCCTTAACGTGTCCGTAACGGCAACAATTATAACACTGAACTGTTGGATAAATGTATAATTCTACAGGCAATGAGTTATAACATACAAAAATTCTTTTTGGCAAAACCTGACCATCAAAGGATAAAACTACAGTTTCTGTTGCTTTAAAAGATGTAACACCATCAACTACTACCTTTTTATTTAATCGTCTCACTTTGATAATGGGGCCGCAGCCTGTAGGAATATTAGTGTTTTCTTTTATTTCTTCTTCAGACCAATCCGAAGGGATCCCTCTAACTATACCTATTCTCGTAATGATAAAAGAAGGGATAAATGCTTTTAGGTTGCTGGTTAGTAAATCAGTGTTGCTGAGGAAAATGTTGGCGTCATTTAACTGATTGAAGGAAATAGATAGGCGATTTCTGCCAATGCGTTTTAAACTACCATTAATAACATTTTTAATGTTGTGTTTTTTTAAAAATCGACCAAATGTAACAGGGTGTAATGTGGTACCATCATTTTGAGACTGTGTTTCTTTTACAATATGTACAACATATGGGGCAGAATCACTGTTGGTAAACAAAGACCTTACTGGTGGCTGTTGGGGAAGAACTACTGGGGGCTGAACAGGCTTTTCCACGTCGGAACCACAACCGCAATATCCGTCGATCTCTTTACCATCTTTATTGCGTTTTGTATGTTTTTTGTTGCACGTCCTGCAAATACGTTTCGCCGCAATTCGTTTTCTTTTGTCGCCTCTTAATGACACGGATGAAGCATCTGTGTCCATGCTAGTTTCAGCATTATAATCTATAGTAACATTGTGGGCAATGTCGGGTATTGTACCCCCGGGATCCCCGGGGGGATCCATGGTAATAAAAAACTATATGCTAAAACTTACCAAGCTCTTCTGGCACTAATTTATAAATATACTTATATTTACATAAAAATGTACATAATTATATTACATACATACAATTACATATAAAGAGTTTAATTTTAAACCTTATCCTGGGTAAAAAGTTACTTAAAATATTTTTTTAACTGAAACACTAAAAAACCGCGTCAGCCAATTTTTAGGTTTCCCCCCACCGCGAGTTTTTTTTTTTTTTTTTTTTTTTTGGCAAGACGCGGTTGGCGTATGTGCCACAAACAAAAACTAAGGAAACATTGCATATTATTTTCCCTGCATATTGGGAGATTTTAGGAAACGGAATTTGGAATGGTTATATTGGTTAGGGTAATAATGTAAAAGGATAACGAAAATAAATACCAAAATAATAAAATAATAATAAAGGAAAATAGAATAAATGTCTATATACGGATATTGTTGGAAGAGATAAATAGTGATATACATCTATAAATAGCTGGATTACAGGATGCAAGTAACACTGGAATAGACGTTGGGAAAGGAACTTTAAGATCTACTAATGAATCAATAAAGGCAGAATGATTTGGAAGAGGGCAAGAAAAAAAGATATGGTTCAGATCTCCATACTCACCACACTCACATTCATTACTAGTAATTATGTTAATTCGGGCAAGATGAGCTGGAGAGCAGTTATGTCCTAAACGCATTCGAATAATGCAACTAGTAGGAACTTTACCGAGACGTAACTTATAAAACCATGGCTTGATAGGTATATGAGGTTGAACAAAAGAGTAATGTTTGCCTTTAGTCCTAGATGAAACTGACCAGCTCTCTTCCCATGAATTACGAAGATATTTTATTGGTAAGCTAATAAGATCATGGGTGTAGTTCAGATATGGAAACATATCTCCACAGTCTACAGCTTCAGCCGCTAGTCTGTCTGCTCTTATATTACCAGTGATATTACAGTGACTAGGAATCCATGCAAAATTAATATCAAAACCCAATTGGGTGCATTTAAGTAATAATTTTCTGATAGAGATAATGATAGGATAAATAACTTTAGATTTAAATGGAAAGGCCTTGAGTGCTTGAAGAGAACTCAAAGCATCTGAAAAAATAACAGTCTTTTTAAGTTTCATTAATAAAACGTATTCGACCGCTTTGTAAAGCCCATAGCATTCTCCTGTAAATATTGAAGTTTCCGGGGGAAACTTAACTTTCTGTACTATATTATATTGACAGTGGTATACTCCAATACCTACATTACCAGACACTGAGTGCTTAGAAGCATCTGTATAAATATGATTCCAGTTCCCCCAGTTTTTATTTAGTAATTCATTAAATAAACAGTTAGCGTTCCTATCAGTTTTACAAATACCTAAAGAAAAGGATATATTAGGGACTAGAATAAGAGATTCATAGTTACAGGTGAAAAGTGGAATAATAGGAGAATAATAAACAGGAGATTGAAGTGAATTATACTTTTTATAACTCTGTATAATGCATGGTAAAGATTTGTGTGTCCAATAACTGGAGGATTCAATTGAACCTAAGAGCAATGGGAGTGAGTCATTTAACGGATGATGAGGAGATTGTAACGCACGAAATAAAAATCGATCACTTAAAAATTGGCGACGTAGTGGGAGTGGTGGATCTACGCATTCGACCTGAAGTGCGTTAATTGGGCTAGACTTCATAGCTCCTGTCACAATTCGTAGGGCTTTAGATTGGACAAGATTTAATTTTTTAAAAGCGGTAATGTTTCCAGGTTCGAGCAGAAAAGTCCCATAATCTAATATACTTCTAATTATAGCATTATAAAGGAGTTTTAGACAGTAAGGGTGAGCACCCCACCAAACACCTGTCAAACAGCGTAGAATGTTGATTCTTTTCTCACATTTATCAATTAAATATTCACAATGAGGAATACCAGTTAACTTAGAGTCTAAAATCACTCCTAGAAACTTAAAAGTTTTAGCTTCTGGAATTAAGCTACCATTATAATAAACAGATAACGGAGGAGGACACCGGATCCTAGAAAATAGTAATGTACTACTTTTGGTAGCGGATAGCTCCAGGCCATTCTTATCAAGCCAATTATTTAGTAATTTTAACGAATTGGACAATAGTGAGCAGGCAGTATTAATGGAGCTACTAGAGCAGTATAGCAAAAGATCATCTGCATACTGGAGAACTTTTATGTCTTTATTTATGCATACTTCTAGATCGTAAGTATAGATGTTGTATAAAATGGGGCTTAATACAGAACCTTGCGGTAATCCTTTCCATGCTGATCTCGATTCATATGTGGAATCATCTAATAGAAGACTGATGTTTCTTTCAGATAACATATTATGTATGAAATTTATCAAAAGAAAAGGGACTTTTAATTGTTGTAGTTTGTACTTGAGAACTGAAATAAGAACATTATCGTATGCAGATTGGATGTCTAAGAAAGCAGCAACAGTAGAATGATTATTTGAAAAAGCTAGTCTGATGTCTGTTAATAGTATACTAAGGTTATCAGTTGTGCTTTTACCACGCCTGAAACCAAACTGACTATTGCTTAATAAACTATTGCTTTCAATAAACCATTCTAATCTATTTTTAACTAAATGCTCAGTGACTTTTAATAATACAGATGAGAGTGCTATAGGGCGGTAAGAGCTAGGTTCAGATGGATTTTTATTGGGCTTAAGGAATGGAAGGACTGTCTGGTTTTTCCAAGACAAGGGAATATTGCCTGTTATCATGATATTATTAATAAGATTAAGGAAGTAGGACAATGAGTTCTCATTTAATTTTGCTATAAAAGAATATGGGATTCCATCAGGACCTGGAGCAGAATCTTTAAGGTTTTTAAGAACACCTTCAAGTTCAGACATACTAAAAAGACTGTTAAGTCCAGTAAATTCAATACCCCTTAAGGGTGATGGGTAAATAGCTGATTCTTCAGGGACAAAAGTAGGGGCAAGCTTATCTAAGAATTGATTTTTAATAACAGATGGAATTATAGGACTGGATGATTCCTTAAAAGCAGACCTGAATCGCCTAATATGACTCCAAACAACTGATGGTTTGACATCAGGTGAAATAGTTTGGCAAAAACGCTTCCAGCTTTCATACTTTTTGTGTTTAATAAGTTTGCGTGTTTCAACAAGAATTCTATTTAGTTCGTCAAAGTTTTCATTTGTAGAGTTTTGTGAGTACAAGATTTCAGCCTGTTTTCTTTTCTTTATTGCAGCAGTACACTCTGCATCCCACCAAGGTGGAGATGGAATATTGACTTTGGACATATTTTTAACTGGAAACAATTTATCAGCTGTTGTTATTAGAATTCTAGCAAAAGCTTCTGCACAATAGTTTTCATCCCCTAATTGTAATGAGGGTAAGTCAGCTACACCCAAAGCTACATGATCCTTATACAAAGACCAGTTAACATTTGCAAGCCTGTAATTTAGCCGTGGAGTTCTAGTAAATACTTTATTTTTGAAAGGAAAGTGTATTATAATAGGGTAGTGGTCACTACCATAAGTAGATGAGGCTACCTCCCATAACAGAGAGACAGCAAGACTAGCAGAGCATAGGGACAGGTCAGGTGCACTAACACTCTCGTGAGGAGCTGTACGTCTTGTTGGTGTGCCAGTATTTAATATACACAAATTAAAATTATCAATTAAGTCTAAAAGATTAACACTTATACTATTAGTTATAGAACTACCCCAACACTGGTGTTGGCAATTAAAATCGCCTAAAATAATATATGGTTTGGGAAGAAGAGAGAAAATATTTACAAGTTCAAGAAAAATGTTAGTAGATGGTCTGGGTACATAAATAGATACAAAACAAATACTATTTACAACTGCTGCAATAATAGAGAAGTCATTGCTATGAGTAGGAATAGAGAAATGTGAAAAGGGTTGAGGATGTTTAATAAGTAGGGCAACACCACCATACCCATCAGAACGATCCTCTCTAAGACAGGCATAACCTGGTATCTTAAATAAGGAAAGTGGCTTAAGCCAGGTTTCCTGAATAGCGAAAATTGAAGGACAATATTTATTAATAATATGTGTAATTTCATGTTTTTTAGATACTGCACTACGGCAGTTCCACTGGATTACTTTGTGGGATGATTGATCCATTATTATTAATAGTAGTGGGTGCAACTGTATTAAGTACAGGGGCGGCGTGGGACGGTGATTTCAATTGTGATTGAGTTAATAATTGAATTAAAGCTATGATTAAATCAGATATTGGAGTTTTATTATTATCATTGGAATTAAGAACACTACCATTCTGTGAAGAGGGTGGCATACTGTAATCTTTTATTAAATCTTGGTGAGCTTGCTGATCATAACCTTTGGAATGAGTTGGAGGAGACCTTGTTTTCAAGGTAACCATTTTTTTATATGATTGGTTTTTAGGAGTGGAATAGTTTGGTGGTGGAGATGATATAGTGGGGATTTTCATAGGTGTGGAGATTAAGGCATCAGCATATGATATTTTTGAAATTGGTGGGTGCAATCTAGATGCTTCAGGGTATGAAATTGCACTCTTAGCCATAGACTCTTTTATGGACTTTTGTCTTTCATATTCTAGACACTTTTTACTTGTAGCCTCATGAAAGCCCTTACACAGACAACAGCAAATGTCATCCTCAGGAATAGAACAAGAGTCTCCTGAGTGACCTTGTCCACACCTGAAGCACCTAGGCTTAGACCTACACGCATTTTTAACATGACCAAAACGGCAGCAGTTGTAACATTGTATAGTTGGATAGATATATAAATCTACAGATAATGCTGTATAACATAGGAAAACTCGTTTAGGTAATATTTGTCCATCGAATGTGAGAATTACACTTTCAGTATTCTTTAACTCTGTTTTACCATCTACTACTATTTTTCTTTTAATTCTTCTCGCTTTTAAAATGTTTCCACATCCTATTGGCACAGAGATGCCTTCAATTATTTCTGAATCTGACCAGTCTGCAGGTACGCCTCTAACAACACCCATGCGGGTAATTGTAAAAGTCGGGATAAAAACCTTGTACTTTTCTGTGGCTAAATGTGGATGAGTAATGAAGGAGTTTGCATCATTAAAATCTGTGAATGCTAAACTAAGGCGATTACGCCCTATTCTTTTTAAACTACCGTTAATTATATTGCGAAAGTTATTACATCTAAGAAAACGGCCAAAAGTAACTGGATGTAAAGTTACGTTATCATTTTCAGTAACTATTTCTTTTTGAATGTGAACTACGTAAGGAGAAGCATCAGTGGAAGTATAAAAAGTCCTAGCAACTGAAGCTGCAGGCCGCATTGATGAATCAAAATTAATATTATTATGATCTACTAAATTAGGTTGTTGAAGATCTGAACCATTATTAGAAGGCTGAACTAGGGAAAGATTGTCCTCATCGCATTGGCATTTACATTTCCCGCCATTACGCTTGCGTTTTTTCATACAGTGTTTGCACACAGATGTTCGTGCAGAAGATCTTTTCCTTTTATTGAGTCCTAACCCAACGGTAGAACAATCAGTGTCAATTGCTGACGATTCATTATTTGAGACAGTTATATAGTGGCCGACATCAGGACCTGGAAATATTCTACTCCCTCCTCCGGGATCATCCGGAGGATCCATTACGGCTATTACAATAAAATAAAAACTTACCGAATTATCTTCTTTAACAACTATCTATAGAATAAATAATAAATAAAGTATAATATAAAAAGATACTACGGTATATCTATGCACCGAAACCAATATTATAAAAATATTAATTTCTAATTTAAAAATACGTCCGGCGCCAATGAAGTTTCCCGCGCTTTTCCCCACCGCGAGTTTTAGGACCACGAAACCAAACCATAAGCAATAGACTTTTGACAGTGGATGCATCTTACTCAGTGTTGCCAGATCTCCTGATTTATCAGGAGATTTCCTGATTTGTGTGAGATTCTCCTGATCTACTGATTTTACTGTAATATCTCCTGATATCTGTGTCATAAAATAAAATCATAGGTACGTCTACAGAGTAAATAAGGTATGAGATCTACCTACTAATTTTCAATAGAATAGATTTTGTTTATGGAGTAAACATTAAATGAAAGTCTCTAACCGAATTCAGGTAAGTGTAATTAAAAAAAACGTTATTGCAATGCATACTGTATCTATCTATCTAAGGCCTAAACTCTTTTAACTTGAAAATGGTTGAGAGAAGACCCGTGCCCAGCTGTGGGACACTAAAAAGGGTTGAAGTGATATTAAAGTCTATTTCTTGGACATTGCGGTTAAAAAAATACATAAAGAAATAAATCATTTAACTTGATAGGAATTACTAAAAAATTAAAAAATCTTAATTTAACTATTTAAATAACTTAATTACTTTTGCGGTACCATTTGATATGTTATAACATACATTTAAATTTTGCATGTAATAGATGTCGTTTAGTTTTTTGTTTGCAGCAACTGGAGATAAAAGACGTTTTACTATTAGCTAGATTTAAATATAGTACCGCAGTGGCAAGACTATTTTAACAAATTAATTTAATATAGGCCAAATTGAGAAATAAATTGAACACCAGTTATTGCAGAAATAAGGACTAAAATTGTACTGAAATATAAAAATTGATTTAATTTTCAAAAACAACGCTAAAAAGTCAAATGTATGAAAAGTATTAGTTATTGATTATGAATATCGTAAAAGTAAATAAATTTTTTATTCATTTCCTGATTTTTCAGGTCAATCTCCTGATTTTTTTTCTATTATTTCCTGAATTTTGAAATTTTGATCTGGCAACACTGATCTTACTCTATGTCAAACAAAATGGGTGTAATTTTAGGTTAGGTAGATAAAAGTGAATTTAAATAAAAATACTTGACTAAAATGAAATATATTTATAAAATGGAGACCTTGCTGATTACTGTAGCCGTAGTTTTAAGTTGTGTGTTGCTCATTAAGTTACTTTTTAAATTACGGTATGTATAAAATTAGGTTAGAGATAACGCTTTCCCGCCCGACCTCCACTAATTCTGTGTAAAAAACTATTTCAGGTCAGCATTACCGTGGCGCGTGAACTGTTGGTTCTGTAATAGTAATTTTTGGGTCAAATATGCAGATCGCAATTGCTGGACTTGTCAAAAATGTGAACAGTACAACGGATTTACAAAAGTGAGGTTATGGCTAACTAATTTATAAATTACCTACACATAATTACTCTAATTATATAACATTTCATATAGCAATACATTCATGGTTTTAGTACATCCGATAATTAAGTCATGCATAGTGTCTTCTGCTTATTTATGATCTGTAAAAAATTGGCAATGATTCAGAATTTGAAGATCACTTTGCTAGTTAGTTATTATTCAAAAATACAGAAAATAGATCTGTATATTGCCATATATTCTTCTACTTTTTATACTACCTATCCAAAGGAAAAACTTTTAATGGTTATGAACTAATATTGTCAGGAATAGAATGGAAAGTTATATAGCTAGTAGTTAATAATAGGTAGCCCAGTAATTCTGAACATTTTACAACCCTGTGTATTTCCCTTTTCTCCCACTGGTTAGCTAAAATAATACTTACACATTTGTTACTAAAATATGTTGTAAAAAATACAACATGAATTACATTACAATTACTAGTCCTGGGAATGTTGAAACCTGGTATTTATTTAGACAATCTATTTTTTTCATGCTCAAAATATATTATATTACTGAGTATACTATGAAACAGAATTCAAATTTGCCTGACCATACTTTCCTCTCAAGTATTCTCAATCTTTTGTTAGCATCCTAGAGGACATAAATAAGTGGACTGTATTACTAAGGCAAACTGGTATATTAATGTAGTTGTTACATTCAATACATGAAAAAAGACTAAAAAAACTTGTGTTTGCTACCAGTGGTGGTGAGGCAATAGGTGCCTCCTTAATGCAGTGCTGTTGTTTAATGAACACTACTTTAATAACTTCTGTTTTAGGATGGTGACTACAACAAACCAATTGCCACATTAAGTGAGCAGGCGAAGGTACCTAAAGTGTTCAAGAACAGCCCACCTAAGAATGGGCTCTGCAAAATGTGTAACATTAACCAGCAACTAAAGATCACTCAACTTGCCAACTTTGTTCCTATGAATGAGAAGAATTTTGATGAAGAGATTGAAGGATACAAGTGAGAAAAATCCTTTACTATGGTTTGGATTCGATATAACACACAAACTTTTCTATATTCACTATTTATGTATTTCTTAGTACTGTAAACTAATCTTTGAATCAATACTGATCTGGATTTCATGGACCAGAGATAAATTAAAATCAAAATCACATTTATAATAGTATGAAAGAGAAGGTCCATTTTATCTAAAAAGTCTTCATGAGATTTTTATGAATAAGGCCATATCTTTTTTACTGTTACACAACTTGTCTAGATGTGTCCATTCTGAAATATGTGTAAATGTATGTAGATAAATCTTTTCACTGACTTCTAAAGCCACTACAAACATTTCGAGTAATATTTGCATCTCATGTCTGCAGATTTGAGGTCAGCTCATTTAACACATTCTAGCTTATCTTAGATCATACAGTTTTACATATTCTTATCAGTCAGCTAAGAGTCATGTTTGCTAACACACTAAATACTTCTATGAAAAACTTTAAATTTGACTAATATGTGCTTGTATTTATACTAAGACATGAGTTCTGGTTGTTACTGTTAGTAAATTAGTGAATATTTGTGTTAATGACCAGCATTATTTTGAATTGGTAATTAGTTCTCATTAGTTATTGCTTGTAAAATTACCATTTAAACTAATTCATGAGTAAGTAACTAATTCATATGGTTTAAAGAATACTTTATTTATAGAGAGAAAATATATTGTTATTTGTACTGAGAGCAGAGTAGGTGGCACAATGGTGTTAGACTTGGCTTTGAAATTATGTTATGGGTTGGATCCTAGGTCTTGTCTACACATCTGAGTGTGAATCGCTTCATAGCTGTTAGATATTTGTAAAGAGTAATAGTACAGAAACCAACATGTGTAAGATTTAAATATTCAAACACATGTATTATCCACCAACCTGCACTTGACCAGTGTGTGTGGATGAAGATTACTCAGTTATGATAGTTAAGAGAAGACCTGTGCACAGCTGTGGGCCACTAAAGGGTTGTTACTACTTTAGTTTATACCTAGTTAAAATCCAATAGTAATATAATTTTCATTTTCTAATATTATTTCTCTTTTTTTTTCAGGTTACGTTTAGAAAAGGCATACAAACTTTGTAGTCCATGTAGAAAAGTTCTACAAATGAAGTTGCACAAAGAGAAAGAAACCCTACTCGGGTCCAAATTATTAGAAGCTAGAACACCTGTCAAACGTAATCGAAAACAAGAAAAGCACAATGACGTATTAAAAAATCTTATAAACAATACCTCAATGCTTATAGCAGTTATACTTTTTATATTGGTTTCTTTTGAACTATACACTAGCTTAACATTTAGATACAAGAATTTACTTAGTACAATTATTAATTTAAAGGAGACAATGTTAGGTCTTTTGGGAAGAGTATATTCCATAGCAGAAATGAAGACTATAATGACATTCCCATCATTGAAGAATTACCACTTTGATGTACAACATTTGATGCCAAAAAACTATGTATATTTACTTAATTTGGACTTTAATATGATGACGCAGAAAGCTTTGGGAAGTTTTGTGTGTTTTTTACAAATATTAGGACTGATATGCAATGTGAACAGTCTGAAAAACACAATTGTAATTGACATGCAATGGATTATTTATGTCATTGCTACATTAGGACATGGCTATGTCCATGTCGATCCTGCTTATTTGACATTGATAAAGGTGAGAATTTGATTATTTGTTTCTCAATCTATACAGTTTGCATTAGAAAGTGTACCAAAAGAAAATTTTAGTGCCAATCCAGTGAACCTTACCATTTTAAAGTACTGTTAATTCAGAAAAAGAATAATCAAAACAATTTCAGACTCATTAAAAATGTATTTAAACTTTGTATAAAATGCTTTTGTTCTAATACCTGCTTAATAATTTTCAGATATTAAACACACTGGTACTGATTTTTGTTTACAAATCTATCAAAATAAATGCAGTAAAAGAAGCAAGCTCGCCGACCACGCCGAAGAGAATGAAAAACCTCGTGAACTTGCCTGCAAGCATGCTCTTTGATGAAGACGACGACCTCATCAACTTGGACACAGATGACGATGTTTCCCTCAGCAAATTTGGCTTGCACAGCTTCTCAGAATCTTCAAACGACACCATTAGCCCATCTAATAATAACATTTTAATGAACGGTAGATCTTTTACACCTAGAAGTGACACTTTGTGGACCAAACCTAAACTTAATTCTACATTTTGCGTTAACTCTATTGTGTCTAAAAGTCCAAGTTCAGTTTCTGACACTGTATTTGTTAAACCATCCTTCAATAAGTATCAAAAACTTGCTAAGGACGATTCAGATTCAGAATTGGACGAAAGTATAAGTTCACTTTGTATAGGAAGCCCCACAAAGACTAAGAAAAAAAACAATTCAATTTTCTCCCTTAGGAAGTTTACGGCGACTCCTAGTTTCGTAGCTCCGTCGCCGATGACTAGTTCAAGGCCACTGATATCGCCCAGTAAATTAGGCCACGGTACTTCTTGGGTCGCGGGCGGTTACTGGGGCTCCGAGGGCGATCGTCAGATCTTCAATATCAACAGTAGTCGCTCATCCAGCCAGAGTTCTGGCTTCGAATCTCAGACATCTAGTTTGAATCAACGGAACGTGTTCTCACAGCCTCCGTCACGCGAAGAGTCAGTTTGCGGGGAACCGATGGATTTAGATCGTTTTCCTACTCAGAACAATTTTAGCGGTTTTCAGTCTGTGCAAAATTTCAATCGTGTTTGTTCTCCAGTGTTCCCGCAGATGCAATACAACAACCACGTGCACATCCCGCAAGTACAGAGTTTTCGTTCGCAGTCCTCTACAATGTACACTCAGCAGTGCGCGCGCGATTCTTTCAAGTCTCCTGGCAACAGACTTATCAAACTGCCTCAAGTCAACACATTCTCGTCTCGCTGACGCTGTTGTTAGTCAACTGGCTTGACATTTCTTTACTTTTTTGTACGTACTTTTTTCATCTCGCTCATACCTCTATAGTTTACACATTTTTTAAAGGTTCCATGAACTGCCATTATGTTAAGGAATTTTGTTAAGTTATACCATGTTAGTTTGTAAGCGATCGTTAGTTTTAAAGTTTGAGACTAAACTTAGGCTGTAAGACGTATTTGCTGATCTCGTGTTATGCCAGATGTTGGCGATATGAAAGCATTAAGAATTATTATATTGTTGACAATTTTTATATGGACGTCACTGTCCATTCTTGAACAAAATGTGATATTGTAAGACTTAATAAATTTTTTGCAAAAAGTGAAAATGATTCTTGATGTTATCATTGTTTTGATTTTGTCATCTTAAAACGGAAACTTTTTGTAAAACTCCTGGAATAAAAATTAATAAAATTCGACTTGTTTTCTATTTTATACACCGTATATATTTTTTTATTAACTTACGAGTCTCTAGCCTTCCTTTCGCACCTTAGCAGGTACTGGTCAGGTCTCGGCGGCACATAAGTTTCCTCGTACAAACTGGCTATGTAGTCAGAAACATCCGTGCACTTCCACTCATGTTCCAAAGATTTTCTTAGGCCCCATTCGGTAACATTTCCCTGAATAAATTTATATGTATTAAATATAATCAACTAAGCATATTATGTCTACGTCATTGTAAAAAAGTTATAAAAGCGTAGATAACGTACAAAACATTCGGTAAGGTCTGGCTGTGGGTAGAACTGGTGTTTGCACTTCTTGTAGTATCGTTGTATGGGGCCACAGAACGGCTTGGGCAGATGGTTGTACACTAGGTCGTTAGTGGTCGCATAGTTGTCGCACAAGTCGTGACTATCGTGTCTGATGACTGAATAAAGACAACCCTGATAAGTTAAAACAATTATTAGGATAGGTGTCTGTTACTGTGTATGTTGCTGCGCCTAGTAGTAAATAAAATATGCACCTGATATAACAATTAGAGCAAAACTAACTAGCTTAGGTATATTAGATACGCTAACTAATCAGAGTGCTCAAGTATGTGCACAAACACAAACCGTGCACTCTATTTTTCCCTCAAGAGTCCGATGGGTCGGGCTGACCGATCAGACCGGTAAGAAATGGAGCCAGATCGACGCGTGTTTACGGCCTAACGCGCTCTCCGGGTACGGCCTGGTAATGGCCACCTTACCAACTTCCTGAGTAGGAGGGACTAGAACTGAAAAATCAGGTTGTGAGTTCTAATCACGTCGGGGTCACTGGAAACTGGAAGATCTGGTGGTAGTGACCTAGAGAAAAGGGAAGGTATTGCGGCCGGGTGAGATGTGAAGCTCAGCGAATACGGTCCTTCTATGCGCCGTCCCCGACTTTTCTTGTCGGGAACTTGTAGGTATACCTATACTTACTGGGCGTTTGCACTGAGAACATGATATAAGCATAGTCTTATCTCTTTCTACTCATCTCTAAAACGATAGAGATAGATAGTGCTTGCAACATATTTTCTTGTGCAGTGGAAACTAGGGGTTAGTTATGCTAATCCTCAGTGAAACTGCTTGTACGATTCAGTAATCCTATGAAGCAATGTCTCAAGGTGATCAGTCCCAGGTGGTAGTCCCAACAGTGTTTGGTCCAGCCCACGACCACGGCTTGAGGCGAACGCTACCTACTTACGCCACTAGTAGGTAACATTTAACTATCTCATATTTAAGTACATTACCAAAGTGCTATTTAATTTATTAAGTCTAAAATCGGGCTGTCTGGATTCAGGTTTCAGTTTCTCATAATCTATTTCCTCTTTTGGAGGAAAATAGAGAGTGCCAGTCTTTGGACATTCTGTTCTGTCTTCAACCCAGTTGCCTGTGAAATAAATTGTTAATTAAAAAAAAATTAGGTAAACATGGAAACTCTAGCTTCCGCCTGTGTGATCTCCGTTTTACCTCCTTATGGAGTGAGTTTTGTAAAATCCTATCTAAGTGCACTCCCAGCTAGATCCCACACGGAACCCATGAGCCAAATTTGGAGTCTCTAAACCCAGCGGTATGAGCTATACGTACCTACCATTACGTCAGTTTCTTTTCCTAGTAGGTAGATAAGTACATAAAATTTCGGCACACCTAGGTAATAACTATAAGATCCTTGCCATACATCTTTGTGTAAATTGTTTTATCGCCGCTGCTGCTCAATAACGGAGAAGGAAAATGTTGTAAGGAAACTGGCACGGCGTGATTTTGCACTCTAATATCTTTCTTTAAATAAATTATTTTATATCGTAGTATTAATGACTAATTAGGTATAATAAATAAATAAGCACAGGTTTCATAACCTACTTCGTACATGCTGTCACCATTAAACATAGATAGTTAAGATTTAAATTTTGGGGATTATTTATGTTTGGGTCCCGTATGTAACAGGGGGCGAGCCTACTGCCTACTCCGAGCTGTAACTAAGATTCTCTATGTATATTAGAAGCTGCTCGATCGGGGATCGAACCTCGCGGTTTATAAGCCAACACGCTTACCACTGCTAGACCATCGAGGCAGTTAGAATAATAGAAACTAAACATTCGAGGACATGTGGTAAGCACCAACCTGCACTTGGTGTGTGTGAATTACGGGCCAGCAGTGGAGAAAAGGTTTGTTACTTGTGGCATAAAAAATCATGGGTACCACATGTTGATGGCAATTTTAGTAAGAAGAATACTTAGGTATACAATGTAGATTTACAACTAATGATAATTACTAGCCTATTAGAACGCCATTTGCATAAATAGGTCTATTTACGAGAGATTTAGCGATAGCTTCCGTTCTGCTTGGTGACTTTGGTCTTGTACTAACAGCCATTTTAGAAATTATTTATTGATAATTGATCAAACAAATCGTGTAGTTGTATGTTTTTAATTAACCACAAAAGGCCAGATAAATGCATATAAACACTACTTACAAAAGTATATAAATAAATATTATGACATAAATGACTTTTTATTTTTGATAAAAAAAATTGATAGTTGACAACCCCACTGAAGATTTAATATAATAGCCTTTTTATTCATATCTTAGAGGAGGCTTTCAAGTCGAAGTGTATATATTTTTTTATTGGATAGGGTATACCCCAAAGTTGGTACCCAAATAAATAGGAAACAGTAATTATGGTATTTTCAGTAGTATGAAACCTGAAATATTGCAAAAAATTGGTATAACTGGTATTGGCAGAATCAGATATCCTGATCACTTATAAAAAGTCTTTGTGTAGAGACAGATATGAAAAATCGGTTTATGTTTAAAATATATTTATTGTGAAATGGTCCTATTTAAGTTGAAAGTTTTATATTAACAAAAGCTTATATCTAATCCTTACATCTATTTTAAACAGATATTTTTAAAATGCAATCATTTTCAACCTAATATTCTTAATTAAAAAACTTATAGTAAAGTTATAAACTTAATCACTATCCATAGGTAAGACTACACTAGGTTTAGGGAATGATTGTAGCAATGCAGACAGTTGTCCTTCCATAGGACCAGCTTGTTCAACTAGATTCTTAATATTCTTTTCAACTTTCAGTATCCCTTGATTTATACTTTCCATGTTCTGTAATAAAATTAAAAAGCAAATTAGGATCATTTATTAAAAATACCTTGTGGTCCTTATTCTCTCAACTTTTAAGATGGTTGAGAGGATATGGGCTGACATGAGGCATGATAGGGATACTGTTTGTAGACTGCATGCAAGTGCTAGGCATTGTGTGAGCAGTGAGGATAGGGTATGATTAATGAGAAGTTTGAGAGGTTTTAGGCCCTAGACCACTGCAATATTATTATGTGGTACTAAGTTCTGCTCTACCATAAAACATGTCACTTGCTTCTTGTTAATTGCACCCTCTTTCACAAAGGTTTTACCAATATCAGGTAAAAATAAATATTCCTGAAGTAGGTGAATCAATCTCACTGAAGTATCCTAGTGTATGCGGTACAAAGCCGACAGTTAACTAATACCTACGGCACTTTAGAATTAAGAAGATAGGAATTATCACATAACATCACATTGGTAGTCTATGAATGGGTTACCTCTATTAGGGAAGAGTATAAATTCTTTATATCCTTGTCACTGTAATGAATAAAGCCGCTAACATTTGATTCTGTATCAGATGGGGCTTCCGAAGACATTACTGTACTTAGTTAGTTAATCTGTTAAAGTTTGAATGAATTAACCGGCTGCAGGTAGCGCTTTGTTTACAAAAGAAGAGGTTGACAGAAATGACAGACAGTAGAGTAAGTTTATAACATCGATGACAATTACGGCAGCCGGAAGAAAAGTGTATGTTTATTTATTGTTTAACACTTTAACATGAGCTGCTAATTTCCTAGCGTATCGGTAAGCTATTTTTATTATTAAGTAAAACTGTAAGAACTAAGAAAACAATATGACAATACGTATTATAACTCATTAAAAAACAGGATCTAGATTGCACAATATTTTTTATCATCATAAAAATCACAATAAATGCTAAGAATTAGAGTGGTGAAGCGAAGATACTGAGGACTTAGAACGCCAAAATTAACATTGACAGTTCATGGTTTTTCAGAACGATGATGAAGACCACTCTTCCTTGCGGTTTCTGAACGATTACTTATATGTCAACGTCATTTCGACTGACATTGAGGAGAAAAAAATCGCGACCGATTTTATTCAACAAAAATCTAATTTTATTCAAAAAAATTGCTTCTAAACATTATGATACTTTAATATATTGTGTGTAAAATCTGGGAAGTTTAAAGAGTCTGTGATGTGGTTGAGTTAATTTTGGCATCTTTATGGACGATTCTAGTTTTATATATTTATCGATTATTTAAGTCGAAAAAGCTTATAGGTGCATATAAATAGATGTTTTTCTACTGTAGACAATTTACGCTGATGCTGTACGTATTATGGTTTATTAATACTATGTAATATCATGTAAATTCTAGTCTTTGCAGCTTCATATTACTAGTACTTAATTTTTTATATTGCGACTTTCTCCAAGCCCTTTTTCTTTTTATGTATCTATTTATTTTTTAAATATTAATGAAATAATTTCAGAAATTTATAAAGATACTAGCAGTGGCATTATTTTATAGAGGAACTGCATACCACTGCTTGCTCAGCATATTTTTGGTGTCAAATTTATTGTTGCACATATTTTAATTAGCCAAGTGAGAAGGCGACTAATAACTGTCTGATAAAAAATATAGTTATCTAAATTTATTAATTAAAAGTTGAAATAAAAAAAATATTAATGTGGTTGTAGCTTAAAACTATCATCACATAAATTATTGCTCTTAAGTAATCCTAAAATTTCTAGTGTCACATTAATTTGCAGTTGACTGTCATAACTCTGTATTAAATATTCATAAAAGCTAGTCCTTTAAAAAGCTAGGACGTAACTATACATTCATTACTTTTTTGATCCAATTACTAATAGCAATAGCTAATCTACCTGTGTTCAAGTCTTGAGTGAATCTGTATTTTCTGGATCACTGTGTTTCATTTTATTCCATAACGTCATTACTTTGCAAATTAATTATTAATGGCCCATTTCAGAATAAAAATGGATTTGCAATTATAAAATAAACAATGGCGTGTTAATGAAATAATTTGCATTTATGGGTTTTAATTAATATTCTTATGATTATCTAAATTGTTCTAGGAATTTTAATTATATTTGAGTAAAACTGGCGTTTTATTCGAGTATAATTACAAGTTAACAGATACAATATTTGTGTAGATTTAATGGTTACTAAAGGTACTAGAATGCTTTAGGTATTTGAATTAAGCTCGCCTGTGTACATCTGCTGTTTCCTATTTATTAATTGTTTATGTTAGTGTTTTATTCTTATTTTTATTCTTATTGTACACAAAACACTTACATATACAATTTTAATAAATAGGAAACAACAATGTACATAGGAGAGCTTAATTCAAATATGAAAACTTGTGAAATGGGTAGAAGTGCACAACAAATAACTTTAAATACATACCTATACATACATACTAACAATAAATAAATAATAAGTTTAATAAAATTACTACCCACTGTATCATAATCAGTGAATATGTAAACTTAATACAATTTTGCTACTTCTAATGCCTAAGTTACTAAAAAATTATGCAATTTCCTAATATTTTTGTTTTTTATTGAAGATAAACACAGAGTTTTTGAAGGTGTTACTAATAAGAATGTTTAAAAACTCTGAAATCTGGCCATAACTGAGTATTTGCTAGGTAAAGGTTCTAAATATTGATTATCTAAGTTTATTAAAATATGATCAGCAAATTTCAAAAAAATTCTCAAATGTTTGATAAGTTAGATGTCTACAAAATCATAAAAACTCATATATTCAAAATTTCAGGCCCCATAGTTATAGAGATGATGCTTATTATTTTTCAATTTAAATAATATAAATAATAAAAATTAATTTAAGGGGCATTTTTTTATTTTATAATCTTATTTGTTATTTCCCCCAAAAGGGCGCTATGTTTTATTTAAATTGATTTATGATCATCAACTCGCATAATCATAATATGATAATAATAATTATAATAATGTTGTGATGTAGTTTAAAAGACAAACAGAAACATGTTGATTTATATAATCTTAAAAGTTTCTTGAAGATAAAAACTCTGATAATAAAATAAGCATGGTTAAACAGTAATTCCTTTTTACTATGCAGAGGCGGAGTAAAGTTACTAGGTGTATGCTGTATGTATTGAATCAAAGCAAATTATATGGGAATCACAGTAATAACTAAATGAGACACTTGTAGTGATTGTGCAATGAACAGACGGCGACAGACGTCAGTGGGGCGGGCGGCAGCGACGTCGCGACGCCAGCCCGACCGGCGCCGGCCCCACTGACGTCTGTATCACTTTATGTAGACTCCAAACTCGAGATAGTCTTGCTTACTATTAATTCGTTAACTTGTAACAAATAATGTTATTTGCTGGAGGTGTAGGAGGCTTGTTATAATAAATACCCCTTATTTCTCGCAAATTATATGGTTTCCTTTTGGCTAAAGTTAATTTTAAAGTGAATAGTGTCAACAGAGGCAGCTATAAACAGTAACATGTGCAGCTAAAGTGTAGTCATGTCTGAGGACAATGACGTGGACTCTCCAAAAGAACCTGATGATGAAGAACTTCCAAGTGCAGTGATAGAAAGTGCCAACATACCCAAAGAAACCAGTGCCATAAACGTAGCTGAAGTAGAAGAGAAGGATAATAGGAAAGCGATATTGCTGTGGACGGGAGAAGGGAAGGAGTATAAAGTGTCTTGGAAGCTTCCGGAAGATGTTGCGACTTCACAGGATTACGTGGCATTGTGTTACGCAGGTAAGCTGCCATACTTTATTAATTGATAGATTTTAAACTTTTTGTCTTTCCTCACAGAATTTGAAATTTTATTATTGTTAGTCCTGATCATCCCACTGAAGAGCAAAGACCTCCCCTAACACCTTCGACATCACGATCTTTGACCTCTTCCATCTAACTGTCCAAACATTTAATTACGACAATGTAGTTTATTTGGCCTTTAATTTTATATTTCAAACTAGCAAACCCGGCGAACTCCGTTTCGCCACCAGATGGCTTCGTTTTATGTAATATTTTCCCGCTTTTCTGTTGAAATTTTTCCTGAATTTTCTTTGCTATAAACCTCACGGAGCCCGAGACCTTTCCAACGAATACAAAACCGTGGAAATCGGTTCGTGCGTTCCGGAGTTATAGCGTCAGGAAGGAAAACCCGACTTCTTTTTATATAGTAGATGTGTAGATAGGTTACCGACTTTAATTACCTACTTCACATTCCTAGCATCTTTTCAGGAGTAATAGATACGTATTGCCGGGCGGTAATTCCGATGCGTTGCCAACAAATTAAGAGACTGCAGTGCGGTGTTACATTCGCGCCAAGAAACTGAAACATCGCTGCTCAGCAAAAGCAAACTACCTAGTATAACGAAAAATTTAAAAAAGCTAAAGGTCTAATCTTAGTTCTTCACTGAATATCCTACGTAAAATATATGAAGAGACAGTTCAATGATCTGCAATTATTATTGACTTACAAATAAATCCGATCCGACATCCGGGAAAATATGGAAATCGTGAAGTTTAATATCACCGGAATTATAATTTTGAAACCCAAATAAACGGTGCAGAATATCTACTTATTTGCTCTTTCATACCCATGAAAATTTTTGTATCAAATTTTTTTCTAGGTATAATTTAAAGGCAAAGATTGTATTTTAATTAAGCACGTTTATGTGATAGTTCTTGTTATCAGTAATTTGCCAGTGGTGTAGCTACTTATCTATAAATATTTTATTTAGTAGTTTCGGTTAATAAAAGAGGATTACTCTTCAAATTAACTCAGAACTGCGCCGGCTTCTCATTACATTAATTTATTGACGACAGGAAATTGTGTGTGTAAGTAATCTGCTAACCCCCTGTACATAATATTATCAATGTCTGGAAAATATATTAAAATATGCACCGCTTTATGGCCAGCGGCGAACATACTCCTGTTAATACGTGGCCTGTAATTTATCTAAAGGAAGTTTGTTCATTTATCTACAGTATATAAACCATAAATCCTGTTTTTCTATCTAATTTAATATCTTATTATCGTGTAAATCTGACTACCGTGAAGGGTAAATAGTTATTTTTTATTTTAATTTTAAACCAAAAAGTAGCCAATATGGCAAATTGCCTTTTTCTGGGTATTTAATCCGACTAAGGAGGAGGGCGGGATCAATAATACAAAAATAGTTCAGTGACGCATTAGCTTTCCAAAGATATGCGTAGGTGTTGATACGCTCACTGACTTGCCGATATTGTATTAAGTACAATATTAGCATCGTTGGCGTAGGGCATAGCGTGTTCACTTCTAGATTTCGAGGTCGCGTGTTTGAATCCTGCGCCGAACCGGTCGTGGCGGTTTACCAAGTCAAGTAAAATAATAGAGCCTGCAACGTTTTACGTACACACTAATTGTTCACTAATATCTTCTGCATCCGTGGCCAAGACATCGAAAATACGGCTAGGAGTAGTATAAAATTTATAGGTATTGTATTTATTGAAAGCTCATTGTTACATCTTTATTTATCTGTAACTGCCCTCCCCATCTTCGTACGGGTTGTGTAGGTAATCGATTTAAAAACCATACTGTACATTTTGTTAAATTTTTCATCACGAAACTGCCAAAATATGAAATAAAATTATTATATATAAATTTGTCTATGAAATGTTGAACCTAGTGAGCAAGATTACTATACGCTAAAGATACCATTAGCTAAAACAGGCACATCACTGTCAAGATAACAGTTAGTTCTCCCGGCGCCATTTCGTCTCTGTAGTTGTAAAGTATCACTAAATAATCCAAAAGTAGGTACATATGTAGTCGTGATATGTTTAAAGTTCAAGGATGTTATTTTGTAAAATGATCACGTTGGTATTTTGTCGTTACGATTTACGACATATATATTATCTACCTCAATTCGGTTTTCGACAGCCGTATATTTATGACATCATTCATGTAGCTTGTATAGTCAAATTCAGTCTTCAGTTAAGTAAAAAGCAACACTCCAACCATTTCGATTAACTTAATGCATGTGCGGCATGTGCAACCTACATGGTTATGTAATCCGCCTGCACTCGTTATTTGAAGCGTTCACTGGCAGACACTACTGGTTCTCGTAATTGTCTTGCCGAGCCATTACTGCAGATAGTTGTCGCAACGGGGTATGAAGTCAAAGCACCGTTCTTTACATGTGGTCATAATCCCAGTTAAACGTGATGTCCATGATAATTTTCTGTAGATTTTAGCAGGTATAGTTGTAGTTATTTTTTTAATGAAAAAAATGTTTATTGTACTAATAATTACATTAATTATAAATTAGTGATTGGAGTCTCCCTATAAGCGTATATTGCCTGTGTTGGGAGACTTCGCTCTTTCGAGTTTACGTGTTGTCTGCTCAATGCAATGCAATGTCTGCAGTGTCCTCCATAATGCAAAAACGACTCTCGAATTTCTCCTGCCATGCTTTCGCTGGGTCAGCATTTGCATTTATTTCATGCCAAACAGCGCTGTCGTAATGGCAGACACGTACAGCGTACCACAGGTCATTGCCGTCGTTGCTAAAGGTTGTGATTGTATGTATCCGCTTCAACTGAATTCTCCAAATTGGAACTTACGTTTGGTTCCAACAAACCTAATATTTCTATGGAAGAACGGAAGCTGACACGATTTTCTTTGCATAGTAATGTATGTAGTGGTCGTTAATGTCGTTATAGATGTTTCAGGCTTTGTTGTGATCTATTACCGGCTTGATCGATGCGCGGTGCCGCAGGTCATCACTGGGGAGTCAGTAATCGCATGAATGAGCCTATGGGTCAGGCCCCCCGTGCCCCGCCACTCGACTTGTGAATGAAGCGCCCACCGGCGCGTGCCGCGCGTTCATGCCTCAGTCGTGCCGTCGATGAACGCGCTAACACTCGAGCGCATATCCCGCGCAAAATTTTTAAGATTTTATTATTGTATCGTCCGTGTTTTTCGTGTGATAGTTTGATTGGCTGTTGAAATTTTGAGTGAAAATAGTTATCTTACTACTTCTCTGGCGATGATATTTCTACAGTGAAAAACGGAAACCTTTCAATAGAAAAATTGTCTTTTGGAAAGCCTTCTACGGCTGTAGTTCGATATACGGTAAGCTAAGTCGTTACGATTTTTTACATTTACCTACTATGAATGAAAGCTAGGTTGGCGTGTAAAGGTGACACGTAGGCTAGGCTTATTGAACGATACTTACAAATTATCCAGTGGGCCGTATAGTAGGTGGGGTGCCCACGTAAATCTAAAATTTGTAGGTGTAGTATGTACCACCATATCATCTTGATACAACACAATTAGCTTATTATGTCATAATTGTGAATCAAAAAAATAAATTTTAAACAGTATCTAAGTATCGGTTTGAACGAACCTTTTTTTTTTCATTTAATTAGTACCTATTCATTCATATTGCTTATCTATGTGTACCGGTTAGAAGTCGCCTCTAATAGCTTTCCTGTAATTAAGTACTTATCATGGATATTTAGACACATCCGGAATACTCGATTCTTGTAAGCCTTGGAAAATTAATGTTCAATTTTGATACAACGTATAAATTTTTTAAAGGAGCTGGCTGGTAACGAAGTACAATTTGGTCAGTCCCTTGGTATTTTGAAATTTACAAGCTCGTTCGGTGGCAGAGCATAGGTACATTTCGGGGTTGTTTATAACTGTCCACAAAACGTTCCAAAGAGGCGCCGCGCGCCGTACCATTACAATAGACCATTTAATAAGGCGCTAAGCAAAGTTACCTGAAGCTTATTCTCGCCATTTTTTGTACCACTTTAGGCGCTTCGAAATTGATGAGCTTCCATTGTTTGTGGCTTGATATCGATCAGTTTCGGTATGACACCGTTTTGTCATTTTTCGTCTGTGGTACATTTAATTCGCTTAAGTTTTATTTTATTCATAAATTGCCAATTTCCAACCAATGCCTAACTAGACAGCCAAGTAGCTTTTAAAGAAAATATTACAATGAACCAATTTCTTAATAAAATTGCTTCTTGGGTAGAATTTCTTGCTTAAGTTGGGGCTAATTAAACAGCCATCTATCATTGGGCCACCGGCGGATATTAAATTGACACGCCTTACTTGGAACACTCCTATATTTATCATCCTATTACAGTGATGAAATTAATATAGGTAATACAAGTGTAAGAAATTGTTAATAAAGTAAATAATGTGTATATTGACTTTGTGTGAAGGAAGTTGTTCATATTACATTATTCCATTATGAGCGACGTCGTAATTAAGTCTCAATTGAGCAGGAAGCCGATCGACGGCCGTTTTGTTATCTTACAGAATTATCAACCGATTTATCTTGGCCTGGAGTTATTCTATACTGAATTCTGTTTCATAATTAACTCTCTTGTGGAACTTTTTTATTAGATTTGTTTCTATCTTTGAATAGTACGCTTGTATTTCATTGTAGATTATGTTTCTTATCTTCCTTTAATTAGTTCAATGTTATAAGTTGTCAACTGACTAGATTAAGATTTTTAAGTTTCTAGTTTTTAGAATGATTTATTCCAGTTTCAAACGATTCATTGACCTTTGGCTAGACATTATGTCTGTAAAAATTCACACGGCTTTGGGCGAGATCTAGTCATTATTAATCTTATTTTAGACAAAAGCTTTAATATCACAAAGAAAAGAAATTGTGAGACAATTTCTCACGAAATCACTTTGCAAATAAAGACCGGGGATCCCGCTGCTTCAGTCGAATCTGGACTTAATTAAATTTCTTTTTTGGATTGTATCTGTGTAATTAAGCCCCAGGGAGGCTTTTCACTGGTCAGTTCTTATAAATTGTAGTAATTCCAATGGTTTGAGATGGGAATTTGGGTTTGTCAGATCTGCATAATGAAATCAATCGAAGACGGTCAGAAACTCTCCTTTTATAGCAATGAGCTGTCTTCACATCGCATTTTAAAGCTTTTAATTTCACACTTAGAGTGTTTACCATTGTTGTCGATTGAAAAACAGAGAGGAAGCGATAAATTATGTTCGAAGTTTATACGATCGGCCAGTAATGGGCCATGAGCTCGATCGCTGCGTCCGCGCAGCCATGTTGCAGTTGTTTAGGTACCTAGTATTGATATCAACTATTTTTTTTGTATTTATTTCAAAATAAAGTGTTATTTTTTGATACAGCCATATTAAGCTGGATAATTATCACTGAAACCTGTGTTGAAAACATCTAAATCTGTTTGGAACTAAGCGTGTAGGACTCAGTGTGGTCATCATCACTCTCAAGTATAATCTGCCACTCTGGTATTTCGGATCCCTACTTATAAATTAAGATTATGATTATGATATGAGGTATGGCTAAGATTTCTGCCATTCTTAACAAATGATTACAATTTAGAAAAAGTCTACTGACATCTATTTTATTTTTTTATTGTTAACAGTTATTTCCGGCGCGTTAAAGGAAGTCCGGAAAGAGAACAAAAGTGCGGTTGACTTTAAGCACTCAAATATTTTGTCCCTTCCGGAACAGCCCCCTGTTAGGGTGGTTGTCGGCAGCTAAAAACGGAAGTAGCATACGTTAGCTATAGTTTGCTTTTGTAATTGGCAGCATGGGCTGCACTTTCGGCTTCCCCAAATAATGACAAGGTATACTAGTTTTTTCTACGTCATCTTTTATTTTTAGTACACAAAATACGTATAAATGTTATGGGTGTAAACACTTTCATAGATTGGATCACATTCAAGTTATAATGAATTAACTTTTTGTAACCATGATCTATATTAATTCCGCTTTTAAATAAAAATCCGAAAAAATCCACCCGTTTAGGTGCATGGCAATAAATTTGTATAACAGATACATAGATACTTTTTTGTTGGAGGTTAGAGTGTTAAAGACATCACTATTAATATTGCACATTTGTTCGTACGTACTTTCAATATATTTGTAAAATATTTCTAAATTCCTACTAACTGGCGTTACCTACTTCCTCGTCTATTTTAAATGCACAACAATGTGCAATACACGTGTTGAATCTAATACGAGTACATTTGAGATGTGCAAGAATTGAGATTTGTGATGTCTCGGTGCTGAATTTCTTTCTTTCCTAAGCTTTAACTTGAATCATTTTACAAGTATATCCTGGTCAACTTAGGATTCAATGCAAGCATAAAACAGATTAGTCTTGTGTGTACTCCGCTTTTGATAGGCTAATTGCATGCTCACTGTGCCTACTGTACTGTCATTTATATACCAAACACGGTATCAGAAAACCTAACCGTATTACTAAGTATTCGCCTCAGACTTAGACGATCCCTTTGCTGTGGTGTGAAATCCGGTCAATGATATCACGTATTCATTTCATAAATTACCATATGACTAGTTATAAAATTATATGGTCTTGACACTTCGTGTTTTGCGGATGCTGTTTATATAGTTTCCCAAGATGTTTTTGTAGTCCCCTTAAAAAGATTAGTGAGGGTGTAGGTGTTAATGCGTTTGAATACACACATCCGGTCCGATGAGGTCCATTAATAGGTCCGCGTAAAAGGGATATCATGTAGCTATGTCTGTGCCCGTTGCCCCTGCATCCTGCGTTACGACAGGCGACAAATGTCGAGATCGTGCGGCTGTCACTTCAGAAGAATTCTGCCTTATATGGTTGTATGTCCAATTACACTTTATGGTATCTTCGCCCCCCATGATGAAGTTCCGTTTATTTAAGTTACGATTCTTTGCTTGATCGGTATTATTTTGAGTTGAAACCATGATCGATACCAATCAAATTTTTAGAATATGGTTTGATGTCGATTTACTTTGTATAGTACGAATTTTATTAGAATGGTCCTTAAAATGTTTTTATATCGTTCTCATGATAATATATTTTTGTTGCACTAATCAACAAATGAACCAACCAATCTTAGCAATTATTGAATCCTAGTTTTTGTTTTATCTGTTTTAGTGTAGGTAGGTAGAAATCATTAAGGATTGCTATAAGTTTTAAGTAGAATTACTGTTATTAAATCTGAGTAAGTATGCCTATTCATTGAATAAGTTGAGTCACTATACTTAGGTTGCACAAAATTGTTATGTTTTTACTTTGGATGTAAGCATTCCCACGAAGGTTAGCATTATTCATTCAATATACGGAACGTTAGATACAGCAATGTAATTTAATGTGTATCTTCATTAAAATCCATCGTTAAAGCAAGGCTCATGTTCCCATGACGACTATCTGGACTGTGACTTAATTTCATTCATTTCGGTTATTCGGTTTGGTGCTAGTACCTACTATATCTACGTATTATATTTCTATTTGAGAGTTAACTTGCAATGCTATGTTTCTTCGTCTTATTCCATTTCGTTTGTACCATAGTCACAATAGAATATTGAAATTTTGTTTTCATCAATTTTGTGCATAAACTGATGGTATTTTGTAGAAGCACTTCGCAATAGGCAAAGGTGCCGTCCTAAGAAGCATACAACATCGTATCTTATTCGTAGAAACAGGCAAGGCTTCATGGGTAAATTGAATGACAGAAGTAGTCACCGACGGAAACAATTGGTTTTAACTTGCTGTTTTATTACCTACACAACTATAAAGAGAATTTGTACTGACTACTGACTTGACTGCCTAATTATTTCTTGATTAAATGAACTATGCCTTCTATATCACGAAATTGTAACCATCTCTATCAATAAGCACAGAAAATAAGGCTTCTTGATTTGGCTTGGGTCGTGTCGATGTTTAAACGTAAAATTTAGCTAGATCTGCTTTTAACTTGAGGAAATTTGACCGCAACATAACGAGAAATAAACCATTATTATTTGTGATAGTTGTTTTATGAGATCATAACCGACGTCGTCGGATGGAGCCCGTATGGTTTATTTATTAGCAGTGGAGAGCGGGCGGTTCCGGCCGGTGCGGTGTGCACAGGAAACCCGTTGGATATATCAAAATTAGAATTGCGAGTCGATAGATGGTGACTATGACTGCTACATACATACACATAAACCTTCATAAGTGTCTATTTAAAATCATTTTTAATAAACATAACGATTACTTCGGCTGTACACAGAGAATTCAACGTTATCTAGTATGTACCACGTTTTGTATTTTACAACTTTCATCGAAAGTTCTTTACAACCATTATTAATACAACAAAACGAACATCAACTATTAATTGCGTAGCATTGCGTTTAGCCAACATTGCATGTGAGCCAGTACTATACAAATATTAAATACTTAAATATTTTTTAAAGCTTTCACTTGTTGTCGTCTTAACAGTAATGTTTTTTTTATCAAATTGTTCGATCTCCTCGTTTCGAATCCAGTAAAAATCGGAATGTCGTCATCTCATTTTAATTTGATGTGTCTCGTTGTCTGTCAATCGGAAGTCATTATGCGCTTTCCGCTGTGCGTCGTACTGGTGCCCTGTAAAATATATTCATTAAATCAGCAATCACTGATTCAATCGTCGGATTTTTTCTCGTAAGATCAATGTTTGACGTCAATTTTACGTTTGTTTCTTTGCATCTGTCGATCACTCTGTGACTTTAAATCGCCTCATAAGCATAAGTGCAGTTTATTTGTTTTTGTACGGCTCGTCTCGCTTTTATCCTAAAGTCTGTTTGCGCCAATGTGGATGAGAACTAACGAGGGCGGACTCTTGCGACACTCGCGGGGGCATGCGACAAATATTGACTTGACAAATATTTGTGTAGTAGAAAAAGCACGTTCGCTCGTTGTGACTACTATGTTCACCGTAGGTGGTGTGGCGGCGGTATGCACAGATAATACTGGCTGTAAAACATCGAGATAACGCACAATGTTTGCACCAAACAAAATCATGTTTACATAAGTATTTTATGTCCTGAGGATCACTGGCAATGATCACAAGAAAGCTTAGGATATTATGCATCCACACGTTTTATTTATTTGCGATAGTTAGCTGATGGGGACATGTGTTAGGTAGATAATGTTTAGGGACGTTGTAATAACACTGTTATAGAACGGATAATATCTCGGTTTATTTTAGATTTTAAATCCCGTCGTTGTCGTCCACCCGTGACCATGAAGTCTGAAAAGACTTTGAAAAGTCTGGATTTAAAATCTAAAATAAACCGCTATAAAATCCGTTATAAAATAGTATTAATTAAATGTGTGATATTCGCGTATATTTAAGAAAATACTATATTTAGGAATGGTTTATCTAAGATTATATTAAGAGCGTGGTGTTCCATGGTGGTGTGGCTTGTTCTAGATATTAAATTCTCGCTTTTTTCTATAGACCACTGCAATCGATAGCCTGCTGATATTCCAATAGGCCGCAACTTGTTCGTGTTGTGAATCGCCAACGGAAACGAATGCCTGTAATGAGCTTCGGATGTCGCTCACCTATTGTGCCGAGCTAATAGATATTGACTTCCTTAGTTCAGACTGCGCTGCTAATAAACACCGGTCTATAATGAGGTATTGTTCAAATCTTATTCTACTTTCAAGTCGCAGATCCGGGCTGTGAACCGATTGCTAAATTAACTTGTGTAATCTGCGGGCGCAGCAATTGCACTGTCGTATGCTACAGTGCCTCGCTAATACAGATCACTATCGTTTGGTCCTTTTACAATTCTGAAACTGTAATACGAGCTGACCGATATATCAAAATAGGGCTTTTATTTATCAAATACCGATCTGTTACGTTAGCTGTCTGAATCAGAAGTCGTGCTCGAACCATGACTCTTAACTGTAGGACCACAACCAATCCTATCTCACGAGTTGACCCTTAGACTTTGCACGCTACTAATTTCCGATAGTGTCCGCAGCTTTTTTGGTATTAAATAATTCACACGGTCACGACCAAGTTTACTTCGAAATTTCATGTATGAAATAAACGGTAACTCTAAAATAAATTGAATGTGTTAGTAAAGTTGGTTCTTAAATCTTAAGACTTTAAACTGTTTAGTGTGTGAGATGTGCCAATCACAATGACGAATGGAACTGGGGCGTGACTTTATTCGCAACTCCCATAGGCGTATCGTTTATTTGATAACACGGTTTCAGTCATTAATGTCATTATTGAGCCAATGACAACGATGGTATATTGGTTTATTAATTTGGTATTGACCGATGACAGTTCACAGTTTAAAGTCTTCCGCGCGTTCCGCGGGTTGCCTGGGAACGGAAGAGATATAACCAAATCTATTACATTTAAATGTTTGCTTGAGCGGCCATCTGCAACATGGTTCATTGTCACATAGTTGGGGGCATCGTAACTAATGAAAAATAACAATACAAAAAGCTTTACAAAAGCTTGGATCTCAATAGTCAAACCTACACAATCTTAAGTACATACACGACAATTATAACATTTTTATAAAATCTCAACCAGCGGTGTTGCGTGCCTTAGCGGGGCGACGTAGAAAAAAATATTTGGGGGCCGTATGAAGCTCATGAAGGGTAAAGATTTCTCACTCTGCTCTCTGTGGCTTATCATCGTATACATCGATTATTCTAGGATTCCGCCATTGAAGTAATTAACTTAAACGTAGAAATCCGATGTAGGTGGTTGCCAACTTTTGAATGCACGCTTTGCTCGGGCAAAAAAAGAAACTTTTACTTTTGGCATTTCTGAAATAAAATAAAAGTAGGGAAGTTTTTATTATTTATTTTTCACGTCGGGGACCCGCGTTGCCCCGGGGGCACCGTATAATAGATACAGCGGTAACTACGCCCCTGATCTCAACCTTTATAAAAATCTAATTATTATTAAAGTCGTACTGCTTTAAATTCTTAAAATTATTATAGACTGTGGAGACACCATTGCAAGAAATTAGTAATTAACTTGTAGGTAGGGCAGTAGAAATGCCCAGGCATTTGTGGAAAATAAGAATTCATTTTGTATTCCAAATTAGGCTTAAACACAATTTGCCTGATGTGAAGCAATGATTTGATCTACGGTGAAATGTGCCTGCCCTATATACCGAATCACTCGTCATTAGGAATGATTTTTGGCCAGAAGTTGGCAGTAGAATGTGGCTCCATATTGTTTGATAGGAGCAACTGTCAACAGACATTGCACCTGACCACGGCAAAGCTGCTTAGATGTGCGGCTTTGTCTGGTGGGACTGGTCACTAACCACGGCCGAAGCCTACCCCACCAGTTTATTGTCACCTGATTTTCACCAACCTTGACAACGTATGGGGATTCAGATTGAAAGTGGTTCTCCTATGGACGAATAAATCCCATAATAAATGCCAATAATAATTTGATATTTTTTTCTTTCGCAATTTTCCATAAATGTCTGGGCATTTGACCATCTCTACCTGAAACTGCTTTTTAAGGCAGGTCCAGATTTTCAATGCACATACTTAATATATGAAGCCGGATTTGATGTTCCAAGTACTACAATAATAAACGAAATTAATACAATTGAATAGCAGATGTTGTAAGTGGCTGCATCATTACCTCGGACCATAATCCTCAAACGGCACGCGCAGGCACGTAGCGTTAAGTGGGTTAACATGCCGATCCTGGCGCACTCAAGGTCAATATGAGTATGTATCTGGAGACCGAACTTAACAAATCAACACGTTCCTAAACATTGACGATATTCAGATATAAGGTGATGGCATAAAATAAATTGGAATAGTTTGTTGGCTGTCTGCTGTGGAACAAATCAAGTTCTAATATTGGTGTCCTTGATATAGTTAGACTTGTTTCACTTCCTGTTACGAAGCGAATTGTAAACGCTAAGCACGTCACTCATTCAAACTCAATCAAAGGATCATGAATGAGATGTTTACTGCGTACAGCGTACATGCTTCAAGTATTGTGAGCAAGAATGGTAGAAGCGTTTCCTGTTTTATAGTGTTCTTATATTATTCTATAGCCGGTAGTAATATATCACACGTAACTTATAATATCAGAAATTATATTTATTTTGCGACGTAGAGAGGTGGGACATTCTATAATCCAATCCGAAATAACAAAGTATAATTTTGTTTTCATTCTTCACAATACAAATATTCACCACTCTTTGATAATCGGTAAATTTTGTATCGTACGAGTAGCTAGCCATTCATGCTGATAAAGCCACCCTGCCAAGGACACCAAGTTCGTTAGGCCCATTCATGGTGGCTTGCAACCTTCTCCCCACTCCTGCTACAGGATATTCGCCCTCCCGTGTGCTATGCTGGGCTGGCTAGCCGTTTGATCGTTTTTTGAACGAACACGAAGCAAAACGACAACCGCAATTGTACTTCACCGGATGCACTAACGAGTGTAAAATTTTTGAATCACATCGTGCTGCGTTAGTTTGTTTTTGTTGAAGGCCGTTTCCGCCAGTCATGACTTAATCCATAACTGAACCGGTATAGCGTAGCTCGTTATACCTACGTTATTAAGAAAACGTAATAAATTGGACTATTTTCCACAAAAAATATTTAGGAATGCGTTATCTACAACAGAAATCTTCATAACTGCATTACTAGAAGACTGCTAATGAGACGTTTGGTATACGAAATTAGCAAAGCTGTACGTGAGTGATGTTTGGTTGGTTTTAGTATGATCTGTAGATGATAAAGATGCTAATCCGAGGTACACTGTTAATACGGTTAATAGGTCCCATCTATCTATATATCTCATCTTTATTTAATACTTCAACCTTAGATCGATGTTGTATTTGAACATGTCATTGAATATTTTAGTTCAGAGGAACATTGGCATATTTTGGACGTGTATTGTGGGCAATTCGTCATGATTTGAGTATGCAAATCAATGGAGTTTGGTTATGCGAGCGTAACGGTATTTTCGTCGGTTCACAGCAGGAAGGCGGATGCTATAAACACACTTTCAGTGCTGTTACCATATTATTGCAGGGCATACCTATGTTACTATTGTTTAATGAACGTGGATGATTTGAGATGTTGACGTTTTCTTAGCTACGGAGTAAATAAATATGTTACGTCTATTAACTGCATGTTTGTATACATTAGAATCGAATTATAATGTATAGGTACTGAAATTAGTTAATTGTGGACGTTGTGTCAATTGACTGGTTAATTAAAATATACACAGTCTGCATACACTAAAGATAATATTCCAGGGATTCTGTCGTGCACTACTTCAAAAGGTGAAATATAGTACATAGATGGATCTTTTTCTTTGTATTTGTTTTTACTTGTATGAGCTAGAGTTAGTTAAAGACACGTATGAATCTAATGAACTAGCAACAAAGTTCTAAAGTTATGCGGTTTGCGGTTTCTGGCCGCATGGAAGAATACCTGGAGAAATATTTCCTATGAATGTATTTATGTTACAATCTTGATTACGGCCGTCTTATTAGATACTACTAAGATATCTAATATTGAGATGGTGTAATGAATGGTAGACAAGTGTGGACATTAAATAGGAAGATCTAGTAATTTTATGCGATTTTGCACGATATTATAGATTTTTCTTTTAATGGTTAACTGCAAAGCAATCGATCACTTACCTAGCTACTTTATTGTAGTAATTGTGGTCGAATCATAGGAACTCATCATGTATGAGTGATTGTACTAATGGTATTGTTGAGCTTGGATGTATGTCTACGAATAGTACCTGCTATAATAGCACGTTGAAAGTGAAAGTGTCTTATTGCTCCACATTTTCTATATGACACTGTGAATATAAATGGTTTATGATGACGATGATTATGTCTCTAAACATCTACGTAAACTTGAGCTTATATTTTAAGTTGTGTAGCTACAGCGTTTGCATAACTTGCTCGGTAATTGTTTACTTCCTGTCTGTGCGTGTTTTTCACTTGCATTGTGTTATGCAAGGCTACCTCATGTGTTAACTGTCATATGTTAACTTAAGACACCACATTGGTCTGACTATTATAACCTACTGTTACAGAGGGAACTTTGTCATCGCCCCCGACTTTAAACCCACGCTCAAAAGCGTATCTAAATTCAGTATTACTTTCATCCTGCCCACATGAACTACATTTCTGATCGTTCTGATCAGAAATTGATACCCTATGATAACATAATTATCGAAAATTGGTTTTCTTTTTACGGGTCAACACCACAGAGCAGCCAATTCAATGATCTATGAGTTTAACCCACCACCAAAGTCCCCTCGGTTGAAACCTGCCCAATTGGCTGATAAACCTAACAAACTCCTTTAGCGTCATGAATCGGACACGAACTTGGTTAAAAAAAGATCGGTAGAGGCGAAAGTAAAATACAGTCTGCCATTATTGTAAAGGGCTTCCCGTGATGGAATTCAAAATATTGGCCTATGTTTGAAATTACATACTTATCCTCCCACGTCACGTTGATCAATCAAAAAGGATATGTTGAATGAGATTAATAAGTATGGTGAATGTGGTGGGCGATCGGTCGACGAACTGCGCGGGCGCAAGCCGGTGGTGCGCTCTAATTCAATTTAACGACAGTAGACCAGCAGCAGTCCGCCTCGTCTCCCTTACCTTGGCACTCTCAAATCACGACATCGTCTGATTATATTACCAGTATTAGTATTACTACACTAATTTAAATGTCTATTTTAATAATGACGCAGTATTCTAATGACAATCATTTTGATTTAATGTTTGTAGCAGAATGGATACCTTAATAATATTAAACTTAAGGTATTGAATAAGTGGCGTTTTATGTGAAGAGATTCTTAAATATCTTAAGATTAATGGAAATACCAGGGAACGTTTAGAACCCAAACTCTATATAGGAAAGTATGACGGCTTATGATTTATGAAAATGGGAACAGCTTTTCCATTTATTTTCTCGTTAGTCAGCAGGACTTGCAGAGCAAGTACCTAGGTAGACTGTTACCTTGAATGCCGGATGCAGACGCAATGTCGCAAGAGCTATCGGTCGTCAATCGTGTGCACGCCTCGTCGTCGATTTGTATTTAAGTCGTCTGTCCATTTTACTGCGCTCGAAGGGCTTTTGTTTTATGCTTATTCGCGTTACTCGCGCCACTTTGAGTACGGTTGGCATTTGATCATTTGCAAACTGACATTAGTTAGGGTACTTATTAGCTCAGAGTAGGTAAGTTTCTCTCATTCTCAGACTCCATGAAAAAGTACAAATGTTATTGGGTACTTCAAGGGAAGAGCATGTCTCGTCTCAAAGTCTTTCAACGGAAATGGATGGACGTGGGCGACGCCTACGGTGCGGCGTGTGCGAGTGACCACTAACACATTCAAGTGACAAATTTAATATCATTATCTATTTTTGTTTCTTGTGTCGGCTCGTTAAAATTTATTTTCTACTCGTTTGTTAAAGGTATGTAAAGATTATATGTAATCGTGAGATCTATTGAAGGTCGAATTCTTCACGAGTCAATCACTGTTTGTGGTTTTGTATTGATATTAACGTATAACATTATCCTTGTTTACTGTTGTCCATCTAATGTTTAATGAATAATACGTGTCTACTAGTGATCTTCGAACTCAATGTCTTCGTTATTGATTATCGGACACTGCTCAATAGGATATTAATTCTTAATCATCAAGCGTATTGTAGCCAGTCTCCTCCCTTTGGGTACGTTACACAATTTGAAACACTACGTCTTACTTCCGCATCCGCTATTGTGTCTGTGGAGTTGTCCGCTGCAATTTAATCGTCTCTTCAAGTGTCACGACATATCAGAGCAGTTGTACGTTTTATTATCATGAATTTTCTAGGCTCAACTTTTTGTCAAATTATTAAGGTCGAAAATTGTTTGGTGTTCGAAATCAGTGGTTCCCTTTGATGTAGAACGGGAATATCGACAAAGACGGATGTCCGGTGCCGGTCAGGATTTATTTCACATGAGCTTGTTGCTTCTCCGCGTCTTCGTGAGATTAAGATTACGCAGTACTTGTTATTATTCATAAAAATGGTTCCATTTTATTCTTTATACATTAGTTAATGTTATTGTTGACCAAATTAATGTTCAGTTTAGTCTAAGCTTCATAAAATAGGCACTAGGACTAGGACTCTTGACATTCGGTTTCAAATTAAATATTTTAAATAGATAGTTTTGCTGTTCACATAATTCACCTCTATTACCTGTTATTACTTTTTTTATTCTGTATTAGGCTTGCGCTTGACTATAACTTGCCTGATGTTAAGCAATGATGTAGCCTACGATGGGACGCGCCTGCGCAATATACCAATTCAAAACCGATTAAAAAAACGAAGTTCTATGTTCGGTTGTAAGTATGTATGTTTTTTAAATGTATGTTCGCCGATTTTCTCCGGCAATTGTGGACGGATTCTTTGTTAAAAAATTGTTTGAAAGCGTATACTCCCAAATTAGTAATGTTTTTGATCTTATAATGGACTTTGGACACATAGAACACAACTCCACATAGTATCACAGTAGAATAATCGCGAAATAAAATAATAATAAATAATATCTTTACGTGTAGTCAATGGTTAACCACTGACTAAGGGAAGGAGGGTATTTTGAACCCCCTCCACCCACTTTCAGTTATTACACATACCGTGTGGGGCATCGTTGTTAGTGGCATTTTACAAGGTATGACAAAATTGGAGAAAGTATGCGGTGGATAACAAAAAAGTAAAAAAATATATTTTTAAAATCGCCATCTAAAAAGTCAATAAATTCGGTGCTAGATTAAACAGTACTTAAACGAAAACAAAGAATTGGGGGATAATGCTTCTATTGTCACAAGAGGCGCTTAAATTTAGACCTGTAAGACTTGTCAAACCGATACAAACTTTTAAGCATTTTTTGGCGTCTTTAGTGACAACAGAATTGCAAGCATTAACTACCAGATTTAAATTTTATTTTACACTTTTTAAAAGGCGATTCTTTTTTTTTTCTACAAACATTGAATTATTTAGTGGTAGTCATCTATATCCTTTCAAAAGACTTACCTCAACAATTTGCGTTTACACAATTTGGAGCCGACTTCAATAATTTCTTATAATTATTTTTTATTCCTAGCTCGAGAAAAAGCATAGTATTTGCCTAAAATATAAAACGTGAAATATGATTGAAAAGAGCTTCTAAAACCTTCCGGTTCTTTTGAGATCGCGCGTATGGGTGCGAATTCACGTTTCATAGCCGCAGTTGTTTGTCTAGGTAGATAAACATCATTTTGTTTGTAAATGTATTTTTGACGGTTTTTTTGGTGTTCAATTGTTGCTCAGACTACGATTTATTTGACCTTAATATGCAAGTTCGGAAGTTTCTTTACTGCCAATTAGACCGGCTTTAAAAAAAACAACACTTAATCAATTTAAGTCCAAGGCAATGAGTGCTTTAATAAGGTAAGTATCTATATTCAGATTAACGATTGGTAGCCTATTTATTTTTACAAAAATAATAAAGTTATGGTTTTGATTTAAAAAATTTTTCAAATCTTTGTATTCCCAAAGTTTAATTCTATTGACAAGTGTACCGTTAATGGTGTTCGGTATTTAGCGAACAGCAGCAGCGCGAATGTTTTGCATACAATGCCCATTTTCGGCGCTTGCGCAACGTGCGACCGGATGTGGACGGTCGCCCGTGCCAAACTGCGCCTACGTACGCACCATACTTTGCGATATGTAAATACTTATCTAAAACTGTTTCGTCCCAGAATACTTAGTTGATTGCATTGTGATGTCAGTGTGATAGTACGTTAACTGTATAATAAGTTCCTCTGAACACCTGTATTTTAATATAGGTAAGGGAAAGCTGATATTTTTTTGATGCTTATGCTATATTGACCCATTGAGACGAAATAAAAACCGTAACTATAGTTAAATAAACTCATTCTTACTTTAAATTATTAATAATATTGAATTTGCATCCGCAAACACGATTAGTCAGATAGTCTTCCACTGGAACGCTGATAATACGCAATTAGGCACTATTGTGTTCCCTGTGAGAACGTTAAACAATTACTTTTATATTCACACCGAATAAAATGATTTCGGTAACCTTAAAAACCATTCGACCATTTTGAGGAAATGTACAAAATCTTTTATTTTTCGAAACTTTGTTCATACTGTGGTATCATTAGAACGGTTTCAAACTAGGGTCTTATACGCGCTTATAAGCTCGTTTTCGGAAGCGCGTGTAAGCGTGTTTAAGTGTGCCTTTTGCCAAACGTGCAAGTCGTACGAGTGTTAACGACATTATAGTTTTGGTTCCTTCGTCAGATTCCCTGTTGATACGGACTCACCACAGTCACCACTACTGGTTCCAGCAAACACTCGCTTACTGGGCCTGTATAAGCCCGTATACTTGAGTCAGATTTTATAAAACGCGAAATGTAGCTCGCGTGTAAGCGCGTATGCCAGACCGGCCGTATATGCGCAGAAAAATACGCTAGTTTGAAACCACCCTTATAATAGGGTAATTTCCAATCAAGGTGGACGTTTCAATGGTCAGCCTTGAGAATATAGCCTTGTCTCTTGAGTAACAGCAAACATGCGTTGCACGGACAAACGATGTTGGTGACATCCGGCTGCGGAATGTAAATTACTGTCCCTTTGACGTTACTGCACTCTTGTCCTTGGTATTGTTTGAATGAGTTCAAACTATATCCACGTCAGTGGTAGCAAAGAGTAGCGCAATAATCGACTTTATGTAGGTTAAAGGTGTAGAACCATAAAAATAGTTCTTTACTCCAAAAAATTATATTAAGGAGCCACATTATTAAAGACGCGAGGAATTATGGCTATTAGTTATGGTTATTTAGTTTTAAGGATATGTACGGTTTTCAAAAATACTTTATTCGTAGCGGCACATCGTCTAAGTGAGACTGCAAAGAATAAAATGTTTCAAGAATTCCAAACATCAGTTACATTTATTATGGCTGTCACGCAAGGTATAATATTTTGTAATGTTTAAAACTAGAAAAGCACATAAAATGTGTAAATGAGCGTAATTAAAAAAAAAACACGAGTTCCAAAGGCTCTTCAAAATTAATTAGTTTAGAACGTGACAACTAAAATTTTTACTATCTTATATTGACTCTAGCCCAGATGGCTTTGCAGTTAAGTACAAGCCATTGGCTTAAATAAAAAAAAAGTCATGACTCAAACTAATGGATTATCAAAAGGGTATACGATGACAACCATTCCATTTTTAACTCTCCAAAATAATGATTAATAAAACTGCATCTTCATCCATATTTTTCGAGACAATAATAATATGCATAAAGTAGTAACATTATTCGTTATACTTAACAGTGGATTAGTTTTAGGCATCATCCGTTTATTGCGTCTGCGTTTCTCGTTTACTGTCAGATAAAAATTTATCAGATTATCCGGCATCATATGGCTTATATTATGGTGTGTACTTACATAAGCTCAACTGTATGGTAGCAACTTGAAGCTAAGGTTTCTTACATAGAGTGTCCGTTGCCATATGATCAAGCTGCGGATCAAGCAACATTAAAACATTAACATAATCACTCTCAAACTCAGCCAAAGCGGATTACAGTTTCAATATTAAAACCTTTTAAATTTATTACTAACGTGCAGTTGCATTTGGAAATCCTTTTAGGAAGGGTATTATTATAAATTGATCGTTTACGAGACTTTTATGGGCGGTTATTGGGATTGTTCAACGAAGTCTGTACTTAGTTTTAAGATGGCGATTAGGTTTAATAGCATATTAAATAAATGTAATTTAATTTTTACATGTGCATTTGTGGCATTGTAATCGTTAACGCCAGATGCTTTTTACTGGAAACAGCACAACCTTAAAAATGGCTACAAGTAGCGAATACGTGCAAATACCTAATAACCCCGCAGGAAGTATCACATTAGTTTGTCTGTTTATTCTACTAGAACCTGAACGTGCGCAAATGACACCAACAAGTTAGCAGGTGTTAATTTAAAAAAAACCGCCGTCGGAACTTCCTCGTATTGACGGAAATTAGGATAAGAGTATAGCACCAATTACGAGTTTATAAGCTAGTTCTGGCAGAAGATTCACCTCCGTATTCATAAACTTCTTATAAGCACATTATAGCTAAAATAGGTTTATAATTCGTTTGTCTTTGTCTGTCATCTTGACATTTATACTAGTAAGAAAGAGACAAAGTCCATTTTAACTAAAGAGATTTGTAGAATAAGACCGTTAAAGTCTATATACAAATTTACTAGCCCTTACATTTACCAGACTTTGCCTTGCACGACAAATTACAACCGACGTAGCCTGTAATTATCAGAGGATATTCCATATCAATTTAGATGAGTGCATAATTGCAATGTGTGTAAGCATTGGGCCTCGTGGGAAATCTCGGGACTAGAACAGCATTGCTAACAAGCGACAGGACGATATGGACATCCGCGCCAATCGCGTGGGAAACTGGAATATTTAAATAATTATAATTTACTACTTATGCACTTTGATCGAAGACGACTGACCTAACCTGACTATCCTTGTATACTCGTACCTTCCTATTTGCGCAATATGAGATATTGCTTCAACCGCATTGTGTGACGTTGGTAAATTGCGGTTCATTTCATCACTTCAACCCTTTTTAGTGTCCCACTCTGGGCACGCGTCTTCTCTCAAATATCTTATGAGTTGAGAGAGTTTAGGCCTTAATCCACTCACGCTGGCCAAGTGTGAGTTGGTGGATGTCACATGTCCTCGAATGATTAGTTCTTAGACATGCCGGTTTCCACACTACGTTTTATTTCACTCAATTCGATTCACACAAAGATGTGTGGGCACGACCAGGATTCGAAACCGCGACCTTATTTTTCTAAGCCGAGGCCCGTACCGCTGTGCCACCGCTGCTCAATGTTCGTTTCATGTTTCCCTAAAACCATAAAGATGACTGAAGACAAGCGTTAAATTATGTTACACTAAAGCTCATATCTGTATAATTACTTAGTAATTCGTAATGAGTCTAGTAATAAAGTTACGAACGAAGAAAGTAGCGTTGTTGTCGTCATTTCCTCGTTAATGATTGCTGTTTGCATTAAGGGTGGAGATAGTATCTGTAGAACGTGCGTCATTGATTGAAGAAGATAGATATGAGTTACTCTCAGGCAGTTCAATTACTGAGCTTTATTCTAAATTGTTGACGTAGTTTCGTTAGTCGCTTCAACTCGCGGTATAACCTGTTGCGGTACTGCTGTTACTCGAGTGACTTCATTTTCTGACCTTTCGTAATATTTAAAAAGTATGCTATGCCACACAATTGATATCACCCATAACTTTGAAACATGCTGCTAACAGCAATGATCCCAACTTTACTTAAATAGGAACAATAATGTTGCTCATTTAATTATGTAATGAGTAGTCTCTATTCTTGTACTTGTTCTTGAAATGTTGTTTTTTTTTAATTTAGATGATAAAAATTAGATTAGGTTATATAGCGTATCGTGTTTGGAGTTAACTAAGGTTAATAAGGTTTATGTAGCGTGTCGGTAACTGACCTCCGACAACTATCTATGCAGTGGTATTTTGATTCGTAGTACTTGTATCTATAGCATTAGTTGTGTCACTGCTGTCACTGGTATTAAACATACATAAATCTGAGGATTTGACAAGCAATATCACTTCAACCCTTTTTGTGTCCCATTCCAAGACACGGGTCTTCTCTCAACTATCTTACGAGTTGAGAGAGTTTAGGCCGTAATTCACACACGCTGGCCAAGTGCGGGTTGGTGGGTGTCACAATGATTAGTTGTTGTTTTCCTTCACCGATATTGAGCAGTGGCGATGTTACAATTCTTACAAAGACGTGTGGAATCGAACCTGCGACCTTATAAATCTAAGGCGAGGCCCGTACCGCTGCGCTACCGCTGCAGCGGTAGCGCGCTGCGACAAGCATATTGCTTGTCGTAAACCAAGAACTGTACAGTGTCTCCAGATAACATTAAAAAGAAATAGTTCAATTAACAGTTAAGAATTACGGGGTTTATCGTTATCCTAAATAACTATCACATTATATCATAGCCGTCCAAGATATAACGACTAAATCTTCACAACTCGAGGTAACTCGAGCTTTTGTATTCACTGGCAGTATTTTATTTCCATTTTAAATTAGCTTATCTTTTGTTGTTTAACAATCAGCGCTTCGCAACATTCGCACGGCCTATTGCAACAATTGAACGGAAGCGAAATGCAGAAAGATATATCAGTGCGCAGACGCACCGAATAGCATTTAGCATAATATGGGAATGCAATGCTCCAGTTACTACGTGCTCTGCACTCTATACATGAGTGCATTAGAGTCAGTTATTTTATCTACCATAAGCGTCAACCCATCACCTGTCTGTTTTCTTAACTATTCTTTGCCGATTTAAATGAGCATATTTAGTGTTTTTGCCTTGTGAGGTGTAAACTGGGTACTGCAGAAATGTTACGTTAATTTCCAAGAGAAAATAGCATTGTTGGTTTTGCTTATGCAATACTTGCTAAACGGCTGGCTATGCAATTATTTTGTTATACTTGTTTAAAATGTTTGCGCAGTAATTTCATAATGACTGTTTAATTGTAGGTAACTTCTATTAGTTACACTCTTACGATCTTATTCATAAAAATCTTATAAAACTCTTTAGTTAAAATGAAGTTTGTCTCTTTCTTACTAGTATAAATTTCAAGATGACATACAAGACAAGCGAATTATAAACCTATTTTAGCTATAATGAGCTTAAAAGACGTTTATAAATACGGGATTAGCATTTAGAACTATAGATTCTAGTTTAATTCGTAATAGTAATTAGATTTCATTACTACTTACTTGTGGAATTGATTTCTATCATAAGAATAAAAATTATAATGGTTGTCTGGTTGCCGGAGTAAACTGCTGACTCGCGTCATCGGAGCGCCGCCGCCGCGCCGCTGCGACTGTTAGATAAAGATTTATCCAGGAATGTGGTTATGGAACTCGGCCCGGTCCTCCTGTCGCCTTTCGGTAGTTAACGACTCGCCTGTCTGCCGACCGTTTTCCTCTCTCATAACAAATCTTCACAAATTAGAAACACAAATCCAACGCCTTCTCATCAATTGATCAATGCAGAAAGATCCTTCATTAAAACACCTGTTAATTATTGTGCATCTTCGAAAAGGCATATCAAATCCTGAATTACAACTCCCATTGTGATATTTTTCCCACAATATAAAATAATAATTAGACTTCTCATTTATTCGCTACACCTGTATTTAGCATCCAATGTTTTGCGCAACTATTGTTTGCAAATTGACATGACAGTTCTCACATAAACTTGAGTTTAAACCGTTGGTATTATAGTTTAAAACACATAAGTAATGTGGAGATAGACTATAAATAAATGTGATTGCTTAAGCACGTTTAATTATCTTCTTATTGCTTTAAGATGCTTTGAGGCGGATATCCTAGTCTACGTAGACCTTTGACATTTTAACTCGGTTCACGGTCAGTGCCACGTGAGACGGTTAAGAAATGAGATTTGATCAAATATTCAATGTTTTATCTCACCGCTGGTTAAGTTATGGTATTGTTTTTGAGTACCTTCTGAGATGATTTCCATATGTAAATCCAGCAACTCGTTTCTGTGCTGTATATCTATTAAATAGTAAAATATTTAGGTGTGTCATCGGTTGCACTTTTATTGCAGTCTTGCAATGAATGCTAATAGACTTATTCTCGTTATTTTCCCATGATTTATTGCACTTCTGCGTTGACTGATGACATTTGGTGACTGCGCGATTAGGATATTTGTATTCGTCCTGCAGTTGAGGAGGTTGTTCGTCCCGGTTCTCGTCTGATGCTCTTTTGCATGCCGCAATTTGAATGAGCTTTCATGATATGTAAGTAAATACACGAATATTTAGTTCAGAAATGGTCACGAAATTCCTTTGCTTTAAAAAAATCTAGTAATGATAATGTAGGGGGACAAGATATTGCGTACCTATAGGTACCTAATTAATATTATAACTTTATTAATTCAAATTCAAATTCAAAATTCAAATTCAATTGAATTTGAATTTTATAACGTTATTAAAATAAGGAGTTACTAATAAATAACCTGAGAGGCAACAATTTTAAGATTATCAACCAAACGTAATTGAAGTCAATGTAACGATGTGACAAGTCGATAACCGACTGATTTCGATTGTTGAGGATGCCATTTGCTGGCTGCCAATGTTCTTATAAATTCCTAAGAATCGTAACAGATTTATAATGGCGGTAGCGTAACGGTGGGCGCGGCGCGCATGTCGATCGCACGCGCTACGTGACGCGTCACCTGCGACGCACATAGTACTTCAGACAAATAGTGCGTATGCTATGTGCCAGCCAATATGATCTAAGATCGGCAAAAACTGCAGCAGTCCATCGCTTAAGCTAGGCCTCTTATCTGGCTGCCTCCGCCGCTGTCGCGCTGTAGTCCCATCGATTGTTCCTTAAATGGTTCGATGTTGAACCAAATTCAAATTAAATTAGGTACTATAAATTTTTTTTCGTACCTACCTCATAATACAAAACGATGTTTATTTATATTTTATAGAGATATGATTAGCTTAGGTCTTCTTTATATTCATTAACCATCTGGCGTTTGGTTTGGTTGGTTGCTCCATGTCACTGTTGTGTGAATAATTGAAATATTTATAGTTACAACATAATCACTTGGAATTGATTTAATTCATCCATTTTCTAGTTACTCCATTTCGTAGTGCTTAGTAAAATAAGTAGGTAGTGGGAGTTTATTGACTTGGCACCGCGGCATGCAGCAGGTTGGCGGATGTAGGTGTTCGCAAATGTTTGCACTTGCCTAACTCAGTACCGTTTACTTTATTACCTAATCGGCAAGTTCATTTTATATTTTCGTTGTCACCTACACTCGCATTTAGGATCAACATTCCATATTACCTAATTGAAGTGTGGGCTGTATCATACAGCGTCCCACAGACAAAGTTGTTTATTGTATGGGACGTCTGTCAACAGTATTAGAGATCGGTTTTGATCGGGGATTGAAAATAATGTGATCTTTCATAACAATGCTTGCGCGTTCATCGACGCTGATTTGTAATACTGCGATAATTCATTAGAGGAGAATGACAACCCATCAAAGTTAATGACATGGTAAATTAAATCGCATTGTGTTGAGTTTTAATTTCGCAAACTTACAGTTGCAACTACAGCTGCTGCTGCAACGATGATTTTTGCAGAATCCAATCTCGCTAGTATAAAGTGAAATAATGGTGTTCGAGCTAAATATTTAGTACTTAGTTAACTATCAGCCTCGGTGGCGAACTTCGTACCGCGTATTTTAAACCTTGGACTTGTATGAATATTTTAAAAACAAAATGCCAATTTACAGCTTGACCGTTTTTGAATTTTCGTCAAATTTTATAATTGGAGATTAAAATATAATTTTTAATGATAATATAATCATAATGCAAGGTAAAACTTAGTAATGCAATAAATTAAATAAATACGTGTATAAAGTTGTTTCGTTAATATACTAATGTGATGTTAGTAATATACCTATGCTATCGTGGCCGCAGCGGGGCCGTAAAATGCGCGCGCGCAATATGAATGAATAATTCCCCGCACGCCTCGCCTCCTCACAATCAATGAACTACACGTGGCGATCAGTGTGGTGCTAGTAATCTAAACATAGATCTTAAAGGCGTAGTATAATAATTAGCGTATGATTGAAGCTATCGCCAATTAAATTGGTATTTGATTCTCTGAATAATAACGTTTGTCTGCAAAATAGGAAACCTGGACCCCGATTACCTCGCTTTAGACATTTATCTCTAACACGATATACCTATATCGTAAAAATGGCAAATGTCTAATAAAAACTAATGAAATTGACATTTGATGACGATTGCTATAGACAACTCATTGCATATCGTGCGTTGAGTGGTAGACTTATCTCTAACGTGACATTCTTAAAATACAAAAAAAAATAGTTTCCAATCGACATCCGCCATTTTTTTTTCGAAGTATAATGTCGTGTTCGGTATATGTTTAAATGTAGTCGCCAAACAATATAAAAACCAATGTTGCAAAGAGGCCGTTTAATTATTTTAGCGATTACTTATTTTAGTAGATACTTTTAGTCATTTACATAAACTAGTTTAGTTTTGAATATTTTTTTTATTACTGTTATCTGCGTAGGTATTTTAATATTAAAGTATATGTGGTTTTGGGGATTTTGATGCGTTTTTTAATCAAAAGCTGAAGTGATCAAAATGGTTGTTAGCTCAGTTTTAAGAAAATTAAAATTTACTGTTTTTTTGTCTTAGTAAAAAGTAGTTTTCTAAAAAATTATAAGTAAAACTTTGGTTTTGGTTTTTTACAATTTTTATTCAATAATTTTTAAAATACATATTCTGGTTTATTTCTATTAATAAAATTATCTGATTATGTTATTTAATTTTTATTAACTCTTAAAAATTATGTTTTCATTGTAAATTTAATTGGTAATCGTAACCAAAATAGAGGCCGTCATTTCACATAATTGAATTTGTAATGCGCACAATATGACTAGCACAATTTTTATATTTATTTACTAAGAGTGTGAAATTTATTTATTTAATCTAATCTTCGATGATTGACAATATTATCGATCTCGAACGACTGCTCAGTGGTCAATCATTCGTAATTGACAGTTAAATGCCCTAATCGCCCTGGCTACTATAATTGAATGGCCGGCCGGTACGTACGAAACGCCCGCGCTGCTGCCCGCCCACTCTATCTATATTGCTCGAATTACGTTTTATGAGATTGAATTCGTTCTGCTTACCCTTTCCACCTAATAATAACAAAACAGGCTAGTAAAAATATAGTTAAAGCGTCGATCTCATTCATTCATATATTGAGTTATAGGCGCGGCGCCGACGTCTAGTTCATTGAATTGCCCTACAAGGTGATAACGGGGCGACCACGTCGCTCCCTTATTGAGAAACTAGCGCGGCCGACCATTGTAAAACAGGCATGGATAACTCAGTGTTTTCCGACCTTATGTAGCGGCGACCATATCAAATGGGCAGATTATATTGCTCCATATTTGGAACGCCGGAGGTGATGAGGCTACATAGGCAGGACGCGACAAGGTTGTTTACTTATAGACTTCGTTTGATGGATTTTATTATGTGTGTAACAGTATTTGTAAATAATTAAATGAATTCTCAGCGTCTTTATATGATTGTTTGATGACGTCAACAACGTCAATGTATATTTTTCATAGTAGGTCCCCATTCATTCACGTGTTAATGTATATTCTATTAAAGTGAATCACAATCGATTTCAACGCGTGATCCAGGGCTCTACGTAGATACCTACTTAAATACATACGAGTACGTTCTACTATTGCGATCAAACGTTAATGAGTCACGGAAAATTTACATATGGGTCGACGTTGTGTGGAAAATCATTGAAGGCCGAGGATGAAGGATGTTTGTAATTTAATTACACTCAAATAATGAGCTAAGGAAAGAGCTAACAAAAATAGCAAGAATTCACATGCTTTATTTTGGTGTTTAACAGCCTGCAAAATGAAGAGATATTAAAAGTATCCTCATGGAGAAAACATTTTTAAAATTGTACAACCTTTGTGTGTGTGATTTAGTTTATGCCCAGAAAGAGTTTCAGCGGAATTTCTGCCATACAAACTGATATCTACGTTCTCACGTTCGCGTCAGAAAATTCAAACTATGTCTTCAGCATTCGAGTTTAATTAATTCGCTTCGGCTATGGCCTAATTTAAATTGTGGCTTGATACGGGTACTTCATTATGGTTATTTCTTCTCGTCAACTGTTCGACGTTCGTCATGCTAAATTCTAATCTATAAAGTTTTAAAACGAATGATTCATTCTCATAGTTTTGGGAAATACCTAGCTGGTTAAACTTTTTATCGCATACCTATTGCAACACTTGCTCACCCACCTGAGTGTAAAGTTTATTGACAGCATCTGTTACAGAAATAACCATATCGTCGAATACAAAGAAGTTGTTAATGTGCTGAAAGGTAATCGTGAGAACGGAACATAAAGGGAACTGGTTCGTCTCTTAACAACGTCAGCTAAACGAGCTCGTGGAAATGTCAAATCGTCACTTAGCTAATGGTGTTCTGTCATCCCTTAACCCTTGTTTCCACATTGGATGATATGATTAGGTTTATTTTAAGAGTGTTGTTTAGCTTCTATTTTGGGTTTGATGTTCACATCAAACTTGTCTTGCGCGTGTTTTATAGGCTTCTAACGGATTGCACCAACTTCGCATGGATATTTATGGATATGAAGTAGTGTTAGATTAGTATTGGACAGATTTTGATAAAACATTATATTTATTTTTAATCAGACCATCAGACAATCAGATACCAGTGTCTATACTTGAATCAGGGCCAAATGTACATATTCGACCAGGTCAGTAAGGACCAGTCCTATGTATCAACATTACATACCTACATGTGTGACGTAATTGATAAAAACACTGATAAAAACAAATAAAAATTACTGTCATCAACTAACAAACAAGATTATTGTTTACTTTAAGTAGAGGATACGAGTTGTAACAAATACTTTTGAAACAGAGGGGACCACTTTAAGACGTCGCAAGTAAAAAACAGACTTAAAAACAATGTGACGAGGCGGCGTGGCGTGGGTGTGACAATGAAGTGACAGATGTGTTGAGGGGCCGTCGGATGACCGTTTAGTTTAACTGCTGGCTTCCGCCAATGTTAGGCGACACGTAATTACACTGACTTATCCATATAAGCATTTACCTAATGCATAACTCCTACCTATTTTTTTTTAAATGGTACTTAGCCCGCTATCCCGCTATTGCTACTCCTGTAAGTCAGGATCAACAACGGCGCCGTGAAGAGACTCGGGGCTTTAACCCGGGACACCTAAACTGTCTTGGATCCCGCATGAATTTAATCAAAAAGATAATAGGAGAAGTTGGAAAGTTACATTGTCCACTTCCCTCCAGGCAAAGCGGGAGACAGCATAGAGAAAAAAGAGAGTTTTAAAATTGCCTTAAAAAATGAACTAAGCACCACGGGTAATGTAATCTAAGGGGACCTATCAGAGCTGGCTGCAGTAATAATTATGGCAAAATCGTTTGAACGCACGGATATTAGCACCGGTTGCAATAAGATCGATATACGGCTACCTAGTCTTGCTCAAAATTCTACTAAAGGTGCCTATCTCATATTAAATATTCAGCCTCATATTCAATAAAAAATGTAACAGTGTTAACAACGCCCTAAATATTGTAGGTATCGCAAATCGCTCGGAAGTGCAACAGTTGATCTCCGCAAATGTCACGCGAGCGACATTTGTATCTCTCGTATCCTGCGGACGGAAGCATACGGATGTTGCGTCACCACCGGAAATAGACGCCCTCTTTGTCATCGCACCACGTCACTGCCCATGCCGATGAGTGGAGCACGCATCATCGTCACATGTACGCAATACACACTTAAAAGCTCAATCATCGATACTCGAAAGGATATTACTGTCACCCTACAAATTCCTTAATGTGCTACGTGCATATCAGCTAATGTCAACCCAAAATCGTTGTTAACAAATTGCCTCTAACAAAAAAGTAATGACACTCATCGATTTCGCGTCTACTTTAAGATCCCAATAGTTTCTCGTTGCCGGAAACTGTTTAAAGATAATACTGCGATTTATCTTGTCGTGTTTCCTCCACTCGCATTTTGGTACTTCTATTCCTTTTCTTAGTATAGTCATGTTTTCCTGGACAGGACGTTGGCGACGTGTGGTCGACCAAAAAACAAAGTGAGTTCGGAGCTCGAAGCGAACTTGAACATTTAGTTGCTTTATTTATGATTTTATCGGACACTTAATCAACGACAGGAAGATATTAACCGTTGGTCCGTATATCAGCTTGATCAAAATATGGTAATGACGGAGCGGGTCTGCTGAACTTACTTGCAGAATCAATTTGCTCCTGCTAAATTTATGGTCGTGTTTCTACAATTAACTGGCAATTCGGTGGCTTCGATTATTTCGCATGAAATGTGCGGGCGACTCCCGCATCCGGTGATTACGTCGGGCGCATAATTTGTGATTCTCCTGCGCCGAATAAACTTGATTTTTGTTAGATAAAAAAGGAAAGGGTTGTGATGTCTGTAGGTACTTACTTTTCTTGTTCTTGTTTGAGATTTGTTAGCACCTGCTTAAGTTTTTCATTTTATCAACTCGTTTGTAACCCGATCTAGAAAATTCTTCTAAATTTCCTTGTTATTAAGAACACATAATTGTTTAGTGTACATAAAGTAAAAACAGGTGTGCTAATATTTTATCTTTTATAAGGTGCTTAATATTAAATATTTTGTTCGTTGCAGGCTCAGCTGGCACCGACGGTATCGTCAGGCGCGTGCCGGCGACCGGATGCGCCAGCGGTGACATAATGTGGCTTCTAGACGAGCCTAATCAACCTTATGAAGGTAAATTATTCAAATATTTTAAAAATAAAAATAAAAGGGACATGTTGTTTTGTTAATTAAATGAGTTTACTCTATTCTTACAGACTGTGAACAGCTGCTCTGTTTTCGTTACTACAATGGTGAAAGCGAGGAGTGCGCAGCGGAGTCGACTGCGCTCCCTGCGAGATTTAAAGTGGAGCTCAAAAAGTTACCCCTCCGGCTTAAAGAAGGCATGTCCAGAAAACGTAGCGGAGATCACGTGTCGCCTTTCTCCTATAATAACGAAAGCTTTGAGATGAACTCTGAAAATCCTGTAATGGAGTTCGTCCCCGGTACCAGTCAGGATATAAAACATCTCAGCGACAACGTCGACAAATGCTCAATTAGTGCTTTAGAAAATAACGGAAACAATCTCGATCGAACAAAATGTGATCCTAGTAAATCTTTAGCTAGTAATATAAACCAAGAATCTCAAAGTGTAAATAATGAATCCTCAAGTTCAATAGACTGTAAACCAACGTCGTCAGGAGTGAAGAAAAAGTGCCCTCCACCGGTAGACACAGGCGGCGGGCTCCACCTTAACGGTGTAAAAAAGAAACCGAAAGTTGGCACCGGTAACGGTTTCGACTCACCTACTTCGCCGGGCACAGAGTATTATAAATTATGGTCACCAAAGAATCCTTGCAAGATAATGAAGTTCGTATACGATGTCGAGAGCGCGAACGTACCCAGTGATGCGGAAAAGTCTCCGGTGCCTCCGCTGCCGCCTAGACAGTCTCACAAACCTCTAGAAAGAATGCATGCACTATCACCGCCACAGGTACCGAGACATAGAAAGCCAAAAAAATTGACTAAACCCGAAGACGCGTTCACTTTTGAACTTATTGACACTGACGAACAATTCTTTACTGACAATAACATCACAAACTCCGCTGCCCTGCAGGGTGAACTCAACGACTTTAGGCCGGGAGAGTTTTACTCTGGGAATCAGATGGCCACGTCGTCAACGGTCAGTTTTTGGAAAACAGGTCAAAATGTTGCTCCTTTAGCTACGCCTGAAACCGACGGCAGCTTGTGTGAATCTACTATGTCGACTAAATTAGCGAAGTTAGCAGAAGAAAAGAGAGCGAGAGAAGCGAGGGAAGCTCGCGAAGGCCACTCTCAGAGTAACGGTAGAATAATGTACATTAAGGAAATAGGACCCGATAATTATATCAGCACTACATTTACAAGGAAAGATAAAGTAAGTCCTCCTAAAGACGATGTGGACGGTGTTAACCAAACACCAAATCGTACAATGTCTGAAGAGAAAGCGCAACACACTTTTTTAAACGATATCAGTAATAACTCCGAATTCGAAGATGACAATCGGAATCAGATCGAGGAGAAAGAAATAACTGCCCTCAAAAGTCACAAACCTTTAACGAGACAAAACTCGGGGCGAGCCACGCCCACAATGATGACAGCTTTTCTTAACTCCTCTCACATTGATGTTCCTACGAGGGATAACGATAACCACAGTTCTAATGGACAGAGTTCCTGCAATTCTTCACATTCGACCTCTCCGGTCGATGAGTCGAACAAAATGATGCCTAGCGTGGGAACTATGATAATGAATCGCAAATACTCTTGCGATTCCCCGACACAGAAACACTCAAGTTTACCGAGGCATATTATTAAGAACCTGGGGTGCGATGGGACTCCTAAACACTCACCGCAAAAGACTAACAATGGCGAAAGTCCAGTTCGGCCTCACCCTCGAGTTTTGACTCGGGTGGCAGCGTTAGCGGGTGCCGCAGTTCCACAGTGTCCGCCAACACCAACCCATCACGCGCGGAGACCTAGGCCTTTACCACCACCTGACTTACAACCACCTCCTGTACAAAACTCAGAGACTAGACTACACGAAAATTTTGAAATGGTCGAATTCACCAACGAGTTGAGAACGACAGAGATTAGGTCGCCTAATCTAGAATTTGTGAATAGTAATCATTTTACGATAGTTCACGCGGGGCCGCCAGATGATGTAGTATTACGGCGACCGCGGCCGGCGGACGAAAGCGACGACAACGACAATGCGGTCGCGTCGCCCACTCCCCTTCGGCACATGGCTGGGATTAGATTGCCCTCCATACCGGAAAGAACTTCAAGGCAAATGGCATTAACAGGCGACTTTCCTGCCAATATGATTGGAGGGATAATCGAATGTGAAGAACCCTTACCAGCAGGTATGCCAATATTTTAGATATTTTTTTCTTTTAAGAACCGAAATTCATGCAAGGTGCTTAATAGGTTCTGGTATTTTGTAACTATGATTGTGAAAATTCTGTAGCTCTCTATACTTACGTTTCCAAACCTTTTTGCTTACTATGTTATAACTTTGTTACCACTAGCGCCACCTGTTGTCGTTTTTAACAAACTTTGCTCCAACAATTTACTTCGATAATCTGAAATGGGTACCATATCTTGAAATAAAACTATTATAGAACTGCAAGAAGAGGGATGGTGTGAACCCCACACAGAATTAAACTAGAAGTATTTACGGTGAATGGAGAAATAACAGTAAAGTGTCAGGATGGTCTTTTATATTAACTTACCCACTTATTTATGCCAAATCAGTGAGTAGTTATACTGCCAAGCATCCACCTAATATCTATCGTTTAGAGAGTAACCCCCAGAGTACCCTACCTACCCAATATTAAACTATTATGGGTTCCTAGGGGATTCAGTAAGTAAAACTATGATAAAGGTGGGTTAGCCGCGCACACGACCGCTCTACTTGGCTATCGTAATTTGGTCTACTGATTCGCCAGCGGACGTCTAACTCGCACGGGGTCCAGCGATATATTCATTTAAAATGGTAACAGTTAATACAGACAAAGAACATACATATTCATAAAACTATACATTAAAACATTCATTCAGTCGAACAGCTCTGCGATGTCACCTGTCATGCTTGACAGATGACGTTGATCCGGTCCAAACTCACTATGACCGACAACAGAACGGATTTTATAGCGGTTTATTTTAAATTCCGACGTTTTCATCCACCCGTGGCCATGAAGTCTGAAAAGACTGAAACGTCGGGGTTTAAAATCTAAAATATACTGCGATAAAATTTGTTATAAAATAGTTTTATTTCAATATGTCATATTGGCGCAAATTTAAGAAAATACTTGATACTATATCGTCACGCCATATCCCCTGAGAGATTATAGAGCGCCATCTGCTACGATCTAAACACACGTCCTTGGTTTTATTTACGTGTGGTCAACGTTACGGCTATGCATGATACACATCTGACTTTTAAAGGACTTCAATTGTTCAACGTTCTTTCCTATATTACAGAGATTTGACTATAAATATCGGTTTAATATTCTAGGCTGGGAGGCTCGTATGGACAGTCACGGGCGCGTGTTCTACATCGACCACGTGAACAGGAGCACCACGTGGCAGCGACCCGCGCAGAATGGCGCTGCGCCACTCTCGCCCGCGCCCGACGTCCAACGACGACACTTAGATAGGAGGTAAGTACATAATAACACCGGCCAAGTGCATGTCGGACTTAACACATTTAGGATTCCGTACCAAATGCAGAGATAAAAAAAATCTGTATTATTATGTTATAGTTTGTTAGCAAAATAAACTTTATATATTATATATATTCAAGTTCAAAGGTCAATTAGTTAAAGTCAAAAAAATTATACGGAACAAAATTTTGTCTTCCACCATTCAAATCCATTACGCAGTAGGTACTTATTACATTTCAATACTTACGTAAGTGATTTTGTTACGGCATAAGAAGAAAATACAGTGGAATTGGAAACAATCATATTTGCCAAATTAATTATGAAATTTATCTATACAGTGGAAACAGCAAGGGCTAGACAGGACCTTCTACTAGCTCGAAATACCATAACGACTAACACTCGTCTTCATAAATGTCTTTCAAGCTCATTATAGCTAAAATAGGTTTGTACTTCGTTTGTTGTCGTCTGTCATTTTGACATTTATACTGGTGAGAAAGAGACAAAGTTAACTAAAAAAATTGGTTGCCTGTAAAGTCGGTATACGGGCGAAAGTTTTACGTGACAACGACTTTGAGTGGTAAAATAATTTTAATGTGAATATTCATTCGTATAGTAGGAAGAAGGATGAAATAATAGTAACAATTTAAAACATTTATTTATACAAAGAATTATATTTAAAACATTAATTTATACAAAGAATCTCGCTCTTAGGCGGGCTAACTGTGCTCGAGTGGAAGGGACGCGTGCCTTTCACTTTTTATGTCTGTCTCTCTCGCTCTTAGGCGGGCTAACCATGCCCGAGTGGAAGGGACGCGTGCCTCTCACTCGCTCTCATTGTGAGCGCATAACGTGAGCGGAGCGTAACGCAGTTTTTTGAAGTGTCACCCGGCAAACCAATTTATAAGACGTTGTCACGTCAAAAGTCTTATATGATTTTTATGAATGAGATCGTAATAGTTTACCGATTAATCTTTATCAAATGAAGTATTTTTGAGCAGTCTGTTAGTATTAAACTTAATAACTACTGATCAGATTTTATGCGGTTTTCACCAATAGATTGAGTTATCCATGGGGAAGATTTAAGTATATAATTTGTACCAGTCGTTGATTTTATAGATGAATAGTTTCATGATTAATATTCACAAATAGGTATTAATGAAACAAAGTTTAACTAATACAATTTTGTTTACAGATACCAATCAATCAGACGCACAATGACGCGCACGCAGGTGGCAGAGGAAGAGGCGCGCGCGTCTCCCCCTCCCCCCGCGCTCCCCTCTTTCCCAACACCTACAACAAGCAATTCTCGAGTCACACACCCTGCTGTAGACTTCCTCGCTAGGCCTGACTTCTATTCTATACTACATATGAACCAAGTAAGTCACATCACATTCGACTTTATTTGTTAATCTTTAAGCCACTGAATGGCATATGAATTCCTAGGAACGAAGATCAAAGTTCTGTTTGATTTATATTCAGTTAGATTATAAAAAAGATTGGATACGTATTTGAAATCGAAATCCCGGGCAAAAAATAGCTGTTCCTACGAATTGAAATAAAGTACCGAAATAAAGTACCCTACGGTTCCCTACTGCTGGGCTCGGGTCTTCTTTCAACTCGTACATAGTTGAGAGAGTTTAGATCTTGATCTACACGCGCTGACCAAGTGCGGGTTAGTGGATGTCACATTTCCTCGAATGATTAGTTCTTAGACATGCCGGTTTCCTCACGATGTTTTTCTTCACCGATATTGAGCAGCGGCGATGAAACAATTCGCACAAATATGTGTGGGCACGAATGGGGTTCGAACCCGCGACCATATATTTCAAAGGTCAGGCCGATACTGCTAAGCCACCGCTGCTTGCTTATTACCACAGAGCAGCCAACCAGGAGCATTTTAAGGCTGTCCCGCCAACTTGCGAAAAATCCCGGGATGCGCCATCGTGCCGGTTGGCGACCGGATGAAAGGGCCCGATGGACATCCCCGGGGGGGCTCGGGCGTCCCCGCGGTCTCCATGCCAGTTACCCATTGGTGTTGCTGTGGAGTGTGTGTCTGCTGGTTAGCCATATGTAGCCTCATTCCACTTCCACCCTCTACCGTATTTCACTCGCATCAACATTATATGACAAAGAACAAGAGAAATGTGCCTAAACAGCGGCTGCACTCCCTTTCTTTAAAAGTGCACCTCGCAAATATTCGGGGTTTGCACTCTAATCTCGTGCCCGTCCACTACCATCTAGAGACCGATAAGCCGTCACTCTTGTTCCTAACGGAGACGCAAATAGGTAGCCCGTCAGACGTGGCGTACTTGTCGTACCCGGGGTACACACTGGAACACAATTTTAAACCTCACGCGGGAGTGTGTTTGTACGCCCGGGACGACATATGCTGCCGGCGTCTCCGGAACCTCGAAGACCGCAGATTCTCTGCTCTTTGGGTGATGGTGGATACAGGCATAGAGAAAATTCTTTATGCCTGTGTCTATCGCTCGCACAGCGGAGATCAGGAGACAACCAGGCTCACCGAATATCTCAGTGAGGCGGCTGAAGCGGCTCAACAAATGTACCCCTCTGCACAATTGGTTCTGCTGGGTGATTTCAATGCTCACCATCAAGAGTGGCTCTTCCCCTACCTAGACACTGACCATGCAGGTAGAGAAACGCGGAAGCTGGCTTTGGCATTGAATCTCACCCAGCTAGTCCGTGGTGCCACACGGGTACCAGATGTTGACTCGCACACACCCTATTGCTTGGACCTTCTGCTGACGACTGATCCAGACAGTTACTCAGTATCAATCTCTTCACCTCTGGGTAAATCAGACCACTGTCTGGTCAAATCAGTATCCGTCTACTCCCCGCCAGACCCCAGCCCTAGGGGAAATCGGCGAATGTGGCGGTACAAGTCAGCAGACTGGGATGAGATGCGGTCCTTCTTTGCATCTTATCCGTGGCAGCCCGTATGCTTCTCTTCTGGTGATCCCTCTACCTGTGCAGAAGCCGTGACTGATGTGCTGCGTCAGGCTATGGAGTATTTCATTCCATACTCGGACGTACCGCAGTCAAGCCAAGCTCGCCCATGGTTTGGGCCACAATGTAGACGCGCAGAGATGCAAAAACATGTGGCCTATCTAGCTTGGGTTGATGCTCGACACCACAATGCCAGGGACATACGCCAAAAGAAGAGAGCCTTCAACAGGGCTGCCAAGTCCTGCAAAAAAGTGATGCAGAGGGCTCGCTTTGACCATATTAGCCGTATAGGGGACAAACTTGCTTCGTATCCAGCGGGTAGTAAAGCGTTTTGGTCCCTAGCTAAATCGGTCGAGGCGAACTTCTGCCGCCCCTCACTGCCTCCACTACAGAAACCTGATGGAACACTGGCTCACACTGCTGAGGACAAAGCAAATTTGTTTGCTTCTTTATTTGCAGAGGCTTCACGTCTAGATGCTGGTAGCGCGGTACCTCCTGCTACACTTGGCAGTACGACTCATATGTCGGAAATTCGCATACGCCAAACGGAGGTTCGCAATACGCTACGCAATCTTGACGTGAACAAAGCCAGTGGACCTGATGGTATTCCAGCCTTAGTGTTGAGGACTTGTGCGCCTGAGTTGTCTCCTGTATTGACACGCCTCTTTAGGCTATCTCTAAGGACTGGTCAAGTGCCGACATCTTGGAAGCTAGCTAACGTGCAGCCCGTGCCCAAAAAAGGCAGTCGTGCCGATCCTGCCAACTATAGGCCTATTTCGGTCACCTCCATACTCTGTAAGAGCATGGAGCGTGTTGTTAATCGCAGGCTCCTGGCGTACCTAGAAGCCAATGATCTCCTCAGCGACCGACAGTATGGATTCCGCCAGAATCGGTCGACTGGGGATCTTTTAGCGTACGCCACATACATATGGAATGAGGCCTTGGAGAGGTACGGAGAAGCACTTGCTGTTTCTCTTGATATCTCCAAGGCCTTTGACAGGGTTTGGCATGATGGTCTTATTAGTAAGCTTCCTTCTTACGGCTTGCCCACTGGTTTCTGCGATTGGATATCGGACTTCTTGAGGAATAGATCAATCCGAGTGGTCATTGATGGCTGCTCGTCCGATCAAATGGATATTAATGCCGGTGTTCCTCAGGGTTCAGTGCTCTCTGCGACTCTTTTTCTGCTGCATATTAACGATCTGCTTAAACCCGGTACCTTTGGGTATGCAGACGACAGCACAGTTGTAGAGAGTTATATGTCCAGTCCCCGTGCCAGTGCGGCTGAGATTCAGTCCCATAGAGTAGCCATGGTTGAGCGCTTGAACTTGTCTCTCAAGGCTGTCTCCGACTGGGGCGACGCCAATCTAGTCAAGTTCAACGCTGCTAAAACCCAGGCGTGCCTATTTTCCGCCAAAAAAAGGCCATTTCTATTGGCTCCCACTTTTCGAGGTGTGTCCGTGCCAATTACAGACCACCTGGAGCTTCTTGGCGTCAATATGACTTCGACCCTCAATTTTGGCCCGTATATTGAGTCCAAGGCTCAACTAGCTGCCAAAAAGCTAGGTGTCCTCGCGAAGGTGCGTCAGTACTTCACACCGAAACAAATGCTCGAACTATATCAAGCACAAGTTCGTTCCTGCATGGAGTACTGCTCGCATCTTTGGGATGGGTCAGCTAAATACCAACTCGAGGCGTTGGAGTCTATTGAAAGGCGAGCTAAGAGGCTTATTGGCAACGAGTCCCTCATCAAGGCTAAGTTGCAGAGCCTCGAGCATCGCCGCATAGTTGCTAGTCTTTCGGTCTTTTATCGGATACACTTCGGAGAGTGTGCGTTGGAATTACACAATCTTATTCCCCCATCCCCATTCTTCCATCGTACAAGTAGAGGTACGGCTATGCGCCACCGTTATATGGTGGAAATTCCACGGGCACGCACAAAGCGCTTTGCTTCCACTTTTATTGTGCGAACCGCCAAGTTGTGGAATTCGTTGCCGGCATCTCTGTTTCCCGATAGCTATAATCTACCTGTCTTCAAGTCACGAGTGAATCGGTATTTATTAGGTAGGCGCGTTCCATCGTAGACTGCAACATTGCTTCAGATCAGGCAAGTTGTGGTCAAGCGCAAACCTATTATAGAATAAAAAAAAATAAAAAAAAAAATTTTAATGACAAAGATATTAAACTACCCTGTATTACTTTCAGGAAGCGTCCCTCCTATACAACAGCAACTCAACACTAAAGCACATGATCTCCAAGATCAGACGAGACACATCCTCCTTCGAGCGGTACCAACACAACAGAGATTTGGTGGCACTCGTCAACATGTTCAGTGAAACGGACAACGAACTACCCCGAGGATGGGACAGCAAACTCGACAGAAATGGAAAGGTAGATTATATACTTAAATATAGAGTTACAGGCTGAAATGCGGAAATCTTTTTCTGAAAAATGTTCTGGTATTCAAAATAATACATTTTTCGTATATATTGTAAACCGACCTCCGACTTCCACTTGCAAATGCTTTATTTATTTATTATCTGATTAGGCGCAGACCAAGCTGTCAGTGAGCGAAACATGTGTTCACATCAATATATCTTATATCTTTAAATGAGCAATTCTTGTATATATATATAATTGAAATCTCGGAATCGGCTCCAACGATTTTCATAAAATTTAGTATTTAGTATATATATCGAGCAAAGCTCGGTCATCCAAGTACTGATAATCAATGGCTGTGTTTTCTCTTTTGTTTTTTTAGTGTTTTTAACAGTTAAGTAGGAGTGAACATATATACGAAGATTGTATTATTATAATAGTTGAAAAATGCAATCCATAGACTGTCAGAATTAAAGTTAAATATTATGTATAGCATTATAAGAGTGTAATACCTAACACACTAGGGGTCTGGAGCAGACAGCCGCTTTTCTAGTTTAATATCCAATCACTTGTACACGACCTGAACCGCAACAAAATATCAAGCGCTTACATATATTATTATTATTATTAAACTGAAAAAGCGGTCAGCCTCCACCGCGGTCAACCACTTGTGACTTATAGCATAGCGGTAAGAGCGATTTCATACTAGCAGTTAAGCGCGTTTTTGGCAACTAATACAAGCAAAGCATTTATGCGATTATAGGTTCAGATCAAATCCAATCATTTACTAAAAACACACAAAACTAATAGATTAATCTAAAATTTCTAATGAAATGACAATCGCTTCACCTATTCTAGTATAGGTCACACACACGTGGTCCCCGGGTGGTGCAAATCAGGTGACAATCAACTGGTGGTAGACTTCGACCGTGGTTACTGACCACCCACCAGACAAAGCTGCACCGCCAAGCGGCCTTGCCGTGTTCCGGTGCGATGTCTGGTGACACCATAAAGAGAGGGTGGGTCGGAATTCTTGCTCCTTTATGGTTTCTAACCATATGTAGGCTCATTCCACTGCCACCTTCTTACCGATAATCATTCGTAATCACGAGTGAATCGGTATACTAAGCTGGCGCGTTCCATCGTAGCCTACATCATTGCTTAACATCAGGTAAGTTCTAGTCAAGCGCCAGTCTATCGCAGAATAAAAAAAGGTACTCGCCAGAGCAAGTCGGAGTACGTCTCTGCCTTTTTAGCACAAATAGCAAACGCAATGTAGAAAAAGCCGAATATGTTCAAACAACACTAATATGAAACCGCTCTTAGGCATAACTAGACGGTTTAATGTAAACGGAACCATTATATAGAGATTGTAACTTTATATTATTATTATGAGGGTTAAGGGTTATGTGGTGTATAGCGTTTCTTCGTGGACCACATGGTGCGTCGTACATCGTTCATGGACCCACGGTTGCCGCGCGGCGCTGCCGGCCCCTACACCCCGCGGGCGCCGCGCCGTGGTCTCCCACCGCCGCGGGTCTGTCACCACGTCTATGCAGCCCTTTACTTGCTATTTATGTTTATTTTGTACACCATTATGAGTTTATTTACACAAAATTTAGCATGACAGTTTTATTCACAATTCTGTAAGGATGATGATAAACTATTAGGTTTTGAGAGAGAATAAGATTTTTACATTGTTGTAAAATAGGGATTCTTTTATTATTCTTATTTTTATTATTAATAACTAGTGTGCTAGTTGGCTCCCTGATGTTGCCTGGAGTTAATAATATACCTGATTACACTATTCACTCATTATTCTTTTACAAAAAGGCTCCTAATTTTAAGCTTTGCTGTTATTTTGCAGTACACTTACGTCTTATAAACTTAAAATACGTAAATTAGGTTTATAATTCATTAGTCTTTGTCTGTCATCTTGGAATTGAAAAAAAGGTAAAATCCATTTTAACTTTAGAGGCTTTTTAGATTCATGAATAAAACCGTTATTGTTATTATTTTGTGAATGTTGTAAATTTTGTTTTTAAGCTAGTTTAAACAGTTGTGTTTGTTATGTCGATATTATATTTGTGTTTTATTTTTCGTTTTTATTGTAGCATTTAAATTTTTATTTTATTTTGTATTACTTTACCGTTTTATTTAAGTGGCTTATTGGTGTTGTATTGTGATGTTAAAGCATGTTTGTTAATTAAGAACTAAAAGAGGTCTGTGAGTCGAAAAGATCATATTATCGTATAGAAGTAATTTATAAGATTTGTGAGCACAAATCTGCACAACTACATGATTGTTAAAATACCTAGACATTTTAGATGTAGCTTAAATTTAAAGTATATTTTATTCCTACTAATATTACAAATGCAAAAGTATCTTTGTCTGCTACGCTTTCACGCCTAAGTTATTGAGTAGCTTAGGATAACTTAAGACTAAACTATGTCTTTCCCGGGGCCTCAAACTATCTGAAAATCTGATTTAGACAAAATTTGGTTTTAAGATATTTTGAGACCTGGGGAAGGATATAGGATAGTTTTTATCTGACTGCTCAAAGAAAGGCTGATGATTTTAGCGGAAAGCTAGTTAGTATATTATGTTTGTGTAAACCTAATCAATTTCCTTAATCTATAACGACTTACAGACCCTTCACAATGCTTATTGACTATTTTGTGTTTGGCGTGTTTATATTCGTAACGTCATGTATAAACCTTAAAAAGTTATGACGTAAATTATGGATGGCGTTTAATTTATTGTTGATTTTGTTTTGATTTTTTTTGATGTTATTTGCTAGATAAAATAAGTTGAGTGTAATAATTTTATTTTCTGTGCAGGCGCCTACACCGCCACCTCGGCCGCCTATAACATCCGCGGATGCGCAGACGCACACACAAGAGATACCAGTCGCGTATAACGATAAGGTAAGAACAGCTTCAACCTCTGGACCCTGATTTTCGCGCATTAGACATTTATCTCGAGCGCGATTTATGTCGAAAAGGCGAATGTCAACTGAAAGCTAATTTTCGTATTCCCAGATTAACACGTTAGAGATAGGTCTACCACTAAATGCACGACTTGCAACGAGTGGTCTATAGCAATTGACATCATATTTTATGTCGATTTCAACGGTTTTCAATCGAGGTTAGCTATTTTTTTTTAAATAATATTATGTCGGGTTCGAAATAATTGTCCCTAAGGCCCTGGGCCCCACAGACTACTCAGAGAACCTAGCGGTTCAGACGGTCATGTTTCATTTATAGATAATATACCGTTGCAAAGTTAGAAATTGACAAGTAATGTTTTTAATTAAGGAATCTGGCTCTGGCTACTTGTGTCTAATGAGCCTGAATTTAGTCTGTACAATAATGTTGCCAGTATTGAAATTAAATATTTAGTTTTTTACCATAGCCTTATTTACTGGAAGGAAATAAAAAAAAAACAGAAAGATTATTTACTGAGTTTCTTATAATTTCTTTTTACATTCGCATTATACACTATTATCAATTGATGCAGTCTTATTAATTTCACTAATCAAGGTTTTTCACAGTAAAAATTTTCTGATAGGAACGCTGATGTCGTTATTCTAAACCTAAAATTGCAACCGACGCAACACCGTGTACCTACTAAGTGGCTATTGTGAGTTTTTAACCTACTCAGCTTGTATTTCTGTATGGGTAAAAATTAATGTTTTGTATGAGAGTAATTCACTGCAAGATCAACAGATGGCGTTGGACTTGAATTTCAAATATGTTCGCAATCCAATTTAGAGCACAGTAGAAAGTTGAAAGATAGGGATGCGGTTATACAATGCGTAAATCTATATCCCTTCCTTTTAACAGAATCAAAATCGCTATATACGCTCATAATACGACAGCAGCTATTATTGAATACAGGGTTTGCTTGCTTGAACATAAACCTATATAGGCGCGGACAGCATCGCCCGCGTATACCTTGATAACTGCAACTTGCAGACTGCAAGTATACGGGGACTGCCCAAATGCCGAATTCATGTAAACAATCCCTCACCTCGTCCTTGTTGTGGGAAAGTATGTGCTCAACCCTTTCCTTCAAGGAAAGGGTTGCGTTGTCTGGAAGCATCCTCCGGCGGCGCCTAGTTTGCCCGTGTGGCACTTAGTTGTTTGATTTGGTTTTATTTTACAGTCTCTGGTTTGACTAGAAGTAGTGTACATTTTTTATTCCATATAATTTGTTCCCAGGTGGTAGCGTTCCTACGTCAGCCGAACATAATGTCAATACTCCGCGAACGGTGCGGATGTAGTGGCGCCCTGCGGGAGAAGGTGAACAACGTGCGGGTGGAGGGAGCCCCCGCGCTTTCTAGGTACCAGAACGATCTGCAACTCACCTGCATGCTCAGGTTAGTACTATTATGTTAATTACTATGTAGATTCACAGATGGCGTTGGTATAAATAAAATATGAATTTCCGTTCCCGTTACATTTTTTGCGTTTTCATAAATGGGGTAGTGTAATGTCCTCGTGTTTATAGAGTAGCTTAGTAAACACATACACATATACATAGTTTCACGCCTGTATTACCCGAAGGTGTAGGCAGAAGTGAATATCACCCACTATTACCGGCTATGTTTAGGTCATAAACGTATAAGGGCGAGCCTATTGCCGTTCATCGGGTACAATTCCAAACATCGAGCGGCAACAAAGATGCTAGAAGAAGACGCTACCGTATGGTAATATTGCGCGCTGGAGACACATTCGCTCGCTTTGGCGTCCAATATGACCATTATAGCATTATATACCATTCATCTGCTTCCAATGACACTACTTTCGATGCTCTAAAAATTAAACCAATATAATCTCTACCTTATATCATTCAAATTATGAACAACTGTTGATTAATTTATAAACGTATTAACTGTTTTAGGATCACGGTTTACAAACTACATTCACATAATTATGTTTAAACAACTAAAACATAACTGTAAAACTAACCCACAAGCCCATTGCCCTTGACCAATATGAAACCCATTTCCTCTACCACAAATGACAGCCACTCCCCATCCCTATACACCAAAATTAAATTACCCACTAATATGCATCTAATTCTATATAATTTGGTGACATAGACTGTGTGATTGTATGCTTCAATATAAGGTTTTCTAGATACAGGGTGTTATTATGTATCTGCTACTGTTTTCTGACCTAGTTCACAAGTTTTACCTACTACTTATTAGAGCTTTGTTAATGGTAGACGGCCGGAAAATTACTAATATTCCTCCTGAAAAGTACAAAGAGAAACATGTATTTACTATACCTTAAATTCTACGTTATTTGAGCCATATTCAATAGTATTGTGACGTTTAATTTTAGAAAAATCAATTAGAAAGTTAAAAGAATAAACCCTACAAATTAAAAATATTGTTTTTCAATTTATTTTCTTAGACAACCCTAACTTTTGAAGAGACATTCATTTATCATTAATATTCATTAACAAAGAGAGTTCAGAAATACTTACAGATATTAGGGTTGAACGACGGTTGACTTCAAACAGTCACCTCATGTCTGGTTTCAAGTATAGTATAGTCTTTCCGTTTCAGGTTGTAGTTTGTTCCACGAAACAGTAAAGAAATAAACTTGCAGAAACATTGAGAAGGTATAAAGCGCAGACTCCCAGCAGACACCATGGCTTGTCTGGTTAGAAGAGCGCATCTGTCGCGTACAGCGTACACTAGCAGATAAAAAAAATATTGATCTCTTGAACATTGCGTTCTACTCATATCTATATATTTTTAAAACTCACTGAGTTTTAAAAAGATCTTCGTACAGCACGTGTAGCTAGTGATGCAAGGGCAACAGCAGCAAGCAGCCACCGCAGGAAGGTCCACAGCCTCTGTAATACATTTTGCTGTTTTAGATATTATCAGAAGAGTAGGTACATATAAATGGCCATATAAAGTTAGGTAAAAAAAATTTTCAAAATTGATAGTAGTGGTAGTACAACGGATTGCTGCGCTTTTGATGCAGCAATCCGTCTTCTTCAATCTTAGAGACAAATTATGTAGATTGTAGAAGTTCGGATAAAACCAAATGTATGGTAATGACATAAAATTTTCACCTGACATTTCGAAGGTGAATGTCAATCTTTGTCATACTTTTTGTTCGTTTCGATCTTTCGTTATCGGTTCGTTATGTAATTTGTCTAGGGGCACTGATCCGACGTTATAAACAAATAGCTATTGCTTGAAGGTTTCGGTAGACATTTAGCCACACATTTAGCCTACTTGAAATCTCGTGCATGATAAGGGTAAAACATTTTCAGAGTCCCACTGCTGCGTACGGGTCTTTCTCAATATCTTAAGTGTTGAGAGAGTTTAGGCCTTAATCCACTCACGCTGGCTAAGTGCGGGGTAATGGATGTCACATGTCCTCGAATGATTAGTTTTTAGACATGTCGGTTTCCTCACGATGTTTTCTCTTCACCGATATTGGGTAGCGATGATGAAACAATTCACAAAAAGATAGGGCACGACTGGGAATCGATCCCGCGACCTTATATTTCAAAGGCGACGCTGACGCCACCGCTGCTCACCCCATTTGAGTCTTAGAATAATGTAATTATTTTAAAATTTGTATTGTTTTAATTAATATAATTTGAAATATCAATGACTAACAATATAATTTTATAGAGCTGTAATTACCTTGTATTTGTCATAAAATAGTTTTGTGGTAAACGGAACTTGAACATTTATCGAAGTTTCACGGTGATTACCTTTGTACTTTATCATTATAGACATAAATACCACAATAGCATGCAGTGCTATGCTGATAATCTGCAATAATTAAGTGTTATTATTGCATTACGATATACAAATTATATGACTTCTTTGAACGGGTGAACGGCACAGTCCTATTGTATGTCATTGATCTTATGACTCATGGTGTATATGTATATTATGCGTTTCAAATAAGATTAGGACTGGACTCGCGGCTAACTTCATACCAGAAACCTAGCAAAAGTAGCGTCAGCACAAAATATAAAACCATAGACAATAGTATTGGCCGTGGGAATATAGACATTGCTGAAAATCAGTGCTGTGGGTCGTCTCTAATTGGCACTCGCAGCGTTTACTGAGCAATGTCAATGTTTGACACTGATGGGTCACACTTGCTCTTTGGTCTTGTTTTTTTTTTCTATTAATTGTTTCCATTTGTTTTTTTCTATGTGTTTTTTTTATCAGTTGATTCTGTGTCCTGTCTTTGTCAAATAAATGTTTTTCTTTCTTTCTTTATTATTTTAAAATATATGGAAAAGTGATTTATTTAGAAAAATTTAGGTATGTAGCTACATACAGCTACCTAACTAAGTAAATTTCCGCAATGGGATACAACAAACTTATACACAAATACATGAACACGAATATAAACACATGTTTTACCTTATCACATCGCTTTTTTTCATCCGAAGTTAATAAAATATGTTCGTACCTAAATATTTGACTCCAAATTTCCAATCTCACTGGAACGGCAATAAGATACACGCATTTTTTTAATTAAAGATGTGATTATTATATCTAACAAACATTTTTGCCCACCGTACTGAAAAATGTAAAGTTGTTGCGCATACCGGACCAAGATGGCGGATTTTCAGTTCTATTCTTATTGGAAACGCATAGTACAGTTTGATTTTGAAATGTACTTTTTGGAAACAACTTCAGTACTTACGAGTATTTAATTGGGTGAATTATACTTATCACCTTATGAAAATCTAAATTATATTAAATTACTGCCTGTTCTTATCCTTCTTCCTTATTGCATTTTTAAAACCAATTTATACATATTTTTCTTTTACAAAGCCTTTACTGGCCATAACGAACTTAATATTTTTTTCTAAAATAGGCTTGCGCTTGACTACAACTTGCCTGACGTTAAGCAATAATGTAGTCTAGGATGAAACGCGCCTGCCCAATATACAGATTATTATATATAGATTCATTTCTATTCATCTAGTTCTTGATCAAATTCATTGATCCACGTTGGTATAGTTGCCATAAAAATGTACCGGACATAATATACCTACTACGGGTTTATTGATAAATTACTCAATTTTTTCATCGGCAAAATACCTTTATATTCCTATTGTAAAAATGCAAATAATACAAAACCTAATCCGTAAAACTGGTTTAATAGAACGCTCATCAAGTTTTTCTATGGCAATGTACCTAATCTATGACTGGACCAACCCTTTTAATCTTTCAGTAAAAACTATAAATGCGTTATGGTAGGTCAGGTTTGCAGTTTTTGTTCCCCGTCGGGAGCCGCGACCCGTTCTTTAATGACTGCAAATTGATAGTTTTAAGTATAATAACGCTCGGTTTCGCTTACCTAGATTGTGACTTACTACCTAAGTATTTATGCACCTTATTGGCTAGAAAAGAAGGTCCAAAATACAGTTGCAGATATTTCATAAAAACTGCCATCATTGTTACCTTAGTCTTTTAAAAAGTTAATCTCGTTTGATAAACCCTACTATAGTAACTCGATTGAAAGTCACTTGATAACACGAAAGACATTTTTAGTGGTATTTGTATGCATTTAATGTTTTGCAAATAGTAGAACGATTAAAGTTGCAGAATATGTATATTTAGGTACCTACTACAAATAATTAAATGATTTATACAATAATTATCTGCGGTTTTAGCCAATCAGTGAATTGACTCACGCACTTAATTAACGTGACTCAATAATTATGTTATTATTAGTGTTATAACAGAGTTAAATGACTTACGTAGAGTATAATAATAATCGCACATTGACATATTATACATAATTATATTACTTCTGTTTATTTGTCTTGAAGTAATAAATTATAATGACTTGACCGTAAAAAATGTGAGTTCGGAATTTTTTTCAATAGATAATTAATTCCAATATTTTTCATCAACTAAAAAATTGGTTAATGAAAATATATCTTTCTACGTAGTTAATTTTGTTACCAACATACAAACATTACGTATTTAGTCATTTAACAATGAAATTGTTGTTGTTATTTTTCTTTATCACAAAGCAAATGAGCCCAAATTCGATGTATTTATCTTGGTTAGTCTAGGAGTTCTATAGGCTATAGGCTATCTTCTAACTCCATCATCAGACTGGATTCTTGATGCCATATTATTATATTGTCACCGAAGATACATAATTATATCAAGCAGAATCGAACGTTACAAAGTGTTTCTATTTCAGCTTACAATATTTATGTAGGAACCGGCAAGGCAAGTTTAATCTCTTTTCCCTTATTATTGCAAAAATAAATAAACCCATAACAGGCGGTGTGGTTATGAATATTATGGTTTCCGGTGATTAAATGATAAATGATGGAACATCAAATCATAAAAATGTATGCAGACTGATATATTGCCCGGGGGCACCGTAACATCGCGTTTTGATTATAAGAATATTAATTAATTTAAAGGCTAAGTTATTACAATCATTACTTCATGTAGGTTAATTTGATGTGTAGATATTCTTTTTTCTATAGTAAAATTAATTTGTTATATACAAATGAGCTTTTCTATAAAAGTTTCTCCAAATAACGATATACACTGCCTTACAATTAAACGAGGAGTGCTTATAATAGCTATACTTGAACATAGTATTTTGTTATTAAGAAGACCTGTTATTAGGAATTAAAGTAAAGGTTGACCATGAGGTGCACTCCAAGGGAAATCTCTTTCTCTGGATTTGTAGGGGGTATTGATCTAATTATGGCTTCTGCAAGATCTAAAAATTGTACAACATGGGGTAAAAATCCTCTACTTCCTTTCTATGAACTTATTAGGAGTACAATGATTTCTCCTTTATTATGCCTCCTCCTCGGTGGTCCAGTGGTAAGCGTGTTCGCTTAATTCCTGGGTTCAATTCCCGGATCGCACATATATTCATTTAATATTCTTAGAGAATCTTAGTTTTAGCTCGAAGTTACTAATTGTTTGTGCTTGTTGAACGACTGGCTCGCCCCCTTTTACGTTTGCGACCAAAACATAGCTGGCAAAAAGTGGATAATTTTCACCTATGCCTACACTTTCGGGTAATTATGTTTATTCTGAAATGGCTTGCGCTTGGCTAAAACTTGCCTGGTGTTAAGCGATGATGTGGTCTTTAGACTGAAGTTCGAGTAGAATAGTCAGTACACCTAATAGGTTAGTTAAAAAACTGTAGGTATAGCTAGTTCCAATAAACGTCCTATAGACTTGTAATCAACTGTTCTATGGCCTTGTTAATAGCTAACCACACATTCTATTGTTATGGAATACCCATAAGCTTTTACGAACAAATTGTTATATTTGTTCTAACATCCGTATGCAAACATACCCGAGTGCGTATCTCACTTATCTAAGTCACAAATGACCACGAATGTCGCGTCGTCTAGCCTATTATCTTCCACAAGAAATACTTAACTGTTGTATTGTCATCGGTTTCACAAGGGCGCAATTTCAAACGAATCTGACGTTTTGAAGTGGGTAAAAGATTGAAGATTCACAAACATACCAGTAGGTACAAACAAGTGAAGCTAATAGGTCGTTTTAAAAACTTGACTTCTGACAGGTGCAACTTGCATTTTATAAATTTCTAAAAATAAAACGTTGTAACAAACAATAGCTTTAAAAAAATACGTATTGACTTGTTTTTACTGTAACTCAAAAACCGCTCAACCGATTTTAATAAAATTTATTTTTGAAACAAAAATTGATTATCAAAATTCATGTATAACTGGTAGGATTATCGCGTAACATACATAAAAAGACCTAGATATAGTTATCATTATTCTTGTAATTGAACCTAATATGGAAAGTGTTTCATTTGATTTAAATAACTTAATGCTTTATGAGTATCTGATTTGACTGCTAACGTAAAAAGTACGAAAGAACGAATGATGCGAATGAACGATCGAATGACCGAATGAACGATCGAAGTGGCACAACGGCGAGCTAGTTTAAAGAGCGTGATAACCAGAAGGTTGCTTATAAGTATATAAATGAGTATGTATAAAGTTGTATATAATATAGATACCCAGTTATCGATTATGTAAGTACCTACTAAGTCTTAGTGTAATAGACCACGATGATCTACTGACCTTTTTCATGATACAGTCGAATTGAGAATCTCCTTCTTTTTGAAGTCCGTTGACAAGCTATGCTCAGATGCAATTCTTAGATAATAATATACTTTGCTGTACAGTGGTAGGTACTGGGCCTCTCAAAATGCACTGCACATTTATGTTACCGTTACACCTGTATGAAACAAATAAAGATGATAATAGATAAGATAGTTCACTTATGCTGCATTTCTAACGGTGTATATTATATAATCTTGTTTAAACTATTCCCTAACTGGATTCTGTTGTATATCTAAGTACTTTTTGTTTTGTAAAATACACGTATTCAGTTTAATGCTTTTGTTCACAAAAAACACTAATTTTGTAATAAAATACATAGTTTGTTCTTCTTTTTGGTTGTATCCTCATGTCTGAGGGACGCGATTTAGGCGCTCAATCTGTGCAACCACCCTTCTGCAGCATACCTTAGCTTGCGCCATTTGAATGGACCTTTGCAATGTGGCTCTTGTGATTTCTTGCGTAGTGGGTGTCCATCTTGTTGGCGATCTACCCCTGCCTCTTTTTCCTTCGGCACAGCCAGTTATAATTAGCCTTTCTAGATTGTCTAGGTCTCTCCTAACTGTGTGCCCGGACAACTTGAGGACTCTCGGCCTACAGATTGTGGGGTCGTGTTTTTTTTGTTTTGTCATAAATAGTTTGTAAGTATTTATATGAAAATGCGTTTATCTGCGAAAAGTTCAATGGATTCGTACGTATCTTAATACTAAACTGGTATTATGGACAAATACTGAATTAAGCTGAATGTGAAGTTAGTCCTCAAGACTGAGAAAAATCGTCATAATACGCACTTATGGATAACACAGTTTATGAGGATAAACCTAACATTATTGACACAACATACATACACTTCTTCTGAAATTTTGCAATAAACATAGGTATCTAAACTTCTAGAATTATCTTACCAGTTTTTGGGTTAATTGTTGGGATTAACTGTACGAGTTTAGTTATCTTTAAGAAAACATTTATCAAACCTAACAAATTTGGAACATTCATTCTGTAACCTTTTCATGTTGTATCCGATTAACCTATTTAGACCACGGATTTGCAAATGTAGGTAACATAGGTCACCTTCACACTAGGTTGAGTGACGATCTCAGCAACGCGGCAACGTGGCTAGTAAGAGCTCGATAAAAATAACCAGGAATCCTGCTTAGTGCCGTTCTTTATAGTCACGCGCAAGTGCTAGAGTTACCTTATATTAGCGATGAGATGGAGACATTGCGAAATGGGATGTTCCAGGCCTTAAACTGATGCTATATTTTATTCTGAAATTACGTCTGCTCGAAAACTTCTCATTTGCTTTTGCGTTAATGGCATCCTCTCCATTTTTTCGCTCACATAGGAGAGGACTATGTTCAGATGTGACTAAAATAGGATAACGATGATTATCATGACGTGACACACTCTGTGAAGGTTCCATATGATAAAATCCTCTGACAGACAGTGAAACAAACGGACAGTGGACGCTTAGTATTACGCTTTTTATTCTAAAATAGCTTTGCGCTTCACTAGGTATAACTGGTTGATGTTTAACGATGAGTGGTCCACGAAGGAACGCGCTTACCTAGTCAATACTGATTCACTCGTGAGTACAAATCGTTTTTGGTGAGAAAGTAGAAGTCCAATGAAGCTGTCGTTGGCACCCGTTACTCGCGTTTAGGGACGGGGGAGATTTTAATTTACATTTTAACGTCTAGAAATTACAACGGCTTTGCAAGGTGTCGGTTATATTTTGCATTTGATAGGTATATCCTCATTCTTGCCCGTTTCCCCCAACTCAATATACGTATCTTACAATTTAATCAATGACCTACTTTGTACTTACTGTTACGAGGGTGCGCTTTTACGTTGTAGTCTTTAACGGTCAGTCTTTTCCCCTATTACTAATAAGTCCATCGGCTGCCATAAATTCGCTTTTGGTGCAAGATGTGCAATAAATTCCGTCGCATCGTCTACGTCCTCATCATAACCAAATTTAAGAAAATCAATTATTCACGTGTTTTAAGAATCAGGTATTTTGTATTCGAATCTAACATAAGTAACACTTTATTTCTTATCGAGTTCCTAATATTTGTATGTAATTAAATGTTTGTGTTTGTGATATTAATCTCCACTCTGTCTACACCTTATAAATACGTACATGATATGTATTCGAATGGGTACACCTATCAATGCGTAACACGCACGTTATTTGAACAAGTCCATTAAAGTTTTACTTAATCTTTAGCTGTTGTGTGAACATAAGTTGAGATAATGCTAGAGTAAGTGGCGTCTAATGTTTGTTGACAGTTTTAATCTGTTACAAGTGTTACAACATACACTTTGTTGAGGCATAATGTGTTGCTGTTTCACGTTGGTAAGGTCAGTTGACTTCTCTAACATCCAGCTACTTGTTTAGTGTACTTATTCCTTGATTTAACAACTAAATAGGTCCAACACCGATCTAGATTCAACGAACTAAATTTATAATGAGGTTGTTTTGTTTATTGTTATAGAAACAAGCCATTTACGGAGCACAATCGATGAATACTCATAGATAGTTTATTCATATATTGAGCTAAGTATCCATAGATTTCTGATCCTGCAGAGGTAATCAACCACCTTGTAGGTTTATCGACTAATAATAATGGGCCATTTACACGAGGACAGTAGCCGAGACAGGACAGCAAGTCACTAAAAAGTATCGTGTATAGGGACAATGTACTGCATTGGATTGTCTTCAAGACAGCTGTCCCTATTTACACAATTATTTTTAAAGACTTGCTGTCCTGTTTTACTGTCCTGTCTCGGCTATTGTCCTCGTGTAAATGGCCCATAAGGTGTCTCAATTGAGCATCAAATAGTTTCTATGTCTATGGATTATGTTGCATCGTTACCGTCTTATCTCCTTCTTGTTCTGATAAGAAATAAATTAACAAATTATGTGAGTGTCGAGTGGCTCTTCAACAGCTTCGATATTATCTTAGTAGGATTAGTACTATTTATTTTCTTTACTTTTAGTAGGTATGTATATCTATTTAATTTTAAGTTAAGTTAATAGTAAGTTGGTTATACCATACCACAGCGCTTACGACTTAGTTACATAAAAGTAAAGGCAGAGGTGAAAAGGATTATCTAAATTGAGCTGCGATGGAACAATAAACACAGATTTGTGATTTCGACCTGATATTTTACTTAGTTTTGAGTATAATTAAATGTCGTTGATAGGAATAGTAACCTTTCCAAATGGGTCGTAGCTAAGGGAGCTTCAAACACGTACTACTTTTATATGGAAATCGGGTACTTACTGCGTAGTCAAGACTTACTGGCGTCCAATGGCCAAGTCATTTGCCGACTACGTATTTACTATAGGAAAATCCGAAGAATCATAACAAACAGTGAACTGATACACAGGTGGTTAGCTGAAGTATTGTGGTCATTGTTGTTGATTGCAATACACCATGTAATTATCATTAAATTGCGTGAAATGAATAAGATCGTCTAATGCTGCGGTTGGAATACTGTACTTACCTACATGAATTAATCATTTATCTGGTCTGTTTAATTCCATTTTTTTTTGCTGGTGCTACACGAAAATAGATGTTAAATCTTACTAAAAAGACGGATGTATGTAAGTCTTAGTAATTTCGTAATTGCAACAAATTGAATAACACTTTTTTTTAATGTTCATTATTGTCATGACAAGGGATATGGTAAATAAAATGTATGCAATCTATCTTCTATCTATATTTTCCTAACTCATGACGCCCAAACTTAATCTTTGATTGAGTATCAGATGTCCAAACTCAAGGTACCTAAATATAAAATTCAGACTCCAAAATGAAAAAAATATTAATATTAAAGAACGTAATGTTATGACCAGTAATGGTTGGTAATACATAATTTAAATTTGAAAAGCGTGTATAGTAGACGTGGGCTACAAATCCGCAAAGCTAAAATGAGATTGTGGTGGTCACATTTCACGTAGGTATGAATCGAGACAGATGGGCCCGCATCGCGACGCAGTGGATTCTTGTGTGTGACGTCGTGTCCGAGTAAGACCACAGAAAAGATGGTGCGATGGTCTAAATTCGTTTGTCGCTACTTGTAGGTTTCTCTAGCGATAGAGAGAGTTGGAAGCCTATGGGGGCTTATGCCCAGTGGTGAGACATTAAAAAAAAATCTTTAGCTATTTACTCAGAATATCAGTTGATAAATTCCTATAAGTTTTCCGATGATTAAGTAATTTTCATAATAAAACAAGTATTATGTATGCGTAACATTTCCAATATGGAAATAAATTTTGCTAAGTAAACCTATCACGTATTGCTGTGATTCATTGTACAAATATGGTGTAAATATGTATGCTCTTAGTTAATTACTAGTATGTATTAGTAGTTGACATCGTGCGCGAAGCCTTATAGTGCGGAAATCCTCTGCGGAAAGCTACTGAAGCCGCATTATTACCGCGAAATGGTGTTAGTCCGCCGGAGGCATTGTCCGCGAAATAAGTTTACAATACTTTCAGGCTAATATGTACGATGAGTTTGTTTAATTGATAAGGCACTCGGTAAACTCTAGATTTTGGTAGGGTTATTATGCGGTTAAGTATGCGTTCTTGCCGCGGGCTTGCTATTTATGTGCTTCGTAACTATATCGTATACCCAAATTGAGATTACAATTGATTGTTACGGTCAATATGTATTTCAGTAGTATATCAGTTACTTGGAACTGATATACTACTGAAATACATATTGACCGTAACACAAGCAAATCATGATAATCATCATCATCAGCCTATTCTGGTCCACTGCTGGACACTCGCATCCAGTTCTTGTCGGCCGCCCTGCTGAGATTAGTCAGCCCACCTAGTCTGAGGGCGTCCTCACAAGCAAAATACAATTAAAATAAAACTATTTTACAAAGGATAAAAACAATAAAACTACAAAAAACTATTTTTTATTTTATATCTGTGTAAATCTAAGAAAATACTAAAATATAATTTCTTCATTTGGGTTAGAGGGCACTGTATGTGTGATTATAATAATTAGTAAACAATATGAGTAAGTACCTATCTTATATGCTTAATCTGCATAAGCTTACCTGCTACCTATACAACGTTAATCTATATCTATATCGAGCCCATCTATCAGTAAAATCTGATTCCCAAATGAAGATGATAATGTTATAGAGGCGACAGACAATACCTGTTTCCTCTGTAAATCATGATTGACATAAACAATGAGCAAGGGTTCGATTTATTCGAATCACGTACACTAATTGACATTCTTTAGAACTTAGAACAATAACTTTTAAATTATTGTTATGGCACTCTACGTCTGTTGCTTCAGATGGACCCCTAGTCATGACCTCTGTAAGGAGTAAGCATAAATGGATGAATAATCATAATTCTATAGCTAGTTATCCCGCGGAAGTTATTTATATGTTCTACCTTCCAGAATATTCTGATAAAATAAAAAAAAAGACAGCGATCGCCCCTGTGTGTTACCCAAAAATATGACAAAATAATTACCTGTGACAATAATAAAAAAAAACAGCTGAGCTCTATTGCATATTGCTCTACTAATCCTGCTTCCTACTAATATTATAAACGCAAAAGCTTTTACGAATATATGAATGTCAGGCTGTATGTTTGCTTCTCTGTCACGCAAACGCTGCTGGAAAAAGAAGAAGAAAAACATTTATTTGACAAAGACAGAACACACAAAATCAAATGATAAAAAAAACACATGGAAAGAGAGAAAAAACGAATGGAAACTGTAAAAGAAAAAAAACTTAAGAGTAAGTGTGACCCATCAGTGTCAAACATGGATGGCATAGAGATAGATTATGGTCTGGATTAACACATAGATTTTTTTATCCCAACAAATACCACATGGGCGAAGCTAGTAGTTCGTATAGATGTTTCGTTAGGTTTCTGAATGCGCCAATCCTACATCGAATTGTATCAAGGCAAAGCTAGATTAGATTGTTAATTATAATTACATAAATTAGGCACCTTTATGTACTTATTTTAACACCACAAATCCGAGTGGTATGTAATTTGTAACGATCTTAACATCCGGCAATCGCGTGACTGATGCTGCGTATTCAGTGCAGAATTTGGTCTTGTGTTATCTATTCACTTATTTATTCGGAAACAAAGCGATTCTTTACTTTTTGACCAGAAAATTTTGAGTTTATTTATTGTTAACAAGAATGCAATAATTAAAAATTAAATTACAATGCTATTACAGTGTTTAGTCTGGTCAAATAAGTCCAAAAAAGAGGGTTTTTCCGACCACAGGATCGATGAGTTCTTTTTAGCATTTCATGAGAGTGGTATCTCTAACGTGCCTGTAATTGTTTAGCTGGTTGGGTGGTAATGTAAAGGAGGGCCCATGTCTATTTTGACCATTTGATTTTAAACAAACGAGAAAAGATCTCGTTTTGACCATAAGCAAAACTGCGTTTTTAACGCATCCTGTAATTTTTTTTTAATTCTAATCATGTTTTGTGGGTTATGGCTTGGTGGGAACCTTTAAGCCAAGTCTTATTTTAATTCTAATGATTAGAATTCAAAATACTATAAAAAATATTAAAATTGTCGTGTATTCCATATTCCCTGTTATTTGTCCGTGCTCTGCATACATAGGTACATACTAGTTCTCTACATACTAGTGTTAAACGAATTACTAGCTCGGAATAAAGGGACATTATTATGAATTATAATCCAGAATAACGATACATAAATACCTACAATTAAAAAAGCACAAAAATAAAAACAATAGTTGTTACAATTATACAATTACTTACTGCAAATTATCGGAACATCGATGTAATAACTTAACCCAATGAACCGAAAAATTAATCGTGTTGTGTTCACTAGATAATATAGATAGATGCGTCCGTTGTTACTTAAAAATAACACTAACAACATTTTAATTGGAATTCGAAGTAAATTGGTAGTTTTAATTATAGTTCATTCGAATTTACTAAGGTCATTCTTAGGCAGTTGCCGACAATAAAATATAGCAAATTTCAATATGACCTGGTTAATTAAACAAGCAGCTATACCTAATTTAAAAGTAAAAAATAGTATAATAATATAGTAATAATAATAATATAGTGGGACAAATATATTTTTGTGATATCCTTTTAAAACACCTCGTTTTGACACCCAATATGATAGGTTTGGCTTAAAAATATTAACGATCTACAATTTAGCGTAAAAAATCCGTCATCTTGTTTTTTTTTTAATAAAGCCTATTTATGAACACTTGAGTTATTGAGACAAATCTTATGATAACTTCTTGTTGTAATCCATTCAGCGCTTGCGAGATACAAGGTAATAAAAAATTCACAAACATACATACAAGGATACTCGTGAAAAACATACGTAATACTTTTTTTAAGTCGTTTAAAAAATATGACGTAACTATTATATTATCTGTTTCGTAACGTAAATAATGTCAAAGGGCAAATGCACCCACCAAAAATTTCTATGCATGGATTTTTTACTATGCTCTCCTTCAATAGGTCTTTCGTTTAATCACGCGAAGGGCTGACCTATTTAAAGTCATACAGACAATTATATTGCCCACGGATACCCCTATCAATTTGTCCAGTCAGTTTATTAAAACGTCCGGCTTTCTATTTTATTTCAATTCTACACTTAATGATTTAGTTTGAATCATTGCAATAATAGACATACGTACCTACTATTTATTTGACGGAAGGTACTTGCTTTTAACTCCGTGGGTTCGATTCCCACCCGAGACAGACAAAGTTTGGTTTGTCTCTAGTCTGGGTGTAATTATCTATTACCTATATATTTACAAAAGATAAGTAGTACCAGTATATGTATAGAACATATATAGTTATCTGGTTTCCATAACACAAGCTCTGCTTAGCTTGGGATCAGATAACCGTGTGTATTAATGTCCTGGAATATTGTTATTATTATTTTACGTATGACCTGGTCCAATTATCCGGAAGGGCGTTTATTCGTTGATCGAAATTTTCGGTGAGCCACGATGTCGCGCAACCGCGCGTCTACTATCTACATATTTTCAAATTACTCTTGACTATGCGTTTGACTTTTTTTTGCGGATGACCTAACCCTATCGACCTTTATTGGTTCACCGGACTTTTTCGGTGAGCCGTCTGAGGACGCGACGGTCGAACCGTTGATGTACAACTGCCTTGAGGGGATTAACCTCAGCTCAAGACGTTGCCGGACAACTCTAAATTTAGGGGATCTGGCTTATGACTGGGGCTGTTAAAGTTAATTCGCGATTGCGCGTTGGACTTGCATGCGTATGCGCATGCGTATGGCATTTGTATCAATACAAACACGTAAAACTCCCGTCAAAGTCGCGTTAAAGAACGCATTAAGCATAGGTATTAAGATACTCTTCACTGAAGCTATTATTAACGACAAACAATCTTCTTCAAGTACCCAGGAGGTACTTTAGCTTTGTTTGTTAACAATAAATAACAAACCTAGGCATTGTAATTGTTTGTTTCTCACGCCTGTAATCAAGAGGCGATAATTATTACTTTATTAGGTCACTAAGTACCTCGCTATTATTGTGATTGCTAAGTAAAGTGTATAGATTATATGTATGCAACTGTTCAATTCACTTCAACCCTTTTTAGTTTTTACTGGGCACGGGTTATGAGTTAAGAAGGTTTAATCGTTAATCCAAACACGCTGGCCAAGTGCGGGAATGTCACATGTCCTCGAATGATATTCTTTACACTTCTTCTCGAATGATAACTTTCAAATATAAGGTCGCCGCCGGTTCGATTCCCGGTCGGGCCACACATCTTTGTGTGAATTGTTTCATCGCCGCTGCTCAATACCGGTGAAGGAAAACATCGTAAGGAAACCAGCATGTCTTAGAATTAATTATTCGAGGTTATGTGACATCCACCAACCCGCACTTGGCCAGCGTGTGTCGTTTAAGGTATAACTTCCTAAACTCGTAAGATAGTTGAGAGAAGACTCGTGCCCAGCTGTGGGACACTAAGAAGAGTTCATGTGATGTATGTATAATTTTGTAAGTAATCAATAAAAATCTAAAATTTTTCTCAGTTGTAACACTGAGAATAATTAGATTTACTTTGCATACTTTCATTTAATTATCCATTGTCTTTCAAAGGATCTAAACAATGATTTCGCATTATACCTATTTCTCATACTTTAATTTAGACAAGATTTAGTACTTCTGTATGATATCTTCAAAATTTATGACGTTTACAACATTGAACAATAGCTAGCTAATAAGTTTAGCTACAGTTTGCTAATTTTGGCTACTGAAACTAGAAAATTCGTTGTATAATTAGATAAAAATAAATTTTCTATATATATAAAAATGAATTCCTATTTCCACATCATCACGCGTGAACGGCTGGACCGATTTCGCAAATTCTTTTTTAGAATATTCCTTGAAATACTAGCATTGTTCTTACGTAGAGAAAAATTAAATAAAAAAAACAATCTACTCCGAAATGGATTGAACGATTTATATGGAGTCATGTCTGTATTCGATAGGTCTGAGAATCGGTCGTAATTTTTTGACCCGGTTGGTGGTACTGCTTTACCGGGAAGGACGATGTCTGCGGGGTCCGCTAGTACATTAATAACAATCGTTGCGCTATTTTGTACCTATACTTTATTTTTGTTCAACAGTAAAAAGCATAATTTCGTGAAAAAACAGTATAATACTGTTTAAAACAGTATAGTTGGCAACCCTAGAGACAGCATAGAAATATTAATATTGCCTCATCAAAATGGACTGAGCACCACGGGTAATGTACTCTAAAGGGACATACTAGAGCTGATACCAGTAATAATTATGGCATAACCTCGCCAGCAAACATGCGTACCACCATAATGAATAATACTAACTCATATATCAAATCATTTTACTGTTTTCTAAACTTATTAACTTGTTTGAATTTTCAATATTGCAATAAATTAACTTTCGCTACATATCAAACCGTTATTCACTGAAAGCCCATCGACCCAATTAAGTAAACAATCATCAATTGCAATAAAAACTTGCGCAAGAGTTTATTAACAAGTACTATGAGGGTTCGCCTGCCCTTGCGCACGACATGCGGGTATTAGCATACAATCGCCAGAGATTAATTCTCCTAACCCAATTGCTAATGAAAACAATCCAATTGATATAAACATTGAGACTCATTGATAGCTTCTGAGAATTTCCGTAACTTCGTATTAACTTAAGTAGACTGTTGTAGGTTAGATTAACCGCAGTTGTTTGTGACAAATCCAACCTTCATCCTCCCACCTTTCTTAGTTTCTGGCCACTCTTACGTTTATTTTTAATTTAAATCTTTCCAAATTTAAATTTACTTCTATTATTTTGAAAGTAACAATCTTTACCAGCTGTCTGGATTTGAACTTGAAACTTAACTGGCCTAACCATCTCGTGTTCTTAATTTATTATTCTACTAGTTTTCCGCCCGCGGCTTCGCCCGCGGATGTTGGTTATCGCGCTAGACCATTAATCCCTTTTTTCGCAGTCGGATAAAACTATCCTTTCCCGGGTCTCGAATAATGTAAATACAAAATTAGTTCAGTAGTGTAGGAGTGTAAGCAAAATTTTGAAATCGTCAAGCGCCCATAGGTATATCCATAAATCAATAGGCGTTTCTTAAAAATACTACGGCTCTTAGACCATACTTATAAGAAATGAAATTTAAATTTCGAATTCTATTCGTAGCATTGAGTTATCAAACATGTCATTGTGTCAAAATAAAAAGTAATATAAATCAAAATTACGAAGGAGTATTGATATCAACTTTGAAGAAAATCACCCTCAGAATAATTTCTCAGGCTTTGCCCGCTTAGTATTAGGATAAAATAAAAAAAAATGAAAAAATAAAAAACACGTGTTTCATTATTTGTTTTGAGCTTTATTTATACCAAATTTGAAGGAAATCGGACCAAGGACTAAACAATTATGGAATATTTAATTTTTCCAAATAAACTCATTTAACACCCCCACCGGGGGTAGTTTTGGAAAAAATAAAAAACACGTGTTTCATGAATTCTTTTAAGGTATATGTGTGCCAAATTTGGAGTGAATCGGACTTGAGACTATACAGATCCAGAGAAACTTTAATTTTTACCAATAAAACTCATTATCCACACCTCATATGGGTAATTATGGAAAAATAAAAAACCCGTATCTCATTATTTCTCTTAAGGTTTATGTGTACCGAATTTTAAATAAATAGGACCAAGGAATAAAAAGTTGTATACAAACTTCACCCCTCTATGTAACCCTCTTAGGGGATGATTTTTGAAAATATTGTTAGCCTATGTCCGATTCTAGGGTATACACTACCTACATTTCAAATTTCAATAAAATCGGTTGAGCGGTTATGGAGATACGCGGTAACAAACCTTCACACACACACACTTACTTTCGCATTTATAATATTAGTAGGATAGGATGTATTATATTTGTTTCTCAAAGATATTTAAAGCTAATTCTTAAGTGATTACAGTTTATTTCTACTGCAATTCTACCTATTCTCTATCTGCGGGTCTAAAATACTACCCCACTACCAGCGCTAGTTAGTTCGTATTAATCATACTGTTTAACATTGCTTTATGGCGTTATTTAATTTTTAATAGAGTTATCGTCGGGGACAATTAAATATGTTTTAATCAAAGTATGTATTCCAGAACTCTAAATTAAAATTTTAATAACCGCCGATCTTTAATTTTTTTTTAGCTAAGAACACTACCGACTAATTCAACTCACAAACAAAAAAAAGTAAATCGAAATCGGTTCATCCGTTCGGGAGCTACGAAGCCACAAACACAAACACACAGACAAGTCAGGCTTATTATGAATCATCATACTACATAGCGCTTACACGCCTGTATTACCTGAAAAATCAGAGTGTGTACCAGAAGCAAAGGGTGGAAATTTGAAAAAGGGAAGCCGGAGCAAAAAGTTCTTGAACTTGATGCTATACTTATTTTTGTTGCTATTTATAATTTTTAGGCGTTACATATTATTATTAAGTACGTGTGATATTGACCAATTCCTAAAGGGAAGCTGATGGGAATCAGCTTGTATGGACTCTTCGCTATTGGTAGGTACCTATGTAGTTTGAAGTTAGGAATTGTGTCCAATGAACGTCAATATTCTCGTTTATGTAATGGGACTTAGATAGCTGGCGAAAAGTGAATGACTCACTCAAATACTCACCTCTACCTACACCTTCGGGTAATACAGGCATGTACTATGTATATAAATAAATAAGTACTCATACGGTACTTGATGTTTACAATAGCGGCTGGATTTAACGTTCCCAAAGTGTAATGAATGACGTCACAGCACTCTTTGTTACAAGCTTTTAAGTGAACAAGAGTGGTCTTTTATTTAGTTTCAGTGTTTATAAATAAGTAGTTAAAAAGTTTGACTTCCTAGAGTGCGGTACTTATAAGGGCTCTTTGATATGTTCAAACAGTTCGATGAAATTCGATATTTTTGTTTTAAAATATACAGTTACAGAACATAGAAAAAATACAATGATTTACTTAGACCTTCCATAGAGGCGTGTAAAAATGAGGTTCCATTTTGCTCTGTTTTTTTTATAACGAATTATGAATGCCATCCTGTATTAGAACTACTGGATGGATATTTTAATTCGTTATGAAAAAAAAAAACAGTACATGAATCGGCCACACTTCTTCCTAAAATCAATATAAATAATCATAATATTTGTATTATTAAATGAATCATTCTGCATTGCAGTTTCAATATTTAATAATAGTATGTAGTATGCTACGGAATATAGGTATTCTATGACAAACAGCGATACTAAATTTAATATTATTTTTAAAATAAAACCGTCATTTTGGATAATTATAAAATAAATGTAGGTAATGAAACCCTGAGTGCTAACTAAAACCTTCAACGAAAAATGCATCAAAATCGGTCCATTCCTTTAGGCGTAATAATGATGCTACAATCTTATTCCATCACACAAGTAAAGGTACGCACGCACAAAGTGCTTTGTGTCCACATTTATTGTTCGAACTGCCAAGTTGTGGAATTCAGTGCCAGCATCTATATTTCCCGATAGCTATAATCTGCATGTCAAGCCACGAGTGAATCGGTATTTACTGGAAAACGCGTTCCATCGTAGACTACATCATTGCTTCACATCAGGCAAATTGTGGTCAAGCCCAACCCATACAGCAAATTTATAACTAACGTATAGGTATGTTTACTAGAACTATAATTAAACCTTACCAAAAACCCTTACCAAAAAGCACCATTATATTTTGATTTCAACTTTAACGGCTCAAATTTGGATATCGTTGACGAATTCACGTTACTTGGACTTACAATAGACAAGCATATTAATTGGAAAACACAAATACAAAAAACCCGTGCAAAAATTTCGAAATTCTCGTATGCTCTACGCGAAATTAAAAGAACCACCGACCTACAAACTGCCTTGAGCACCTATTATGCATATGCCAATGCATGGCTAAGCTACGGCGTAACCCTCTGGGGCAACAGCACAGATGCACCTTCACTTTTTACGCTGCAAAAGAAATTAATTAGAATCCTAGTAAATATTGAACAAACAGATAGTTGCAAACCTTACTTTATAAAACATAAAATTCTAACCCTCCCTAGTATCTATATTTTAGAAACATGTAAATTTGTTCGCAAACATCAAGAGTTATACACAAAACGCGAAGACATACAATCGCGCTACATACTCAGGCACCGATCTAGATTAAATTTACCATCTTCTAGACTAAAAATGCATTCTACAGGTCCTTATTCAATGTCAATAAAAGTATACAACAACTTACCCGAAATAATAAAAGCAGAAAACAACATTAATAAATTTATAAAAAAGGTAAAATTATTTCTAATAAACAAATGTTATTATTCTGTAAATGAATATTTTTGTGATAAACACAATAAATAAAATTTAATATTAGCTGATAAGAACTTAATAAAATAATTTAATTTAAATAAATAATAAATTAATAATTTAATAATGTTATTCAAATAATTTCATAATGTTAAAATTTAATTATGCTCTAATTTATTTAAAAAAAAAAAATATTCAATAATTTTATTCAAATAATTTCTTAATTTTAAAATTGAATTATGCTCTAATTTATTTAAAAAATAAATTATAGTTCCTATCAGGTAATGATTTTAAGATATGACATGAAATAAAATAAAATACACCACACAATTTTAAAAATTTTAATTAATAATAAAGCTCCACAGGCTAGAAATTTATATTTTTATTATTATGTAAAATCAGAGCTTCCTCTCGTCTAACACTTTTGCTGTGCCCGACAGGGTCCATAATGATTCTATTATAATAAGCACCTACCACCTAAGCATGTACTTACTTATGGTAAAGCAATAAAGTTATTGAGTATTGAGTATTGAGTATTAAACCTCTAAAATATTTTTATTCCATTACAATATAGTAATAAAAGAATATAATATTATTTTTCACATGAAAACTTAACATAACTTCAGTAATATTAAGTTGCACAAAGAGATGCGCATGCGTCGCGTGGGGCGTTATTTTCGCGCGGCCATCGCATCGTTGCCGTCGACTATTTTCAGTCCGTTCACTGATCCTTCGCAAAGCTCATAAACAAACAAACAGAATCATCCTCTTTGTATATTATTTTGATAATTTCAATCTGGTTCGCCAAATGCTGAAACTGAAATATATTCTTGTTGTTTCAGGTAAGGCACTTCCTGAATTTGTGAAGAAAATAAACTGTGAGTTTGGTAAATATAGTTATATGGAGGTGTTGAAATTGTTGTTGAAAGTGGAGCGGTTAATAAATTGGAACTTATTTTATGTGGAGCATAGGTGACGTCAACTTTATGCTCTATGGATGGATATTTACTAACATTTCGTGACCTAAACCAGAGTATAGAAGTTTAGCAGAGTTTTTTAGTACTTGCGATGTCAAAATCGTATTTTAATTAGTCCGTTAGTAGGATTATAAAAGAAAATCTAAGACACGTTTGCTGTATCATTGAAGTGAAACTATATTAACATAACACTTCAACCCTTTTTAGTGTCCCGCTGCTGGGCACGGGTCTTCTTTCAGCTATCTTACGAGTTAAGAGAGTAATTAGGCCTTAATCCACACACTCTGACCAAGTGCGGTTTGGTGGATCTCACGTGTCCTAAAATGATTAGTTCTTAGATATTTACTTAACTATGTGACCGTTAATCTGTACAATCAGGTATGGTATCCTTAGTTAATGAGTATAATGGTGTTTAAATCGTCCATGGCCCCGATTCTCGTGATTTAGACATTTATCTCAAACACGAAATAAATAAATAATAATGGCAAATATCAATTAAACAGTAATTTTCCTATTCTCAGAATGTCACGTTTAAGATATGTCTTTCACTCAACGCACGACATGCAATGAGTAGTCTATAGCGATCGACATCATATTGTCGACTTTTAGTCGAGTTTTAGTTTTCAATCGGAATTTTTTTCGACATTTATTATTATGTTAAGTTCCAGATAAATGTCTTAAGTGTGAAAATTAGGGTCCTGTAGGCTAATTCACGTAATTTCTTGACGCACCGATCAAGTTGCGGTGCAGTTGTAATCAAGTTTCGGTGCAGTTGTAATCAAGTTTTACGTTTTAGTGAAAAATTGTATTCTTGTAATTGTCATTTGAACACATACGCTAAAGTGCTCGCGTGACGCGAACTTGACGCGAGCGTATTTGACAGCGGTTGTCAAGATTACGAGAGAACGAAAAGACTGTTTTGATCGAAACTTAACTGCAACTGAACTTATTTAATTACGTGAATTAGCCTACTGGACATTTTAAATACCATTGTAATCATTAACTAAGGTCTGTATACCATACCTGAATATTACAGATTAACGGCTACATACATAAGTATGCATAATAGGTATAAGAAAACAAAATGTGGTTAATCCACAGGGCCACACATGTAAACATAGTAAAACCTAACATGTGGCCATAACCTTGTGCCAGATAGTGGACTCAATTTTTATCACTTGTCAACATTATAGTATCCTAGTGTTCGGGTATTAAGTGTAATTAACGGACAAACAATGGTCGATGATAACATCAGAGCCGAAGGATCTACGGACAGCAATAGAAGTACCGAGTCCTTATAATAATAAAAAAAGAGATAAAGAACGTACTTTCCTTTCCATTAGGTTTTTTTCATTTCAACCCTTTTTAGTGTTCTACTTTTGGGTACGGGTCTTCTCTCAACCGTCTAACGAGTTGAGAGAGTTTGGGGCCAAAACCACACACGCTGACCAAGTGAGGGTTGGTGGCTTCGAATAATATTAATAATAATAAATCTTTATTGGTTATAAGCAAGCCCTGATTCCTTCCCAGTTAGGTGATTGATTCTTAGACATGCCGGTTCCCTCGCGATTTTTCCTTCACTAATATTGAGCAGCGTCGCCGCTGCACGACCGGGAATCGAACACGCGGCCTTATATTTCACAGGCGAGGCCTATACCGCTGCGTCACCGCTGGTCTATAATTGTAAAATTGGATAGGCTATTTGAGCTGATTAAATTAGCCTATAAATTATAGGAGGTTATCAATTTCGATGTTTATATTTTATTTGTTCGAAGTAAGTCCATTAAATGGATAGTTTCGTAAAATTTTTTTATGTTTGAAAGATGCTTAAACAGTCACATTTAAACTTAAAATTGGTATTTTTTGATTTAAAAAAAAATTGACATAATAATAATAATTCACCTTGACACGCAACAAGACTTGAAATACGAGATAAGTAACTCATATTAGAATTAGATTTTTAAATTTTTAAATTGGAGTCAAAAGATTTTTTCTATTATAAAAGGTGCTAAGCAACTAAAGTTCCCACGTTGTGAAAAATAACAATACATTTGGCAAAATATCTAACAGTTATGCGTACACGCAGGTGCGCAGTCACAATGAGCTGACACAAACACACTGTACGTTTTACCTTACATCGTTTGATGTTCAAATTTCGACCCACGAACAATGTTTGGTAACGGAATTTACTCAGAATTGGAACAGGATGATCCTTTTTTCGAGTTTTTTTGTGTCAAGTTTCAAATTATAGGTTCGCGAAATCACATGTCGTTTAACAAACAATGATTACGTAGCTTAAAGAGTTTGGCATTTTAGACACTTAATAAGAAATCCACTGAGGAGGTTGCACAGATTAAAAAAAAATCCAGACAGTAAAATTAATTCATCACTATAGTTTTGTCATATTTAGTGACTGTTTTTTTATACTTACACCTGTCAACTAAAAAACCTTAATTATTTTTTAAATACTTAGTAGCTGCCCCAGCGAACTACGTACCGCGCAAATCACACATTTGAACCTTCCTTGGATATTAAATGACTTTTAATACAAAGTGTAGTTTAGAATTTTTGTTTTAAGATTACACAATACAGTACTACTTAGGTAGTACTTTTTGTTGGCCTGGATTTGAAACCATTCCTAATTCTAGTTAGAGATGATAATTAAAAGAACCCTGAAAGATGTTTTCACATGTCACGAATGTATCAAACAGCTGTCGCCATTTCATTTCACGCATTTAATAATTTTAGGGTTCATTGATCAGTATTTAAAATATACTTACGGTCTTATTCATAAAAATCTTTTAAGGCTCTTTAGTTAAAATGAACTTAGTTCTTACTAGTACATAAATGTCAAGATGACAGACAAAGACAAACGAATTATGAACCTATTTTTGCTACAATGAGCTTTTAAGACGTTTACGAATACAGATAGCAGAAATTCAACAAAAACTTTATTTGAATAGTTATATTCTAGAATGTACATTAGGTACTACCTAGTACCCACTCGTCAATTTGGCAGTAATGATGATACATTGAATCTTGAAAATAATAAATTATTTAAATCCGTTTATCAAATTCACAATCTTTTCGCTTTGTAGTTTAAATAATTATTATAATATCTAATTCAATTACCATATTTTGAATAAATATTATTAGGTAGGTACTACAATTTACAGCGTCGGTAAGGAAATAAAGAAATAATACCAAAGAAAAATCAAAGACGAAATAACTAAAGAACCCAGAGCTAATGCATCTTGCTTTCTTAAAATAAGGTTCTCTGTAAAAATAATTGCTTATAAGGTCAGCCCACTAATCGTACCCCTTGCTTCCCGGCAACAGCCTGAGGCCACAATAGTTTTTTTTCGTCTAACGGTACGCGGTAGTGGGCTAGTGGCCTAACTCAGGTAGATGCGTCTGCGCACCCGGTCGGTTCTAAGGAATTAATTCTTTGATTTACCATTTCTTTGAACTTTCTTGAGTTGTTGATGTATTCTTTGATTGCTTGTGATATAAATAAGCGTTGATGGTTTGTTTTATTCACGGGTAATAAGAATGTGACCCATATTTTAACGTTTTATTTAGATTAGTTATTTATTCAAACAGAGAGTAAATTGAAATAGGAACGCCAAAGTTCTCGGTGGGTATAAATGGAATGGTAAACAAAGGTAGGTATGTATATATTTCGCTACCTTGACAGATTCGTGTCTCTGTATTGTCAAAAGTTAGTAAGTACGTAATAATATAGACAACTTGATTGAATTGTTGTAAGGCCTCTGGCCGTGGATGTGGACTCGGAAGGACGCGTGTCACTAACAATAACAAATGTAACAAAAATCCTTTTCTGAACAACTTAATGGCTAAGTAATTAGTTGACAAACAAATAACGTTACATTGTAAAGTTTGAATAGAGTCCCGCGCCCTTGTCTCTTTGTTAAACGAGCGGTGAAAGTAAAAGTACCTAACGAACGGCGCCCATTTTATTGTACTGAAAATTTAAAATGGATGTATTAGTCCTAAAAAGTTAAAATCTCTTCAATAGACTTAAACCGCTCCTCTCACTGATTAACGTTATAAAATTCTTAAGATATTTTTATCGGAATGAGTGTTTCGTTTATTGCTTCTGGCAATTTGTCTGGTGAAAATACCTTATGTTTTATTTCACTTGAAGACTGATTTATTGAACAGATGTATCGATAATAATCACCACGGGTCAAAATTCTTGAGGCCAGCACTATGTAATTATGAAGAAGAAATATTTAATAGTGATTAGATGTGACACGTCTTCTGGGTATCTTGTTACGTAGTGCACGCATAGAGCACGGATGCGCACGCGCACAGGAGCGGCGCGGCGCAGGCCATTCCTTGCGCTTGATGATGCGTCGTATGCAACAATCTGACAGCGATATATGAGCCCCCCTTGCCACGGTCCCAACAATCCTCCTGATTTACAAACAATCAGTAGTTATCAGTTTTTTGATTTGATATGTCCGTTAGACATACGTTCTATGAATCACATAATGATTATTATAATCCGTTGGAGTTAAATCGCATAGTTTTATTTCTGTTCTTAATATAAAAATTGAGATGTCAGTTGAATGCGCCAAAAAAGTTTAATGTCATTGTCTTTTCTTAGAATGTATAATTTCTTCCTCTTTCTTTATATGATATGTTTTATCAGAATGTTCGTCTAGATCACCTTCAAGGTATCAAACAGGTGATGGAAAACTGATTCCATCTTAATTACTTTATCTATAACAAATACATATTATAACAAAGTCAAGGGCGGTGTAATTAAATAAATATTAACGAATTTCGGAAATAAATACGTCACAATTCTAGATAATGTGTACAATTGACCTTGTTCACAGTATTTAAATTATTTTTGCTACAATTTAAAAAGACAAAAGACGACAGATCGGAAAAGATAGGTTTGGAGGACGGTAACATAGTCGTTTCGCGAAAACTTAATTACAAACGATATCCTTAATGTGTGGGAAATTAGGTTACCGATACCTTGGTGGATAAATTGGAACAAATACTATTATTAACATATCAGAAGCGGCAGTTAAAGGTCTGTCTATATTTGCCGATATTAAATTTTATTTTTCTTGTCTTTAATTCTTCGTCTATTTTAGTGTCATTCTCATTAGCACTATTGCCTATTCCAAAGATAAATCTTTACGGTTTACTCTAGCGTTACTATAAGTAATTCATTTTCTATACTTGTCCTATTATGGACACTTGGTACCGTGACACCAAAAACTGCTTCAAATTGATTCTGGTTACCAGTACCTACGCTATTTAAAATTAAGAATGAAAAATGCAAGATTCTGTTAATGCGTATAAATTTAATCAGAGTTTATTTTATATTTTAAATACTGAAATAACTTGCCCATCATCCTCAACTTTGCCAACCAATCGTAGAATTACTAAAACTAATTAGGTCCTTGTTAACTGGTCGACTCACTTGTTTTTCGCGTCTAATTATTGTATTATTTGTAAAAATATTAAATTCTCGCTAAACAAAGAGCTAATCTCATTAGTAGACGACAACAACTCGTGAGATTCACAAAATTTTATCCCATTGTTAATTCAGCTTGTGTAAAAACAACTGTTGTTTTAAAATTTTGCATCTCAAATCTCCACAAAATCTTCTATATGCGTGCTTGTTCAACTTTTCTGTAGGTATTCTATATCTATCAATTTGCTTATTCTTAGCATCTACAAGAATTGTTTCTTTTTGGTTTTGGTAGATGACTATCGAATTTCCATTGCCTTCTATTTTCATTCCTAGTTCAGTATTACACAAATCAATACCAATTTCAAAAGAATACCTACATTGACTTTCCTTGCGTATGCGCAAATGAAAGAAAGGGGTATTTACCAGATCTATGCCTTTGTCGCACGATAACAAAATTACGCCAATGATGACTAAGGAGAATGCTCTCATCAATGCTATGGCGTAACTTTTAGCATTGCACCTTATAGATATAGATGTAGGTAGAATTATTTTCTAGTGTGCTGCACTATACGCAGTGTTTAAATGACGTGAGCTCTGACTCAGTACTAGATGAAGAGATGCAACGTGCCAGAAAAAAAATGTATTCAACACTTTATTTATGTCGTGTAAACTAATAAACGTCTTTATTTCAATGTCATTTCAATTTACGACAGTGTTTGTGTTCAGTAAAATTGTCTATGAGCACCATAACCTCAGCAACTTAGTGTTACTTGTTACAGAATTATATTATCTGTGATTATGCTAATGTATCTGGCCACAAGAAACAATTTTAAACTTGTGAATTGTCGCAAACGTATACAATGTTGCTTTATTCTTATAACGAATCCTAATTGGACAAGCTAATCGCTAGTATAATTGAGTGACAAGACAATTTCCTATTATGGAAATTCGGAGGTCGTAGTAACTGTCAATACGCCAACTAAAAACGTCGTAGATATAGGAGCGTATTTCTGTGTTTACTTATTACTAGAGCTTGACTTTCCGTCATCAGTGTCATCACTGCTTTTTAATTTGTTACAATATCTGTCTTTATTTGTAATTTTATTATTTTAACTATCTTTACTTTTGTGTCTTCATTCGAAATCTTCATATAGTTTTGTGATTTAAGTGGAATCTTTCTACCATTTCTATCAATCAATATGATCATATATATTTATCAATTGACGGGCCGGTGGCGTGGTCGGTAAGATACTTGCTTTTCACGCCGCAGGTCGTGGGTTCGATTCCCATCCGAGATAAACATTAGTGATGAACATTTCTGTTTGTGTCGAGTCTGGGTGTAAATATCTATTATATGTATATATTTACAAAAGAAAAGTATTATATGTATAGTATATACCAGTTATCTGGTTTCCATAACACAAGCTCTGCTTAGCTTGGGACCAGGTGACCGTGTGTGTTAATGCCCAAGAATATTTATTTATTTATTTAATTATAAAACACGTAGGAAATTTTAAAATTATAAATTAAAGGTTTAGATCAAAGAGTCATCAATAATTGAAGGACACATTTCAATAATGCTAAATCAATTTTTACCCCAGTTCTATAAACGCATTCTGACGTCATAGATGTACTCAATGCCCTATAAATAGAAACTACAAAGGACAAAATGTGTAATGCACGACAGAATGTATAGAAGTTAACTTAGGTCGGAATATTTAAGAAGTCAATCACTATATGTCACATTGGCGTTTTTATAGTAACTTTAGAAAATTCTTTTATTCAAACGCGTTATTTAAGTTACCAGATAACAATCATTATGCAAAGCTGGGGTCCAACCTTACGAAATGGGCCGTGACATACGGGTGTATCGGGAGAAGGATACTGATGCTGATTTAGGTCAATGATATGTGTCCCAACACGTGTACTGAACAAAGCATTAGTTTGCGCGACTCGCTTCGAAAAATGTATCACTATCTTCTATTAAGGGACAGAAACAAATTTGAAACATGTTTCATTCTAATTTGAAACAAGATAGTCAAATATTTATTTTGATAAAGCTTAAAAACCAAACCAAAGCAAAATTATCGTTGGCTTTTAGAAGAAAATTGCACTTAAGTAGTGTCCTTACGCGAATGGTTGAAAATATTTTTTCATCTTTAGTGTACTTGTTTATGACAGGATTTATAAATAGAAGTAGAAATATTACCGGTTAACTAGCAAAGGCTCTTAAATAAGGCTTAATGGCCGCTTGTTCATTCAGCCTGGGATTTTAAATACATGTTCTGGTGTTGTCGACTAGTATCAATTATAAGGCAATTTCTTTAGCTAAATAATCATTGTGGCTAACTATTGTGTATTTAAACAACTTGCTATGTATAACTATTACTATAGTTGAGTTAATTTTGTGCATATCCTCTCCTTCTACTTCGATGCAATCATGAGTCAGGAATCTGAGCTCACATCTGACATCAACGATTTGCATTGTTTGAAAAGAATTTACTTCAATAGCCCTCGCTGATTTCGAACAAGCGTAGGCGATTATCTGCACTACAATGCAATATACAATTACGTCAGATACACGAGCTCCGTCAGTACTGACACTGGTCTAAGGGCTTGCCGTTCACGCAAGGTATACCTTCAGGCGACAAATAAGTTACATGAAAGCGAGTCGTTTTGTATTGCAAGTAATTGTCGCGTGCAAAGTGCGACAATATCCCCTGAAGGTTTTGAGAAGTGTTCTGCTGAATTGAAACCGCATCAAGCAAAACGCTAGAGGGATGGCCACCAACGAAAAACTGTTCGCGACGTGAAATAAGCGAGCTTACGAAGTTAAACGACACCCCCGTAGCGAACGTAGCGTCCTCGCCTCTACGTAGAGCCACACGACGGAACGTAGACGGACGGAACCAGTGTATTCCGCTCGAGCACGCCGAGCGCACGCGTCCCCTCACCACCATCCGATATTACGAGTGCAATGTGAATCGAACTTTCCGTGACTGCGTACCGATTTGATATTCAAATTGGATAATCGAAATAAGTCGCCAGGAATATACTGTATTGTAATGAGGTGGAGGGACGCCGAAGACCCTTGGTGAAGCCTTCTGAAATTTGACAATTTCGTTACTTTCAATTTAACTCTGCTAAGTTATGGAGTGTTGTTGTCGGTTATATATGTGAAGTGTCCTGGACTAGCTATGAGGAGTTTTGCCGTGGGCTTTGCAGATCGGCAAAATTAATTCTTACACGGAGCTCGGGGCGCGTGCGGTGCCGCCCCGGGGGGCGCGCCGGCGCCAATTCATCAAGGGTTTGAAGAAGACCATGGGGGTCATTTCTAAAACTTTTGGCGTTGTCTTCAGTCTGTAAGTCATCATAACTTTTTAAGAGCATCATACAATTTCAATCTTCACATTTTGGTATGGTAGTGAAAGTGCCCTCTGAAAATTCTGTTTATCTCATCAGTATATCATTTACGCAACTAGACTAGACAAATAGCAGCAATAAAGCCCATTACCCGGCAGCGGGTCGGTCGTACTGCGGTGCGCTTGCGCAAGTGTTCCTATTCGCACGTTCGTCGCATCTAAAGATGCGTGCGCTTTCAGCTGCATGCGTAACGTTACAAATACAATTTTATTTATGTGTTCATTCATATCTAAACACTCGTTCTTTGGTCTATCTCACGCAGTGGAACTTTAGGTTGTTATGCAAAAATTACGCCATGCCTCGTTCCTGTCCGCCGCTCTATATTCTCAAGCATCATTGTTTACCAAGGAAGCTTTTTCACACTGATTGTGATCGTCACTTTCCTTTTGTAGCTTGCTCAATTCAACTACAACAATATTCCAATTTATAACAATCTGTTCAACTCGTCTGGTTTTGGTATATTACGTATAGTTGATTATTTAGTAATTTTATGTAGGTAACTGTTATGTAGGGCAGCACCACAAATCTTTTCAGTCACGGAATAATTCTATCATGATTTGGATCATTGCAATCTAACCGTCAGAATATAATGATTAATATGAACCGATCGCACGCATGTGGATTAAATATGATCTTAATATTCTTTAAACCTCTTCTTGGTTTGTTTATATAAGTATAGGTTAAGGTCACGTTTGTCGCCATATTGTTATAGCAATAATTTAATCAACACTAGATAATTTCGTTATCTTTTAGTTTTAGTCCACACAAGATTAAGTTTGTTTATAGTTGTTATCAAATTACTAATAGTTAATTCATTGATTGAAAAGTTTTGTAAAACTCAAGATACAGTAAATTTACATCTATTTGAAATGCGATAAGACACAACTACTATGGCCTTTGAACTGCGACGAAAATAACATACTACGAGCTCCGTTTGTTTCCAGATGACCTATATCTTCACAAATAACTATGGGGTCAGTACTGATCCCTTTCCGACTTATATTAACTTCGATATAATAAATACCGAAGATCGTAGCTTAGAACTGCCTCGGTTGTGGTTCAGTGGTAGCGTGTTCGCTTAAATAACCACAAAGTTTCGGGTCGAGCAAAAAGACTTTTCTGAGAAAATCGTAGATGCAGTTCTAAGTTAGTGCCCATTTGTGCCCAGAATTGTGCCCAATAAACTCGCCACCTATAAGGTATGTGACATAAACATAACCAGCAAAAGTTGGGTGATACTCACCGCAGCCATCTTTGGGTAATACAGGCGTAAACGCTTTGTATGTCAGTAGCATAGAATTGAAATTTGAAAACGCACTATTTCGAAGTGGCGAATTCTAAGACATCACAGCACAGCTGTGCAATTCAGCGGGATAGCTAGCCAAGCCAATTATTATGACGTCACTATTATTAGCCAACACCGGAGCCCGAGTACAGTTATCAGGCCATATCTAAAATTAATAGGGTAAAGTTCCGTAAATGTGGCAACTGGCCTTATTAATCTAGATCTAACATGATGTTTTTAAGATTGGTTCTTTAATTACCTGTTTATACTCTTCTTTAATATAATTTGGTATGTTTACTATAAACGCAAGATTTTTGAAAGCAATAAGTGTTTTTTACTGGTCAGGTTATTTGTACCTGCTTAGTATAGCTGTAAAAGTCTGGAAACTATTATCTGTTATTATGTTTTGTCGTCCATGTATTCCTTTAAGTAACTAATAACCTTCTAAAGCGTTACCATTTCATAATTATACATTTGACATGCAGCTTCCTTCACAGCCCGACATCTCCACAAATATATATCCTCCTCCTTCTAATGGTCGTGAGAATGCACGCCTTTGAGTTGTAGACGATAAGTTCTTTATAGCGACAAATATAAACTAAATAAGAGCCGGTAATGATCAATGATCATCTCATAAATACAGTATAAATGCAGTTAAGCTATCAGCAATAAATAAACTTTATAACTTAGTAGGTAAGGAGCTCAGTAATTGAACGGCAATTACTGTAGGTGTACACAATCATAAAATAGACTGTTACAAATCCTTAGACAATAACTAAACTAACAGTTTAAAATGCAATCAGACATACGCAGAATAAAGCTTCCGCAAGCAAAGGATTAAATGTTTTTCAATGTGACCGGCAACTAACAAACTCAAACTACGGCAATGTTGTCTAAGCCTTTGTTACACATTTGCTGCATAGTATAGTGCGGTCCTTTTTGTAATGGATTTTAGGATACGCGGCAACTGTCAAAAGAGACATCTTTAGATTACCAGAAGGTTGCTTGTTGCGATTGAAAACTTGCTTTTATTGATTCGATCGAGAGCTATTATCGGTGTATTACAAGATTTTATCAATAGTTATGTACCCTTTAGGTCAGGTTATACAATAGACCCTAATATATGTATAGTCTTGTGACGTATTTTGTATTCAGAAGCTATTTTTACTGAAACTTATTTTTTATTCATATCTTCACGTGTATTACCTTCATATTCTTTTGTGTAACTTGTATTGTGGCGTTATCAGATCTATTTTCTTTCAATGCGTTTATTTTGTTTAAATGTTACAGTGCCTAACGATATCTGAATTAATATTTAATGAAGTTAATTTCTATTGTATATTTGATAGACTAATAATTTCGTAATTCATGGCTGACAAAGTGCTTGACACTAATAATTTTCTGTTGTTGCTTTAAGTGCTTAAATCATTGTTATCGTCATAACAAATTCATTATTCTCTTTTCGCTAAACGATAAGCAGTATTACCGGTCCCCATTTCGTAAATCAAATAAATGGTGCAGTAATTGCTTGTTTATCATTATCAGTGTCCAAAGTTAACGTTGTTAACGTCTACGTTGCTAGTTTTATGATAGTTGTAAATTGTTCGGTTTTTTACAGATCGCGTTTGTACGGTGTTGGCATGTTCTACTGTCGTTGGTTGCAGGGCACCAATCAAATCATCGTAAACCAATGGTTTCGGTCGTAATCCACTCGATATGGGAACTATCATTCTCTTAGATGGGCCTGATGATACAGATAAACAATTTGTACCTTTATCAATTTGTTTGTTGATTTTAAACCTTATAGTTAAGTGAATATAGTTGTTGTTCTTCGTCTGAATCTGGAATTCAATCCACGTTAGCGTCGGTCGTCGCGTTTGGACAAACATCGTGGTTTAGATAGGAACGTGTGTAGAGAATTGGCTTTTCGTATGCTCATTGTTTTTGTAACACTATTTCTTTTACATATTTAAATTATGAACTTTAAAGTATTTCTAGAATTTGGATTAATTTAATTTTTTAGAGAGTAGTAAGAGTTTCTACGTCAAAATGTAAATATTTGTCTATCTTGTTTTGTTTTAACCCTAAATATAACGTCAAAAAGAATCTTCTACAGTTACCAAGGCGTAGTTTTTTTCTACGAAGTTAAAGTGCGTAACAATAGTTGTACAGTAGAGCGGTCGTCTGGAATGGCATTGTAGGACAAGTCTAACTGGTGTGGTCACTCCTGCCAAGGACTGGATTTGTCATTTTCATTCTGTACCTTTTGAGAAAGTTGATGTGTTTATAATTCTTGCGGTTTTATATTTACTTCGATGGATGATATAAATTGTGGTGTTTTTTGAATACCATTGGTTAATTCGATGGAAATTTGTCTAACGTCTGATATTTAAATAGTCAGATAACTTTTATTTATGGATTAATTTTGATGTTTTGACGGTCATGAAAAAGAAGTATAGTAAAAAACTTGTGGTAGTAAAGTATTGCTCAGATTCATGTTTGCCTAATAAGTCTGAATCTATATTATAATAGGGTAGCGGTTTCAGACTGGGCTTTGAAATATTTGTCTTGAGTTCTATCCTTAGTCGTACCTACTAACCTTTGTGTGGATTGTTTTATCATCGCTGCTGAATATTGAGATTTAAAACATTATGATGAAACCGGACTATCTTAAAACTAAACAATTGAGGACATATGATATCCAACAAATGCACGTTGCGTGTGTGGATTAAGACCTAAACTCTTTCAACTCCTAAAATAAAGGAGCCCCTTAGCCATTAGCAGGACAGTAGGGCAACAGGACAGCAATTAGTAACAGGACTACGGCAGCAAGACAGCTCAGGGTGGTTACTTTACTTTTAACCGCACTTAGTAATGTCTGATAGTAGCAAGGATTACTGCTAAACTGACGTCACAAATATAACGATATTATCGCTTTGTAAATTGGCCAATATATCGTTATTTTACAACTGTATCGCCAGCAGTTTCGATTGTCATGTGTGCGCAGAGTAGGTAATAAAAAAAATAAAAACAATACAAAGGCACAGTTCGTTCGGTGCGCAGGAGGGTCATAATCAAAACTGAGGTTTGAATTTTGGGAAAAATGAAAGAAGTCAGATTTCATGCAAAATCAACTTTTCATAGTAAAACAACATACACAATATAATCACAGTCTCAAAATAGATAGTTGCTACTTGTTTTTTAAAATATTGCTTAAAAATTACTTTTTCACGACCACTGAAGAGATCAATATGTAAACAGAAAATACTACAACCACTGTTACTTTAGTAATTTATAAAATAAATAAAAAGTATTCTCTTTGTATATCAATGAAATAATTAGCGTAGCTATATAATCAAACTAAGCGTTACTAGCTTAATAAAATCAGTCAAAAATAAAATAAGTTTGTGATTCCACAGAAAGTAGTCTTGATTGTAAATTAATGATACAAAATTTCTGTGGGCCACTCAGGTGATAAAAATTATCACTAAACAATTAGAATGGACACAATTCACTACTGTCATTAGATAAGTACATAAAACAAAAACAGAAAATATTTTCGTCATTACTATATTAAAAAATAGTCTAAAATTATCATTAAACAATTAGAATTGACATAATTCACTAATGTCATTGGGTACATAAAACAAAAACAGTTAGAAAATATTTTCGTCCTCATCACTATCATTAAAAATTAGTCTTTTACTTCTATGAAGTGGCACTACAAAATCGTCAGAGTTATCAGAGTAAACATCTTCGTAGTTTAGTCTGTTAATAGGAACGGCTGATGAATGTAATTCTAGTGAAATATCAGGTGACGAAGAAAAGCTAAGAACTGTATGAGTGGAAGCATTTGGAGCTGATGTTGTAGGTCTTGAGCTTGAAGCAATTGGCATTGATGGTTCTAAGAAACTTAGTTCATTAGATAGTGAACGTGATAAATCCGTTTCAGTTATAATTTGGCCAATCTCGTAATGACTGCATTTGGTATGAGCTGCACAAACTGTACAATTTAGACATCTTGCATGAAGTATGTTTGGTTGTTTTATAGACCAGGTAATTTGATAAAGTTTTAATGTACCTTTGAATGGTCGAATGATACTAGATTTGACCATATTTTCTATTATTGGCACATGAGAATCATCAATACCAATCACTTCAATACCTTTGCATTTATTTTTTACGCAAGCCAATAAAGAATCAAAATTTTAAATATCTGACCCAGTAGCAACTGAATAGTCACAAGTCCTCTTTATGCATCCACCGACACAATCAGGAGCACCTTTCCCGTGTCCTGATTCACTAAAGTGCCATGTTTGAACACCTAAAATTTTAATCAGATAATTCACAACCAAATGAAACATGGTTTTGTTTCTATATTGTGTGGTAGGTCCATCACCAAGTATGTGAAAATCAGTTATATTTGGTGTCAATTCTCTAATTCTGTCTAAAATTGGTTTCAAATGAGCGCATATTTCTCGATCTTTTCTCCTTCTTTCTTTAATTGCTGCTTCATTTAATCGTACTCGAGCACGTCGCACGTCGTACTCGAGCACGTCGTACTTTTTTTTTGTTCACGTCGTCTGCGCCGCATTTCAAATCCAGTATATATTTTTTTGGAGGCATGGTTTCTAAAACCAAACAATCAACATGCAATACATGTTGCCGGGTGATAAGTAACTAAATAGTTTGTAACAAAGTTACTGGCAAAAACAAAAAACCGCACAAATCAAAACCTTCTTATTAATAAACAGACGATTAGTTATCTATTCCGTGGATATTTATCCCTTCTGTGGACACAAAATCACAGAAAAGATTTCCACAGGAAAGACTATCCTTTACGTAATTCAATATGGCGTCATAAATAAAAAGGTTAGTAAAGCGACAAAATGATATTTATGAAAAAGCACATTTGACGTCCGCAAAACTTAGTTATTCTTAAAAATACAATTAACACTTACTAAAATATTTGGGGTAAAGTAAAGACACGCGAGTTTTGACAAAAACTTGTTTAATAAAATTTTTATTTCTAATTCCAACGTGCGCTCCATAACTAATCCTTACACAAATGAGCGAGTCACAGCAGAATGGAGTTGCCAGATTAAAATAAAGAACTGTCGATTAGAATATCGTATAATCGATTTGAGGACAACATTTTTTCGGCCCCATAGAATGGATATAAATTCTGTAACCGGCTGTTTAATCCATAAATTTGTTAAAAAGTAAGGGAAACATTTATTTTAAATCATAATAGCATATCAAGTACTATTCATGTCTTTGATTTTTATTACAGTTATTAAGATATAAAAACTTATGATTTTTTATGCCAAAGCAAAGGTATGGCCTATGAATAGTAACCAATCCACAGAATAATACTTTGTCACTCTGAGTCTAAAAAAATATAATTTTAAAATAATTAAAATAGTTATTATAACATAAAAATAATTTATTTAGCTTAATACCTTTAGTCTGCAAACTAAACAGCTATGGTACCCCATATAAAATATGGAGAATTTTAAGCGGTAACACTTTTTGTGTAGTTTTTGATTATGACCCAGGAGTGTTCCTGTCAATCGGTCATTGTCCTTACATTTCCTGTAGCGTATCATTATTAGTCATTGCCTATTACATGCGTTACACATTGCACACATTTCGTTTATTGTACTAACAATGTTGTACACAGCTTTATTAATAAACGTTTTATTGTGACCACCCGTTAACTATATACCTACTTTTTTCCCAAAAAATCTTAATAGTTACTTCGATTCGATAGATTTTTTTTATCTGGATGTCACAATCCCGCTATTTTGATCGTAATACAAACATACCATTTATGTACTCCATAGGGTTTGTTTTTCGCGCGCATCTTGACAGAATACCTATACTAAACTACACAGATAAAAAAATATTTTTACTACTATTTTAGGGGATACTATATATGGGAATTAATTATACAGGCCCATTTTACCCGGTACATTTTGCTGTAGTTTTTTGCCGGGGAAAATCGTTTATGGATTCCCGTGCCCCGTCTAAGCGCAGGGTATGTGGGACTCCGGAAGGTTACCTACCCACTAACAACCACCCTGTGTTCCTTCACACATGTGAGTGTCAGGGGGTAATGGGAACCAATAGCGACACAACTGCGAACATAATGCTGTACTGTTTATTCGAACCTGAGAATAGCGAGCAGCGAGCATACAGGCGTGCGCCTATTTTACCAAAGACAAAATACCAAAAGTACCAACGTAGTAACCCTTTTTATGTATACATAGGTCTATCTCTATTTTGTTGTAATACGAGTACATTTTATGTTTTAACTAGCTTCCGCCCGCGGCTTCGCCTGCGAAATTGATCTCACTAATCTTGTTTCTCTATAGAAACTTTGGAACTCCGTTTCACCTCCTTAAAGCGTGAGTTTTGAAAATCCTTTCTTAGTGCACCCCTAGACCCCATAAGGAACCTATGTGCCAAATTTGGAGTCCCCAGACTCAGCGGTTTTGGCTCTGCGTTGATATGTCAGTCAGTCAGTTTTTTCTTTTATATATTTAGATTAGTCTAAGTACCTAGAAGAAGTAACCAAGTTAAGTTCAATGTAAGTACCTACACTACCTACCACTAAAAGTTTAATAGATATTTTTTATACATATGCATGTTCATAATGTAATCTAAATAAATCCATCTGATGTCCAAATTATTGAAACTGTGAGTTAAGTACATACCTACATACGTTTTATTATTGTTGACCACTTAACTGCATGATAATTAAGTGAAGAGCGCGCCGATTGGGAGGTCAGAGGTGAGCAGAGTCCCATGTCTGCCATGCCATTGTTCCTCCCCAACACTATTGTGTCACTTCCGGCGCGTGCGACGGTTCAACGTGCATTCATTACAAATATATTAAAGAGAAGGGTTAGCTGTTTTATTCTGTTTAAAACCGAATAAGTAATGATCCGCAAAGCTATTGAAATTAAAACACATCCTAATTTTAACAGAGAAAATGGTTGGAATATGCCACTTGCTTGGGACCCAGTGCTAATTTTTTTTGTACATAAACCCAAACAAAATTAACTCAGAATTCAAGACACTGTGAGCTCAGTTTGCTTAAATCGAAACGCAACTTAAATAATAATGTTTGCAGTCAGTAATAATTGTGATTTATAATTTTGGACGTCATATACCTCAGTCCACCCGTGACTATAAAGTCTGAAAAGAATTTGAAACGTCGGGATTTAAAATCTAAAATAAACCGCGAGAAAATCCGTTATAAATAGATTATTTGGTACAACGGAAATCCTTCGTAATGTCCTAATTGGCGTGACGTAGTACATTGGTATACCAATGTTTGGGTAAACAGTTCTCAAATGGACGATAATTAGACCTTCAATACAATAAAAATGTTTATTTTCACAGTTTAGACTAGTTTTAGCGACATTGAGAGCGCAAAGAATTACGATGCGATGGTTTCAATTTATTCGTTTAAAAACAAACCCAAATTTGAGAATCGCTATTTTTTTATTAACAGCGCGTGTAAAAGACAGCTATACCCATGAATTAAGTTAGATATGTCACGTATTGCGCTTGCGCACGTTACCGTGTTTTATTCGACATGTTTTTACGTGTCGTCAGTTATCAGTGAAAAGTGAAACTTGTAGCACCCTCCTTTTACAGCAGATATTAAAAAGGCCTTTAAGGAATCCTAAAGGTGTTATTATCTACATTTTTGCTAAATTGTACCCCATCTGCAACTTAACTTTTAAAATATTTTCGCAAAGCATCAATAATTTTTTACAACTTAATTTAACGTTTAACACTCCTTAATTTAATACCTAAACCGAACCCTATTATCACTTAATGTAAAGCATATTTCAATTTATAAAGTTCTCGGAAAGTTAATCATAATTTAAAGGCAGAAAAAGGCAGCGATTTGATTTATGGAGGAATTAAGATTCTACGTTACTAAACTTTATGGATATGCATAATTTGTGTTACCTATATTTTTTTGCTCGTTGATGTCTTATTAAAGAGATCACACGGCCTTCATTCATAATGTGCGATTCAAACATATCGGCGTCGCTGAACAATCCGCGCAATGCTATTTAAAAGGTCTGCTCAATTAATACAAATGGGGATCAATAACTTTTTCAATAAAAAAAATGGGATTAAAATTTTGTAGTGGGGGGGGGGGGTACTGTATTAACATTGTATAAATTGTACATAAAAGTGATGTCACTCTACATTTCGCCATTATATTTTGATTACGAAAAAATACGCGTCCGATTTTTTTACAAGCCAAAAGGCCTTAACTCTTCATCGTAGACATTCGTAGTAGAAAGATAAAGGGAAGATCAATCCCCAGTTTTGGGGTGCTCATAGCCAGGGCCAGATTTACTATCGCTCCGGGGCTTCTACAAAAGAAGAACCCCCACAATATAGACTTCGTAAAAAAAATCAGACAACACCAAAAATCAGACTGTAAACAACTTTACCTTTGATATTTCTTTTTCGTGTTTTACTTTCTGGGATATTCTGGGACAATAACAATTACTATATTTATAATAATAAATCAAAAAATATTTTTAATAATAATTTTACCATAAAAAAATTATATTGAAAATGGTCATCTGGTCCCAAGCTAAACAGAGCTTGTGTTATGGAAAGTAGATAACTGGTATAATATACTATACATATAATACTTTTCTTTTGTAAATATAAACTTATAATAGATATTTACACCCAGACTCGACACAAACACATTGAGATCTGAAGGCCCCGGGGCATTGCTAATAACACCAACAAAGCCAACTCTAGTAAGTCTCGTATAAAAACACGTGATAATGAATTAAAAATAAAATAACAATGTACATTACTTATTTAAAGATAATTTCATTTATACTTGTGTATAGATGCTATTCAAAATAATTTTACTAATTAGTCACCAGACCAATAACCATAAAAATATTATTAGCCAAATATTGAGTTTTGTGTACTAAAAATATGTAAATGTTATTACACAAAAACTCTTAACAAACTTTTTTGGACATAAAAACTTAAGCACACCATTAGGTATCATCATTTTACTTTGTTGCTATGAAAATCGATTAAGAAGTGAAATTTTAAAATGTGAGAACATTATGGTAAGAGGTCTTTATATTAAGCTGATTTAAAATACCATTATTTACTTCCTAAATAAAGTGTTGGGTATATGTTTTTCAAAATCCTCAAAGTTACCTCCAAATGAACTCGACTGTAGCACAAAAAATATATCAAGACAAATAAATTAGTTATGGTTAGTACATAAACAATGAAAGGCCCAGGTGTTACAAAGGGTATACCTATTCATCATAGGAAGTAATTTAGCTCAAATTATTAGACACGTATCAGCTTATAATTCCACTGAGGTCGCCCCAATGTCGACCATTTTAATAATTCCATTTGCCTTCTAGAAATATCTATAATCATTTGGGGACTTAACATTTAAACAAGAAACTATTGTTACGGACCAATTGCATTCGGATCTACGTGTCAATATTAGATTTTGTTCTCGGAAGTAATTTAAAATTTTTCAAATCCCATTCGAGTAACTGTAGGTACATTAGCTAAAACCGCCATTTGAAATAATTTGTTGCATTTGAATGGTTTAAGGTTATTAAAATCTATAGCTAAATATGGACACGAGTTAATCGTTGACCGCGAGTTTATATTATGAAAACATTAAGAAGACGTCATTTCGAGTCGCTTACCTGCCGTGTTATAATTACGGATTAGATACGGATATAAAACATAAGCAGAAGAAACTTGCCTCTAGCTATCACTCAAATCTCTCCAAATCTTGAACAAAATAGTTCAATTTCTATCGCTGTTGCCTCATCTCAGTAATATCGTATCTATAGCACTTAATACCTGAGCCCAGCAATCAGGCGGAGATTTCCTTTCCCCTACTCGCTCTAGCTGCTGACGAAGGGCCCAAGGCAACGAAAACTCATTCTGGGTGATTATCTTTAGGGAGGTATAATTACAAACGCCCAGGTGTCTAATGCTGTACCGTATTACCATGTTTTCTTAAATTGCTGTTAATTTTTGCTTGGAACTTGGAACCTGTTTCTGTCCAATTTAAAATAGTTCCATCCTCTCGCCGTGCGTGCATGACATATGTGCTGCCAAACTCACAATTTGTGAAGCAAACAACAGACTATAATTCAAAAATGTTTTCATTTTAAAAGCATTATTGTTAACGAACGTTTCGAAGTATTCTTCAAGAGCCAGTGGCAGCTGTTTGACTCGATGAATTATTATGGTCGAGGGCCGCGAGCGCATCGTATGTTGCGGTGAAAGTACGCATTGGAGTTTAGTTTAGTGCCTTCTCGTATGCCTCTGCCTCGGTGTTAACATTAGTCTTATTTGCCACGGCACCATCATGCTCTACGATCTCCAAGAAACCTTCCATAGCGACTTTACTGAGCTTATCGTCAACATCACCATGGAAACCGCCGTTAATTAAATAACCACCGAGAGATGAAATCTCGCCTCGTCATCCGATGCAACCCTGACACTAAATGAAGACGTCAGGCATGGGTAGCGTCTCTGTTATCTGTGCAAGTATCGCAGAGATGTGTTTACAATAGAGTGGGCGGTGGAGCCGCGGACACTCCTCGCACACCTGTCGCGGCGCGCGCGCAGCCCCAGGCGCGCACGGACGCGTGCGCCCGACCTCCGGGGGAATGCCTCCGATACTCATTAACTTTTGGAGATCACTGCCATTCGATGATATATGTGGTCCGTCCATGTGCCGGATGCTTGTGTAATCACTGCCCGCCGGTTCTGAGATGATATCACGAAATTACACTACAGTATACCTTTTGTTGACTTAAAAAAAATAACAAAAATGCGATTCGAATTTGCTCTCGTGTTGCGTGCCGGAAACTATTTTCTCACCGATCTTATAACAAACCGTACAATTTACACATACACACAACTAACAGACGATATGTGTATCGTTGTGAGTAATTTTAGGTCGTTCCCATCAGAGAGGTTTAACTGAGACGGCCTTGCGTGGAACGTAGGATGTTAGGAACCCGTACTCATATTACGTTTCAACGATCTTTTAGGACATAACCAAGTGTCATTCAGCCATATTAGAGTTAGTTTTAGTACCTTCGTGTTGCTGATCGTCGAAGTGAGGAAATCATTAGTCAAGGGACAATTTGTAGTAAAGAATGAATAGATAATATTGGGCACGTGTCTTACATAATGTAAGTGCCGCACGTCCACTTAATACTTCAACTAAACATTAGTCGAAGGTTCCTCTGTAAATGGGTTCAGACGATTCATAAGGTGGGCGCGTACGTGATTTTGAAACATCGACATTTCGGCGAACTCATTGTTTTAATATCAAAAATTCTCGGGGTTTGTTATGTCTGCCAGTTTGTTTGGTTTGGTGCCTAACAATAAAAAATGCAGTACTTCTAAGCACAGATCAAATATCAGATCGTGTGTGTTGCGATGCGTGCGCACTCGGCGTGTCTTCACGTATAATTCACCGGACCCAAATGAAATTATTATACTAATTACCGAATCTCGATCACGAGCGGGGGGCGTTGCGGTTCTAAATCTCCCGCTCTCCTAAATCGATTACGGGTATTACGAGCCTAGAGCACGGCATTTTGTCTCTGTCTTATGTGGGCCGGCCTTGCTCTCGTCTTTTTGGTCATAATCTATCACGGTTCATTGCACCTAGTGGCCAGTGGGCAACTGGGCAAGTTTAGCCGGCGAGAAAACCACAGAGTTTTAGTCGTTATATAGATTCTCTTATCTCGTTTGTTTAATGAAGTTTTTAATAATGGTAGGTGTAGTAAAATTGTTTTAGAGGTGATTCGTGTCCGATGCTCCCACATTAGTGTTGGTGGTGCGTCGAGTAATGGATGAGCTCTGACACACGTTAGTTTCACATCCGTCGTCTTTTTATACTTTTTAATTGTCCACGCTCTAGAAAATAATGAAGAAGTCTCACTTTCACACGTTATGCCTATTTTTTAATTGTTCTTAAGTAAGAGTTGGCGAATTTGAAGGTTTATTGTGATGATAATTTCTTATGCTGTAATGTTTCTTTCATTCTGCAGAATTAATGACAGTGCCCAGTAAATCACTACCTTAAAAAAATTTACACACCTTTCAAAATACGTCCTTTTTATTTCATTAGTCAAAATATGGTTGCTTCTGTGCTCCTAAAATAATAATTATTCTTTAAAGGGTAAACGACATTTTTGACCTTTAGATAACTACTATTAATTCTTATTAAATTTGGAATTACGAAGTATTATGTAGACTCAGAAACTTAGAAAATTTAACCCGGAACTGGTATTGCGCGCGTTCCCTTCTCCCGAGGTACATGAACAGTTTGTATGCATAAACTGTTCATGTTTTGTATACTGTACGTGGTGACCTCGCCTTCCCCAGAAACTGGCAGAAACAATTTAGTACTAGAAATTGCGTATTGCGTATTGCCTCCCGTGAAAGACAGAAGAAGAAAGACTCAGAATGTAACTTCTACAGATCTGAAAGTGACTCTAGATTTTGGTAGTTTGTTTTGCTATAAAAATCAAAAAATTATAAAAGTTTATTTACATAACCGAAAACTTTGAACTCATCCACCGCCGTCTTAGATATAGATAAACTAGATACTCGTACGTTCTACGTATTTGGGATGCAATGATTAGTCTCAGCTGAATGGGTTACATTTTATGGCATGTTCTTAATGCAATATTAGTGTAACTAGTAACCAGTAAAGAGGCACACTGAAAATAATAATATAATAGGTCTGCTGTTGAATTGGAAAAGTCAATTTGAAAAGTCCGTTATCGCCTTTTTCACCAAACTAGTTTGATGCATAGTGTATGTACTTGTTACAAAGTGCCTAGTATGATGTGTAAATCATTCATCGCCGCTATCAAAATCGGTGAAGGTAAACATTGCGAAGAACCGGCATGTCTTAGGACTAAAAAATCGAAGAAATGTGTCCACCAACCCGCACTTGGCCAGCGGGTGTAGATTTAGGCCCAAACTTTCTGAACACTTACAATAGTTTAAAAGTCCCTTAGCATCATATTTTCACCAAAATCACCCATTTTCGCCGGCTATGTTTAGATCCTATACGTCATAGCGGGTGAACTTAAAGCTTAAACTAAGAGCTTTTCCTTTAGTTCCTATACCTATTACAAAAGTATTTTTTTCGCCCCAAGAATCGAATCTGGAACCTTGCAGTTATTAAACGAACACTGAACAGTGGTAAACTGGACCACCGAGGCAATTCAGTAGGCAGAGTCCCTTTACAGTTCACAATAAAAGTAAAAGCGATTTATATAAAAACTTGTTTATGTTTGTCCTACAGCCTATTCGAGCAGGAGATCATGAGCTACGTACCAGCGAGTGGATGTCCAGTGAGCAGCCCGCCGACAGGCGTGTCACCGGCCGCGTCGCCCGCCGCCGCGCGCAGCACCCGTGCGCCTGCGCCACAACGACGAGACTTCGAGGCCAAACTGAGAGCCTTCTACCGCAAACTTGAGAGCAAAGGATACGGACAGGGACCGGGGAAGTTAAAGTTAGTGGTTTTGATTATAACTTTTTTTTTCATTTTAATTCAAATGCAGATCTTGAGTACACATAAAAAAGAATCGAAAAGAGAGTAGGTACATTGCTTACACTATAAAAGGAAATGATATGTATTTTTTGTCCACACTTCTACACTTAATATTACTCAATACTCAATACTCAATACTTATGAAGAAAAGATTTAATTGTTTGTTTGTTACGATTTAAATTAAAAATAACTGGACCAGGAATATTTTATCTAGGTCTAGGTCTGTCAAATTAACTAAGGAATACCTACCCAGGACGAATCTTTAAGTGTTGAGCATGATTGTTTGTTCTGTGTCTAGGTGTAATGTATCTATAACTAGCGGACCCCGCAGACGTAGTCCTGCCCGGTAAAACAGTACCACCTACCGGGCCCTAAAATAATTACTACCGATTCTCAGACCTATCGAATATAGATATAAGATTCCATGAAAATCGGTGAAGCCGTTTCGGAGGATATTTATTTAAAGATACCTATTTAAGTTTTTAAGTAGTGTATCAATCCTAGTACTCATTACACAAGCTAATATAATTGCTTAATTTGGGACTCGCTGTGTGAATCTTGACCACAACTTGCCTGATGTTAAGCAATGACGTACTGCACGATAGAACGCGCCAGCCCAGTAAACCGATTCTCTCGTGATTACGAATGATTTTCGGTGAGAAAATTGCAATGGAATGAGCGTCCATATGGTTAGAAACCTTAAAGAAGCTACAATTCCGACCTACCCTTTCTGCATGGTGTCACCAGACATGTCACCGGAACACGGTAACGCCGCTTGGCGGTGCAGCTTTGTCTGGTGGTTGGTCACTATCTACGGCCGAAGCCTACCACCAGTTTTTGTCACCTGAGTTGCACCACCCGGAGACCACTTATGGGGATTCAATTAAAGTTGATTTAGCCTCCAAAACAACAATCCGCCCTAAGAATTACAACTTATGTCATAACAAAACGCAATACTCTTTCAGATTACATATCCGGCGTGAACATCTCCTAGAAGATGCTTTCCGGCGCATCATGTCATGTGGAAAGAAGGAGCTGCAGAAGGGCAAGCTCTGCGTGCTGTGGGACGGCGAGGAAGGGTTGGACTACGGCGGGCCCAGTCGGGAGTTCTTCTTTCTACTATCTCGAGAGCTATTCAACCCCTACTACGGGTTGTTCGAGTACTCCGCAAACGATACGTACACAGTCCACGTGTCACCGATGTCGGCGTTCGTGGATAATCATCATGAATGGTGAGTTAAGATCGAGTTACAATAGTAATATCTTCGGACACAATTTTTACTAACCAGAACCGCTGTTAGCCGAGGGGCAGCTTGAAAACCTTACACCGTGAAATAAAACTACTTTTTATCCCGGTTTATTTTAAGTTCAAGAAGTGGAATTCGCTGCCGATATCTGTTTGCCGATAGCTATAATCTGCCTGTCTTCAAGTCTCGAGCGAATCGGTATTTATTGGGTAAGCGCGTTGCATCTTACACCACATCATTGCTTAACGCTATTTGAGAATAAAAAATAGTATCTCGACGTTTCAAAGTCTTTTCAGTCTTCATGGTCACGGTCGGACCATGTCATGCATGATATTCGCATAAATTAAAGAAAACTAAGCCTTACTATGCGTTTCAAATAAGAATAGGACTGGACTCACGGCTAACTTCATACCAAAAACCAAGCAAAAGTAGCGCCAGGACAAAATGTCAAACCACAGACAATAATATTATTTTGAAATGTATGGAAAAGTGATTTATGTGAAAACTTTACACAAGTATGTAGTTGCAATGCAGCTACCTACCTAAGTAAATTTACGCGCTAGGATACCACAAACTTGCACACAAATTCATATACACGGATAAAAACACGTTTTAACTTATAACTCCGATTTTTGTCGTCGGAAGTTAATAAAATATGTTCGTATCTAAATATTCGACTCCAAATGTCCAAAGGCAATAAGATATACCCATTTTTATTTTATTTTCATCTAGATGTGATTATAATATTAAACGAACATTTTTGCTCACTGTACTAAAAAATGTGAAGTTGTTGCGCATTCCAGTCCAAGACGGCGGATTTCCAATCCTATTCTTATTTGAAACGCATAGTACACCTGATTGACCTATTAGGTATCTTCTTAATTCAATAACATAGCATCAACTGGCAAAATAAATCCACCAAATACACCCTATGTTTATTGAAATGTATATATCAAAATATGTACATACATATATATTAGACATATCAAATACATATAATCAAGGCTAACTTTATTAGGTATGAAAATTTTCGCTTCCTTATGTTTAAATTATATTTAATAATTATAATTACATATATTGTATTGTTAATACAATTTGTACGTAGCTGTGTTTACCTGCTTGTTACAATCATTACATTATTGTATAATTGTTATATTGCGACTGTAGTCACGCATATGTCGCTATACATCGTATCGCCTATCGCCAAGATTCTGACTCCTCAAGCTGTACAGACAGTGATGATGATTCAAGCGATATGAATATTAGTGACGAATAGTCTTACATTACTTTTATCTGTGGCTAAATAGTTCTTAAAAGATTAAATTAATGTTTCATGACTTAGTACCTCAGATGGCGATACGCGAGTTAAACGGTCAGCCTATAAGTTAAAAGATATATTATTAAACCTGTCTTCAAAGCGTCAAGAGAGATTTAAAAAACTCTATCAGTTTTATTCATAAAAATCTTGAGATAAAACTACTTTTTAACGGATTTTATCGCGGTTTATTTTAGATTTTAGATCCCGCCGTTTCAAAGTCATTTCAGACTTCATGTACACGGGTGGACTGAGGCATTTGACGTCTAAAAATATTAATCACAATTATTACTGACTACCTACAAACATTATTATTTAAGTTGCGTTCGGATAAAAAAAAAGCGCGATAAAATCTGTTAAAAAGTAGTTTTATTTCAATGTGTGATATTCGCGTATAAAACTTACGTAGGTGTGACGTCATTCGAGATAGTAATCTGTAGGTCACAAAAAATGTCTCCAATATTTTTAATTTATCTTTCTGACGGACAAACTAAATACGTCATCCATATTATTTATTTTTTCATGTTTATATACTAAGGTAACACAGCGCCATCTATTATTCATTATTGTAACTAAACATCATCTAATTAGCTTGTGTTGCAACTACAGGTTATTATTAACAGTAACTGCCTAAGTGGTCCAGTGGAAAGCGTGTTAATAAGCTTGAGGTCCCGGATTCGATTCCCGGGTCGAGCAAAAATACTTTTCTAATATACTCAGTTGCAGCTCAATGTTTGGAATTGTGCCCGATTTACGACAACAAGCTTGCCGCCTATTAAAATGAATGACGGAAACAGGGTGATATTTAAATCTGCTTACACCTTCCGGTAATACGGGCGTGATGTTACATTGTGTTATTTACAGTAGTTGTAATAATGTACACTTGAAAGCTAAAAAAAGAAACTCGACAAAACTAACCCATAGGCAGGTACTTACAATAACTACACAATAAGGGTTGTAATAAAAACTTTTTTTAAACTAGTTTTCCGCCCGCGGCTTCGCCCGCGAATGTTGGTTATCGCGCTAGACCATTAATCCCTTTTTTCGCAGTCGGATAAAACTATCCTTTCCCGGGTCTCGAACAATCTCAATACAAAATTAGTTCAGTAGTGTAGGAGTGTAAGCAACATTTTGAAATCGTCAAGCGCCCATAGGTATATCCATAAATCAATAGGCGTTTCTTAAAAATACTACGGCTCTTAGACCATACTTATAAGAAATGAAATTTAAATTTCGAATTCTATTCGTAGCATTGAGTTAACATGTCATTGTGTCAAAATAAAAAGTAATTTAGATCAAAATTACGAAGGAGTTATGATATCAACGTTGAAGAAAATCACCCTCAGAATAATTTCTCAGGCTTTGTCCGCTTAGTATTAGGATGAAAATAAAAAAAATTTAAAAAATAAAAAACACATGTTTCATTATTTGTTTTGAGCTTTATTTATACCAAATTTGAAGGAAATCGGACCAAGGACTAAACAGTTATGCAATATTTAATTTTTCCAAATAAAATCATTTAACACCCCCACAGGGGGAGTTTTGGAAAAATAAAAGACACGTGTTTCATGATTTCTTTTAAGGTATATGTGTGCCAAATTTGGAGTGAATCGGACTTGAGACTATACAGATCCAGAGAAACCTAAATTTTTACCAATAAAACTTATTATCCACACCTCATAGGGGTAATTATGGAAAAATAAAAAACCCGTATCTCATTATTTGTCTTAAGGTTTATGTGTACCGAATTTTAAATGAATAGGACCAAGGAATAAAAAGTTGCATACAAACTTCACCCCTCTATTTAACCCTCTTAGGGGATGATTTTTGAAAATATTGCTAGCCTATGTCCGATTCTAGGGTATAGACTACCTACATTTCAAATTTCAATAAAATCGGTTGAGCGGTTATGGAGATACGCGGTAACAAACCTTCACACACACACACACACTTACTTTCGCATTTATAATATTAGTAGGATTAGTAGGATAGACATTACAATGATGACATAGGCAGGTAATATAGTATTGTCTTAGATTTACGCGACTATCACACATTGAAATAAAACTACTTTTTAACGGATTTTATCGCGGTTTATTTTAAATTTTAAATCCCGACGTTTCATAGTCTTTTCTGGCTTTACGTTCACGGGTGGACTGAGGTATTTGACGTCCAAAAATATTAATCACAATTATTACTGACTACCTACAAACATTATTATTTAAGTTGCGTTCCGATTTAAGCAAACTGAGCTCACAGTGTCTTGAATTCTGAGTTGTTTTGCTTGGGTTTTGGTACAAGTAAATTAAACACTGGGTCCCAAGCTGGTGGTATATTCCAACCATTTTCTCTGTTAAAATTAGGATGTTTTTTGATTTCAATAGCTTCGCGGATCATTCTTGGTAGGAACCGGCTTTCTTTGACAAGAACCTGTGTTTTATCAAATCTCAGGTAATAGTTGGGGCCTTTTTGAGGAATATCACACACTGTAGATTTCGTAGAGCATTGATGTTTTACATTCACTGTACGTTACATACTACTTCCACCACTACAACCCTTTTTAGTGTCCCACTGCTGGGTTCTTTAAAACAATCCTTCATATTATAAAGCTAAACAGTTTCGTTTGGTAGAATGCGTAAATCTCAGGGGCTACTGTTGCGATTTGAAAATGTTTTGCACTGTCAGATAGCCCATTTAGTGAGGAAGGTTATAGGCTACTTTTTAACCCACAGCTGGGCCAGATATAAAATGTCACGGGGTGAAACCGCCGGGGGAGAACTAGTATAATATAATGTCCTGCGTACTTGATTAGTTAGCTCAGATTTGCCGCCTTAAGTAAAATATCGCTAGGAGATTACATTATGAAGATCCATTATTGTCGATACTTAACTGTAGAAACGTATTTATGACTAAACAAACCTAATTCTTTTGAGGATTCACAGATGGCGCTGTTTGAAAATAATAAACATTTTCGTTGCGGTAACACTTTCCTTCTATCTACCATCTGAAGCGTCTGAAGTTAACATGTGATATAGGTTGCAAAGAGGGCTGGCAAAATACATGCTTTGCTTTTATCGCAAGTAATGTAAATACGAAATACAAAATACCTATATGTAAGGTATTTGAAATATATAACACAAAACACAATATTTTAGCTATTTTTAATTACAAAATATTAAATAAGTAATCTAGTCCAGCACGGGCTGAAGAGTAGAGGAAAACAAGATTAATAAATCAGTAAAACCAGAGTATCCTTTCACTACATTTTTACCCGACTGCGCCAGAAGGAGAATTATGCTGACGCAGCAAATACAAATACTAAATACGTATTTGTATTTCAAACTAGCGGACCCCGCAGACTTCGTCCTGCCCGGTAAAGCAGTGTCACATACCCGGTCCGAAAATAGATTTCGACCAATCCTCAGACCTATTCATTTTTATTATATCGATAATTATTTAATTAAAAGTAATGCCCTGGTTACTATAATCACAGATATTACTATGCTATAATGTAAGATCCTGATTAATAACAACGCATAATAGCAAGTGCTTTAGTATTTAATCTCTACATAACCTTGGGAGGCCGCAGACATGACCTTGCAATGATGAATTTTCAAAATAATTATATAATTAAGTAATAATTAGGTATCATGTAGGTACTTAGGCATTGTTATTGTAATCTGCCTTCACACAACGTTACTTAGTGTATAAATACATTTATTCACATACATAATTATTTTTGTTAATTATGCGAAAATTATTCATGACAAACTTAATTTTAACTTAACTTCATTGTATTCAGCTTGCAAAGTTAATTTTTAAAAGTACTAATAAAAATTTGGAAACTAGCTGCTTTAATTTTAAGAAGGTAATTGTGAGAAAATTGTTTACTAGGTAGATATTATTTATTTCTTTGTTTAAGTACATGCGCTAGAACTAGACTTTTCACGAGGAAAAACAAAACTCTAGGTTTATTTTACACATTTTTTTTAGTTTTTCATTCATACTTAAGGCATATACAGAAAGGAAGCAGGAAACCTGAGCCGACTGCCAGCGCAAGTTATTCACTTCCTATGAGGAGGGTTAACTCCTACAAAATTACTACTAATTCATGTCAGCGCCGGTAGTCTGCGCAGACTACATGCTTTATTTCTTTTTGCGGATGACCTAACCCAATTAGGCGGAAGGGCCTTTATTGGTTCACCGGACTTTTTCGGTGAGCCGTCCGAGGACGGTCGAACCGATCAAGTACATTACAGATACGAAACTAAAGTTCGATGCATATCTGACTGATGAGAAGAGACGGTTTATAGATGACACGCTCGACACATCTTTTGTCAGATATAAACGGACTCGCGGTTACTAAGCAAACACGCTTACCAATGTACACACGGCAAAACATCCAGTATAACCTGACCTCTAGCCTATGTACCACCGAAACTGATTTAAATGAAATTTAGTATGGGAATGGAGACCCAGTGTGGTTAAACTGTTTTATCAAAGTACAGTCAGTAGCCGAGAGACAAAACCAACACATCAATTGCTGTTTTGCTCGACCCGGGATTCGAACCTCGAACGCCTCGTCAGTCACCAATATGTTTCGACGTGTTCAGTAAACAATACCGTGAGTAATAGTTATTCGTTAGGAATCAGTACATGACTAAACTATAAGTGTCCTAATTAGTTGTAGGTAAAGATACGTTTACACTAGCCCTAGTGTAAGATAATGCCTAGTGAATGAGGGATTCTTATATTATGATTACTAGCTGCCCCAGCGAACTTCGTACCTCGTTTTGCTAATTTCGCTATTAAAAAATAGGGGTTATTGATAGAAAGGTGAAAATTTAGGAATGTATGTATTTTTTAATGCAACATTACACAAAAAAAAAATTCGTCCAAAAAAAAAAAATTAAGGGTGAACAACCCTTATCACTTAGGGGTATGAAAAATAGATAGTAGCCGATTCTCAGACCTACTGAATACGCATATAAAATTTGGTAAAGATCGGTAAAGCCGTTTCGGAGGAGTACGGTAACTAATATTGTGACATGGAAATTTTATATATTAAGGTCATGTGCCATTACTATTGTCTAGATGCCAAAAAAAGCTTGCGCTTGACCACAAGTTGCATCATTATTTAGTCGTCATGATTTGAAGACCGGCAGATTATAACTACCTATCATTAAACAGGGATAAGTAAGAAAAGTATAATAAAATATTTATATTTTCACAATAAAACGAATTCTTTTCAATCGAAGTTTCATCCTTTTCTCTAGGACTAATAACAAATAACAACCTAAGCTAGACACTAGACAGGAGACAGTAAAGTTTGAACCAAAAAAGTCTTTGGTATAACAATATTTCTTTCTAATTATTAGGTTATTAGGTGGTTCGCCTCTGAAATTTAAGATCGCGAGTTCGATTCTTGATCGTGCCACACATCTTTGTGTGAATTGTTATATCGCAGCAAACTCTCAATTCGTAAGATAGTTGAGACACCTGTGCACACCTGTGGAACACTAAAAGTGTTGTGTTAGGTACAGTGTGACATAAGGGTAGAAAATAAATGAGGGCGCCACACGAAATAAAAAGTTTCCGAAGATCCCGAGTTCTACTCTTTTATATCGCATTGTACCCAGCAAACAATATGTCATTTAAATTATGTTACACATGATATGTGTAAACGTAGCTTAAGTTGTAAGTAGTAATGAGAATGATGCATGCTTAATGCTATTGTTAATGTTTACATTTAGTTCAACGGTTGGTCTAACTATAATCGTTCTGAGTAAAGCATCGAGGTCGTGCCGTTTCATGTTAAAGATTTGTGTATTAATATACACTAATGCAAGCAAAAAAATCGGCCCTTCCCATAGTCTTTGTTTGGAAACTCTATGAATTAAAGTAAGATGATTGAAGAAAATAGCCTGTATTTACGCGTAACCTACATTTTGATAAAAGAAACGTTCTTGTCAAGATCAACTTCAGACAACCACAATATTCATTTTAACAACAAGTTTTCACCGTTTGAACTAGCGTGTTGTTGATTAAAAAAATTACCCCAAAAATTTTTTTATTACTCAATATCTTTATTGCAAATATTGTGCCCGGCGTTAAAAATATTGTAAATTATAGTAAAAACGATGGACCCTGTTGGGTACTGCATACAAAGTTATATTTATGCTTATGCCGGAATAAACCAAAAACATGATTTGATAACCTCATTTTAACTTTATGAAGTCGGTTAATTGCACGAAATCTAATAGTTAACATAAAAAAAAGCTATCTAAGGAAATTCCCAAATTCACGAACTGCAATGTCTGCAATCGATATTTCCGTTGTGTGTTTATTTTTAGCGGCAAAATGCGCGCCCTCTATGTTTATTTATAAGCGTTCCGGCGTCCGCGCGTCGTGTCATATTACTTACTACCACCGTTATATTGAGTTACAGACAAATATTCAAAACCAAACGTTTTTCTTTTTATCTTAATGTTATTTAACTTTTAACGTATCAAGTTCCAATATTACTGATGTGTAACGAATAGTAATAGAGAAGATACACGACATAATAACTTATAAAATGTTACTGAATGATAAATGTAACATTTCTGTATGCGCTTGGTATCAAAATAGATGCAGTTTTAGTCGGTTGTAATGCATAAGGTTATATTCATAATAATCTTATGAGACTCTTTAGTTAAAATGGACATTGTCTCTTTCTTACTAGTATAAATGTCAAGATGACAGACAAAGACAAACTAATTATATACCTATTTTAGCTATTATGAGCTTTGACATTTATGAATACGGGAATTAATATGTAACCAAATCGCGATCTAAATGAAGTCGGTATAAAAGATAGGTGGTTATTTTCCTTACAAACTTTTACATTTTATTGTAAGTTTGTATATTCATACCAACCTGTTTATCTATTTGCCTTTCCTTAATTTTAAACTCATCATAACTCAACACATAACTAAATACACTTGGGATAGTAAAGAGGAGACCCGTGCCCAGGAATGGGACACTAGAGTCAAGTGATACGCAAGGCAGAAATTATTTAATAGAACCTACAATAATGTTTTATTAGTTGTAGACGACACTTGACAGCCATTATAGAATACAATGTTTCTTCACCAGGTTCCGTTTCTCTGGTCGCGTGCTCGGCCTGGCGCTGGTCCATGGGTATCTACTGGAGGCGTGGTTCACGCGCGCCCTCTACCGCGCGTTGTTGCGACTACCACCCGCGCTCGAAGACGTTGACGCTTTGGACGCACAGTTCGCAGCTTCGTTAAGATGGCTACAGGTTTGTTGAGAATGATTTAGTTTTGGGATTAAACCACAAATCTACTATTATTACACATAAGTCAGAATCCACAGCGGTAAGTAAGTTGCAGGGTTTTAAAAACCCCAAGGTGCGGGACACCTAAACTTTTGGATTGTGCATGAATTTTATCAGTTTATTTATGTTAGTTGAAATGTTCCTGAGTCCACTTCCCTACGAGCAAAGCAGGAGACCTAGACTTCTAGATAAATTACAAAGCGAAGTGACAACGAACGATCGACAAATACAAAATGAATGATATTAACGTGACATTTCGAAGGTGAATGACAATACTATACAGTCAGTTCTTTTCCGTCTTTCGTTATCGGTTCGCTGTGTAGTTGTCTCGAGGTCCTGATAATTACACAAACTTCGAAGCAACAGATTGTAATTAGGTACTGTTTGCGCAGCACTATTTACTCTTTGGTAACGCAAGGAGATAGGAAATAAGATGGCGTCATTGTAAGACCTAAGTTAATATAATAATAATATTTTCACACATCACATCACACAGCGCCATCTAGTCCCAAATTATGCAATTATTTTGCTTGTGTAATGGATATTAGGAACGGATATAATACATAAATACATATTTTATACATACATAATATAGATAAATTACACTCAGACACAGAACAAACACTCGTCCTCATCACACACAGATTTGTCCTGGGTGGGAATCGAACCCACGAATTTCGGCTAAACAGTCAGGGTCACTACGCCACCAGGCCAGTCAAAGTTAAGTTATTAAAAGTTATAATTCTAATGGAGTGTAGTGTATCATTGAAAATGACACAAACCAACTTAAAACAGGTTCTAGGATTATTATTGTAACTACTCTATTTGTTTAAAATTGTATTAAATTTAATTGAGTAGATATCTATTATTTTAATATAAATTAGATGCGACGCTATTCGGTTTTCGATAGTTCCCAGTTACATAGAATATTATTATACATAATAATATTATCGTTGCCATTACCACAGTTACGGAAGTGGTTAAAACAAAAAAAAGTTATCACATTGGTTCCATTATAAATAGCTCACTGTGTTATCAGTTTTTTAATTAACTAATTCCTATAATTAAAGGTCATGAGTGAATAGGTATTATGTTAGTTTACGGACTTACCTTCTAACTAATCGCCCTTTCAACTTAAGTTATCTCCCCAATATTTGACTAGAACTAAACATCAGTACACTAAATAAAATTTACTACATTTTAAAAGAGATAAAAACCTACTGAGTTTTTTCTGAGTTCTCATTAGATGCCACGTCATCACTGCACAGTAGGATAAGAAATTGGAGGATTGATGTAGAATCTCTCTCCAAAAATGAGGAATAATTTCATTCATTCATTCATTCACTTAGTTCTACAATAATGTAAAACATTGTGAGAGTCTGGTTCCTGAAGTTAGTTTGTTATACAACCACCAGGACCAACATTGTCAACAGGCATCCCCCATCCATTTAAATGTATGAAGATTTATACTATAAAATCGTAATAGTTTACTATAACTGTATTTTGTAATGTTTCCAGTCAGCGCGATGCGTGTCGTCACTCGAACTGACATTTGCGGTATCAGAGCGGTTAGCGGACGGTAGAGTGTTGGAGCGTGAACTGAAGGCCGGCGGTCGCGAGGTGCCCGTGACGCAGCGGAACAAGCACGAGTACCTCGAGCGAGTTGTGAGGTGGAGAGTGGAGCGTGGCGTCGCGGAACAGACTGAGTGGCTGGTTAGAGGGTTCCATGAGGTATGTATTGTCTACAGATTCGCATGTCCAATGCACTTTACCTATTTTATATTGAGTCCCAGTATTGTCGTAAACATGAAAAACAGAAGCGCTACAAATTTTCTGCATACAAAGTACATGTACGCAACTTCTAGTACTAATTTTTTTCTGCCAGTTTTTGTGGGGATGCGAGGTAATTACGTAGGTACACTTTTACATGCTCATGCACACTTACATTTAGTAGAAGCGTCTTAAAACTTACAGACCAACACAAAACGTGAACAGAATCTTAATGTATCTCGGCTAAGGGAACACGTGCGCTAAACAGTTTCTATGCTAAGTGCTTGCGATAACATTGCAATAATTACAATTATAATAAAACTTAGCCACTGCCTCGACTGCGCAGGAAGTTCTTAGGCTCCAGTTCGGCCGAGTTATATTCCGCTTACAAATATGAATGTTGTATCGTCTGCGTCAGGTGGTAGACCCACGTCTGGTGGGAGCATTCGACGCCCGCGAGCTGGAGCTGGTCATAGCGGGCGCGCCCGAGCTGGACGTGAAGGACTGGAGGAGCAACACGGAGTACCGCGGGGGGTACCACGACTCGCACCCGGTCATACTCTGGTTCTGGCAGGCTATCGACAGGTATTTTACTTCATACGAATATTATAAGTGCGAAAGTTGAAATTAAACTACTTTGTAACGGATTTTATCGCGGTACATTTTAGTCCACCCGTGACCATGAAGTCTGATAAGACTTTGTAACGTCGGGATCTAAAATCTAAAATATACCACGGTAAAATCCGTTATAAAGTAGTTTTATTTCAATGTGTGATATTCGCGTAAATCTAAAATACTATGTGCGAAAGTTTGTATGGATTTATCACTTCAATCCTTTTTAGTGTGCCACTGCTGGGCACGGGTTTCCTCTCAACTATCTTACGAGTTCAGAGAGTTTGGACGTTAATCCACATCCACGCTGGTCATGTGCGGGTTGGTGGATATATAGATATGGATATATAGATATGGATATATAGATATGGATATGTATACATGTGTGAATCACGCAAGAATAATGGACGGATTTGGATGAAAGTTAAATCTGGAATAGCAGATAGGCTACTTTTAATCATAATACCATGCGGGAACAGCCGCGGGCAAAAGCTATTTCTTTATACACAACCGACACCACGTTTGCCAATTTCAGACGTATGTACTTAATGTTTTTGTTTTCGTACAAAAACACGTGTTTACCATGTGAGAAGTAACCTCAAATTGTTTTTATCTTAGCCAAAAATATTTCATGAATCACACTTGTAATATACAAAATATTATTCCGCGACTAGACTGTAGGTATTACAAAAATAGGTAATTATCTCTACATTCATCAGTTAGTTATTTTAGTAAATCCCATTAAACCAGCCAGTTAGCCTGTTTGGTATAAAAATCTGTCAATTGCTAACCGCAATGTATATCTTCAGGTTTACAAACGAGCAGCGCCTCCGCCTGGTTCAATTCGTGACGGGCACGTCGTCGATCCCGTACGAAGGGTTCGCAGCACTGCGCGGCTCGACCGGCCCGCGACGGTTCTGTATCGAGCGGTGGGGACGTGTCGAGTCATTGCCTCGAGCGCACACCTGCTTCAACCGCCTCGACCTGCCGCCCTACCCTGCGCCGGCGCTTCTCTACGAGAAACTCCTACTCGCCGTAGAGGAAACCAACACCTTCGGCATCGAGTGAACACACCAAATAGTATTAGACTTAGGCAGACGTACACAGATTTTGTAGGTTTAGATATTTAAAATCGTATTTTGGTTTGCTTTGATACGAGCATCGATACGATGAAACTGCAAATGCGCCTACAGATTGATTGTGTGGAAAGCGCGATTAGCCTTGCCCCTGAGCTTGCTTCATAGTGGCTTCCACGTTGTTTCAATTTAAATAGAGAAACAATAAATGTTTTGTTAAAAAGGTTTTTGACATAACCAGCGTATTATTATTATTTATTTTTAAATAAAATGTGTCAATTTGTAATAACAAAATGTGGCAGTGGAGCCTCCCGATGTCATGTATGTACCTAACGATGTTGATGCTATCACAGCCTCTGTAAATAATTGTGACTAATTACGAGTATTATCAATGTAAATAATAGTCAATTGATAGTAAAGCATAAGAACAAAGATGTAGTAATTTAGGGAGTTTAATAAACTGTAATGTAGATGTGCTAGGTATTTATTACACTATTATAAATAGCTGGCCGCGTTTCCTACAAGGTTTGTACTTTATTAAAGCTTGTATTATATTTTATAAGTGAACGTATAATGTGGCTGTGAAACGGGCTGGAGTCCTGTGTTTAGTAATTACGCTTTTACGTCACTAATTTATTAATAATAAAATATAACCTTTGTCACTCCTAAAGAGAATGGTTATTATAATTTATTGCCAAAATATTAAGTTGTGTATTATTAAAACTACCAAAAATATGAAGTATTTCAAAATGCACAACTTACCTACTTTGTGAATATTATTATTAATTGCTTCAAGGTTATTATTACTTATCTCTTCAATAACAAAAAACACTAGTCAACTACAATTTATTAATATTAACATTGTCTACAGCACGTCAAATATTTTACTTTCCCCCAAAATATTAAAAAATCACTCAATATTTTGATTTACATTTATGCCTTTATAGGTAATTACATGAATGACAAGAGAGCATTATTTGTACAGGATAGTTTGTTAAAAAAATATGTTCCTTTGTTAATTATCAGTGTCTTTGTTATTTATCAATTACAAAATACTGCAATGTGGCTATTGCCATAGTGATGTATACTGCAGTTTATAATTAATTTGACACTTCTTACATGTAAGTTATTTATTCTCTACTACCTTCATCCCTATTGTCTCCACACATCAGTTCAATGTTTATTTTAGTAATACATAATTATATTTATGTTGAATGGTTAACTCAAATTGTGTATTGTTTTATATGTATAAATTCTAAGTAAATTGTTTTGTGTGAAAGTGATAATATGTGTCAATATAAAATATTACTTGAAAGTTTTAGTTTAATTTTATAATCCTGTGCCCCAATCACCAACCAGATTCTAATAGACCCCATATTATTATTTACCACTATATTATTGTCCAATCACAAGCTAATTTTGACTGGTTTGTTCAAGGACCAGAACTTTAATAAATCAATCGAAATTAGCCATCTTTCCTGACAACCACTAACTTTTGAAGAGATTATAATTTCATTCAATATTGAAAAAGGTATGTAATTGATAGCCCCAATGAAAACAAAACCTACACCTAACAGTGGTCAGAGCGGGGGAGGAATATATCTACCTAAAACAAAAGGAAAATAATTAAGAAAAATATCACACATACAAAATGTTTATTTTCCAAAGTTGTGTAACAACAAAATCAACCTTGTTATTAAAGACCTTATCTTTTAACATATATCAACTATTTACAGTTCCCAAAGTCAGCATTAACCCAACACAAACTTATGATAATGCAACTTTTCACATCTATACTAAGTTGTTGTGACGGAGTTAGTTCATAGCTAGTCACAGTCTGTAAGTTTAAAATCCTTATAGGTAAACTCAAGTTAAAACAAAGCCGATGCAAATACAAATGATTGATAAAAGCTACTTGTTATTATATTTCGTATGCATACGGTAGCTATGTGAATAAAAAAAAATTAAAACTTAATTATTATCCTCCCCCTCATCGAAGTGCCACATGATCTGCAAGATAGACTAGTCAGCCCACAACTTATTCAATCCAATTGAGGATCATAATATTTAACGGCCGTTTTCAACAAAATCGCATAATATATAATCATAATATAATACACGCTCATGTAAATATTCTGTATATTTACTTCAAAAATAACGGTACATACAATATTTTAATTTGTAACTATCGAAAGGGAGAATAGCAAGGCTCACTGCGAATCTAGCCAAGAGAAGGGAAATCCTTGCTGTCGTCAACCTTAGGCGGTGCGGCGGGCGAACGCAGCGGTGGTCGCTCCTCAACCGGCTCTTCGCGCGGCGGAGCGCGGGTCCCACGTCCGCGGCCGCGGCCTCGGCCTCGGCCACCCGGCGCACCACGGCGGGACGTGTCGTTGAACGTGAACTCGATACCCAGTACGCGCTTCTGGCGGCCCACACGCTGTGGGTAGTCGGCCATGTCGTACTCCTCATCGCTGTCATCATCTTCGCCTCGCTCGCCCTCCTTCTTCTTCTCGAGCATCACGAGGTTCTTCCACTGGCTGAGGTCCTCGCCCTCACCAGCCTTGCGAAGATTGTACTGCGGCTGTGTGCGCTGCGCGTTTCGTAAAGCCTTATATTCGTCGAGCGTGAGTTCGCGCGGCTCCTCCTCAGCTGGCACGGCACGTTCCTCGGCCTGCTGAGCGTCGCCGGCTGCAGCAGCGTCGGCCGGCTTTTCTTCGGTCGCCTCGCCCTCCGACCCCGTCTTGTTGAGTTCATCGATGTCGTCCTTCAGTGTCCCCCAGTTGTGAGGTCCGGCACCCTCACGCTTGTCGACGGGTTTCACGCCGGTTTTGTCAGAGCCGGATCTCCTGTCGAACTCTCGCTTGCCTCTGCTATCGTAAGGACGCGGCCCGCGCAGTCCGTCACGATTATCACGATTGTCACGACTGTCGCGATTGTCGCGATTGTCACGGCCTTCGCGAGGTTCACGCGGTGGCCTTGGTCCACGACGTTCTACCCCATCAGCGTTTTCACTGAAATTGCGCCTCTCGAAATTAGGCTTACGATCACCAAACTCGCGACGAGGCGGCCTCGGAGCACCGTCCTTGTTCTCGACTGCGCCATTCTGCGGCCGGTCCTCACGGCGGCGGGGCGGCGGCCGTTCAGCATTGCGGTCGTTTGGTCTGGCAGGACCCTTAGGCTTTTGTTGTTCGCCACTCCTGGTTTCTTGAGTTTTCACATTTTGGGTTTCCTTGATACCTTTTCTAGTAGCGGGAGCGGTGCCCTTAGGTTTTGTCTCGGGTTTACCCTTATTTTCCTTTTCGGCATCTTTGGTCTTCTTTTTTTGCTCCTTTTCTTTCTCTCGCGCTTTTAACGCATCAAGAGGATCGGACTCATCGTCCAAGAAAAGAGCGTATCTGTTCACGACCCCCACACCGTAGGAATTCTCCATTGTGATCCTCTTGATGATTTAATCACACAATTACTGGATGTTAATGGATTATTTTCACGCACTTTAGTAAGGCGACATTTTGTCTTATTTTATCGATTTCATTTAATATGGCGGACGAAAGTGAACGCACCTAATACGCCATATGACGAAAAGGAATAGAGAATAGAGAAAAGAATAAAAATGGCGACACAAATTCTATTTTAATTAAATTGCTCTATGGATTGTTTTTTTTTTTAAGTTTTTTGGCTCTGGCTGCTTGGACCTTATGAGCCTTTCTATAGAGTCTATAGTATAGACAATGTCTTGGTGTTGCCATCTACAATCACTGACTATCTATCCTGCTTTTTAGTTTCTACCAAGGATAGTTTAAATAAATAACAGTGGGGCTTACTGGTTTTGACTCTAAAATTGCATGTATCACATGCAATTTTAGAGTCAAAACCAGTAAAAATAAACAGACACTTTTTAAAAATCTAGTTAAATAATGACAATAAAATATAATTAGGTACAATAAAGTGGCTCAACTAACTTGTAGTAAGAATACTTTTAAAAATAGTATGTAAATAAGTAGCCGAATTAAAACATATAACTTAGTGTTATATACTCAATGATAAAACACGCTGATGTATCTCTATAAAGTTTGTGCGCTCAACGATTGACGTTTACGTGAAGTACTGTGTGCAAAAAAGCACTAATACCTAACGTAACACAAAATATAAGTAACTACAAACGAACCTATTTTAATCTATAATTAAAGTTTAATATTTTATTTAAGTATATGTTTGTTTTTAAAGGCAAGAAAAGTTAGATGTTTTTCAAAATGTTACACTATTCTTTAAATATTAATAACTTAGCTTATCAATGATCACACATAAAATATTTTCGTAAAATTTTTTAGGCATATTATTGTTTAAACAAGTATAATATATAAACAATATAGTAATAGAAATACGACAATCTAAAAGAACTCCTAAAAGCAATCAAATGAAATAACAATGGGCAAAATCCGAAATATAAAAAAAATGTCTTATCGCTGGGTATGTAACACGTTAAATAAACTTTATACGTCACAATTTTACATTTAGTATCTAGACTATAGAACCCAAGTAAAATAAACACTTTCTTGGCGAGAAGTAGCACGAGAGAGGTGGCGCTTGATTGGGCCACGATTAAAATCTTCTATCATAGTGTGGTACCTATAGTCCAGTCATTTAGTATCTTTACTTGGAAAGTTTTCCGGGAGTTTTGAGAATTGGTAATTCTATAGGCATTTTGATATGCTCTTTCCAAATTTCAGCTTTGCCACCTCATATGTTTGCCGCTCGCGCTGCATATTGAAAAAATGGCCCCTTAAAGCAGTGTTTTAATAATAACTCCTTTCCGGTGCATTTTACAGGAAAAACATATCTATACAAAATAAAAGAAGAGAAAATTTCCTACAATGTCATCACCTTTTCTTTCCTAAAATCGATAGTTTCGGCGTACGAGCGCCGTAAACCATTATACATCCACACCAACGAGTAATATTTACTTTAAACTGCTCATATTGTGATTTGTAAATTATAAAAATTATACGAAGGTTAAATATTGTTCCATAGAATGAAAACCCAGCTAACTATAGTCTGTCATGTCTCCGCAGGTAGAAAGGAATGCGTTTTAAATGAGATAGTTTTTATTTTTTTGTTGGTATATATATTTATATATGACCGGATCCGGTCATAATTACGGACTCTCAAGCGAAACGTAAAACGCGCGATTGCAACGATAAGAGTTCACAGTAACTTTACTTCGGCGCGCTTCGGACAGAGTCTAAATCAAAATGTCATCGCTCATCACCCGACCTCAATAGAGAGATGTCGTTTCTCGTTGAGTTAAAAGTTGATTTCTTTGGTTATTGTAATTAAAATAGACTACAGTGAGAACTATGTTAACATTATAAGCGTTTTCCTCATTTTATGCGATTACCCACAGTAAACCCACAAGGTTTTTTTTTATGAGATTTTAAAATAAAATGATATTATATTATACCATCACAATATTGGGCTAAATACTGCTTGTGCTAAATTAATATCATGCGTAACTCAGTATGCCAAAGTTTTATTAGAAATGTTATATGAAACAAAAAACTACTTGAAACGGCAAAAAATATGCTATCGCTACTGGCCTCTCATCAAAAGCCAGGTCTAGTGGTAAACTGAACGAGCAGTAAAGTAGTAGTAAGTTTAATTCTATTGCAGTCAGTCATCGTCTGCAAATAGTTTGCGAAAATAAAGAGTTGGTACGGTTTAGTCGTTATCAGAGACAAGGCCAGTTTTAAAATTCTGACCCGGATTCGGACATTAAGGTTATCAAGCAAACACGGATTAGACTTTTGGACCAAAACGAGGCCGTTTGTATCTGGCTGCTGTACTTTTGGTTCGGTTTATATTTGAAGGAAGATGTGTTACTTCATCGGTCGTGTAATGCTGGAACTCACAAATGTTATAGCAAACTAACTAACCTTTCACACCTAACCGAAGATGCGTTAGTGCTCCAGCGTACAATGTAATACAATGATGATACGAGCCAAAATGATCTAGGAGGTACATAAAGTGACTAGTAGTATTAATAAAAGGAGTAAGTCTGCTAAATTAACTCTGTTGGTATATTAAAGATCTTTATTTGCATATAGCCCCTTCTATACAATAGCATAATTACCCCATAAATAATAGTCTGAAAGACGAACAACATTGACCTATCGACAAATATTTTGTGACTATTAGTTATCAGAGCATAATATATGTACCAAAATTTCATTTACTATTTTTTACATGGGTTCTTGTTTGATCCCCCCGATCCTCCTGATATTGGATTTTTGGGACCTCCTAAACATGTTTCCATTAGTAGCCCACAGACAAGATACGGATCACAATCTCCACCAGGCCTTCTGTCTTCCATAAATCCTTTACCCTTCTTTTTAACGTTTCTTTGGAGACGGATAGACGCCTTTCTATTTGCGATGCCCCATGAGAATTTGTCGAATGGTGCGGTCTCAAATTTTCCAGACAGTCGCATTCTATTTGTCATCTCATCATTACCATACACCTTCATGTGTTTCATGTGATTTTTTTCGAGCCTTTTAATGCACTCCTCTATGAATTTATATCCACCCTCAGACCGCATTTTTTTTGTGCTAAAATTATGATGCATACCAATACCCGGATGCAAATGTCCAAAGGGCTTAGGGTGGTAGGTGATGTCTACACCATAATCTTCCCCTACACGTGACATTATATATCGTGACATCCACAAATCATCAGGAGCCTTAATACCAAGAGTTGTGCCTATCTGCCATTCCCAAGAGCAATAACACACTTCTGCATTAGTTCCTTCAAAATCCAGACCAGCGAACAAACACGCCTTCACGTGCGATTCAGACACATCCCTTCCTGCTATATATTTAGCTCCAACTCCACAATAGGAAAATTGGTACTTAACTGCAGGAAAGCCACCTCCTTTTGGCCATCCCAGTCCCCAGCCATCCACATCTAACATTGTGTACTCTTGCTCGAGGCCGAACCATGGCTCTTCTTCTTTATGGAACTCGCACAGTTCGTTGCAAAATTTTCTATGGTTTGTAGCAGCTGGCTCTCCAGCCTCGCCCTGATATACTTCACACAATACCAATACATGTGGGTCTGCCCTAAAAGGGTCTCTATAAACAGCAGCTGGTTTCAAAGTCGTATCAGAGTTATCTGTCGTGGCCTGACCAGTGGAACTGCCATCAAAAGCCCACCCTGGGGCTGCTTCCGCGCAGTAAGGTATGCAGTCTAGGATTCTATCTTTACACCTCATATTAATACCCGAGCCATCAATCCACACATATGTAGCCAATATCTTGTTACAGGGTAAAGGAAGTCTCATGTATCGGTCCATTACTTTCTTGTTCATAATATGATTGATGTTATGTTTCATCAAATTTCTCCGACCAAGGTAAAAAACATTTTTGCTATTGCATATCCGCACTGGGAGTTTTATAAAACTTGCCATATTATTTTTGAATCTTTTATTCTGTAAAATAAAATAAAAACTTTGAAAAAAAATATTAAGTACTTAAAATTTTTGCTGTTTTTGTTATTTTTATTATATTTGAAACATGGCCTCTAAAATAATTCCGTTTGATTGATGTGAATAGACGTACGAACAACTTTTGGTTTTACAAAATGAAGTTTTCCAAAATTAAACTTGCCAATTAACATGCTGCCAGTTGCTTAATCTTACCTCATTTGAGTTCCTACTTAAGTTTCAATAGGTAGATAAGTTTGTTATTTTGTCGGATTCTGTGTCAAGCATGTTTCTCCTAACAGAGCACAAACCCTGTATGGGTCGCAATCTCCAGCAGGACGGCGATCTTCTAAATAGCCTTTTTTTTTCGACATAACACTTTTCTGCAATCTAATTGAGGCAGTTCTATCAGCGACACCCCATTTACAAGAATTGAAAGAAGCTGTTTCGAATTCTCCAGTAAGTCTCTTTTTGTTTTCGTGACCATCTCCTAAGCCATAATTTTTCATAAAATTTTCGTGTTTATCACACAATTCTTTGCAAACCCTTTCTATCTCTGATAAACCTCCTTCCTCGCGCATTTTTTTAACGCTAAAATTATGATGACATCCTATTCCTGGTTGGTTTGAACCCATAGGTTTTGGGTGGTAACTAATAACAACTCCAAACTGTTCAGCAATTCTGGATAAGAGATATCGTCCCAACCATATATCATCGGCAGCTTTTATTCCCATGGTAGTGCCTACTTGAAATTCCCAAGAGCCCATCATAACTTCCGCATTAGAACCGCTGTAATCCATGCCTGCATAAATACATGATCTCGTGTGACATTCAACTATTTCTCTACCCACCACATGTGGCCCTGTGCCACAGTACGAAAACTTGGCAGTTATTACTGGAAACCCTCGTATTTTTGGCCATCCTAATGGCCACATGTCTAAATCGAACATAGTGTACTCTTGTTCTATTCCAAACCATGGCTCTTGATCTGAAATCTGACTTAAAATATTAGCACAATGAGCTCTGTGATTTGTTTTTGTCGGTTTACCATCTATATTGTAAGTCTCACATAAAACGATTACGTGAGGACTTTTTCGAAAAGGATCTTTGTATACAGCTACGGGGACTAAAGTGATATCAGAGTTTTTAGTTTCTGCTTGGCCTGTTGAACTGCCGTCAAATGACCATTGTGGTACCATGGATAAGTGACAAGGTACTTTATCTAAAATACGATCTTTACTTCGTAAATTAATGCCACTTCCGTCTATCCAGACGTAAGTTGCTAATATTTTATTACTTGGTAGTTTTAAGCTTGTATAATGATAGTAATAAGCGTCTCGGGGTGTTTTGACCGCCGTTGTACCACAAAAAACACTACCTTGTCCAGAAAAAAACCGGAATCTATCTCTTTGCGAACTTGTGAGAATTTTGTAGCTATTTTTCTTTAACCAACATCTTGATAAGTACAACTTGTGCAACATTGCCATTGTAATCGATTGACGAATAACTGCTATATATTTAAAATAATAAAATTAACTCTTATAAGAATGCAATCAAAAATATAGGACTGATTAGTGGGTCATGAAATTAATTACGAAAAACTAGAGTGCCATGATGCCTCGTGTTTGTAAACTCCAGAAAAAAAAGTGGTGGAACAATATTTAGGTACATCAAAGGATAGTAGAGAAAGCATAGTTGAGGCGTATTTTCCCATGGTTGTTCTATGAAATGTTTCTGCTTTTTTGTGAAGTTAAGTATTTCCTTCATAATCCAGCATTTTGGGGGGGTGGATATGTACTAGTACATTTTGAAATAGTCAAAGACACCCAAAAACCCCTTTTATAGGTGGAGCATACATCATAATGTACCTAATGACTAATACCTGCAATAAACAGACCTGTGCTTTATAATTTCAAGATGAGTCAAGTTTTTTCTTACATTTATTACCACTTAACCGCAACTTATTCTTCTCATATTAGTTTGCTCTGTACTCCGTTGATTATTTATACCATCTTAGGTACTGCTTTTTCTCTTAAGTGTAACGCATTTTAAATTCATAGACAAGTTACTCAATGTAAGTTATTTTTACTTTTGTAGCACGCAGTTTATATTACTCTGTGCTTTTGATTTTGACACTATTGACAAGGCAATTTGCGCAATGCGCATGCGCGAAGACTTGTCGAAAAAAAATCATCAACAATCAAGCGACGTGCGAACAAAAAGGTTACCTTGTACATTAACAAAGCAGAATTAGTCAAAAATTGAAATTAAAATAAATGGAAACGTAAGTACCTACTTCACATAAAAATATAATACAGAGAAAAAAAATCTGTACCTATTCTTCAAAATATAGCAATTTGTAAACATTTACCTGTTTGTCTTAGTATAAAACCCAATGCGGCTTTCCTGTGTAACTATGAAGTGATGCAGATTCTGCAGCAGTTAAAGGACAGCACACAGAGAAAACATAAGCGAGAAGGATCTCTTGCTACGGTTACGTATGAGGTACGATGTTGAGACTAAATTTTAAGTAATACAGGACGTGTACAACAAAGCATATAAGCAATGTGATTTTATCTGATAGGTGGTCACGAACTATGATCAAAGCCTACCACCAGTTTATTGGCACCTGATTTGCACTAACCAGAAACCATGTGTGGGCATTATTGCACTCCCACTAACGTAGGTGACTCTGACCCCAAAACTTTCTTGGATATGACTTTAGGTAGATTATTGATAGCAAAGAGTGTGGTGAAGCTATAGGCAGGGCTAATCCCATTAGGGCATCTGACTATTTCTATGTACACTCCTATACTCAACAATAAACACCAACTATGTTTATAGATCAAGTCTATGGTCCCAATTAAGAAAGTCGATTTTCACTTTTTTACATAAATGTTGTATGTACATTTTCTCCTAAAATACAAGTGTTTATGTAATTTTAACTATTACCTAATATAATTATACATATGTTTATGATATATTCCAAGTTTAAGGTTACTGCGATTTGTATTTTCCTTTTGGGCGTAAAAAGTAACTTCAAACTGCTCTACTGAAAAGTGGTCATTTTGTAGATACTACTTTCTTGATTGTGACCATCGAAGTGTTGTAAGTTAGTTATGCTACCCACACAAGCAAAGCACCATAATTACCATTGTAAAATTACTGACTAAACATTTTTGCAGACATTGCATTACCTTCAAGACACAGAATGTAAGAATCAAAATGCACAATCAATACAGAAGTTTCTAGAAGCAATGAAAAAGTTTAAATTAACTAAAACAGAAAAACTAATGATGGTAAACATACCTCCTCGGACAGAACTAGAAATTCAGTTGGTAAGACTATCCCAGCTTAATTGGCTGTATCAAAACTAGCAATGTTAATTAACATCCATAAAACCAAGCATAAATGCAGGCCTCAAAATTCAGGATAAATTTTTTTTTCAGATTGACTTTTTAATTAAATTTCTGCCACCCGAAAATAGGTTAAATGTGAGCCAGACACTGATTTTCTCTCTTCTCTCTCTACTACTCTCTCTACTCTAGCGTTCCAATGCAGGGCATAGGTCTTCTCTCAACTATCTTACGGTTTGAGAGAGTTTAGGCTTTCCAAGTGCAAGTTAGTGGGTGTCACATGTCCTCGAATTATTAGTTCTTAGGCATATCAGTTTCCTCACAATGTTTTCTTTCACCGATGTTGAGCAGTGGTGATGAAACAGTTCCAAAAAAGATTTGAACGACATGATGATGACATGACTGGAAATTGAACCTGCAACCTTTTATTTCAATGGTGAGTATAATACCGCTGTGACACCACTGCTCCAACGGATTTTCTCATAACCGATAAATTACATTCCCTTAAATGAAACTGACCCATATTAAATCATATATTATAATAGTAAAAATTAGAAAACTAATAGTGATTGATGAATGACACATTATTTACGTCTACTTTGCTCGCAGCAATACATTTATTTTGGTACAAACTGTCATCAGACCTAAACATATCCTAAATTTAATCTAAAGATAAACAGTACCTGAAACACGAGTTTTTGGGTTATATTTGGGTATATTTGGCTTTAACTGATAGCCCTGTAATATTATGGACATATGCAACTAATTGTAAACAATTTTATGGTTTTTACCAAAACCTATTCATCTTTGCCAAACTAGAAAAACCGAATCTCGATTTTCAAGTGTAAAATATTGATTCACTTAATCGATTTAGTGCTACATATCGATTTAAAAAATTTATTATTCCGGCTCGAAAAGTCGATGCTTCGATTAATCGATCTCAGATCGCTATCGCCATTCCTAGCTAGCAGACAAACTTACATCTACATATAAAACAAATGATCTATAGAAAAAAAAAACTAACATTAAACTTAAGTACACAGATGCAACTGTGTTAATAGCTCATGTTCAAAGAGTTGTTAAAGAGGTTTAACTCATGATGAAATACATTGTTATATAATTTAAGCAATCATATAATAAAGTTGATCACTTGCATTAAAAATTAAATTGAAATGATGTTTGATTTAATTTACAGATAGTTCAAGAGAGTGAAGAGCGTCTAACTGAGGAAGAAGTTAGGAATATAATAGATATCGTCAACGAGTTCCTGCCTGCCAGTGAGAGTGCATAACATTCAGAATACCATAGGGTATGAATCTTAGAGTAAGGTAAATCTATACTAATATTATAAAGCTGAAGAGTTTGTTTGTTAAGCACTCTGTCTACCCAGACTTGGTATTACATTTCATTTCATCATTTACACATCAGGAACCATATAAATTTTAACACACTCTTGGCAGACTTACCATGCTTAAAACACCCAATTAAGTCTGCTTTAGCAAATCATACAAACAAAATCATTAGTTTTAAGCTATGATACTGCAACAACCTAAAGATAAATATAGGTAGCCATACCCAGATTAATATTTCTCTTTATCACATACCCTCCGGGCGCTCTACCTACCTCGTGAGGGATATAGTCCTGGTGTGCCATTTATTTACACATACAGTGTCATTTCATTTCATAAATTTTATGAACACTGACAATTTTCTTTTTTTAAGAATCAGTTCTATCGAACTATATCTTTCTAATAAAAAAACACATTAAAATCGCCCCATCTACGCTCAAGGCAACAAACTTGTACACAGATACACAACATACAGATACAACGTACCGAGTACACACCTCAAACTTATCACATCCCTCTTTTTTTTTCGGGAGTTAAAAATCCATTTGAGTCACAGTTATAGACTGCTTTGGTCTTTAAATTTCAATTTTGATAAATATACTGATGATAACTTTTGAATAGTTAGTCCGTTTTGAATAATTCAAAAAGTAATTTACAGGTTGTGATATACCCTTGAATATAAATTGATTATTGACTTGATTTATTTAGATAAGGATTAATACCAAGGTACAAATGGTCTGGTCTAGCTTGTACCGGCGTTACAATTGCACATTTTATTATGAAAACGTAGTTATTGTGACGTAACTATAATAGTTGGGTACATGGTGGCACGGACTTTTTTGTTTATATTCATGTCCTCTATAAAACTGCAGTACATAATTTTCCTCTAATGTCAATAGTTTCCGCAGTGTAAGCTGTATAATGATTTTTTCGTAATTTTTTTCACATTTTGGGTTACATTATCAAAGTTTTCATACGGATCCCTAATTTATTTTGACAAATAAGTAACCTATGTTACTCAGTAAAGATATAGCTATCGAATGGTGAAAGAATTTTTAAAATCGATCCTGTAGTTTTGGAGCCAAACAAACAATAAAATCTTTTCTCTTTATAACATAACTAGCGACCCGCCCTGGCTTCGCACGGGTGCAATGCTGATACTAATTTTTTTTATACTATGTAGTGATATTAGTATAGACAACAATAACGTAATTTGCCCCTTTGGGCTAGTTCTGGTATAATCATGCAAACATACTCGCGGTGTAAGCTAGTATAGCGCTAACACATGTTTCTATGCGCGCGCGCAGTGACGCAGCTGTTCAAAGATCAAGGTCTTGATAACTGTTTCGGTTATTATAACACATTGTGACACGAAGTGCGTTATTTACATTTATATTGGGTGATTGTGACTAATCAATTACTGTGTGTTAAGGTTAACCGACTTCAGAAAGAAGAAGTTTATTATTTGTATGCCTTTAAGAAAAGAGCATAAACGCTTCTATCAAGCTGAAACTATTTGGCGCTACGTCACAACAAACTTTTTCATGCGTCAATCTTATTACATACCTTTTTGTGTGGGTGGTTAAAAATTACAAATCTTTGTTACAGGTACATCTAATTTTCTACAAAGTAAACTGCTCAGAATAATAAAAAAATAATGTCTGGATTGATTCTTCACCGCGCGTTCGGCAGCCCACCGGCTCGTGCTGTGATGATGCTCGCTGAGACCTTAGGGCTCCAACTGCAGTTCAGAGAAGTTCAGCTTCTACATATGGAGCAGAAAACGCCTGAATACAAAAAGGTAGAAAATAATCCTACTAATATTATAAACGAGAAAGTTTGTAAGAATGTATGGACTATGGATGTATGTTGGTTACCTACTCTTTCACGTAAAAACTACTAAAATTCGACACAGTGTTAAATTATGGTCTGGATTAACACATAGGCTACTTTTTATCCCAATAAGTACCACACTGGCGAAGCCGTGGCTTGTACACATACACACAGCGCCATCTAGTTCCAAATTTAGCAATTATATTTGCTTGTGTTATGGGCTAGATCTGATCCCGATTCTTGCGCGTTAGACATTTATCTCTATTATACAAAATGTTGAAAAAAAATAATGAAATCGTCATTTTTTTCATTTAATGTCTATTAGAGATAAATATCTAAAACGCGAGAATAGTGGCCTTGATTTACTACTTAAATACATTTTTTAAAAATATATATTTACAGATAAATTACACCCAGACATAACAAACATGATTGTTCATTATGACACAAAGATATGTATGTCGGGTGGGAATAAACCCACGGTTTAGTCGTCAGGGTCATTAACTAGCTTATCTTACTTCTTATTAATATTATAAACTAGCGGACCCCGCAGACGTCGTACTACCCGGTAAAACACTGCCACCTACCGGGTCCGAAAATAGATTACCACCGATTCTCAGACGTATCGAATATAGATACAAGATTCCATAAAAATCGATCATCCTCGTACTTCAAGGAATTTTTAAAAAATAAAATTATCTAAATCCGTCCAGCCTTCCACGCGTGATGGCGTGACCAAGGGAAATAGGGATTCATTTTTATATTATATTCAATTATATTTCATGGATTTGTGCATGTGTGGTACTGGTACGTACTCTCATATTTATTACTCTTTCACACAAAAACCGTGGGACGGATTTAAATGAAATTTGACACAGAGATAGATTATGGTCTGGAATAGCACATATATATTATACTATTACCACGCGGGCGCAAGGAAATTTTCTTATATTTACGCGAATATCACAAAAACATATCGTAAACGGATTTTATCGCAGTTTAGAGTTTATATTCTGACGTTTCAGTCTTTAAAGTTTCCATGTCCCCCCATGTGAACGGAGTAAACTCTCTCAAGTCTTATAACAGTTGAGAGAATTTAAGCTTCGATCCACACACGCTGAGTATGAGAGACTGTGGTTTGGTGGATGTCATAATATGTCCTAGAATGTTCCTTACTGGGTTTGCTCACAACATTTTCTTCCACTAATATTGAGATAGCAATGAAACAATTCACACGATGATGTGAGAACACAACCTATAATGAATACAATTTAATTATGCTTATTTTATTTCAGTTAAATCCAATGGGAACGGTGCCTGTGCTGCAAGACGGTGATTTTGTTTTATCAGAAAGGTAGGTACTGCCTCTACAGTAATAGATATAACATTAAAAGTGTCAGTCACCAATAAACGACAATTTCCTATCTGTGGCGGCTATGGAGACCAGTCTTAGCTGACTAGACAGAACTACGCTGGAGATGTAATAGTACACAAGTGTGCGTGCAAACAGAGGTGTATTCAATTCCCCTTCACTCTCGAGAGTCTGGAGGGGCAAAGTGACCGACACGACCGGTTACAGATTGGGCGTATGGCCGACAGCTTTACTGAAGTGTCACGCCACTTTGCTGACTCCAAACTAGTACTAAGTAATCAGAAAAGACGTAACACTATTTTTGTCCCGGCGCGGAATTCGATTTATTCCTTCACTTCACCTTTTTTAGTGTCCCACTACTTAGCACGGGTCTGCTCTAAACTATCTTACGAGTAGTGAGAATTCAGGCCTTAATCCACACATGCTGGCTAAGTGCGAGTTGGTGAATGTCACATATCTTCGACTGATTAGTTCTTAGACATGCCGGTTTCCTCACGATGTTTTCCTTCGCCGATATTGATCAAGGGCGATGAAACAATTCACACAAAACTGGGCACGACGGGGAATCGAACCCACCTATTTCAAAAGCAAGGCCGATACCGCTACGTCACCGCTGGTTCAATTATTATATATTTATGTACTTGCTCATATCATATAGCGAAAGAATAAAATGGATGTGTCACAAATCCTGAGATTAATTTAAAGAGCAAAACATCCTAATTTATTTAAAAAAAAAATACTTTACGCGCTACGTTGCTAAACTTTATTAACGACTTCGAATGTCCGAATTTGCAACTTTTTTTTGGACCATTAAATTATTGTCCATAAAAAATCCCGGGAAGATCCATTTTAATGTCAACATATTGATGCAAGTACATAAATAAGTCCACCTAATTCTGACCTCTGGTTATGACTTAACTATAGTATTATTATTATTATTCCCAGTCACGCGATAATGAAGTACTTATTATCTAAGTACGGCGGCGAAAAGGGTGAGGCGCTATACCCGCGCGAGGTGCGCACGCGCGCTATAGTCGACCAATGCTTGTTCTTCAACGCCGGAGTACTCTTCCCAGCTATGGTACAAGTCGCTGTAAGTTACAACTTACGTTACTTATATTGTTACTGCAGGCGGTGCTATCTTGTTATGCCGGGAATAAACTATGGCCGCTTGATTAATTATTGTATTGCGAATGCTTCATTAGCAGTTTAAAGTGTAATGAAGTTGCGAAATTTCCCGAAATATGAAGTAAATTCACCACTCGCTTCATACAAGCAGGTCTACTTCTTTAGCATGCTTTTTATACCGGCTGCGACCGGCAGCGTGCGCTCTCTGTCGCCCGCAACCACTTACTATATCTACCTTTTTCACGTGACCTAGATTGACATCTTTCGCGAGTGAAATTATTAGCACTTAAATTCGTATATTAACAACAATCATGGACTTCACTATTGTGAATTATCGTCATAGCATTTAGATTAGCAATAGCAATTAGCGTGGTAAGACATGAATTCACATGCTTATGACATTTATAATAATTCGCAATTAACGACCTTCACTACTGTATAGTCGAGCGGTGTAAGTAGTTATGGTAGTACATATACTATTTTTATGTAGATTCAGTCTATAAAAATGTATTTTAATTACATTTCAAAGTAGTCACTCTAGTTTACGCCTTCCACTTTACTGCACAGTGTTTTTCGTCAAGCTTATTATCAAACTCTCACTAATATTATAAAAAGTTTGTGTAGATGTGTGAAGGTGTGGATGTTTGTTACTCTTTTACGCAAAGATTACTGAACGGATTTGGATTAAATTTGGCCCAGAGATAAAATATAGTCTGGAATGATTGATAATTACACTCAGACTCAAGACAGCCATGTTCATTACACAAATGTCTGTCTTGGATGGGAATCAAACACACGACCTGCGGCGTGAAAAGCAACTATCTTACAGACCACCCCACCTGCCCATCGAATTGAATAATGTGTGCATACTCACGCCTTTTACCAGTAGGGGTAGGCAGAGATCTATATTTTCAAGTAATGTAAAGCGCAGTTTTTGTAGTCATTCATTTAGAACTTATTTTTCCAGATGTCAGCGTTTTACGACGGCCTCAAAGCACCCACAGAGTTGCATATAAAGAAAATAGACTCCGCATACTCGGTGATAGAAGCGTATCTAGAGAAACGGAAGTATATTGCCACAGACCACTTAACTATTGCAGACATCGCAGCAGGAGCGACTGCTACAGCTGCACAACTTCTACATAAAATGGATAAAAACAAGTAAGAAATAATGTATTACATTCATAGACTGACGTAACTATTTAAAAGTTCATAAATATCGTACAGATAAATTTCAGCTATAAGTAAGGTGTAGGTTTAGGTTTGGTTATTATCTTATAACGGTCTTATTCATAAAAATCTTATAGGACTTTAGTTAAAATGGACTTTGTCTCTTTCTTACTAGTATAAATGTAGTAGTTATTGGTAGCGGACCCATGTCCATCTTTGGATAATCTTAGTACAGATATTTTGAGTAGTTCAATCTGTTCAGATATTTTATGTATTCTTCTTTTCTTTAGCCTTAGGCATTGTTTAGCCTTAGGCCTTAGCCTTTTCTTTAGCCTTAGGCATTGTTTAGACGAACCATATAATCAGCTGCTGACTGCTGTATATTTTATTACAGGTACGAACGAGCCGTAGACTGGGTAGCTCGTTTAGAAGATGAACATATCTTCAAAACTGTTAACGCGCCCGGCGTCGCCTACCTAAATAAAGTATTTACCAAAATATGGAATCTAAATAATATGAAAGAATCATAGCTATGTACAAGAACCAAAGTTCCTGTTAATTGATCAGTGGGCTAATTCACGTAATTAATGTTCAGGTGCAGTGCAGTTGCAGTTAAGTTTTGATCAAAACAGCCCTTTTCGTATTGTCGTAATTTTGACAACCGCTGTCAGGTAAGCTCGCGTCAAGTTCGCGTCACGCGAGCGCTTTAGCGTGTATGTTATTTATATGACAATTACAAGAATACCATTTCGCAATAAGATGTAAACTTAATTTCAACATGATACGTACTTTGACGTGCAACTGCACCGCAACTTCATCGGCGTGTCAAGAAATTACGTGAATTAGCGTACAGTACTTATTACGGAATGGGCGAGTTTGTTTGTTTGTATACTTGCCTTCAGGTCGTGGGTTCGAGTACCGTAATTATCTATTAGCTTGATTTTAATGAAAGGTGGTAGCAGACAAATTAATGATTTACATTGGTAAACATTATTTGTATTTTACTAAATTATCACTTATTGTCACTGGTCTCATCGGTGATGTCCTTCAGAAGGGACAGGTGCATAGCACTAACAACCGCCGTGCATGTATGACCAGATGTATGAACATTAGTGAGGATATGGAAGTATGTTTAGATCGTAGCAAGTGGCGCTCTATAGTCTCTGCCTACCCCCATGGGAAAAGGCGTGATTGTATGATTGATAATGATGATCACTTATAAATTGGCCTTAAGTATAATATATTTGTTAATTTTATAATAATTATAATAAAATAAATCAGTGTTCAAGCTGAAATGTCTCGGTTTAATTCATTTAAATCCTTACTTCCTTACTAATATTATAAATTGCGAAAGTAACTCCGTCTGTCTCGCTTTCACGCCAAAACTACTGAACCGTTTTTAGTTAGTACAGAGGTAGTTTGAAACCGGGGGAAAGACAAGGGATAGTTTTTATCAGACTATTAAATGATTTAGCGCGAGAACAGACATACGCACGGGCGAAACTGCTGTCGGAAAACTGGATACTTAAAAGACAAATTATTTACCACGTTCTAACTAAGACTTAGATAAAGTCGAAAAATTAATAAATTAGGTACCTACGTTAGATAATTAATAGTCTATTGTTGTTTAGTTTGATTGTCTAACAGAAATTATTGAAATTTTAATTTATACTAATATTATAAAACTGAAGAGTTTATTTGTTTGGTTCAACGCGCTAACCTAAACTAACGGAGTAAATTGGTCCCTGTTTTAAACTTTTTACACTGTTAGATAGCCCGTCTATTGAGGAAGGCAGGCTACTTTTTATCCTACTGCTGTGTTTGATATAAAATGTATTTCATGCGAGCGGTGCCGCGGCGGAAAGCTAATCTAAATATATAAAAGAAGAAACTGACTGACTGACTGACTGACATATCAACGCAGAGCCCAAACCGCGCAGTCTGCGCACTCTAAATTTGGCATATAGGTTCCTTAAGGAGTCTAGGGGTGCACTAAGAAAGGATTTTTCAAAACTCACCCTTTAAGAGGGTGAAACGGGGTTCCAAAGTTTGTATAGAGAAACAAGATTAGTGAGATCAATTTCGCGGGCGAAGCCGCGGGCGGAAGCTAGTAAAATATAATGCAATGTATCATTTAATATTACATTTTAAAGTTTATTTAATTCCGCAATGTCATATGCGGTCGTTAAAAGTTGTAGGTATCAAAATTTTACAGATTGTATCATTACAGGTTGCGCACTGTAATACTTGGTTCTCCTCCGTCACTGTGTAATGTTCGAATCTGTAACGTTACATTACAATATTTACAATCGAATGCTCTCGGTGAGGGCGCTCTTTTATCGATAGTCTGTACAACAAGAACTACTATGCGTTTCAAATAACAATAGGACTGGACTCGCGGCTAAGTTTATACCCTAAAACAAGCAAAAGTAGCGTTAACACAAAATATCAAACCACAGACAATAATATTATTTTAAAATGTTTGGAAAAGTGGTATGTTTGTAGAAAATTTTACATAAGTATATAGTTACAGTTACCTACCTGAGTAATAATAATAATATGAAGCATTCCACTGCTAACTTCTCATCGAAAATCATTCGTAATCACGAGTGAATCGGTATTTGAGCAGGTGCGTTCTATCGTAGACTGTCTCATTGCTTAACACCTGGGCCAGGATTCTCGCGCTTTAGACATTTATCTCGAATAGACATATGTCGAAGATAAAGTAAGGATTTAATTCGTTTTCTGTTATTTTTTCGAAATTTGTCTATTAGAGTTAAATGTCTAAGCGCGAGAATCGGAGCCCAAAAATAAAGAATTTAGAAGTCGAAAACCATGCAAAATTATCATATAAACTTATTTTCGATATATGAGATATTAGATTAATCGTGTGAAAAGTAAATTAACAATAGCAATTGTTAATAAATAATAATATATAGGTACAAGCAAATTAGTTATTATTTATTAACAATTGATAAATTTAAATTAATTTTGTCTTAGTTTTTTTAACCTACTGAAACCAGAATACAAATAATATCTGACAAATAATAAAAGATAATAATTATTTAACTACTAATTCCTGACGAATATGGGTGTCATCATTTAAAAAAGAAGAACCTACAAAGTATTTTGGCAGTTTGTCAGTAATTGCCTGTCATTCACTGCACATTAGGAAAACTGCCTTTTCTTTCCTGTTTATATTGTGAATTTAACTTAAATATTCTAATAAATTGTATTACGAGAAAACAAGCGCCTGTTGAAATTTGACCGGCAAACATACGTTAGTCGTTGAAATCAAATAAATGATCAGTAAAAACTTTTTATTGTTGATTTGACAAATATCAAGAGTGATTTAGATTGTTTTATTGGCAGTTTTATGAGGTACAGTTTTGGAACAGTTTATTGATATGAGTACCAGAACATAAATCCCACACGTTGGGGCGATACACGACTGTGCGAGCCAACCTGACGTCAGAACGGCGTGTCTATGTACCTATATATTTATTATTAAATTGCTTTAGGTACAGTCTTTTTTAACTAAGGTACCAACAGTTTAGTACAGTTTAGGTTTCATTTCATTTCATTTCATTTCAATGATGGGCTATAGCCGGGACAGGATAGAAAGCAGTGGGTTGAGTGAGGACAATCCAATGCAGTGTAGTTTTAGTGGCTTGCTCTCCTGTCTTACTGTTCTGTACCGACTATTGTCCTCGTATAAATGACGCATTATTCCAGTTTATTAAACAGCCTATTATTTTACTGTATAATTATAGTAGGTAATTAATTATCATTATCATCATCACATGTGTAGGTAGGTACTTAGGTGATTTGGTTTTAAAAGATGCGAAAGAAAGTCATTACGTGTACATTATCGTTTTTAAAGTACCTACAGCGAGTATCATTTACTGCTGGGCACAGGTCTTCTCTCAAATATCTTACGAGATGAGAGAGTACAGGCCTTAATTATGTCACATGACATCGGATGATTAGTTCTTATATTGAGCAGCAACGATGAAACAATGCACACAAAGATACGTGGGCACAACCGGGGATCGAACCCGCGACCTTATATTTCCAAGACCGATACCGCTCCGCCCCCGCTGCTCGGTGTACAGAGAGAGAGTATAGTATCCGAAATAGCCTTTTGAATAGGTAAGTATCTTCTGGATATTTTCAAAACCTTTGGTTATGTCAGGTATTTAGTTAAGTTCTTTAGACGAGACCTCGTCAACTGCGTTGAAAGTGTTAAAAATAGTGTTGCCCAAATGCAAGAACAAGACGAGACTTAGCCAGTCTTGGTCTTGGTCTTGCGCCAATACACCTGGTCTTGGTCTTGGTCTTGGTCTTGCGCTCCCAGTCTTGGTCTTGGTCTTGGTCTTGCAGCAAGAGTCTTGCAAGTCTTGCAATTACCTATTAGTCTATTGCTATTTATTAAAGTTTACTTTAAATCTTAGAAAAATGTATTAGAATTGGAACATTGTGAGCTTGAATTAACATAGCCATAGTAAAGATCAAGCAGATTAATAAATAACTGAAGATTTGATAAGAAATTCGAAAAATCAACTGACCTATATGTCGTTTTCCATGGAAGTAACTGTTTCTTAATAAACATTTATGATTTATAAGCTTACATTTGAGGGACATTCATAGAGTTTATCAAAGTCTATTACGTCTTCATCTTCATCACATACTTCATTTTCTTTTTCTGGTAATTCCAGAGATTTGTTGTTTTTTACACGTTTCAAGTATATTTAAAAGTGACTACAATATTTAGTAAACGGGTGATATTTGAACACTTTTTTGCTATTTTTTCTAGTAAAAACTTAAGAAATATAATGACTAAATGTACAATAATAGTACCTAAGTAATTAGTTTAAAACCATATAAGTAATCAATATTATAATATATACTTACTAGAATGAATTAATATGACATCTACTACCTATCCTTACCATTTTATCCTAATCATAATACTACTTGCGTGATCAGTATAATGTATTCATTTTCATTCTAAGCACTCTGAAACTTATTTATTCTTTGGAACACCTGTAGGTACTCTACTAGGAAATTATTTTGCATGAGTTTACCTACGCCCTATGGCGGCAATCAAATAGTGTCAAATGTTATGATTTCGGCGTGGCGGCAACGATTGTTTTAGATTTCAAAAGAAGCCGCCGGCGCGTGTATCATAACCATGTACTTCCGAAAAGCGGCAAATTTCTTTGAGAAGTAAGTACAAAACCTTTGATGCCGCATTATCAAAGTGCCGATGGTTAAAACATAACTATGCATGCACTCAGTTTGATTTTAATAGATATTTTTTTATTCGCTATGTTTATGGTATTAGTCGTAATGCGCATAGGTCCAGTTTTTCATATTCTTTGATACAGTTTTTGCGTCTCATAGAATTCCTAAGCGTACCTACCTATACACCGAACTGTTACACCTAACTACTCAGTGAAATAGCGCTAAGTGCTAGCTGCAAGACGCAAGAGTCTTGCAGGCTATGTCTTGTTCTTGCTCAAGTCTTGCACGGTCAGTCTTGGTCTTGGTCTTGCTAAAAATACGCGGTCTTGTTCTTGGTCTTGGTCTTGCAAAAACGCAAGAACAAGACCAAGACTGCAAGACCAAGACTAAATTTGGGCAACACTAGTTAAAAACGTTACGTTTTAATGTTGAGATTGATGATGACACCTAAATAAGTTAAAAATTAAAATTTTAAATTTACCTATTTGTTCTAATTTTCTTGTCAATTACTATTATTTAAACATATTTTTGTTGTGAATAAATTAAATGTACCTATATTTTACTTTCCGACAGAGAACCAGAGTAATCGACATAGCTCACCGGATTAGTAAGCTGAAGTGGCAGTGGACCGGTCATATCTGCCGCAGAACCGACACACGCTGGGGTAAACGAATTCTTGAGTGGAGACTACGGATTTGCAAACGTAGCGTAGGACGCCCTCAGACTAGGTGAAGTGACGATCTTTGCAAGGTGGCTGGTAGGAACTGGATGAGAACAGCCGCGGATCGTGCTCAGTGGCGTGCTTTAGGAGAAGCCTATGTCCATGTGGACATAGCGATCATGGAATAAAGATCCTACCCTTTTTCTAAGCTAGCGACAGATTAGCGGTCACACCCAGCGGGAAGAGGTCGAACTAGACCCAGATGGAGATGACGGGACGAACTGGATAGGTTCTTAACCCGATGGATTGAAGAGGCTCAAGATCGTGAAGTCTGGAAGGTGTTAGGGGAAGGCTTTGCCCAGATTTGGGATGATCAGGGCTAATAATAATAATAATATAAAGTATAAAGTACGTGTGTGGCAACCCATGACGAAACACATTTCCGAAACCTAAAGAAATAACAAAAATGTGTACAATAACATAATTTATCGCTAAAGTTTATCATTCGGGCGTACATGCCTACTAAATTCGTATCTCTGATATATATTGCGATGATTTAGCGTCAGTTAGTGACTACCAGTCGACTGTAACTCACGGTGAGTATGTTTATTGATTTACACCAATTTACACTAAGTCATTCTTTTGCAGATCGCTGTATTATTACAAGTACCTACCTAATATATTTCTGATCAAATTCGTGCGTGCTGTTGTTATACTACCTACTGGGGCTATTGAGTAAATCATTAAATGGGGCTATTTAAATTCAATTCAATATCACACGAATTTAATCAAAACTATAATTACTACGAGGAGTTGGAAGTGGTAAAATACTGAAGGGAAACTCAGATAATAAGCACTTTGATTGGTACACAAAATGCGAAATAGGTAACGGGTTGAACAGATTATCCTTTTAACTAAGGTACGGTAGATAAATTAATACTCGTCACATAAAGAGTTGCGTAAATAACAAATTTATAATCGTTTATCAGACAGTAATGACTCGCCTTTCGCGTGGCAAACAAAAAATATATTAAAAACTCAAGCACAAGGCATTCATTTTGGTGTTTCAATAATTACGTTCTAAATATACCTACAAAAGTGTATGTTTTAACCGCCAACTAGATAGACCTATTAGATGCCACTTCAAATATTGTATGATATAGTGATCATTAAAATTTGGCGGAGTACAGACCTATCGGGAGAAAATAGCTATCTGATTTTGATTGGTCTTGTGCAAAGCAATAAAAATTAGCTTGCGGTCGGACAGTTTATAGAAGTATGACTAAGTTAGTAGAGCACGAGCGCGAGTGCCTAGTTATGCGGTGTCTATAGGTATCTGGTCGATGGTTTCTACAAAAAGACTACAACTAGCGGCTTAGTAACAAATAATTAATATTATAACAAATAAATTTATATACAGTATCTTCCATTTCCAGAATACAAAATGGCACCGTTATTATATAAAATGGATGGCAGTCCTCCTGCGAATGCTGTTAGGATGCTCGCAGATATTATTGGACTGGAATTTGACTTCAAAGAAATGGATTTTGTGGCTAAAGATCATAAGAAGCCAGACTTTATGAAGGTAAATAGGTATTTATGTACTATTAGCATCGCCTGCCTGTGATCTACCTCGATCTGTGGAACTGCCTCGGAGATCCAGTGGTAACCGTGTTTGGTCCTGGGGTTCGATTCCCGGGTCGAGCAAAAAGGTCTTTCTAGTATAAGTACCTAGAATCTTAGATATAGCTCGAAGTTTGGAATTGTGCCCGATGAACGGCAATAGGGAAAAGTGGGTGATATTCAACTCTGCCTACACCTTCGGATAATACAGGCGTGATGCAATGCTATGTAGCTTTGCCTATGTTATGTACGGAGAATCCCAAAAGCACGAAATCCCCGGATTCAAAAAGAAAAACAGAACATAAGTTGCTTCCGGGTGAAATTCGGGGTCGGAAAGCCCCTGCCCCTGTCTATTAAAGTAGACACGGGAAAAATTGAAATGATTGTTCGAGAGTGTGATTCAATCCGGGATCGCCTAAAACCAATTATTTTTCGAGAAAAAAAATCCAGAAGCTTATTAGTCCGGGCTAAAATACTGTCAGAATTTTTATTCCAAAATATGGCTTCAGTAAGCAATAAAATAGTCTACGATGGACTGCGCCCGCCCAAGTACCGAATCCCTCGTGATTACGAATGATTTTAGGTGGGAAGGTGGCAGTAAAATAAGGCTCTATAGGATTGGAAAACCATAAAGGAGCAACAATTCGACCCACCGACTCAATCACGCAAAAACAGAATTTGATAAAACTTGGCACAGAGAAGTTTATAGTCTGCAATAACATTTAGGCTAGTTTTTATCCTAATATCACGCGGGCGAAGCTGCGAGCTAAAAGCTCTACGTAGTTTTTTTTTACAAGTATTTTTATTTGCAGTTGAATCCCATGGGCACCATACCTACCTTAAAGGACGACGATGGTTTTATCATTTCTGAAAGGTAAAAATCACTTAATTATGTATGTATGTATGTAAGTACCACAATTTGAGCGTATGATTGCTACAAAATTTCGTGTGTGTACTGGGTTTGATACCGATCCAATCGAAGACGGTGAGGTTAATAATGTACTTGTAATTCCACAGTCATACAATAATGAAGTACTTGTTGACAAAGTACGGCGGTGCTAAAGCAGAGTCTTTGTACCCGAGCGAGGTGCGCACGCGCGCCCTCGTCGACCAGTGCTTGTTCTTTGATACCGGTGTCTTCTTCATCAAGCTTAAGGTTATTGCTGTAAGTACCTAATTTCCTCAAATAAAATCACCTCAAATTTTAGAGAACCCCCGGTTTTTAGAGCTCATAAACATCAGCTGGTTAACATCAACAGGCAACAAAAAATCGTTCAAAATGTCTTTAACAAACTTATTTTCAGACCTTAAAATTAAATTCAGTCATCTTTCATCAATATTTTAAGTGTGGGTATACTTAACGCGTTAAGTGCGTTACGGGGTTTAATAAGCCCCGTTCGAGACTTCCCTTCTCTGATGATAAAAGATGAAAAAAACCGAATGTTTTTACAGTTTGTTACAATTGTTTTATAATCAGTTACTTAGAATTGTATTACTCTTAAAATACACAAATTATTAATATAGTAAGTTCTCTGTTAAGAAAACAAAACCCGGACTACAATATAGCCCCGCCTTGTCTCTCCCTGGATGCCCTCTCAACTAGAATAAATCCGGAAAACCCGGTTCGAACCTGCGTGGCGGCTAAAATGTCGCAAACACTATCTATCTCTATCGGTTAGGGATGATTAGAAAGAGACATAACAGTGCTCGCAATATTATTTGCTGCGCAGAGGAAATCTTAGAAAATGTTAAACGGAACTGGAATAGCGCGCGTTCCTCTCTACCGAGGTATTAACAGTTTGTATTCAAAAACTGTTCGCGTTTCGTGAAATGACATTAAAATATGCTTAATTTTTTTTTGAGCAGCTGTATATTTTTAAATGTTTCCAGTTGCCTGCAATATTCGGTGACTCAGTAGGACCGACCGACAAGGACAGGGAGGACATCGACGCTGGCTGGAGACATACCTAAGTGACCACAAGTTTGTGGCAGCTAACCATCTCACTATCGCCGATCTCTCTCTGGGCGCTACTGCGATATCTTTGCAGTGTATGCATAAGCTCGACCCCGCTAGGTAATTGGTATTCGTTTTTCATAATACATATTTTGATTTGAATCACTACAATCTCTACACATTTTAGAAAATTCACTTTCGTGCATTTTCGAACTGTCGGCGTAGTACTTTGACCCTTACTGCTAAGCCGGGGGTCATATGTTCGATTCCACCCAAGATAGACTAAACAACAATTTTACTGACAAGATTTTAACTCATTCACGGAAAAATCAATCAGATGCATCCTTTTTCCGTATGACGGCAGTACAGACCACGACTTAGATAATTTTTAACATCGTCTCTTAGCATTAGGCTAATTCAATATCTCGCCGGGCTGTTCGGTGAATTCAGTAGCGAATCCCGTAGCCCGCCATAAAAGGGTGTCCGACGGAACACAGGTTTTAGTGGGTAGACCGGGCCCGGCCGCTTGGAGCTGAAGACCCTGCGGGGTCTCGCTCGCCCTGTGCTCATCCGGGGCGAAGTCATGCATAACGTATTACGCGTCATAAAAAAAGGCTAATTCAATATCAGTTGCAGTGCAGTTGCAGTTAAGTTTCGATCATATTAACAACCCTTTTCATAATTTTGACAACCGCTGTCTGTCAGAGATACGCTCGCGTCAAGTTCGCGTCACGCGAGGGCTTTAGCGTAAAGTACGTTATTTAAATGAAAATTACAAGAATACTATATTGCACTAAGACGTAAACTTAATTGTAACTGCACAGTAACTTGATCGGCGCACCATGAAATTAGGTACGTGAATTAGTAGGTATACAGTCAAGATGCGGTGATGCGCATGACACATGAATTTAGAATTAACGAACGCATTATTGCAATATTAAATTTAAATGCATCATTATTGAAATAAAACTACTTTTTAACGGATTTAAAAAAAGTTTTATTTTTAAATATTTTTTTATCATTACAATACTTACAGGTTCCCTCGTGTAGCTGATTGGTTATCCCGTTTGAAACAAGAGTCATTTGTCAAGAAAATCTTATTGCCCGGAGTTCAGCAATTGGAAGCTGTAATGAACATATTTTGGCAGAAAAATAGAGAAAGCCAATAAACTTTTATGACTTGATTTTTCTTTGTGAATTTTTTCATCTTCATTATTTACTGTGCCTTTGTTGTCCTGTAAGAAAAATATGCTATGTGATGGACTTTAGTACATATTCATATCTATTGATGTAGGGACATCGCATCACATCGCTAAAAACCTATGCTTTTTTGCCATTAATATGGTTGACATACAGACATCTAGTGGATATTACGTGTACTATTAGATTTTATGCAAGCTTTTTATATTTGGCGTTAGATAGCGCTGCTTGTCTAATAGATTTGAATTCTACTTACTAATTTACTACAGTTATAGAAAATATTTCGTAGGATCGCAAATAGAATTAGGAATCTTATTATTATGCTTAACTCTTAAAACTAAAACTTTGGAATAGTTGTTTAAGAAGTGACTAATGGGAAATTTTAGTATAGAATTTTAATTTACATATAAAAGCGCCATCTAGTCCGTAGCACTTGTAACAATTGGTTCATTTTTAAGCGTGCCATCTATTAGTTACAGTGATAAACTTTTAAGTTACCCACGTGCGACCTTGCTATGCAACTTTCGAACTTAGTTCGTTGAAACAAGAAACAACGATGATGGTTGGTCAGGCTTGGAATTTGAATGGCGAGGCTCGCGTGGATTCGGTTGAGTTCGAGTTTCAACGGAACTTCGTCGTCAGAAACGTGTATGACGAAGTGCGGTCGACTCGTCGATTCGCAGCTGTCCTGTCGCGATTGTCAGTTTAAAGTTTTTCGAAACGCGTGTGTAAATAAACAAAATTATTACTTTTCATTGCGATCTATAATGAAGTGATATTAATGTTTGTTTATCAATCGTGTCGATACCTGTGGAGCGTTTGAATGAATCCGTTACCGCTTCTCGCAATGACAAGGGAGAGCACTCGGTTACCTTTTGAGAAACCGGAGGCATTAAAATGTTTTATGTGGTCTACCGTATAATCGATGCTATATTTACGTAAATAAGTGTATACGTTGATAATAAGGATCGAAGTGATTGTTTTGTGACGCTTGGAGTTCTCAATAACCGTCGTTTCGACTCGGTCGACAGTCGTTTACACGTTAAAAATGAATGCTTACAATAAATGGTACAATTCGAACGTTATCCAGTCGGTTGAGTTCACGACAGCGCCAGATGGACTCCTGGAGTTGTCTGAGGAGAGGCTCCGCAGCATCATGCGGACGGAGCCCATCACAGACGTCTACCACGTAGAGCAGACACCCTTTGCAAGGTAAGGCCAATTCTACCTGATACAACAATGTATTTTTTTGTTAATAGAACTGCGTTGGAAACAATAAACCCGTTTTTCTTCATGCTGTAGACTTGTTAAATCTGTTCAATTCATCACTTAAAAACTGAATAACTTCAAAACTTTTAAAAGTTAGGCTATCCCAATTAAAAGTTTATTAAGTTTACCCAGCCTACCAGAAGTTATTTTTTCTTAGCCTCATGCAAAGCAAAACTCTATAATAATTAAATTACTGTAAATATATTTTTTTACAAAACATGTTTTTAATGATAATGTTAGGGATGGCATAAAAAGTGATAATAAAATATATTTTACACTTACAGTGTACCACCTCTCATTATCACAGCCTTCTTGATAAGGTGACTGATAACTTTGATAAGATAGTACCAACCCCTCCATATTTGTCTCAGTTGTCTTTTGTTATGTTAAGTAACTTACCTAGGCACCATACTCACGTTATACCAGTTTAGAAAATGATTGTTCTAAGCTAACTTCCAGAGGAGGTTAGCTATAGGATGGTTAAATTTTTTATGTTTAAAGTAACCCATAGTGTTTTCTTTCATTACTCTTATGATATTTGAGAGAGGTGTCTAAGTTTGTTAGGTAATTACTTTATTATAATAATTGACAGATGTATTTTTTTTTGTTCGAAAGAGATTTATTTTAAAATGATATTGTAGTACATACTCATCTGACACCTGTTAACATCTGTTATTTCCTACCAGACAGTTTACTTTTAAATTTTGGAATTTTACAGGAAAATTGCCAATATTGAAATAAATATTATGTAACAGAGCATCACACCTCTAACACACAGGCACCTCTATTACGCACAGGTGTAGGCAGAGGTGAATATCACAAATTTTTACGTAACAGAGGGCAAGACTATTGCCATTCATCAGGCACAATTTCAAACTTTGAGCTGCATTCAAGATTCTTTAAGTATATTAGAAAAGTCTTTTTGCTCAACCTGGGAATCAAATCCTGTATATCACGGTTAAGCTTATCACTGGTCCACCAAGGAATAGAAAAATGTTTAAATAATGTTTAATGTTCATATTATCAATATTATGAATGCGAAAGAAACTCTGTCTTTTACACTTTCATGCCTAAACTACTAAATTGATTCAAGGAACATTAGTACAGATGTAGTCTAGAACCTGTGAAAGAACTTTTGTTTCTTATCCTATTACTAGCAGGCTTAGGCGCTGTCGGAATCATTTACTAATAATTATGTACAAAACTACTTATTTATTGTCATACGAGTAACATACCATCTTCCTCACACTTGTATTACCCAAAGGTATGTATAGGCACAGGTGTATATCCGGCACTCAAAAACGCATGAATGCATAGGATTAGACTGCCCCATCCCATGTGAATACGGCCTCATGTGTGCCCAACAAATAGCAGTGGTCATAGACAAGTTGTGTGGAGGAAGAATACTTGAGGCTTCACAGTGTCAAGGAGAAGCACTAATATCCAACTGGGTAGAAGTGCTTTGGGTTTACTAGCCCCATTGATAAGCCTATTGCTGTTTATCTGGCATTTCCCCAACTTTGAACTGCTTCAACTACAATTCAAACTCAGGATTTTATGTTTAATTTTACTGTCAAAAAGGTTTGTTTGCTTATTTCCAATGTCATTACAAAATTAAAACAAATATGTCTGATGCAGTGAAGGAAAACATTATAAAGAAACTGGCATGTCTTGTGAGGTCCTATTATATTTATCAATCCTCACAAGGTGAGAGTTCAGATATAGAGCCTAAATTTTAGGCCTAATCTTTGAAGATAGTTGATAGGAGCCCCCAATACAGCATTGAGAACTTATTTTAAAATATATAAACAACTAGTAAAGATCAGATTAAAAAAAAGTTAAAAAAAAATGTATACTAAAGTTGTCTGGTCTGAGCTTAAAGAACCGGTCAAGTAAAAAGAATTTGTGGCAATTAGCAGGTCCTCCATCATTTGATTCAGGCGTCTACCAAATATGAAAAGTCCACCTAAAATAAGTAGGTACGTCTAAATACAGTAATAATTAAGTAGATACAATAATATACCTACTTCAATATCATGGACAAGGTCTTGATGACGTCAGTTGTAATTATAAGCAGTGACGTTTTGCACCATGTGGTGTTAGTTTGAGTGATGACTTGTAAGTAGGTACTGTGCGAAATAGTATTGACTACATAATACAATATCAATTTAAATTATCAAGCTGAGAACTTGAAGTTTTTGTAGCATCTTTAGCAAGATGTAGTTGACAACAGTATGTAGCAGTCTGTTTTTTACGTTTTTAACATATCAAAACGGCCGATGATTCTAAGTCACAAATCTCATTTTAACTCTCAATGACTATGTACTAAGTTTTCGCTTTCCGTCGTCGATATTTTTCACGGCAACTATATTGGCTCATTTATTTTATTTGATAGAAAAAAATCAACCGGTAAACAGATGGGTGAAGGTCAATCTTAGCTCAATTTACCTGGGATATTGGACCAATGGCATTACTGCCCAAAAACAAACCAGATATAACCAATATTTCTATCAAAGTATGCTTCTATTGATAAAATGTTGTTCAAGGTTTATCTAAAAGTTTATCATGTGATTCCTAATTTTGTAACGTCATTTTGATATAATATCTGATAAGAATGTACCTAATTATCTTTTCATCAAATTAACGGAAAGTACACAACCTACGAGTTTGTTTAGCTACATTGCTGCGTAAATTGCTGATAGGTAGGTACCTACCTACCAGCAATTTACTTACAAAATTTTAGCTTTAAAACCAGTTTTAAGTAAAAGGCAGGAGAAGTTCATCATAAACTGGATATGCAAGTTCTTTCTAATAACTTCATACGAGTGACGGTACATTCAAGCAAAGTTAGATGATTTCTACGATTAGACGGCTGAAGTAATTTATTTTGTACTTACAAAACTAACTATCGGAATTAGCCTGCGGTCACACTGTTACGGCTAGTTTAAGTGAAATTTAACATTTATACAAACAAGGGCCGACTGCAACAGCGTTTGAGTAAATGAAAGGAGTCGTTTAGCACCCGCCAGCACTGCGGTTATTGGCAATTTCTCCACGCGACGTCGCCTGAGGCGCCTAGTTTCCCGGGAGCCAGCGCAATAGCAGTTTTTGCTCGTCCGCCGACGACGCCGGCGCTGCCGAGATGTAATCGTGGACTTTCTACAGCTGAGCGGTTGGTCGCCGAAGTGGTTTCACTTTCATACGGCGGCGGAATGCGGTCGGACCTCCGACCCGCGTCTGCCGTGTCACTACACGAGCTTCCTCCCCTCAAAAACCCTTAACGTGTCCGGAACGCATGCATTAACTGAATGAACATGACGGTGTGCTGTGCCTGTGACACGCTTTACATAAGATTGTCTCCTGTAACGGTATTCTTGTACTCGTCTCGCCTGCGAAGGACTTATTCCTGATATCTTTCTTTGGACTGTAGAGTCGTGGCAGAATTTTAATTCTACAAGCGTCCCAAATACCTGCATTGGATGCCGGCACCGACAAGCGCGCTATCCGTGCTAATATCTTATTCGTGTCGTTAGTGTGAAATGCCAGCCGTTTGGCACCCGCGGCGCCGTCCTCAGCGTTCTCTCGCGGCCGATGCACCGCCCTGGCTTGCACCAGCTAATTTCGGGACCGTTGCATCACGCATCACTTTCGGTTTCGTTTGTCACGCGGCTATTTCGGATCGAGTGTCGATTATTAGAACGCTGTTTTAGCCGTAGCGATCTGAAAGACGTTTCAACAAATTCAACTGCAGTTCTAGTTAGCCACTAGCAAAAAGCTAAGGAAATCAGTTAACTGTGTTGCTATCGACTTTACCTTGCATTTCTTATTCAAATAGGAGTACGGTAGCTAAAAGAGGACACAATAAGGCTACGTCTGTGTTTCAAAGTCGACTTCTACTCGTAGTATGCAGCGAGTGTCGACAACGGCGCGGCGGCGTGCTGCAGTAATCTCGAGTTTGCGAAACGAAACCCGATCCGTATGCAGCGGCACGCGAGCGAGGCCAGCCCGTCCACCTCGCCTCACATGTCCGTTCCTTATCTACTTTATTTCCCAAGTGCTAGTTTGCTAGCCAATAGTGACACCCTTTAAGGTCGACTAGCACATGGTCACCTGTTTCGGGAGTCAGGACAACCTTGGACGCCCTCCCGGTTGTGCAATCAGAAGCGAGAACGCACATGTCGTGTTGTGGGCGATCCCAGTTTGAGAACAATCGAACCTCTCATTCTACAACACGGTGGCTGGAATGCGGGCTTTTGATATTGTTACCACATCAACAGTAACTGTGGGCCAATGTCAACACGGCTGCCGTATTGACTTTTAGATTGTCTGTATGGTAATGAGATCTTGGCTGATCTGCATCGCATCGCGTCGTATCAGTCAGTAGCACTTTTGTGTAGGCGACTAGATTTTCCGAGACTCGGGTTGGGCTTCACTGTATAATGCGCGCAGTGCGTAGCGAAAGTCTCGTTGACCTTCGGTGACTAGATACGGCCCATAAAGGTATGAGTAATTCAGTATCTACTCGATAAACCTAATTACAAATCAACCACGATACAGATATGCGTTATATGGGTTGAATGTTGTGTGATTAGTTCTTTACTATGACTTCACTAACCTAAATTACAAGGTTTCTTAAATGTCAAGTAATCTCGCCGTTTCTAAGGAACAAGCTAGTTGATACTCTCTTAAATCTAGTGTTAAATTATCTGAGAAGAAGCATTCGTGGTATTAATCAGATGGCTGAATTATTAGCGAGATTATGATCGGCTCTCCAGACGTCGCCACTATCCTGTCTATCGTTGATAATATTTTATAAGTGTTAAATATCTAGTAACAGTCTTGAGAACGTACTGGTAAAATATATCCCTTTTGATTTGAGTCGCTTTTTTTTGTTGCATTATTTTCACATTTTTTTTGTTTACTCTTTATTTGTAGTTTGTTGTTCTCAGTTAATAAATGGCCTGAAATCAAGAAGCATCTAAAATTGTTATGATAAATGTAATTTAGACGTAAAAATATTTATTTTAGATTAATGGTTCAGTGTGCCAAATTGTTGTGCCATTTAGTTGATTCATACGTGAATCACGAAGTTACGAGTTTGTGATGTAACACATGGACATTCCCAAACCGAGTTATTGGGACACGTTTGTAATATTTGCATGTAATGGAAACTGATACTTTCGTTTTAAAAGTTTACTACTTTAAATGATTGGTGGTAACAATATTGCCTGTTTACAATTTTATTTTTAAAACATGCCTGTCTACTATCGCATTAGTTAATTACAAGTGCACCCTATCGGGGTGGCTATCATCACTAGCAGACGCAATATATTTAAACTAAAAACAATGTTCACAGAGAACTAATATTGACTTGTCGCGGTTACTTTGTTTGCACTCTTTAATGGATGCGGTTCGTCGAGATTCTACATACATTCGCTGCCATAACCTTGGCCGGGGTTCACTGACTCGTCCGTCATACACGCATCTCGCTTGTCTTTAATTGTACACTTCCGGAGTATTCCTATAGCCGGGACCTATGGTATCGGCCGTCGCCGTCAGCCGTCACGTTCACGTGCATCCTGCGTAGAATGCGTTCTATTTATATATATACAATCTGAGGAGCGTGCCGTCGACTACACACCAATAAGTGATTCACGCCGCCGCCGACCCGTTCAAATGAACATTTTATCACCAGTTTACTAATTTCGAGATATACATGTGTCGGCGCTGATGGATCCTACGAGTCGGGCGGGATCGTATCGGTCGTAAACGGCGGTGTTATTCCAGCATACCTTAGCGGGGATTTATAGCGCGTCGACCGGCGCTGCGTAAATATAATTAGAGAGGCTATTTATCAGCACGGCGGAAGGGCGCTCGCTATCGGCGCCGTAAATCTTTGGCGGGCCCTGACGGCTCAATCCGGCGAAGAAATGGAATGTCATGCTAATCGCGGTGAGGACCAAGGGTGATTTGTCCACCACTCGCGGATCTATCCCCCATACGTTACAATCAGATGGGATTACCAGCCCGGCGGCGTCTTGGCCTATTTGCGTAGACGAGCCGAGACGAAGCTGATTCTGAAGGATTAAAATAAATTTATAATGATGAATTTAATTTAAACGAGACAGTATTCTAGTACTTAGTAAGGTATTTAGAGGCGATTACCGTCTAGCTAGATGAAATTTCAGTGCCAAATTATAAAATTTTTGCTGTTGACCATTGATCGTATCATCTATGAAGTATTTACATATAAAGCGCAGTGTGTTTAAATTGAATATGTAACACAATGCATAAGCAGTATGTGGTAATGTGTGGCATGCCAGATAGTATGGCCGCGGGGTGGTCAGGACCAGCCAAGTATTAGCATAACCGTGCAGATCTGAGCGCCATCGTCCCGAGGCAGTTCTGTGGTCCAAGCGCACGATACTATGGCATCAATTATTGGTATTCTTTATTTTTGTACTGTGCAATGAGATTCAATAATTATTATTATTGTATTGCAACTTACCTTAAAAACTAACTTAACCTGACCGGTCCTGGATTTTTATTATATTCTCTTAGACATCTTTTGAATACAAGGTAACAAACATTAGACCTTTAGGCCCCTAGAATTATTCCTAAAGGCCTGTAGTTGGACTTCTGGCGTGGAAGTGGACGTCGGCTGGCTTAACGTCTTCGTAGTCAAATTCACTATATTCTCAACGAAGCTATTTTCTGTCAAGTAAAAGTGAGTAATCACTTATACCACACAAATGAAAAATATTTTCACTGCGATGCAAAACTCCAATACGCCCATGAATATTTAATAGGACACGAGTCCCAGCCCTGACCTTTATTTTGGCCTTTCGTTGCGCCCATTGTTCTGTGTCCAGCCCTTTGTGGGACTTATCTAATGTTAGTTCGTTTTGTTTCATGTAACTACACTATTTATACAATACAGTAGTGTATGATCATTTTGCTCTCGGAATAACTAAGTGAATGTTTTGATTAGTACAGAATACATTTTTTGATTTCTCAAGCTATGGAGGCGAAGGCGTTTAGGAGATTTAGTAGAACTTAGTTATAAAAGATGATATCTGTCTATATCGATTGGACTGAATGGACTAATCGTAAAGTAGCCGAAGTTGTAACTGGCAACAAATATTTTCCGTTGTGCTGACGTAACCAATGACCGATCTAGCAATTATCCTTTCGATCGTGATGATGACTCAAGTCGTTTGCCAACCTGCGGGACACCAAAACTGTATTAATTAACCTTTTTCGAATGATGACTAATTAAATAAGTATTTGCATTGGAATATTTCGTTAGATTCGTTGGTTGTGTCTTTATTAAAAGCAGCGTAATAATCTTAGATTTTACAAGCTATGAACATCCTTCCAAATTGATATTTATTAGGTACTTATTAGTGAAAGTTTGTTTGTTATTTTTACACATATCGTGGACCTGCCCGTGATTAATGAACATAAAAAGACTTGTATGCTTTTTGTACCGGAATAGAGGCACGGCGTGAGCGTGGATAGAACTGGAATACTATTGATGTGTTCCTGTACAAGTTCAATGTTCTTTGAATGATGAACTGAAAACTGCCTCACGGAACGTTGTTAACGTGTCTAAAAAGGCCATTAGGAGGGAGAGCCGTCGGCTACATGTCGTCACTCAGCTCACGATTTTTTGTCGCCAAACGCTGCTAGTTATGTTCCTCGTCGGTGCTTTTATTAACGATTGTAACCCGATCCGACGTGTTTCGGTCTCCTACCATTCGGCCCACATGAATAAATTAATTCAAACGCTGATACACCTACGTGTTGAACTAATACGGACTCTTGTAATAATAAGAACTTAATGATGTCGAACTTTATTGCAATTATTGAAGTGATGCAAAAAAAAATTACACCGGCAGTAATAAACTCGCAATAATAATTGCTGTCAATCGATTTTGGAACCAAAAAAATAGTATCTACTATAATCGGGTTTGTTATTTGACGCGCTTATGAAGTCTGACCTGACAAAACAGTTAAAAACGATCGAAAACTCCAATAATCTTACTGAAAAGTTTTGGGAGAAAAAGGGTCGATACGGAATCTTAGCTATGTGTGAAATTAAAAAACCCGTGAAATGGAGTGCGCGGCGGAAGAACACGCCAAAATTAATGTGTATGAGTGTTCTCGCACAATCCGCGATCTTCTCGCTCTCACTCAGCGGCAATCGTCTGAGCATCTCTTTCTACCGTCAGTTGTTCGATTTTGGGTGTGTATGGACGATGACAAAGCGTCACTTTCTACGGGACGCACGCGCAACGGCAAATGAAGTGTGTCGCGTACGCAGACAGCTGCGCGATAGACTTTGCTCTAATGTGCGCCGGAAACCATCAATTTAGATAGTGTGCTGGATTGCCGCCGCGAAGCATCAGCCCGTAGGATGCAACTGTTACACGGAGGAAACTGTGATTTACGACCTTCATTGTTTTGTGCCCGAGATCACTGTACTCTTGCACCGCATCCTAGTTTAATTGAACTTATACAATTCCCAACGAGCTTTGAATACAATGCCACTAGTTCAATGCTGGATCTCATGATTATTCAAGGTTAAATGCTGATTTCCAAAACGAAGGAAACCGTTATAAACCTAACCGCTTTACGATGCATCTGTTACGAATTCCTCCCTAGCAACAGACAGTGTCCGTTTTTTCCCCAAGTGTGCTGTTTGGTTTGAGTCAGTCACACAATGCATGAAGGTAGCTTTAATAATTTATTAAAAGTTTAACGCGTCAACGCGCATTATTTGTTTAGACTCATAAACTTTTAATTCGCATAAAACTGCATAAACGCATAGTTCACACGGTAAATGAAACTGCACTCGTAATCTGATAGCATAAGTTTGAAACTATTCATTAAGAACGATATTATTACACGTGACTGCACGGCAGGGTGGTTCCGCCAGTCTGCGTTATGGTCATCGATTAAATTGATAAAGGCATCGCATTTTGCATGTTATCGGCTACTTTCTCGCGACGAGCGAGCGGCACGCTCTTGTCCAAGTATTGTTTACGAAAAGCGGGTCAGAAGAAAGCGATAGAGGGGCGAGAGCGGCTGGTCACTGATATCTCCCGATGAGAGGTCACGGCCATTACACGAAAATAAACTGAACGCAGATATTGGACAATGGCGTATAGAACGTTTATTGCTACTGTAAACTGTAACAGCTGCAGATTTTTTGTACGAATCTGTGAACTAACGATAATGGAACCGATTTCTCTTTTTGCTCATTTATCTGTTGCTAATAGACTCTGTGTTTGTTGTGCTGGATTTTTTATTTGCTCCGATGGCACTTTCAAAATTCATTTCTTGTAAGAGTACTTTTGTAAATGTAGGTAGGTACTAAGATTTGCTGAACTGTTTGAGTTTATTTGTACACTTGCACTGCCATCGCTGGCGTAGCGTTCTGTGTATCGAATCAGGAATGCATTCGCACACGATGCCCGCCGCTGTGGTACTTGCTGGTTGTTACATACGTATGCTTACTAGACAATAGTCTCGTCGTTGATACTCTTTGTTTAAGTGTTCTCGTTTCAAGGTCGACAAGTGCGATGTTCTTTACTTTATATATACCCTGTTTTATAACTGCACATTTCCTTATGTATTAAAATTTACTACAGCCTACTTATTTAACAGTGGTCCTCTCTTAATGTTAAGACCTTACACTTTTAAGACTATCATCTCTGTTTTTATAGTCTCTAGCATTGTACCTTTAACCCGATCGTTAGGTAGTTAGTGTTTTAGTTCTATTACTTACTAAAATTTGGCCTGTGTTACGTTAATTTTATACTGAATAAGCATAGCCACTAAAACATATTAATATAGTGTAATGATCGTTATTTAAATAAACTATATGTGGGTTGCGCCTACGCAGGAGATCAATAATTTATGAGACGTAGTCAATTACCTTTTCATAGTTCATGTAAAATCATAACATTTAATAACACGATTTATACAAATAGAATCGCATAAAATATCTTCAATATTTAGTTATAAGGGTTTATATAGTATCGCCTGGCGCTCTTCGAACTCTACGAGGTTGACTTGGGCCTTGTAAACAAAGGTTTCGTTATGTTGGTATTACTGACTTTAAACAAGTATGCCTAGATAGTGTAACAACAATAACAATGCACACAGTGTAAGATTACTGGCTGATTTGTCGCTAATATCTTATTATAGGTGCATGGGAACGAAGCCAAGTTGTATTGCGGAGGCATTCTGTGTCGTGTCACTAGGCTGCTCTGTATAGAAATGCATGATTCAGATCTTTTACTACTGTTACACTATCGAGAGATCGTAAATTTTAACATTTTAGTTTTCCTACTGCATATTATATAAATATGTAAAGTGGTGATGACTGAACGGTTTCGGTTGCGTTATATATCTAGAACTAGGTAGTATATCAAGAGGTAGTATTAATTATTGTTGCAACGAAGCGATATAGGTTTTAATTTATGACCTTAATTTTCTCTTAGGTCACCTGGAACCTGGGTTTCGATTCTCGCGCCTTATACATTTATCTCTTATAGACATTTGTCAAACAAAATGGCGATTTCTTTTATTTTTCAATGACATCCTCCATATTTTTCCACATTAGTGCGCTTTAGACATTTACTTTAATAGACGAATGTCAAAAAATCGCGGATGTCATTGATAATCCATCCGCGTCATTGAAAATCATGGTGAATTCAACCATATTTGTTCGACATATGTCTGTTAGAGATTCCGAAAGAAATGGCGTATACCTAGTTAATGTAGGTTGCGGACTACGCGTTGTATGTCCGTGCGTTGAGTGGTAGATTTATCTCTCTTTAACGTGACATCCTGAGAATACGCAAATTACTTTTTAATCGACATTCGCCATTTTTTTCGTCATTTCGAGGTCGAGATAAATGCCTAAAGCGCGAGAATCGGGAGCCAGGGCCTCTGGACAAAATACATGGTGAAGGTATAGCGAAAGATCGAAAATAACAAAATGTATGAGATTGACATTTAAATTCGAAATCAGTCTGTCAGTCAGTCTCACATATTTTGGGCTACTCGAACTTTCGTTATCGCTTCGCTTATTATTTTGTGTAGACAGGTCTTGTGCCTTCTATTTACTAGGTATAGAAAGATTACAGACTACAATATTTTTTGTTATTAATAGGTACTTCTACTCTGTATTACCTGAAGGTGTACGCAGATATGAATATCACCCACTTTTTGCCGGATATGATTAGGCCCTACAGCCCTATTCAGATTTCCTAAGTATATTAGAAAAGCCCTGCTGCTCCACTCGGAAATCGAACCCTTACCAATAATCCACTGCAGAGGCGGATTTTTATTAAATAGTTTATTATCGAAGTCAATAATTGATTAATTGATTTCTTACAAACATGGCCATGAAAAGTATAATCCTAATGTGTAACGTAAGCGTTATAAGCTCCTTAAGCGAATTCGAAGTATGACAACCAACACCATATTCGCTATAAGGAAGGATTAGCTCAATGCTACAAGTTTATCTGCTTCTACAGCTTAATCTCACTTAAAATATAGTGGACTGTATAGTTTTTAAATCTCTTAAAAACTATTATAAGCCAAAAAACTGATTAATTCAGTTTTAAAGCAGGTAATTAAACGCGAGGCAAATATAATTCCCCGATCAAGCAACGATGACTTTTTATATACTCAGAGAATCTTAGTTGCATCTCGAATGTTGTTAATTATTACTACTACTTAGTTAAATTGTATTTGATATTACATGAATGTGGTCCATTGCAGAAAATTAATGTTGAGCAGTAAATTATACAAATTATATGACCAGTTCCAGAATCAAGAAAGCTTAAAAAAATTAAGTGGTTAAACAAACTATTAAATTTTTTAAACTTTTGATGTCTTAGTAATATTACGTTGCATACTAGTTTTTTAATTTATTTTATACGTTGCTGTCCTTTCAAGGCATAATTAAAAACGTAATAAGATGGAGCAAAAAACTTCCGTATTACGAGCACGTGTTGAATCGTTTAGTGTTTGTTGAGAACCCAATTTGAACACCACGTGGGTGGTAGAATTAGTGGTCACCACTTACAGGAATGTTTTTTCGACTTGTCCAAATATAAGGATGAATCAGACCTCCTGCGTAGTTGTGAGATAGCTAAAAGATACGTTTTTGGGTTTACTTGTTTTGGAGGCAACGTCTTCCTAAATAGGAAACATATAATATAGGCTTCTTACAATTTTCTATTATGCACGAGAAGTGTAAATTGCTAGCTTGACTCTTTAAAACATTAGAAAATAGAAAGTAGGTACACATTTTCTTAAGTGGTAAGAATATTTCCTGAAAATAAAAATAGATTCAAGGTTTATCTGACGCCAGTGACCTTTTCTTGAATATTTCTTGTGAAGCTGACTAAATAGTATGTAATCTCACTTCTTTGACAGCAAAACATAACAAAACCAGTTGTCACAAAGATTAGCATCTAACTATACTGATGACATATTTCGTCGGCAAATCTACAAGGAGTTTTTGCTCAGCAAATTCTAAGATAAACATTTAAAGAAGAACCTCGTGGTTAATGGCCTGCCTCTAGGACTTGATGCCGATCTGTACCCGGATTTCCCAAGACCTGCAGTTGAGCTGCCCAACCTTATATTAATTAGGTACAGTCGAAATGACCTCACTTCACCTTCAATTCAATTAAATACCTGGGCTGTTGGATGGTTAGATGCGAATGTGAATTTGAGTATCAAGATAGTCAACACTTAAAGTAGGATGCGGATATGCGATTAACTTAATGATGTTTTCCTTTACAACTAGCACACAGTAAATCTCTTGATTATTTCCAATTAATAATAACCGGGTAATTACATTTGTACATGCATGGGTAATTAAAAGCTCGCCAAGGGGCCTTTCTCACTTTCGGGCCGTAATTTGCTACTTAGCTTAGAAATCGTTGGTGTCAAGAAACATTAAAATTGACACTTGAAGAGTGTGTTGTGTACTTGTTGTAATTATTTGACTAGATTTATGGTACTTACCAGATTTATATAACTGTCATCAGAATGAATGATACCTTCACAGAACATTTTTCGTGCATACATCTTACGTAACACATATCTAAAGATAAGACCAACGTGTTACTAATAAAAGTAATAAACCTCAAGGTAAGGTGATAAAGTTATTTGACAATATTTAAGTTGAAATCGCTGACACTCTACGTTTGATATATTCTGTAGTAAAGATGTCTGTAGTAGTGTTACGATTGTTACTCGAGATTAAAATTTTATATTTTCTTTTTATCCTTTTCCTCTTTAAGTCACGTGTGTACTCTGTAACATCGCATTCCATTCTCAATTCCTGTTATTTCAATTACACGTAGTATATAAATTCTAATTATTCATGGCCTGTAACGTAACACATAGTCGAACGTTTCCTGGTAAAGCTGTTGACAGCTCAAATTACGGGGCATTGATCAAACTGTTGGGTCGCGTTGCTTAGAGATTAGGCTGATCGATAATGTCGCCGTGAAACTGATATCGTTTTAGTAATACTCCCGGAAGGTCAGCCTTGGAGTCGCAAGCCAATTTAGATACTATTGTGTTGATTATAAACACCAATTTACCGTGTGTACTGTGTACGTTGCTGATGAACCTATTTCCGCAAGGCAAATGAACAACATTGTAAATAGTCGGGAAAATTAACTCGAGAACAATAGGTGAATCTTAGTACATATTCAAATTATCTTCAAAACGTTTTACTACCTATTGTTACTTCTAGCACTCAAGGTTTTATCGATGTTCTCATATGAAGTAAATTCAAAATTTCAAGAATTGGACTCACTACGAGTGTAGGATGTTCTTGAGTAGTCATACCTATAATTGACTTAGTATGTTATGATTGGTAATGAAATAGCTGTAACAGCTAAATAAGGGATAAAATATATCTCACAGCGAGGTGCGAGAAATTTCGTATACCAATGATAATCAATGTTCATCGCGAAATGAAACTCCACCTCTGGCGATTTAAATAAACAATCCGATTATTCGCACAGCGTTGACTACGGAAGTTTGGATAGGTACTTAATTAATTTCAGTGGATACTTGACTCGTAAAACGGCAAGCTTATTGCCATTTAACACGGAATGAATGTGGCGACAAACCTGACCTCTACCAGTCTTTGTGACTTAATTTTATCTCAATCTGGCTATTTTATACCTACCAAGACATAGTAACTTTCTTGAGATTAACTGTAGTTACTTTTACATAAACATACATCACACGGCATTTTTTTTATGGTGATTCATTTAGTATTGAAGATGTTTCAGCAGAGAAGAACGAAGTTCGTTTTGAAACAAAACGATTCTATATTGATTACGATTTACTGACATGCGTCATTATTGATAAACTCTATGCGGATTAATGATTAAACGTGTAGCTAAAGATAATAAGCAGCGTCAATTTATTAGATAAGGATAGAAAATTTTCCAATATTTCTCTATTGGAAAATTCTTAATTTCTTCTTCGATAATAACGAGAATCCTTATCAGTTATTAATTGGAATAATACAAGAATCTGCTACTCTAGTGACTGCTATGATAATTTAGTCTTTGATATTGATTCAAATGCGTAATTAAACTGGTAAACCTTTAAGTAGGTAAGAGCGTACTGTACTGGGCGTTTGCACTGCAGAACAAAACATGATATAAGCATAGTCTTATCTCTTTATACTTATCTCTGAACGATAGAGATAGAGTGTTTGCAACATGTTTTCTAGTGATGATTCGCCAGTGGAAACTAGGGGTTAGTTACACTCACCGACATGTTAGCGTGTTAAACGAAGATCTTGTTGAGCTACATTTTATAAAATTAATCAACGTTGTATCAGCACGGACGACGGTAATAGCAATTTATCGGTTGTAAGCTGCAACATTGTTGCACCTGATACAAATTGCGAACACCAACGTTGTGCTACTGGTCCCGCCTTTAGGAATCCCTATGGTGTAACACTGTAACTTGTTAGCTGTCCTATTCGCTTAAATATTGATTTTATTTGCGTAAGCAAATTGGCAGCTTGCGTAACAGATGCTATGCTTATTGAATTTATTATGGATACAAATGGACATCAATGAAAGTTTAATAGAAAACTTTTAAACTTTTACTGTCGCCTAAAGGAGACTGCCAATAATTGATGTCAAAGTTAATGGTGTATTAGAAATGTCCTATTCGAATGAAATAATCTGTCACCTGTCACCACTTTAAGAAAGCAAATCCGAAAACTTTTGCAAAAACGATAACTCTAAATTATGTTACGAAACCTCATTACCATTCTGCATTAATAATTCTAATAGAAAACATTGTGTTAAGACGTTAATAGATAGTCTAATAGAGGGCCCGTCAATTGTAAGGAAGCGTTTCTATCGGACGTTGTTAATAAATTTTATCATTCGTAGTTTCATACATTACGTGCCATTTATCACAATATTGTGTCGGCTGCGTTTTATCTCGATCATGCAAAGCAGGTGGGTGTCTACCTATTCCAATATTAATTGATCCTGCAACGTAGCGGATTGTTTTGTCCTTTTGTTTCGTCTCGAGTTTGGTATTTTGGTACGTCATCATGATTATTGTGGCAGGGGGTTGGGTTGCTCACAGATCTATGATCTTGAGCTTGACAGGTTATTTTAGAAACATTTAGGAAGTAAATTTGGAACGCCCACTTGCTGTAGATTTATGGTTGTTTCGAATTCGTTTTCGTTACCATGTCATTCTGTTGATTTATTCTAAAGAATTAATTAATAGATGTCTTATTATTTTGCTGAATACGTTTAATTCCACAATGTGTTACTAAAAATTGGCGTTTAGCCATATTGCATTGTGCTTAACTTAAGTATTGCAGAATTTAGTGTTATTTAGTCATTTGTAGGCTTGTGGGTATCTGCCGTGGGAACTGTTAGCTCATTATACGTTGCAACGGTACGCTTCTAGCCTAATGAGTGATTGTTTGACTGTAATATTTGAGGTAACCCTGTTAAGTACTCAACTGTCATAATAGAGTACGGACTACTTATTCGTCAACTTGAAAATGGTGTACGACGAAACAATAAGGGAGATGGTTGGACAATTCTATGATTCTCATGAATCTTGATGATGTCACTATGTTAGCAATGATAGTCACACACATTGGAATGCTCGTCGATCCTACTTAGCATAAAACGTCGAATAAGGTTATCGCAAAGATCGCTAATGATATGTAACATTAATTTGACGATACTTGCTCAGTGTTTATCTTTACAGTTACTCGGCACACATAGCCCACACTTTTGACGCTGCAAACTATCCGTTGTTGTGCTCTCGACCTCGCGACCTTTATTCAAACTGCTGAGGATAAATTCGCCAGACAACGTTGAACCCTCCATACCAGGCAGCGAGTATAGCGCCTCATACATCCTACAGCTTTCGTGACGTTGGCCATCCGGAGGGATGCCCGTTAGACCGGAGGTCATCGGCAGGTGCAGATTTCTTGACGAGCGTGCTATTCCTATTTTGGTTGTGCATTGTTAAAGAAATGTGCGCGTCTCGTTACCACGTCTGTTCCCATAGTTAGTAGATGTGCCAATATGGCGCCTCGTACCTTTGTGTTTATTTTTTATTTACATCAATCGTTGTTGGTCGAGTTTAACAGGATAATTTATTTCGAGGTGTCAGGTCACGTCTTCACCGCAAACACTGACAAACAGGATATAATTGTTCACTTCGTCAGCCTTAGCACTGCAGAATGCAGTTTGTTTAATTGGAATAAATCCAATATTATCAACGGCTATTTACAATAATGGTTTTTTAACTGCTATAATTGTTTCCGATTTAATTAAGCGTTGTATTTCGGACTAAATAAATACAATGTTCGTAATTCCTTTTAAGTCAAACTATGAGCTTTAAGTTACTGCAGTTGTATTTTGGTTACTTTATGATCTACTTAAAATTGTTCACGCTGAATTTAAGTATTAAATGGAAGTGAAATCATTGTCGCTTTTACCTACATATTTCTGTACCTACAAAATTTATAGCTCATAGCATGACGGAAGGATACGAAGAGTTTAACTCAGCTGTTTACAAAAATAGCAACAATGTCTTAAATTGATTATTAATAACACATCAATTTTAACTACAACCAAAAACGCTTGCAAGATAAGTGTTTACAGCACTTGTAGTAATTTGCATGAGATTGATGTCGTCTTTAAGTGACTTTTGGACATGTCGTAGGGACAGTTTAAAGTGTTTTAACATTTTAAAACAATGAATTTGTAATTGGTTACAAAAAAAGTATGAAGGACTACAAAAAAGATTCTTCATTGGATTCGTACTCATAAGAATGATAAAATGCTTTAATATCGATAGATTTCAAAATTATACAGAAAAAGCACAAAGAATTTAGAACTAGCATGAATTGATAAATTTTAGTTGCATAATTTACTTTTATTTTATTTTACTTACATCACTAAGGGTACCAATATTGGAAGCAGTAATATGTTCTTTGATATGACTATCCATTGTAATATGTTAATCTGTTACTGTATCTGTACCTACTTAATATAATAAAATACGAGTGGCTAATTTCTCATTTATTACCTATGATACAGAAGTAGGTATGCACTATTTATTTGACACAATTTTTGGCAAATTGGCTGTATGTAATTTTTTTGATTCGAGCATTAACAACACCTTCGTTTAATATTGCATGAAATTGTCTGGATCATGTGAATTTCAAGTCGTTTTTATTTAATTAATTTTGAATTTAAGTCATGACTTATTAAAATAATTGTTAAACAGCTTAATCGAAAATTGAAGTAAGCCATCGTGTCATTTAAAGTTATTAGTCGCGGTTCTAATGTCTTAATGCGTTAATGACCATTCACTGTCAAGAGCAATTAAACGGTCCCGTCCCGTCACAATAATGCCGGTAAACAATTAAGATAAACACTGTTAAGCCAACTAGCCCTAACGGTTAAGATAAAGTAAGGTAAGTATACCTTCGTTGAGGTTTGTTAACTTCTTTGGAACTACTTCTAATAAAAGAGGCTTTTGTTGTAACTTGTAAGTTGTCACTTTGTTCTGACAATAATTATCTTAAGCAGTAAGAAATCTTGTTACCTTATCTATTTACAACAAGAACAAAATACGTGTTCTTAAATCTATAATTCGAAACTCTTTCACAATTGTTGTATGCAGTAGATTTCGGGCGATAAGTTGAGCTAGAAAGAAAAAAGGTTTCATGGTTGTAGCTCAACTCATCGCTGTCAGCTGACAGCTGTCTTGCAAGAGAAGAAAATCAAAAGCATACTAATGATGATGTTTCCCTATATTTTATCTTTCTATTCAGAGTGTGTCAAGTCGTCAAGTGATCATAGTGCGACCACAAACTAACGGGTCGCCATTACGTTTAACATTGCATGAGCGCAGCCCGTGGGAAACGTCAACTGAGACTCATTCTATTAGGTATAGTCTTGTTCCGTGTGGGCGCGTTTGTTTGTTTGACCGTATGCTTGGGCGACAAATAAAGGTTAAGGAGGTCGATTGATTCTCTCTGTGTGATTTTGTGCTGTACGATGAATAATTCTAGAACTTGGTAACACCTCCAGGTATTGAAATAAAACTACTTTTTAACGGATTTTATCGCGGTTGTTTTTAGACAATACTACCTCCAGGTATATTAGAACATTTAGAACGAGACTGCTTGGTTGGGGCGGTATTATTCTGATCTTGACAATTTCCGTGCGTGCAAACGATTCTGCCATTCTAACAGTTATGCATCACCTAGAGCTTTGTTTGATTACATTACCTGTGCAGCCGTGGTCTATACTTTTTTTGTCTTAGGCATCCGTTCGTTTTCGTGTCCATGCGTTTTTATACATACATCGAAACAATGGTGTCCAATGGAATTTGAACGTTCTTAATTTTGTTTATACTTAGACATAATTTTTATTTGAGAATGAACCTTCCGTATTTTATTTACTGAAATATGAGTGAACCTCCCTTGCATTGTTTCCATTCCGTTATTTGTACGTATAATTATGAAACGAAAAATAAAATAAACAGTGTCAGCGAAGTAGGTTTACAGCCTGATCCCCTAAAACTAGTATCCGGCAACGTCCTGAGCCGAGGTTCAGGGGAGCCTTGATGGGTGTTGTCATAGTACTTCATTGGTTCGACTGTTCTCGGACGGCTCACCGTAAAAGTCCCGTGAACCAATAAAGGCCCTTCCGGCCGATTGGGTAAGATAGATCATCCGCAAAAAAAAGAAGCAGGTTTAGTTTCTGTAGGAATACCATCTAAACAAGCTGATTTACTAAGATTGACATTATTGTGTACTTGTAAGCCCATTAAATGACAAAACTGCGGTCTGTTTCACCGTTACGCATACTAATTGACATAACTGTTTGTGGCTTAATTTGGTGTTTCAATTTGTTACAATTTTCACACTATTTTGCTGATAAGTTGACTGGTTAGATTGCGGTTGAAATAGATGCAACCTTATCGTGACTCCATTTGTTAACCAACCTAATAATTTTGTTTAGTTCATATCTTCTGGTTCTGGGTATAGCCGTGTCATCTATAGATTTGAAAAATTATGTTTTATTCAAAAAAGATTTTCGAATAAAGAGTCTTCTAATTTTTTGAAGTATTTTTTGGATAACAATATCTTGTTTTTTCATAACGTACTTGGGTATAGTAAATTATAAATGCGAAAGTTATTATGTATGTTACCTTTTACACGCTTAGACCAAAAAAAAAATATAGTTGGAAACCTAGGAAGGCTAACGTAAACCCAGGATAGTTTTATAAAAGATATGGTTTGGTTTTGCGAGATAATCGACATACCTACTATGTGCGAATGGAAGCCGCTGAAAGAAAGTTATTAGATTGTAAAACCATGGTCCTTTGGCCAGTTGGGGCCAGTTTGTTTTGTATCTTTATGATATTGATTTTGGTCCGAAAGTGTTAATTAAGGCTCGTCCAGACGGTCAGGCGTGAAATCGGTGGCAGCGGCAATCAATCCTGAACTTGAGTTTGCCAATCAACAAATCGCATGCGAATTCGGCGTCTTACCGTTAATTCTCATCGTGTCGTTTGTCCGGGCCGGATTCAATTTATAAGCGACGTAATCGGGCCTTGCGGTAAACTTGATCTCTTATATATCGCTCTCTAAAACATGAGCATACGATATATTGCGCACGCGCACCAAGTTTGCGCGACCCTGTTCAAGCAGTCTAGTTTCAATTAGATTTGTTAGGTAGGGGAATTGATAGTCAGTGTGTTACTAGCATATTGGGGCACCAATCATCAACACAGCGTATGTTAGCCTTAATTAAAGTGTCTTATTTATGTATCTTATTTTGTTCCTTCTTGTCTTGTTACTTCCTGAAGAATTGTGACATGTTCAGAAAAACCTAATAATACAACACACTTATTATTTGGCGAAATCGAATCTTTTAACATGCTCACGGTTGAGTCATCACGAAGTAACGTCACGTTCATATGATATGCCTCACTGGGGATTTGAAGTTCAATGTTGTTGTTGAACAAACATTCAATACTACAAACAAAGCGGAGAAAAGTATAACCTTTACGATCTTATTCACCACTAGCATCAAAGCTTAGTTATATAACAAAAGTCGTGTCAGTATCGCTTATAGGAGAGAGGTTCAGTTTCTCTGTTCGATCAACCTTTTTGCCGTTAGCAAAGACAAAAATGCTCTTTAATGTCTCTCGTTAACCTTTCAGTGAGAACAGATGTACTGGTACCCCTCTGGCGTCGGCATAATTGCGGAAGTCAGCTCTACCACCTTCTACCTGTTTGTTTACGTTTACAAAGTTATCTTTGTCATCTGTTTTGCTAAAAGGCCCTTTAAGGACTTTTCCTACACTCTTTGTTTGGTTAACATCGCTTTTTTCATCCGGGTTGTGTGAGGTATCTTTTGTCATTGGGGAAGTGTAGTGGTCTTTCGCTTATTCTGAGAAGTGACAAATTAATCCTGATTTATTCGGACACAACACTTTCCACGTCACTTTCTATTTCTACAATTAAAACGGCTCATTGGCGGCACAATGCGCGAGCCGCCCGCCTACTCGGCTAGGTTCTTCAATTAATTAGTCATGCTCTACTGTTCAGGAGTTATAGCTAGGAACGTGAGCATATCCCATTAGCTTAGGTAAACAGTGCACGCACGATTTGCCCGGCGCCGGCGCATACACGCGTCGTTCGCTCCAACGACCTAATTCTCGAGTAGTGCAGGCGTCGCGACGCCGGTCTACGATGCATTCTTATTACGCATGTTTTAATGCATTTTAACAATTAACAAGTCGATTATCACATGTTTAATGCAGCTGTTTGTTTCCTTGTTGGCAACGAGTGAGAGGGAAAAAGTCATGTGGCTATCTATGTCCATAAAACTATAGTGCCCGTGACTTGGTAATAAACTTTATGCATGATTGAATGTCATAGAATTAAGCTAACAACCAAGTTTCTAATTGATGTGTCACGACGATGTTTAAATGTAACTGACTTTTAAGTACCGGTGTCTAAAATAAAATAAATAAATTCCGCCTTTTTTAATTCATTCACTTTATTCTTTTAGCATCTGCGTCTATCGGATGGAGTAATTTAAATAGTTAATAACAACTAGGTGTTTGATTAAAGCTCGGTCCATTGGGTTTTGATGCAAGTCAAATGCGTTCATTACAATATACATATTTCCGATTAATATTTCCGTTCACTAAAATATTCTTCATCTTTACATCTTTTATTAGTATCCCTCAATATCACAGTGTCTTGTTAGTAACATTGACATCGTTTTCGTGTAATTAAAACATCAGCAGTGATTAGTTACGAAATATTTACTACCTACATTATAAACCTTTAACGTGTCTCTGAATGGCGTTAGGTGTCCAAGGGCAAGGAGTTCACGGCTCGCGGTGGACATGTGACGCTTCGGTCACGAGCGCATATCAACTCCAGCGCACGATTCGTGCACTTAACTCATTGTGCAATTTAATCGAAATGACATGCCGAAGAAAGTATCAAGGTCAATAATAATAACATTATTGCACTCAGTAATAATACATCTCAATCAAGATACAGAGATGTATGGAGGGTATAATTTAAAGCATATGTCCCAATTAATTCGATACTTGGTTCTGATTATGACGAAACGTTGCGGTCGCTATTAATTTGTCGATAAGGGACTCCGATATCGATGCTAGTATTAAAGAGATTTGATTTATCGTGTCCTTAACATCGATTCCCAAAAGTCACAGATAGAGACAACAAACTGTTAATATCCAATATCCATTAATGACTTTTGAATTGTGATTTTATTATTATTTATAACTTGGACGGTACTTGTGGTAACAATTTATTACCAGCACAAAGAAAAATTATAAAGAAAACGGAGGCTGCCCATTTGTATACCTGCGTTATTGTTTAATTGATGTTCAACTGACCTTGCAAATTATTTGAGTATGTATTAAATTCTAAAGAAGCTATTTTTAATAAAATATGGCTTTGCAGTCGACGAAGTGTTTTCTTCAGCGTGTCCAATCAATCATCTACAATCCATTCTAACGCTACGGCTGTCAACAATTATGATGAATATTCCTACATATGATCCAATTCACTCGTATTAATATAGTTATGAAATCGACCGTATCGAGAACTCGGTTCAGTGCAGCCAGTGAACTTAGAAGCGAGTTGACTGACAGTATACAATAGGCACTATTAAATCATTTGTTATTAATCGAGTGCCGTGACAGTTTAGAATCGAATCGCGCATGCCTGTAGCAGTCCTTGGACGAAATTAACCCTAATAGTTGTGCAATCGTTGATATTGTGCTTAATCGATTTGGACCACTTGGCTCCTCCCGTGTCAATCGATCTGTCTTGTTGCGAAACGCGGCCCTACGTTGACTATGATGAATCGTCATTGTTATTGATCTATTGTCATTTGTCTTACTCAAGGACTTCGACATAGTTTGTAATTATGTAACGTTATTAGATATGAAATTAAATAATCGATACATAGAATTGATGTCAACTGTGTATTGTTATTAAATTAACTACTTCCTAGTTATTAGGTAATTATTATAGATAATATCATGATGAAATTGGAGCCGAATCGTAAGTTCAGTTTACATAGCATTTACTATTGAACAGATAAAATGCAGCGAAATAACCTTTATCAATTCTGGGGATATCCATTCAATTCAAATTGGAGGTGCGAATTATAATGAGGGCACGTATACAATAAACATCTTCAAACAATGAACCAGATAAATGATATATATGTAGAAGTGCCTAGTCTGCGTACAACTGATTGATCAGAAGTTAATTTGTGTTTATTAGCTGTGATTGGTTCGCGGGTCAAACATACACGCCAATTGTTCCTCTCACAATTGCTATTAGCTATTCGCTCGAATATCTTCTTGATTATTAATTTGTTTTTCTATCATCTCAATAGCAATATTTGTTGTATCTACATTGTTTCTTCTGTTTATTGTTATGTTTGTTTTCTTCTATTGTTACGTTGCCGTTGTTATGATTAGTGATTAAAATGTTTTGAACTCCGGCATACCAATCGTGATTACAGTTTTTGTGTAGATTTAGTTTGTCGTGAAATTTTCTTGTATTTGTGGGGAAAAATATCCCATCAATGTAATGTTTTGTTGTTACATTATCTTCCATGTCTCGCTTATTGTCTTGCATAATCGTTATATTTAAAACATCTCTTCAGTTTAAATAATCCTCTATCATTGGAACATAAGTAACTGTTTTGTTTAGGATTTTCTTTTAGGTGATTGAACTAAATGTTTGTTAAAGTCAAAATATTGTATTATACACCTATATTTTACTTTACCTAGTGTTAGTAACAGTTTTATAATAATATTCCGCTTAGTAAACATCCTGGGTTCAATGGAAATATGGTGACGTATCGAGTATGATTTGTTATGCTGATATATAGATTACAGATGCAAGACTCGTACGTACCACATTATTTATCGCATCACTAGTTTTGACATTGAATACATCTTGTCCATCTTGTATTTGAAATATTTTTGCTGTTTTTAATCTTTGCTTTTTATTTTGTTCCAGGTAATTGTGAACACATATATGATAATATCGTCTTGCAGTTAACCTTAGCTACTACGTAAGTCAGTAAAGAATGGAATCTGTTCAGTTTATATAAATAAATAAGTTTATTCATACTACTCTATAGGTTTTATGTTTTATGTGGTTATCCTGTTTTAGAATAATTAATAATAACGCTTAAATATTAACCAGCTCTAATCTCGGAATCTATAAAAATGGTGACCTATGAACCGGCACATTATACCTAATAGTTGAATTGCTTATGTGATTAAAGCATATCTTTATTTAAGTTCGCATATAACCTCTTCAATGTGACGGGCCGGTGGTGTGGTCGGTAAGATACTTGCTTTTCACGCCTCAGGTCGTGGGTTCGATTCCCACCCGAGTTTGCTTGGGACCAGATGACCGTGTGTGTTATTGTCCCAAAAAATATTAAAATATTATTTAAATGTTCAAAACGTAACTATAGATAGACCCTATGTTCTACGTTCACATGATTCTCTTCCCCAAATCGCTATTTTGATATGTGTAATTATATCCGTAAGGGTACGTAAAATATTTTTCATTCAGAACTGGTACCTACTTGAATTACTGTTCCGGAAAATTCCTGATATGTTAAAGAACTACCATAGTTTGATTGGCCCGATTATGTAGGGGCCTTGTTAAAATTGAAGATCACTAGTAGGAATGTTCCTTTCATTTAGTTGTCAACTAAATACCTCCAAAACAAATGACACGATACGTTGATAGATGGAAGCAGCTATTGTCTTGTAAAAATAATTTTCAACGGAGCAAGGTTGCACTGCCGGCTGTTATGTCGCAACATCTCATAACTAATTACTGTCCTATGTCTGTTAATTACTGCTTGACATATTTGTGACTTTGGTTAATTTATCAATTGACTAATCCGATTAGATGTTACTGTTAAAATGTGATAGGCGTGAAGGTTTAGGGTTAAGAACTGAGGGAGTGGTAGGCGATGTCGTCATGAGTAATAGAATAAGTTGTATTAGATTTTTGGATGGTAAGGCGTTATTTCTGCTCGACAAATGTAATTGCATAATGGTGATGGACTGTGTTTTCCCACCAATTAAACTTTAGCGTTTCATGATATTCAATTAGCTAATTATCAATTATTATTATGGCTTCTTAATTATCATGACTTTGGTTCAATGCCCACTTGTAACAAAACAGTATTAAGACAGTTATCTAAGAATTAAAAATGTAATAACCCCTGACGGATATATGTTTCTTATAATAACGATAGACAATTTGGCGTCGGGGTGTCATTTAATTTATAGTTATTTATGATAAAAGAAAAAAAAAGCATGTTTAGGAGAACATTTATTAATTTAAATCAGACATAGTACATCCATAGATTGTTAATAAGTATACATATAGTTATTGTGATACTTAAAAAAAATATGGCCAGTAAATAATAAAAATGTTTAAAATATGGCATTTCCTTGAAATTTGCCTATCTCTATAAATAGTTTATCAGTATTGTCAGAATGCGGACAATACATTATGTACCTACCTGTTTCTAAGTCAGATACAGCACTTACTATTAATAATAATTGCACAATAGTAGCGGTTTGTAATTTTCCACCAATTGTTTGCGTGTCATATGCAATTTACTTTAATACAATGACAAATTATTATTTACCTTTAAATAATGGTTTTGTAATGAACATATGCAAAAACTATATATTGAACAGGTAGAGGCATAATTGATAGTTTTTATACTTTTACTAGAACACTGTCCGCGTCTGTGTCGATTATCGCGCACATGTATTTTAACCGGGTTCAATTCTGGGTCGTGCCACAACAATGTGTGCATGGTTCATTGTCGCTGCGGACTGTTCAATATCAATGAAGGAAAACATCGTAAGGAAACCGGCATGTCTAAGAACTAGATATTTGAGGACTTATGAGATCCACTCACTCGCATTTAGCCAGCGTGTGTGGATTAAGGCCTAAACTCTCTGAACTGAAGTTGGGAGCACACTCGTGTCGGTTTTTAACTTACTCCTCCAGCTTATGACAGTATTTGGGTAGACGCTTATAATTTGGGGGCTGAGTCACCTTCGTCCGTGGGTGTACACCTTTAATTGAATCCCCACCCGTGGACCCCGGGTGGTGCAAATCAAGTGACAATTAACTGGTGGTAGGCTTTCTCCGTGGTTAGTGACCACCCACCAGACAAAGCCGCACCGCCATGCGACCTTGCCGTGTTCCGGTGCGATGTCTGGTGACACCATGCTGAGAGGATGGGTCGGAATTGTTGCTCCTTTAAGGTTTCTAACCTTAAGGAGGCTCATTCCACTGCCACCTTCTTACCGATAAATAATCATTCGTGATCGCGAGTGAATCGGTATACTGGGCTGGCGCGTTCCATCGTAGACTACATCATTGCTTAACATCCGGCAAGTTGTAGTCAAGCGCCAGTCTATCGAAGAGTAAAAAAAAAATAATTGCCAAAGGTCAAATATTATTTTTCTTCCTTGATACTATCAGTTATGATAAATGTATGTTTACAGAATGACGTCATTTTGTATGTGCCATTATGTCAACGTTCACACGCGATACTAAATTCACTTGTTTAAAAAAATATCGCGAGGAATCTCGGCCTTGTTTGTTACCTTCGATTTATTTAGTCATACTCGTAACGTAACAAATTGCGTGGTTCTTATTGAAATGTACATGAAGTGTCAGCGCACACTAGGCACCTAGTGGACAGCGACCGACCCTAGACAGTAAGTGGACAGTGAATACAATTGAAATAGTAATAAGTAGGTACCATAATACTAACATGTTTATTTCAGCAAGTAAGTAAGTAAAAACCCACTCCTAATGCTCGAGATAAACGTGGTCAGTTTTTCAAGCTAGGATATCAAGCAAGTGTTGGTACGCCACCAAGCTAGTGACTAGGTAGGGACTAGGAATTTTAGCTAGGAGGCCAGAATAGTAATAATAATATTTTTACACATACACAGCGCCATCTAGTCCGAAACTAATCAATTACATTTGCATGTTTTATAGGTACTAGGAACGGATGTACTACTTAAATTTGATCGTTTCGACCGTCCTCGGACGGCTCACCGAAAAAGTCCGGTGAACCAATAGAGGCCCTTCCGGCTAATTGGGTTAGGTCATCAGCAAAAAAAAAACTACTTAAATACATTTTTTTCTTAATATTGTTACGTAAATTACACCCAGACACAACAAACATAGTGCTCATCACACAAAGATTTAAGTAAATAAAATCCTAGTGTCGAGTGTTGTATATCTATCCAATTTAAACTAATTAGATGTCTGCACACTAGGCAAGCCTGTATCGTGAAGACGCGATCAAATTAACCAATGCATTGCTATTGAAGTTGTGGTGTGGAATTCATGGAAAAAAATGTCTCGATGACGAGCTGTTCACTTGCCTTTTAGTGGTTTTAAAAATCATCAAAACAAACTATTAGCAGAAGAAGTATATTAGCTGAAGTTGATTTTTAATTGAGATTCAGAACGCTTTACTCATACCGTCTACCACACTGCCGATGTGCGGCGACCCTAAGTTATTGAATTACGCGGATAATGTGTATTTAAGTAGTTTTGGCGATGCAGCGAATATTGAGAAACAGCCTTGACATTTTGTTACTTTTTACTTATATTAGGTTTGCGGAGGTGGGTCAAAACATTGTAGTTCCTTATTTGTTGAAAAGTTCTATACAATACACATAATATACAGAATACAAAGGTTCATAATTATAATTTAGTTAATTTCGATATTTTTAAATCGGCATTGGATGAACAGCGGGTTACTGATACAAAGTAAGGGCAAGTGGCTAGTCCACAATACCTACAGATACGAAGCAACTTATGGATAACAGTTGAATTAGTGATTGGCGATAGAATAGTTGAATAAAACTACAGTCGAGTTATTCGAATTATTTGGTAATTAACGAACGATTATTCATAAAATCCGAATCCTTCTTTTTATTTGAATGATCATAATCTATTCAAATGACGTTAGACTCATAAATGCAAGTTTACATAAACTTTGGGAAGAGAAAATGATTTTTCTTATTATGTTACTATATTATTTTCGTACGTACCTACTATGGATCGTATGAATGAATCAATTCTCTACTTTGCACAAACAAATTCCTATTATCCCACCAAAAGCGCAATAAAATGTGTAGGTATTTAGTATACTAAATACACATTACATATTATATAAATGTTTCCATTTTTATTCAAATGATTTTAATTTTTAATCTAAAATCAATAGGCTTGTTATTCGAATGGTCATTCGAATGAATCCTTCACATACTAACATCTCTAATTCGATTATAAAATAACAAAACACGCAGTTTATTATGACACAATCTTATCTGACCAATTAACTAGTATCAGTTGCGTGCTTGTCGATAATTTACAGTCGACACTTGTAAAATATCGATAACAAATTGGTTTTATTTTACTTAAAACTGTAGAAATTTATATGCTTGTCATATTTCAATCTTAGTAATCTATGTAATAAATATAATTAAAGTTGGATAGTTAAACAAAACATGCAATTTAACTGTCTTAACTTTAACAAATCTCACTTTCTACTATTATTTTGAAGACGAATTTTTGTGCGTAAATTTATAATTCACAACCAGCAACCAGACATTCCAGATTTCTTTGAGCCGTTATGGTGCTCACAACAAAACGCATCATTATCATCATGCTCACCTCACAAAGATTTGTCCTGGATGGAATCGAACCCACGAAGTCCTCCGGCTTAGCAGTTAAGTTCAGTAACCATTACGTCACCGGGCCAGTCAAAATTAGGATTGTCTTTTGTTTCATTACCGGTACCAAGTTATTTTTGTGTGCTAGTTTACGATTTAGGTTCTTGATTGTATAAGTAATTAACAAACAGGAGTAAGTGGGTTAAGTCATTCGTACATAATACAATAACGATAATTTTGTTTGTATTTATGGACCCAAGCTAGGTAAACTTTAACAAGTATTCAAGAAGAATTTTGAATTAATAAAGTAACAATTCAAATAAAACTGTAATTTACACAGAAGTACCTAACTGTACTATTAGAAATTGATAGCATCTCTTTTTGATATCTAACCTGTTTACATACAACCGATAAACATATCAAACATTTCAATCATTTATAAAGCCTCTGCATCGTGAAGGCGCAGGGCAGGTATGTGTGACTACTAAAAGGTACCCACTAAAACCTCCCTGGTGTTTCGCAGCGCATTTATACCAGGTGGTCGCGGGAACTACCCGATAACTACCCGTGCGAAGCCGGGGCGGGCCACTAGTGGTAGGATGAATTTAGGCAAGCGCGGGGGCCCAGCTATGCAGTGTCTATAGGAATCAGTAGCCTAATTCACTTAAATTAATAAGTTTAGTTGCAGTGCTGTTGCAGTTGTTTCGATCAAAAGAGCTCTTTTGATATTCGTAATTTTGACAACCGCTGTCAGTTATGCTCGCGTCATGTTCACGCGAGCGCTTTAGCGTATGTGTTATTTAAATGACAATTACAAGAATACCATTTCGCAATAAGATGTAAACTTAATTGCAACTACTGGATGGTGTGGTGAGAACGATTCAGGAGCGTACGTACCCGTGACCTATATTTCTAGTTGATTCCGATACCGGTGCGAGAATTTTCTGTCTGTTGTAACTTTGTCTTGTCGTATAACTTTGCAGGTTATAGATAGATAGATAAAGCACTACGCAGTATTTAGTCGAGTTCATAACAGATTCAGGTAAGTGGGTGGCACTGGCATCCAGCCGGCGCCGTTCCACCTGCCTACTTGTGCAAGATTTATGAGATCAGCTACAAACAGCTGACTCTTAACTTACCTACTTAATACAGTCTTTAAAATCCATTATAGATGTAAGTCCTACTGGATACTAAACGTAAAATTATTTTTTGTCGTTTGTGCCAACCTGAAGGACTATCATTTGGTTGCACGAAAAATTTATACTTATACTAGAAAGCTGAAACAATGGCGATGAAACAATTCACAAAAACATGTGTGGGCACAGGCGGGAATCGAACCTGCGATCTTATATTTCAAATATAAAATGCACCTTCAAATATAAAACAAATACTAACATTAGCTTTGATAACCTCCTCATTTTTTAATTTGGTTGAAATAGAGAAAAACGCAAGTAGTTTCTAAACATCAAAGTGAAGTTTATTAACAAACCAACGTTGTTTTGGCGTACTTTCGACGTGTTTTGGTTACGTTGGATTATAACCCCGGGTCATCAGTTACGAAACTTGCTCTGAGATTTCTACGAAAGTATTGTGATCTTGAACCTGTTGAGTGTAGGTTTGATATTGTGCGAAGCTGACAGCGACAACTTTCGCGAGGTATACCTGTGTGAATAGACGTCACAAAGTTTTATCGTCGAAATTTTGTGGCTAATGGCACGACTTTGAAATTAAGAACCAGGCTTATAGTCTAATTAAATCTATACTGCAAACTCAAAAACAACAAGGAACAATTTTAAAAATTCATTCACTAATTCATTGGACTGCAGAGAAAAAGGGCCAGTTAGACAATCTTCGATATCTTCCAAGTACCTACCTGACCCAGCTATAAAATAAATAATTAAGATATAAATTAATTAAATATTTTTTAATTTAGTCTATCGATTCTTATGTAAAAAATCTGAAGTACTAATCTAAGGGATTAGTGGTCCGATTTATTTATTTGGTATTTCTTGCACTGTTATAGCCCAATTATTGAGGAAGGCTCAAACGCCTCGCGCTGGTTGATAACTAGTTTCATACAAAGCTAGGTTGGATTGCGATGGTGAAAAAGGAAATAAGGTCATGTACCTACTTTGGAAGATATTGAAGATTATATAACAACCCTTATTCTTTGAGGTCTTGTGTTACATTATCACTGGGTAGCATGATAGGCTAATTAATGGGACGATGACGCACGCGACTTAACGGGAATATTTGCACTTGAAGCGAAGCGATGGCGATAATAATGATAACAGTAATAACTAGTCTGCTAATTTCGGTTTTGACACAGTTGGTTAATATAAAGATCATGAACATTTCGATAAAATTAATATGTGTACTAACACAGTGTTTAAGTCAATTAGTAGGTACAGTTAATAAACCGGAAATTCTCTGTAATGATCGTCAATGAAAGGTGAATGTCAAGTTTTGTTTACGGTTCGCTAGTCGCGTATCTATAGATGAATACATATTCAATTCATTTGTAGAATTAGTTAAAAAAAATGTTACGGAAATCAACACGAGGCTTAAAAAAATGTAGGTTGTACTCGAAAGGTAATATAATAATATTAGATACAACTGAACAAAAAAAAAAATCAAGAAAAGAATGAACCGCCTTCTATAAGTGAGAAATAATATTTACATCTGGTAATAGAAGTCTGTGCTAATATCCCACAAATATTTGTTTTCATCCGCTGCCCGCCATTTTTTTCACATTGTTTTGATAAAAACATTTTTCACATTGTTTTGTGGTACACTCATACTTTCCCCGAACTTTTGTAAATTCTTAGAAAATTCCACTAAAACGACATAAATTTTCTCTTTTGTAAATGTAATCTTGAAAAGTGGTGGGAGGTTATAAGTCCAAAAAAGGGAGAAGGACCAACTTGGGAGTCTTACAATAAAAAACAATATATTAATATTTGTAAAAGACGACCTCGGTAGTGGAACGGTGTAAGCCCGGGAGGTCGCGGGTTCTATCCCCGCCCCGGACTATCTTTGTGTAACAACAAATATTTGTATTGGTGCGTGGTGGATTGAGGGACTACCCGTCGTGCCTCGGAGAGCACGTTAACCCGTCGGTCCCGGTTGTCATTTAACACATCTATGACAATCGTTACATGTAGTCAGTAGCCAAATAAAATTTGACACTTGGTCTTACTATTTCGGTTACAGGTTTCCTACGGGTTTTGAGCTCTGATGACAGTTGCGCGTATAACTCTGGTAGCTGGCTGCATTAAGTTATACTGGGAGCCGACCCCAATAGAAATGGGAAAAACGCAAGGGAGATGACGATATTAATATTTGTGAGGATGTGGATTATTTCCGTAGGATTACTTTTATTGTTTATTTACTTTTTAGCTCGGTTACACTATGATGATGAAACGGACTTAAAAATGGACTAAATTTGGATCTCACAAGCTTATCCAAACAAGTCGTAAAATCACAGCTAACCCACAAATTACCAAGTTTAACTACCATATCATTATCGAGCGTGATCCTAAACTCCTTACGAGTATTAATTTAACTATGTTGCCCTCATAATAATGTGTTAATGTCTTTATTATTTGTATTACAAAATTCCAATGACCGGTGCTAACAATACAGGACCTAGTTTAACCCTTTAAGATTAGCGGTCCCAAATGGTACCACTTTTTATACAGAGTGAATAAAATACTTGAAAGTTAAAATAATACAATAATCAAAGCTACAGATTAGTCTAATAGTATGGTTAAAGTATTCCATGCCGAATCATGGGTCGTCACAACACATGTTTTTCCCATCATTATTACGTAAGGCGTTATTTAGTCAAACGACATCATAATACCATCGGAAGGAAACCTAGAAATTGTACTTGAACATCGTATGTATACTTTCACTGACATTGAGGTGGCTGCAAGCTTTTAGCACGTTAATGGAGTAATAAATTAACAACCTTTAAGATAATTTATTCTTATTTCAATTTCGTTACATTACCAGTAATAAGAAAGTAGTCACCAGTCATCCGCAGTTGCGCCAGAACATGATGTTATAATATTGTTTAATTAATTTTTATTACTTACTAGCTTTCGCCTGTGTGGTGCTCGTTTAACCCCTTAGGAGGTGAGTTTTGAAAAATCCTTTCAAAGTGTTCTCCTAGAACTCATACGGAACCTATGTGTCTCTAGCCCAACCAGCGGTTTGGGCGGTGTGATATGTCAGTCAGTTTCTTCTCTTTATAATAGATTTTATTATTTATTTATTAGTAATGTTTTGTTTCACAAGTTACGTTTTGTGGATCTGATTTAATGGAATATTTACTCACTGTCTAGGTTCCAAATGAAATGTCGTAGATAACCAAATGATTGGGAAAGACTGAGCTTCTTCCTGCGGCTTTTCCCCTCGGTATTATAATAAATAGTAATTTGTGTGCTATTCCAAACTACAATCTATATCTCTGGCAAATTTCACCCCATTCCGTCCAGTAGTGTTTGTGTGTGAAGTAGTAACAACATCTATACAAACTTTCAATTCACGAATTAATTGTAAAGTTAAAGGTCCTTTTTGTGGTCAATAATATTATCGATGTGAATTATTTTTACTTTGTGTGCTACCTCTGAGTAATTGCAACTATCTATTTTTCTCTCTCGTTTATTTAAAAATTAATTAAAAAACGTGAAATCGATTGAGGGATTGTTTGTTATGGTTATTGATTTCACGAGATTGCTCTTTAGAGAAAATTCGAGTAATTGAATCCCTTATTTATTTTATTTGTTATTATGTGGGATATTACAGAATTTAAAGAGAGATGATCGCTCAATATCTAGATAAATTTTATCTAAAGATATTTTTATGTATGGACAGATTTTCTATAGGTAACTACCGTTAATTGCTTTTCAAATATTCCTGAGATAAGAATTATCTAGCTTTTTAACAATCTTTGTAGTACTAAATGAACCACTGGTACTTAAGAACCCATACATAACATAGCATTTCAAGAGACCCCTCAATATGATTTGCTACGGGCTCCGCTTTTGGTTTATCCGGCACTGAGTGGATCTCATTATCGCAAGGTCATTATAATCGTGTTAATAGATGACAATAGTCAACCAATATTTTATCGTCGAAAATGCTAATTTCATCCGGTAACAGGATGAGGAGTGTTAGGTTAGGTTCGTATCTTCTAGGTACATAATCCATAAACGTTACTATTGCGTAATATGGAAAGTGGTTTCACACTAACCAGCCAATTATTTTCTCTAGTCTTGCATTTGTTACGCGCGGCCTAGTGCTCTGTGCTCTGTACTGATAATGAAACCTGGTATTTCAAAATGCATAGGAAAAATATAAATATAGCTACTAACAAAGGAAACTAATTTACCTCGTCTCATACTCCTCACTGTTTATTCAATACTAGTTTTCCGCCCGCGGCTCCGCCCGAAAGTGAGTGTAAGGAATAGGGATAATATAATTTGCGTATAAATAGTGTACGGATTAATAAATACCGTGATATTATGGTTAATGTAATAGAAACATATTAGATTTGCACATTTGTTCCTTTTCTACACTCACATGCGAGAAACGACGACGCAGTAATTTTGTTCTTGTAATGAGAATTTTCCATTTCTAGAAATTTGTATTCGGTCGTAATAAGTGGAAGTGACAATGCAATGCGACCGCGAGTCAAGTCTCCCTGACACATTTCGATTTGCATGGCGCGGGCGCAGCCGCTCACCGCTCTCTATTATACGTTAGATATTATGATTATGATAGATCGATTTGCTTAATTGGCGCATGCGCCACTTGCCCACACAATTATGATGCATAAATATCGAGTGCTCGCAACTGAGCCAAAGGACAAGCCAACCATTTAGCGGACATAAATTTTATTCAATTTTATGAGGTCCTTCACATTATTTTGTTCGTTTCACTTCGAATCGAAATGCTTGAACTATAATTAGTTTTCTGATTCACGTTGTCAAGTCAATTTAAGGGGTGATATATCTTAGCTTTCATTAATGGCTTCAATTGAGTCGCTTTATGCTGTAAAACGTTTAATTTTATCTGAGACCGATTTTAACAGCGCCTTTGCTTGTATGCTATAAATCTTAAACTATTATTAGTATCCATTTTTTACTAAACCTTATTGAATCTTCAACTAAAATCTACCTCATATAAATATAGTCAAAACTAAAATAATAATTTTATTTAAATTAGAGTTTGTTGGTGTGAAATAAGATAAATACATTAGTAATTACATTGAAAGAGCTATTAGAATTAATATACATACGCAACGTTGGCGTAACGTTGACAAATAATAGTGGTCTCTATTAGTTATTTGTCTAGAAATACTTTAGTAATTGATTTACTCTAGATTCCAATCGTGATAAAACATATTCTCGTTAGGCATTTAAATCAAATCTGCTTTGAAATCTTTGTACTGTCGCGAAACATAATATGAAATTCAGCGTTACTGCGCATAGATAGAGTTCATTATCGTGTGTCTAAATCATTCATTACCGTGGTAGATAATATTTCTTTGAATTTTTAATCAACCTTTCTACTTGATCGTGGATGAAAGTGCAAGTGAAATCTGGTAGAAGTTACTGGTAAATGATACTAATAAATACTAAATGTCGTGGCAATTAGCACTGTCATGACGTAACTACCTGTCATTATATTTGGAAGTGAAACAGATAAAATTGATTTATTTAACAGCCACCCTATAATCTATGGGTGCTATAGAGTTAGCATGTTACGATTTGCAACAAACAACCCACCCAATAAAGTTCTGGAAGAACTGTAATATATACTTTTTTGTGGGAACTAATTACATAACAAGTGAACGTTTGCAGACTCTGTTGTTTGTGTAAACGCATGCATTGGAATACTGTTGCCATCAAATCGGAACTTACCAAAATCAGTTTCCGCAGTATCTGTCTCCGTGTGAACTTAGTCTTTTTTCTGACTTACCTATGTTTTGTGCCAGCTGAACAGTTCGTTTTGACGACGTCCATGGGTTGATATGAGATGCGTCTAAGTGGATATCAAATTCTATTTAGTCTGAGCACACTAATCTTGTCATTATGGCTTAAAAAGATGTCATTAAAGAAACTGCTAATATACTTACGGTCTTATTCCTAAAGATCTTATAAGCCTTTATTGTTAAATAGGTTTTGTCTCTTTCTTACTAGTATAGATTAGACACAAACGAATTATGAAGCTGTATTAGCTATTATAATCATGTAAGACGTTTATGAATACAGGGATTTTCTTTGATTTACGCACTTATCGATAAATCAATCTAGAACAATATGGTACAGAAAAAGTTTTGGCTTACTGTTGCTTGGTAAAAAATAATAATGTTCGTAACTAAAACGGTTATTAGTAGTAAGGAAGGTTTTAGAATATACCTGTATTTCAACATTACATACAACTCATTATCCTGCGTCATAATAACAAGACATTTACGCTAGCGGCAACGAATTTATGTTAATGTCACCGTACCAACATAACAGTAATACAACTAGGTCGGTCTTCGGTAGGATATGGCATGTGACCCTAATTACAGGCCAAGATAACATTGTTTAAGCTTGACTGAATCCGCATTGCTTAACGACTCAATCATGTAATATCTCGCAAATCATCGCTAATGCTAGTTTTATTTTTATAAAAAATCATGTTGAGCAACTTTATGATGTCAGTGCAAGGAAGAAAATGTTTCATTTTGTAATACCTTCATTCTAAACTGTAGGTCAGTGTAGGTGCACCAGCACAAGGGAATTGATCTTTATTTCTCCTATAACATAATATAGCAACATTAGCCTATTGCCGTGTACCTAACCGACTCATGTATAAATTTCAGTTGGCTACCAATTTTCTACAGAAGGACTTTCCTTTTCTTGACTCTTACTAAGAATATTTTCTTGTGACCTATCTGTAGACTTCTCTCCCCATAATTTGCTTCTGACTTTATTGCCGTGTTTAACAGTGCTAACTACTGCAATAATTTAAATAGCGCGATGTATATTTGTACAGTTTGGACTTATGATTCCTCTAGGGCTACCTACTGCTAGACCGATACAGGCAAAAATAAACAATTTTCTAAATTGTTATGATTTTTTTTTATAAGAATGTAAGATGGAAATAATTAAAAAAATGCTGTAAAGATATTCATTTCTAATTTTCTCAATGTATGAAATAGCAATCATCATAGGAACCATGGTAAGACGCATCCCTACACAAATTCAAACTGTTTTCTACTAACGCCTGGCTACATTTCGGCAAGTTGCCATCCAGAGATTTGGCGGCATACAATTGCCCCTTAACGGCCCGTTCCCCCAGATTTATTTGCCCACGCGTAAGTTAAGAGGCTGTTCACACGCCAGTCGTTTAAATCACGTCAACACGCAGTTTGTCGCGGTCACTCGTTGAAATACATCCAGAGTAATTTTCACGACAAGAACTCTGAATACTTCCGCATTGCGAACAGAATTTATAGGTACTTTACTACCTATTAATGTTAGCATTAATAGCATGAAATCCTGAAATTATTTGTTTTTAAGAATGTTTAATTTCCAATCAAACATTGCGGAGACTAGCGACTATCAGTTTGATTGATCTAGATGTAAATAGTTCTATTTTAATGTTAATGTTACTTTTATGAGTGTCTAGAAATAATTCAGACCTTAGACCTTTGGTTTTATTCATGTGCTCTAATCAGTTTTGGCAAGATGGTCATCGGAAACCATAGTCACGTCAATATGAAGCTGTGATTGTTGCTAAAGTTTGTTGATGTCAAGACAGGTTTAACTTCTAGTGTTAATGGCTAGTAGTGACGCTAATGACCGAACACTACTAATGCAATCTGGGAGATGTGAATAAGATGTTCCTCACAAATTTTATGTTTTCTGAAGAGGCAAGATATAAAGCACATTTTCGCAGTGATATGACTCGACTGATTTTTAGTGATGATAATGAATTTTCTATTTGAGTGTAACGAAATATAAAAAGGAGATGAACCAAAGGGTTGGTGATTCCGATTGAGACCAATACAATGAGTGTTGTAATTTAAATCTTACATCGTATCATAAAACAACATTAGATAGAACTAGAATTAACACATTCATCGAGGTATGCGAATATCGTATATTTTATTGTTGTTATATCAGAGTGCATGTATCGGCCATTATGGCGAGACGGTGGAACGAGTATGGACGTGCCGCAGCAATGCGCGGCGCCGTCGCACAGTGGTCTGAAAATCGAGCTCCCCTTTCATAGAAAGTCAATGTGGGATATTCATAAAACTAAAATATGGAACGTCTCAGGTATACATTCCTTTAATGCATATTTTAGTATGAATGATTTTAGTTACTCCGCGCCTGAGAAAAAAAATATTTAGTATTTTTTTGTATGGGAGAAATTACATAAAGTACATTTTCTTGCGACTGAATGAAACTGAAAGGCTGGTACTCATACGAGCTATTGCCGCTCTTAAGGCGATTACGCTGACATACCACTCGTGTACCTTTAGGTGCCGCTTCACACGTAGGATTTTTTTGAAATTTCGAATTTTCGGTATTGAATATTTTATGTTATGCCTTTGGGGTTGTTGTTTTCTTGCGAATTCCTTATGAAAACAACATTTTTTTTTATGGAAACAATCTCTAAATCGCGTAAAAATGTCTGCTGTTTCATACTAAAGTTCAATACCTGCTTGGCCGTAATGTATGAAACAGTTGTTTTCTTTTCCGTCATTTCAAGGTGGTTTCCATAAAAAAAGTTGTTTGTTTTTATGAGTAGAATCACCTCATAACAGGAAAGCAACGACCATAAAGTCACGCTATTTAAAGAAGGAATAAAACACTTATTTAACATTTTTTTCATATTTGAAAATTTAATACGATTAAAAACTGTACAATCAATTGTAAAACAAGTGTTTAAATATTATAACAGTTAAACAGCTAAAACTAATTTATTTATTTTTAAATTTAATCGAATAATTTAGAAAACTTCATTTGGTTAGTATGTACATTCCTCAAAATACTTCGTCTAAACCCTAGCCTTTGTTTGTTTAGTACTGAAAAACGTTATTTCTCTAGTATTAGAACATAAAATAATAATTACATCTATAACTAGAAAAAAACTAAATCAAAGAATACAAAAAGCTTCATTTGGTTAGTATTTACTTACATTCTTCAAAATACGTCTATATTCTCTTTGCTTCTTTAATACCAAAAATTCTTATTTATCTAGTCTTAACATTAAAATAAATAAAAATAATAATAACGTCGATATGTATAAAATACGCATTAACAATTATCATCAAAATCTTCTAATTCTGAATCCAGCATTGCGACACTAACATCAACAAACTCAATATTTTCTTTGTCCACACTTGTATTGTCTTCATTAATGAGAAGTGTTTTCATGTCATCAGAGACAGCTGTTCTGATTGACTTTCTGTGTACAGGTCTTATGCTGGATAGGTACGGATCTGACGATACAAGGAGTCCATTAAAAATATCTTCATTTGTTGCTCTACGACAAAATTCCGCGAATAATGTTCTCGGATTTTTTTGAAGTCTTTATTCCTGGCTTGTTGAAATGCCTGATAATTTCAGCACCATGCAGTAAAAGTTTGTGAACACTTGACGGCATATAATACCAACCATAGTGTTCCACATATCTTTCTGCAGTAAGGCGCGCAAAATTTGCAAACGCTTCAACATTAACGGGCTCCCCACATGCTATCACACCTAGAATTGTGGCAAATCTTTGGATTATAGTGGAATCTAATCCAGTGATGGCTGCCGTTTTTACAGGATTACTAAAAAATTTTCGGGCTGTACTGACATCATTTGTAGTGCCTGCACCTGAAACAAAAACCAAAAACTTCACCATTTTGAGCAGAAACAAGGTATTTGGTAAGTAACGTTTTCAAAATCATTCAAATCAACTCGTTGCACTTCAAGACTCACCTTGTTTGATGATATCTACTAAGAGGCCCATTTCATCACGAAACTTCTGCTGGATGATTTGCTTTCTTGCCTTCAATAATTTTTTGCTGTCTGCATCCCTAGCTTGCCATGTTTTGAAATCAAGTCTGTAGGAAATGTGAAGCAAACATTCCATACACCTAATCCAAGCATGGAGAGTAGACAAACCATATTGGTATATTTCCGTTGACACTGGTTTTCTGGAAAACAAATAAATAATATATTTAAAAATAGGTATTCATGATTATCAGCCAAGAAAATTATAAAAGTATTCAAAACATACTCTGAGATCACATGTAATTTATTCATTTCAGATGGGGTTGCTTTACATATGTCACAAGTTTGGGTTGATGTTTCTGATAATTTAGAAACTATTTTACCATCTATCATAGTCATGAGCATTTTAACTTTAACTGCATGATTTCCCATTATAGAAGGCACCAGTGTAGCAATTTCAGCTTCAATCGTGGCTTGTTCTCTCTTGATGTCTAATTTGTTTTCACTTGCAAACTTGAAAAAAAGAGGCCTGCAAAACATTGTCGAAGACGGTTTTGGATTCTCCCATACATTTTCTTCATCACAATCTAATCTTACAGGTACAAAAGAACACATGAAGACGCTGGAATCATCTTCCTCCACCATGCTTTGCTTATACAAACTCTGCCCTGAAGAACCATCAAAGCCCCACTTACACAGAAGTGTTAACTCCTTGCCATCTAAAGTAGAGGGCAAACGTAGATATTTTCCAAGTCTTGACACAGTTTTATCCAAAATTGCTTGAAGTTTAACTCGTGCCCCATTTTCAGAAATGTCTATGCTATCCTTAGGTGGGTAACAGTCCTTTTTCGCTTCTAGGACAGTTGTGTATGAAGGAAATAGTGGGATTCCTTCTTCCTTTGCACAAGCTCTCAAAGTAGTATACTGCCACTTCGACAGCTTCAACGAAGTCAAAATACCTAAAGCTTTATCAGCAGAATATATGGGCACATTTTTTTTAGTTTTAAGTATATCTTTTATGTTTGTAGCCTCTTCGGGATTCTCTGTGACTAATTTTATTATGTCTGCTACATCTTTATTTTGCGCCTTCAAGCCAGTTGCATAAGCAAGACTTTCCGATGGATGATTTAAAAGCTCTTCTACTCTCCTTTTCTTCTGTAACGGGCTTAACACCGAAAACTCCTTTCTTTGGTTTCCAAGAGATGTTGAGGTTCCAACACTACAAGTCTGTGGTTGTGCGGATGTTGATGCACCTTCGTTTACGGGAAATTCTGAACTGGAACACTGTGACTGATCTATCGTTACGGAGGAAGTCATCTTTTCCTTGATGACTTCAGGCCATTTGATGTCTTCTTGGAGCCATGCTTCGTACTTTTTAATGAAAGTATGTCGTTTACGATTACATGAGATCCATTTCCTTTTCAATGCACACACATAAGTTTGGCAGAATTGTTTCAAGTCTCTCTTTTCATTTTCTGACAAATCAATACTATTCACAAACACATCAAACAACACATTGGGATCTGAGAAAGAAGTGTTGTTGGCCACAAACATGAAAATATCAAGATTGGTACCAAAACCTTCCATTGCAATAGAAAAATTGAAAGAACAGAAAAATTAAAGTTTACGCGCACAAGTGCTAAACGTTACTGACTGAGTCCATGCCAAACATTCTATTTATGTATAACTCTCTCACCGACCCTCATTAAGGGTCGGTACAAATTAACACGTAATAAAACTGAACTATTAGTAAAGTAATAAGTAATTCCCGTAATTGATAATGATAACGAACCTCTGTTATCATTAGGTATAGTAAAAATCATTAACACCCTCTTAGCTAATGAGGTTACTATTGTAAAAAGTTATTTGTTAAAATAAGGCAGATATTAGTTCAGTGCCCTAATTAGTATTCGCAAAAAACGAATTTCTAAAGTTAACTTATTTTTTGAGTTAAAGTAATTGAATCTATTATAACAGTTATTATAATATTAGGTGCGTATTTATTATAAATATTTAATTCCATATTCCTTACCAACCTAATTTAAATGCGTCACATACTTAAAATATTCAATGCCGAAAATTCGAAATTTCAAAAAAATCCTACGTGTGAAGCGGCACCTAAAGGTACACGAGTGGTATGTCAGCGTAATCGCCTTAAGAGCGGCAATAGCTCGTATGAGTACCAGCCTTTCAGTTTCATTCAGTCGCAAGAAAATGTACTTTATGTAATTTCTCCCATACAAAAAAATACTAAATATTTTTTTTCTCAGGCGCGGAGTAACTAAAATCATTCATACTAAAATATGCATTAAAGGAATGTATACCTGAGACGTTCCATATTTTAGTTTTATGAATATCCCACATTGACTTTCTATGAAAGGGGAGCTCGATTTTCAGACCACTGTGCGTCGGTGAGATGCCCATAGCACCAGCCGATAACGCGCGCTCCAATATGCGAGGATACAGGATGCTTGAACTAAAGTACTTACTGACAATTGATTGCCAGTCCTTAAAACCTGGAAAAGTGCTGGGCAAGGTGTAGCAGTTAAACCAACATCTAAACCAGAAACCAAAACGCTACAAAACCACGAACGTTTCAAAACGATTTTAGAAAAACATTGTCGTTTGAATGGAGCCATCTTTTAGAGAAATAAAATTGGAATTTGGTATTCGGTAATTAACAGTACGACCAATTCTAAAAATCAATTAAGTATCTTAACATTTTGAAAAAAAGGAAAAGCTAATCTCAATAACTAGTTTAATTGATGAAACCAGGAATTTCTCCAACGATCCAAAGAATTTCCATAGCAACCTGTATCGTGAGGTCGCCGTGCGCCGGCGCCGTACTCTAATAATAGTCGCATTCCATTCTCCCGCCCTGGAAGGGCTCACCTCGCCCGCGCACCTGCCGTGCACTTTCATTTTTCATTTGCCAAATGCTTTCGCTACTCGTGATTCTGAATTAATGTAATTGAAGTTGTTCAAACCTATTTTCAGCATAATGCAGACATCCCCATGTACTAGCTCCTAGCTTCATTTGTCAATATCCACTGATAAATGAAGCTAGGAGTCTAATTGGCATAGTTTCTGTGTTCATTCTTCATCATCTTTCGTGTCTATTGTTGTATTTATTTCAAGTGGTAAAATTATTGTCTAGGTCAAACTTTTAACTTCGAACCCTGTAGTAACTGAAGTAAGCAGTAATTTTAATGTCTTCGAACCCAATGGCCGTGAAGAACTAAGGGCAACGAATCTGATGCGTAGGGGCGATGCATCTGATGCTATTAGGGCGCGCAGGGACCGTGGAGGCGCCTCGACTGGAACATCGTGCACTGGTACAACGGACTTAAATGTCATGAGAAAGACTTCGATGGAATGTACATGGTAAAAAGTAAGAAAAATGGAAAGTACTATGCCTTACCAAGGAGTGACAAATGATCCGTATAATATTGTATCACTAAGCAAAATAATTACTTGAATAAAAGAACTTGATGTTATTTTACAAATATCTACCAAGTATTCATTACTGATACCTATAATGACTGATATAATGTGAAGTTTAATATCAAAAAGTTTGTTTGTTGTTCATTTAGTTAGTTATTTAAGAAACCAATCTGGTTTCAAACTTGCAGTATCTTGTTCTAGCTGGGAACTTATTTAATCTTGGATTAGAAACTTTCTATAAAGTCAAAACCTTTGTGATGTGGCACATACAAGATCAACTTGCAATAAATCAAGCGCCTACAATGTTTCCATGGCTTTACATTACGAAGACTGTTGTAAACTAATCCAGACTATATGCTGATAAATAGCTCTCTTTTATGTTCCATTGTCTTCAATCTTGTGGTTTTCATTCTCTGACTTCTAGTTATTGTTGTGAGAATAAGGCAATTTGATGCGATTAGATTTTTCCAATTTCATAAATTGGCTAGATTTACTTTTGGTTTTGCTTTTATTTTTATGAATATTATTATTGTTTTGCAAGCAACAATGCAAGCGATACGTTGCTGTCGGTAGTGTTATGGACTCGAGCGTTGTTTAATAGAACTACGTGAATAACATCGTTTTTTATTTGTTATATTAATACTTAATTATCCCTATACCTTATAAACTATATACATCCAAGGGTCGAGCATGTTTAGCTATCTATTATCATGTTAGGTTAATAACTTGAAGGCATATGATATCGGAATATGGAAAATTATGTTAAACTATGTGTGTACCTAACACTTGCAAACAAACAACGCCTACGCTTGTTTGTTTTGTTACGGTTATCTAACTACATATTTTTACTTTCATATCAATCTCTATCATCATTCAAGAATATTTTAGTTTTGTATCTATCAGAAATTGTACAATATTTTCTGTTTTTACCTTCTTTATATTACTAATGTTCAAGTCTTTTGTCAATAAGATGAAATTGCCAAATAGCTTCTCTGCTTTTGTCTTTTATTTGTCTTGAGCTCCATCTTCAGACAAGTAAAAAAAAATACTTTCATATCAGATAGTTAGCCGGCACTAATTAGCATTAAATATGCACGGCAGCATGCCGGAAGGCCGGCTTCCGTCGCCGCCAGCACCCTGGGACTTTCCAACGGGACCCAAGTATACTGCGGTGTATTGTTCACTCAGTTCCGTAGGAAGTATATTGTGGGAATTGAGATAAGAGCTGATGGATAAGGTTAGCTGCTCCATAATTTTTGATTTTCTTACAGTACACCAATATAATGATAACATGCATCCCATGAAAGTTATATGTACCGATAGATAGAGAAAATTAGCTCGTATTTATCTAGTGTCAATACAATATTTGCAAGATATCTCAACTCCTGAGTGCACGCACTTGGCGTCCATTATTAGCGTCGTTGTCTAGTTACTTTATGTGAACCCATTAGATTTGTAATATTCCAAACAAATGGCTTTCATGCTTATCCTGTAGCCTTCGGGTATAACGATATATTTAACGTTTAGTTTGTTCCTCTATTTCAAATAATCCTTCTACTTCGTGCACAGAGGTTTATCAAACAGTTCAATTTATTTGCCTTGAGCTATTTTCCTTTAAAAGTTGTAAGCTCAGTATTTAAAACACCTTGGATTTCACCTTTTGTGTGAAAATGAGACATTATTTTAACTATTGGAAAAACACAGATAACAAAATAAGGAGCGTATTGCGCACACGCAAGGTGCGCGTTATCTTAACGCGCAATCGTTTACACAGTTAGAGGACGCAATTATCACCTCGTACACCTGTTCTATGTATGCTAATGACTGCGGTAAATCACTGCTGATACACCCGATATCGCAGATTACATCGGGGATGGTCACGCGCACACCATTTTTGGTGAACACTGCATGTAGAGTCCAATTACGATACCGATTGACTCTATCGTATCCACGCTATTCAAAGAACCAGAGACGTACAAACATATCCTGATTGATAGTCAAGATCTAGTTTGAAAATCGAGTCGGCGACATGTTGAAAGAATGGAATGCTGAGAGCCCTGCACCAAATAAAACGACTTACCTGATAAGGCTGTAAGTGTACAAGTAGCTATGTATATCTACATTGAGTAATCACAGCAGGCACGGTTGTATCGTACTCATCATAAAATTAAAGATGGTTATAATTATTTTCATGATTTAATTCCGAATTAATCAAAAGATATCGCATTTTAATGCGCATTTGCAAATTAATATCACCAGTGTCACCGGAGGTTGGCCGTTTAAGGCGATGGTTAATTAAAGCTAGCTCGCACTGTCGCCGTCTCGGACGATTTCCTCGTTAAACGATTTGATTTACGCATCGTGGGCATCCTTGGTCGGTAAGGTGTCAAGCCGTGACCTTACGCAAAAGGCTCCGCCTGCTGATTCACGAATTATTTCAATGTTTTGTTTTGTACAATAGATGTGCCCATATGCGGGCGTGTGCGGGCGGACCTTTGTTTGGCCAATCAGTCAACGACCGACTTCGCAGTTTCCCGATGCATACCAAAGATGCTCGTCATTGGGAAGATTCATGCAAACGATATGCATAGTCAGCCGTTAGTTGCGTGCCCTTGCGACCCTCGCGGCTCAATCAGATAGATTTTTACATTGCGATAGTGTCTTCAGATATAGTGACAGACGACGACGCCTTTTCTGAAAAGTGAAAATATATCCCTTATTTAAAAAGCATTCTCGGGAATATACTTCGAATTAATATGTTACTGTTGAAATACTATGCAATTATAAATTTCTACGGAAAATTGATAATGTTCTCAGGAACGGGCGCACGATGCGTTAATTGGTGCGCAATCCGCATTCAACGCGAATTAATGGCTGGTCGCGGACTCTCGTTCGCCGCCAGCTGAGTTATTTAATTTTTCGCTTAGTTAACGTGCGTCGAGTCGACGGTCATTTTTTATTGTTTACAAATTAAGGTAATTACCGTAATACTCTTGTCACAACCTTTTAAGTTCAACGTACGTGTTATACGAATCGTTTTGTTTTTCAGTGCTGATTGAATTTCGGCTCTTATTTCTTAGAGGTTAAGATTCAACTGATCATTTTGAAATTTTGCATGAAATATTATTGTAGTTCGCCCTTGAGTGTCCAGTTCCGGGCTATTTTAAAATCATTTAAGTAATTTAAAATATGCAACTGCTGCGGGCGATATAATTGCGCGCGACCAAGTTGCAGACTGCGATACCATGCCACCACGCTTCAGTGGAAATCGAATAGAACGTGTAAATTTTTCACGGTCGAGGTTGAAGTGTTTGATCATTTCGTAAATAGGTACATAGGAAATGTTATTGCTGAATTTTCCGAACGGAAACAAACTGTACAAAGTTGTGAGATATTTAATTTGAGTTCTTTTTATTCCAAAGTTGTTTGGTGTCAATCGTAGTGATCGCAGTCTGTGGCCATTGAAACATAGTCGTTGTGATGTTCGCGTGTAATCTCGAATCTTACTGCCGCATTATCTCGTCGACTCGTATCTGATACAAGTACACTTCCCTGCTGTACTTGGGTAATAATCTTTTATGGGGTACGATGAAGTTATTTACCAAGCGATGGCTTCAGCACCGATATTGACCAACCCGGTAACTATTTATTTATTGCCTAAATTGGGTACAGATCAAGAGCGAGGGCCACAACTTTCAAGTTCAGATAACAATGTCGTGGCGACAAGCTTGTGACCCCGGACAGATTTACCACGTCACCGGCTCGCGGTTGGCGTAATGCGATTACAATGATGCCCGGTTTGCAAATTGGCAGTGACCTAGTTAAAGTGCAATTACCTAGCTTTGTATCACACAGAACCCTATGAAGTTTTCAGTACAAAAACAACCAAATAAAAGCAATAACATTCTTGAATGTTTTTTTTGCAAAAAAATCTTAACAGTTAAAACTAATAGATCTAAGTAGTCTCTTACATGTGTCAGTCCAAACGTTTCTGCACTTACAGTCCCGTTAGATCATTTGCCTGTTGTGATTGAATTTCTTTCGTACCGTTTTTCGATTTATTTTGTTTTGGTGCGTAATGCCGAGTTGCGCAACCGATTCAATGTGTAATTGTGAGGATCATTGTTTGTAACGGTCGGGTCGGGTGCACTTGTGTGAGGTGAATTCCATTAGTACGACTACGGCCAAGGTGCGCATTGTCCGGTCGTTTACACGGGACACTAGTGCGACGACTCACTGATTTGAAAGAACTTACAAGACCTTTGTTTAATATAAATCACTCTAAGACTTGTTCAAGATCGAAACAGGACATAATCGACTCTGTTTCAAAGTCCTTATAAACCTTCTCTTCTTCTTTAATTTAAGAGCTGTTATTATCTCCATTTATATCTTTCTTGATTGAGATTCTTATTTGGATTGTCTTCTGAATTAAGTTTTTGCATCATTGATCAAATCAAATCTAGTCAAATTCTTTATTTGCAATGAATGTATGTAAAGTTTAAGATCTTAAAAATTATATTTGGTTCAAATACACTTTACTCTTAGAGTATGCAAAAATTACAATTATGAAAAGAAGATACCTTCATCTATAAAGATGCAAACTATGATAGTCTTTAGTTCTACATTTATGGCTACTCAGCGATCTGCAAGCAGCATACAAATCAGACCACTAATAGTATTGTTTGCGTCGTTGACTCGATGATTAATCAAAGATGTATTGTAAACTCGGTGACTAAATGTTTGTTTATATTCTGACCGTGAGCCACTCGTCCGCCATTTCGCCATGAGCCAGGTTCTTCCTAGAAAGCGAAGTGGCCCACTTGGGACCAGGAACCTCCACCACCGGATGTGACGCGCGCCTGTATTATATTAACTGTCGGATTTCACTTTTATTATGCACATCTGCACCTCAGAAGAATATGAATGTTATGAAATAATACTTATTTGTTATGGTTGGCTGTCGTTATTTCAAGATAAGTTGTTTTCAGTATAAAGCAATATTGTATTCGCCCTAATCAAGGTAGGGTGATAAGGTAAACAATAAATTAGGCGTGGGTTCCGTAATTATCTTATCAGGGTACAGCTAGACAATGCACCCGCTGAGACGCCAGTGCACGTTGCGTTATCGCGACCACCCGCACATCAGGAACTGACGGTTAAATAACACTGTTGAAGTCTGAGGACTTGAACCATCGAACATGTTACAAGGGGCACCTTAAGTAAACACCTTTTCTCGCAATGTATGCGCACCTTATAATTCTTAGAACAAACGGACTTAATGCGCCGTGTGATCGAACCTATAAAAATTCCTTGCTGTAGAGCGATCATACCTTCTAAAGAGTGGTTGACAGGCAAGAATCTCGTCTATGCATAACCCGATGAAGGAGTTGCACTAGCGCAACTTCCATGAAGCCGTTAACGATCCCGGCGACACTTAGTCTAATGGCCAATAGGCCGAGTGCGTCTTTGTCTACTAAACTATGTTAATTAATAGGCTTGAATCTGAATGTAGAGAACATTCAGATTCACGACATATGTCTTGTGTTTTAGAATTTACCTATTATCTGTCTATTGCCCAGCCGTGGAAACTCACGGTTCACTCCAATAAATTTATTGGATATCTTTACTATGTGTCTAAGCCGAACAAGGTCTTATCTGGAGAGCAATAAATCGGGGCTGCCGATCGCGATCGAGTGCAGCCAGGGCCCTGATTAATGAGTGAACATTTTTTAATTAACGATCTCACTGCAGTTAGGAATTATAGTCCGCCGATGGCGCCGCGAGTAACCACGCGCTTCTATGTTAGCTTTCGCCGAAGCGAGACGTTCCGGACGTTCGGCTAAATTATAAACCTCAGCCGGGGAGTTAATTGTGTGTTTACTATGTTCACTATCGACATCAAGTACGCCTCGTTCGATAATCGCGGCCGGGGCGGTCGTGTCGTGATCCTAAGTTTTCCCGCGTTATGCAACGTGTCTTTGTTGCGTTTGTTTCACATGCTTTGTACACGACACGAAGCTGAACTCGCTACGATCTGCTTGATTTAGGAGAGGAACGTCTCGACATTGTTATTTTTGTCATAGCTCGCGTGATTTGCGACATCCTTGTCACGATCAATGGCGTAATATTGGTTACCACGTTCTACTGACATATTGCGCGTTCGCTGACTTCTTATAATACTTATCACCGTAATGAGTGTACTAATGTTTATTGTTATTAAGTTACAATTAACCTCAGGACGTGTAACATAATTAATTCTGAACATAAAACGCGTAAACATGTTTAACAATATCAATATTATGACCTCTATGTCAGGCGTCATTACCCTTAACTTATGTTTACTCGTCAACACATTCACGTTTAATACCTTATACCTTTTGACCTGGGGCCATAGCATGGCTTTTAAGGTGTTACCTTAAAATCAACAGACCCGTTTGCTCTGTGGTCGAGTTCTGCCATTGTTAAATTACGAGCAAAATTGTATAGGTAAAGTCTCTACACATCAATTTTGAGGCGGTATTGATGGGCGAAGTGATATAAGTGCAAGGTTCGTTAGGGAACTATTGAGCAGATGCGCATACCAACAATATTTCACGCGCTGATGGGTAAATTGTCTTCACATACAAAGCTGAAGAACTGAGTCGTTCATGCGGGTGAATGGCAAAAACTAACAATCTGCATTCATTCTAAACAAGTGGTAACTTTGTAACGAGTTGCAAATTACTAGAATTACGTGCTTGTAGCTTTGGATGGTACATGCGATGTTATGATCCCTGAGGATGACAGACAAACGTTTTCTTCGATGTAGATGAAATTATAGTTTGTGTGAATGCATTAATTTTCAAGTCCATCAATTCTACATGAGATTAATGCGACTGCCTTCAATGTAGCCTGTAGGTATACAAAGCATCAATCTATTTCAGAGGCTAGACACCCTTCTAAATAACATTTTTCAATTAGTATCTGGTGCTTATCTAATCACGAAAACGTGACATGCATTTAGAAACAAACCAAATGGATTGCGACACGAAATATAACGAATTAATAGAATCGATGTTCGATTAAATACTACCTTGAACTGATCTGTCTATTTCACGTCCAATAGTTGCGCAAAGTGAATTTTTGCTTGTTAGCTGAGCCAGTTTTACATGCCAAAAATTTTATTACTCCCACTTCACATATAGAAACCTATAATTAGAGCCAATTCTTTAAATAAATTGCCCGAGAGCACCCTAAGCCTTGATGTACTCGTATATTTAAAATATACCTAAGCACCTTAAATCCTCTCGCCACGTGGAAATCTGGTCACGGTTGTGTTATACATTGGATCGGTACCTCCAATGGTTTGTTAAGGCCTGTATTTTATTAAAACCATCGCTACCAATTTGTTACAAGCTCCATTGAATTACAGAAACACGTGTAAATGTCGTACAAAATAACTGAACTATTGCACGAGTGTTGCGTTTATGCAAAACTTACCGTCTCTTGTGTCTTCGTTGGTTGTTTGTTAGGCAATGGTTGCGTTCACTTTGCAATATGGTGTTATTGTAACCGAAACAATAAGAATATACCTTGCATGAGCCACTTTAGTTGTTTATCTATTTGTTACGAATGTTTACAGCATAGATTTTATCTATAGCACATAGTTAATTTACAGTCTTTTATTTAACTTGCTGTTTGTGTATGGGCCAAATTTTAAAAATTGAAATAGAATTACTTCCTGATATTCGGTTTTGATCAAATTAGGCATGTGTCTATCTAGGTGACAATGCAATAATATGGCATAACAAACCCCTATTGTGATGATGGAGTTTTAAGGCTAAACTAAACAAGATATACCCATCATGTTTAGGCTCATTTATTTTTTTATTGACAAGCACTTAGGTGCCTTAGATCGCTCTTTTTTAAAGAGAAACACGTTTTAAGTTCTTTTAACTTCTTTATATTCAACTGCTTTGCTTGTTTAAATTATGGTAAATATTAATATCTATATCTTTCTCTGTTTTCAGGTACGTAGCAATGTGTCAGAGGTGTCCTAGCACTTGGTATGTTGCAGCTGTTACGATTGTTGGTAAAACATGCTTACTCGTTAGGTATTCACGGAGGGCGACCGTTCGTGCCCACTTTATATGCGCCCGCGCGTCTCATGGACACGATTTGACGAATGAATCACACCATTTTCTTTGTAGCCGTCTTATATACGTGACGTCACGATTTTAGTGTCGCACGCGCACCACGAAATAAAATTATAATAATTATACATTTCCGCTTTCAAAGTTGTAACTGCCACGCTAAATAGCTTGAGCATTAGGATTTTTGTAAAAATTGTCGTCGTTTATTTGATACAAGTAGGTATATTATAATTATTATAATCCTATCTTGTCAAAGTTTAATGATGCTTGTGTAAAATGTGGAGTAGAAGTGAGTATGGTAGGCGTTAATCAAGTAATTATTTTAAAATTCATTTCATATTCGCTAAAACAACTTACTGAATCAATGATTCATTAAAAAAACATAGAGCACCTTTTCTTTTCGAAGTTGGTTAAAAACCATGGTTAGCAGAGGTTTAAAGCCAGTCAATCAATTGGATAGGGGCGATTTTGTCGCTGCCAGGTTTACGACTTGCTCGACATTGGCTTTGTCGTTTTGTCGCACGTATCTTGCATAAAATGCAGATATGTCGTCATTGCCGCCGTTGTCAACCCTTTTAGTGTCCCACACTGCACAGCACTGGTCTTCTCTCAACTATCTTACGAGTTTAAAAAGTTTAGGCCTTGATCTACACACGCTGGCCAAGTGCTGGTTGGTGGATGTCACATGTCCTCGAATGATTAGTTCTTCTATATGTTGGTTTCCTGACGATGTTTTCCTTCACCGATATTGAGCAGTGACGATTAACCAATTCACACAAAGATGTGTGGGCAAGACCGGGAATCGATCCCGGGTCCTTATATTTCAAAGAGGAGGCCCGTACCGCTGCGCCACCGCTGCAGATATGTACAAAGGTATAAACGACAATGTTTAAAAAGGTAACTCCAAAATTTTACATTATATTTGGTTAAATAATAGTCCCAACGCCGAGGGATAATGTCCGCTTACAACTAGCATCCATTTAAATTGCTATGCTCACACCCATATCTCGCGCGAGAATCAGCCTCGTATCGGTGAAAAACTGCTCACGAGAGCGCAGTCGAGCGAAATTGAGACGGCTTAGCGGTTCCACCGCAGGGCACCCGGGCAACTGGGTCGCTGAGATTACAACGTTTCCTGAACTCGCACAGCCGTCGACAAACAGCGGAGATTATGGCAACTCCACAACCCATATTTCAACTTGTTTTCATTACGGTATTTTCTAACTATATTCATATTACACATCCGTGGTTGTCGTCGCTTAACATCTGAAACAGACACCCGCAACCTGATACGTTGATCCAACTCTCTCCTTTTACCGCATAGATAGAAATGCAGAGCGGAACGTTTTCTGATGTTCCAACATTTCTGACGTTTCATTTCTATTGTATGAGTATGTGCCACGATCCGGAGCATTGTAGTAATCTCCGTTACGGCGGCGGCTTCTCCACAATAGAAGCGAGAGTTGGCTCCTGTAGTGCAGCTTCCGTAGATCTGTATCGCGCTCTCGGACCTCCGACACGTCTGTCCATAACTTCCGAGATACGCTGCACCGCCCCTCTCTCTTTTGAACAAATATAATTCTCAGTGAATCACACTATTCGAAAAGATTCTTTATTGTTATCCGACGCCATCTACAAACAAAGATTTTAATTCATTATTTGCGGTTACGGCTCAATGGCTCACTGAAGAATGCGAACAGTCAACAAAGTTATAGGTATTCCTGCCCTAAATGAAATTCCTGAACTTCGTACCAGCAGCGGTGGCGCTATAGTACGGGTCTCGCCTTAGAAATATAAGGTCGCGGGTTCGATACCCAGTCGTGACCACACATCTTTGTGTAAATTGTTATATCGCCGCTGCTGAATATCGGTGAAGGCAACCTTCGTGAGGAAACCAGTATGTCTAAGAACTAATCATTCGAGGACATGTGACATCCACCAACTTGCATTTGGCCAGCGTGTGTGGATTAAGGCCTAAACTCTCTCAACTCGTACGATAGTTGAGAGAAGATCCGTGCCCTGCCATGGGACGCTAAAAAGGGTTGAAGTGTACCACTTCTGTTGCTAGAATGGAATTTCAGTCATGTTAATGCTCAGAATTATCCTTGTCAATAATACAACAACCATTTGCCCTCGATTTTGGGCTTTGCCATTAATTTGTTTATTGTTTTGCCCGTATGCGGCCAAATTTGGGCTGATTGTTAATAAAACCCGAACCACTCACGTATCCGTCGTGGGTTGGCCACTTCATTTCAGTCTTAGAACAACTTACCTTACATCATGTTCGATGAGATAAGGAGCTTCGCCCATATTTACGGAGGTCATACGTGTTTTGCATTTGTTTTTGTAGTAATTATCCTTGATAATGACCATTAACATTTATTTATTCCACCGTAAACAGCTTGCCAAATTTTTGGCAATACTTTTAACGCATGGCTAACTCTGAATGTTGAGTTGAGTTTTTCAATACTCAATAATTCATTTGAATATTCCACAATATTCTGGGGTGGTAGTTTAAATAATATATAATAATATGTCACAAGTATAGACCCTTTAGGGCACATCAAATTATGAGAGACGAAACGGTTTTCTTTAGTGTTTGATCACAATGTTTTCTCATAAAGTGCCTCTTGTATTGTATCGTAGGTAAATCGCAAAATTGTACTATTAACTATTCGCTAGATACGAATGCATGTTAATACATGTATATTCATCTAGGTTGCCGCAAGATTCCGTGATATTTCAAGTCAGGAGCGCCCCGAGCGCGCTTGCATTGCATTAGAGCATGTCGACCACCCCGACATAATATCAACTACTTCAGTTTAAATATTGAAAGGCTATTAATCACAAGGTCTCGAAAGACTTGCTATATGACGTGTGCTATTTATAAGATATCAACTTTGATATCATTTTGATATAAACACTGATCAAATTCTACACCATTAATGTTAAGATGCTGTACACGTTTTCATATTATTTTGTATGTGATATCAATTAAATATGATCTAATCAATTTGAACTACTGTTATATGCATTAATTAATCACGTAATCAACGTTGATTGCAAATAACCTTTTAAATGTATACACCCATCATCTGTCATGGCTGTGTTAGTCAGTGGAAACCCAACGATAAGTGGATTAAGTGGCGTTGGTTGGTACAAAATTAAAGCGATTTCAAAATTTGGCTTGCAGAAGAGTTCCGTTCCTTGCGTCACAAAGCAAATTTTCACCAAAAAACAATTGTTGCTCTCGAATTTCAGTGGTTATTTTAAGTGTCCGATATTTGCATGAGCTTGTCCGAGCCCCTAACTGAGGGCATTGTTCACGGCGAATTGAATGGCTAATAATAACTGAGCCTTCAGCGTTTCGTAAGTGGAACGAATGAACCTTAGAAACTTACTACACTGGGTATCCAAACAGTTTTTGGTTTTCGTTGATGTTGGCATTAATGGTACCGTGTGATTCCATATACATAGCTTATTTTTAGTACCCCTACTTTTCAAACTCTGATGTCTGAGCTGTCTGTATAAAGCTTATCATAAAATATAGGAACAATAAGTACAAGATTGCGCCCGCGATTTGATAATAGTTATTAGATCAGACTTTAATCTATCAGACTATAATCAAAAATATAGAAACCGAATTTCATCCGATTTGTCCAGCAGTTTGTGCGTGAAAGATTAACAAACTTTTACACATCCACGTTTATATTATTATAATCATGTAATTCAGTATTATCCTATCCTATCCTAATTAAATAGTATCCATTATAAATATATGATATTGTTTCACACATTGCCCTTTGTAGGGATGTTAGTAACCGTCTAAGAACAGCGGTTCGACGGCCATTAATTATTCTATTACACCAACCAATGGGACTCGTGATCACTGCGCGCGCCTTTGATCAAGCTGCGCTTGCGCCTCGATTCCTCAATTCACTATACATGCGCAGTTGTACATCTTCAATTATCTTTTTTTTTAAATTGTAATAGATGTTTGGTGTATTATTTTTATGATTAATAATGAAATTAATGCATTTACGGGTTAGTTATATTAAATCATGAAGCTTACTTATGTATGTTAATTTCAACAGTTCGTGTATCGTATAACAAACTTTGTAGCACCCACTGTAGGGCATGGGTCTCCTGTCAATTATCATAACAGTTGTGAGAGTTCAGACCTTAATTACACAATTACACGCTGCCGGCTAGTGCGGGTTGGTAGGTGTCACTAGGTATCATTGAATGATTAGTTCCAAGATATACCGGTTTCCTCACAGTATTTCCTATATTAAGCAGCTACGACGAAACAAAATACATATAAGGTGTGAACACGCCCTAGGGTTGAACTCGCGATTTAATTCCAAAGCCTAATTCGATATTATTGCTCACTTATGGTACATATTTCTTAATTTCGAGGGCTCTCTTCAAAAATCTGCCTCGGTGGTTCAGTAGTAAGCGTGTCTGTTTAATGTTAGTAAGGGTAATTACCGGGTCGAGCGACTAATATAATTTGAGAATCTTAGTTTCAACTCGAAATTTGGAATGGTGCTCGATGAACGGCAATGGTTCGGCCTCTATTACGTATAATATTTGATATAATGAAGCAAGTTTCCATTCGTATCAGTCAGATAATGCGCACACGTAGTTACTAATGAAGCCTACCTGAATGGTACCGTACGTGACCCCTGGTTGCGTGCCATATGCGTGCGGCTTCCAATTCATTACCCATTGTAATCCGACTTCTTACCAATGCAACTGTTATTCTTTGGAGACTAACAAATTACTTACACATGCTTTGGTCGGGATTACATCTTAATCATCGTAGGTTATGTCAGTAATGTCTTGTTAGTCCAGTGGGAAGCGTGATAGCTTAGCAACCGCTGGATCTCGGGTCGAGCAAATTGGCTTTTCTGATATGTACACACGACTTCATATCAAGCTATACAAATCCAGTATAAGCTGACCTCTCATTGCACTGAAATCCTATACAATTCGAGATCAGACCGGAAACGTGTAGCTTGGTGTGTAGCCGTACATACTTAAATAAATAAAACTACTTTATAATGGATTTTATCGTGGTTTATTTTAGATTTTTATATACGGACATTTCAAAGTCTTTTCAGACTTCACGTGTGGACTGAGGTAGTTGACGTCCAAACTTTTTAATCACAATTATTACAGACTACCTACAAACATTATTATTTAAGTTGCGTTCCGATTTAAGCAAACTGAGCTCACAGTGTCTTGAATTTTGAATGGATTTTGCTTGGGTTTTTGGTACAAGTAAATTAAGCACTGGGTCCCAAGCAGGGATTTTATATTCTAACCTTATTCTCTGTTGAAATAAGGATTTCAATTCAATTTATTTCGCGTAAAATCAAATCAAAAATATTAGTAGCAGTTTGTAGTTGGGGATTGTGCCCCATGAACGGGGATAAGCTCACCCCTATTACGTATGGGATCTAAACTCAACCGAAGAAATGTAGGTGATATTCATTTCTGTCTACACCTAATGATAATACAACGTGAGTGTTATGCCGTCAGAGTATTTTAAGTAGCAAATACATAATAAGAGTAATAATTGGTATACTATACATCCACATAAATTAATTTGCGCTTATAACAGTTTTGGACAGTGATTTCACATCAGAGTATAATAGCTCTTTCTTACTATGAGTAACTAATGGCCGATTGCTATGGGGCATTCAATTACCAGGAACTTTTGTAATAGTATTTGCCCGTTACAATAACATAACCTTGGACTACTTTTCAGAGCTTACAAATTGCAACTCTATTAGGTATTGTATTTTAATTAAGTAATTGGTTGTAAAGACCTAACTGCTTATGAAACCACCATTCGCTACTTACTACTAAGTGAAAGGAGATATCGTATAAAGTGTGTTCCTCCCGCGAGTTGCTCCCGCGCACCGTAGTGCCCTTATTTACTAAGTGCCGCTTCTGACGAATGGGATCAATTCTAACCAGATATAAAACTATTTATTACCTTTCTATTACACGAACATTTAATTCCAAACTCATTAATCACTTGATTCTCTTAATCCATACATTTCTCGAGGCAAAATTAGTTAAACTAAGCTATTAGGCCATCGTAATAGAGTTCTTTTTATTTAAATTAGAGCATTTACAAAGTGTGCCTAATTGATTCGAATTTATTTACATCGATAAGTGTGGGAAAATTCTAGTTTGCGTAAAATGCTTGTTTTTAGCGTATCAGGTTTTATTTGCCAACGATTTACTAACAGTAATTTTAGAATTTTGCCAATATCAAAGTGGTGTGTGGCGTGTGAATTCTTGAAGGACCTTTAAATTTATAATAAATGTGTGATAAATAACTTATGACTGACAAAAGTTATGGACATGTAAAAATAACAAGGTTAAACTCATTGTTACGATAAGTAGCAACACAAGAGTATTTATTGCTGGATAATTTGAAAAGAATGACTCCAAATGAAGAAACGGTCTTCACAAGGATGTAGTCCTTACAGAAACATAAAAGCATTTTGAAACGAGTGTTAATGAGAGTGAAAACTATTGTGCTGATGCAGATTGCAGTTTTATTGCTACGACTTTTGGGTAAAGACTTGCGCAATCGCATCTAAAATGTTTTGTGTCATCCGTCACTCATTTTATAAATTGAGTGACAAAGTATCCATAATTATGTTTTCGAGATTCCTAAGGAACACTTAATTTATGCATCAACCAATCATAAGTTGTAACGTTTTCATTGGCATAGCGAAATTGCACATTTTTCGAAACGAGTGCTAAGTAATAAAAATTTCCACTCCTACTTTAATATCTCGTCCTGATCAATATATATTACTTCTACTGGCTTTTGTTTTCTGTTATTGTTTTTGTGTAAAAAATCCTTTCTTTGTATACCCTTAGACCTAATATGGAACCAATGTGCCAAATTCGGGGTCTACCCGGCGGTTTAGACTGTGCGTTGTCAGTCAGTTTTCTGTTTAAGATTAAATATACGTAATGGTAATGACATTGTATAAAGCTTTTAAAAATTATTTGTATATGTAGCGTATGATGGTAGCACTCCCGAGACCCTATACAAGGTCGAAACACCCACAAAACCCGTTTCAAACAAAGCAACACTGTCGGCATTTATAACATTTCGCAATGCAATAATACTTAACCTATGGTGTGCTTATCTGGCGCCTATCTTAATGCGTGGTTATAGCAACGCGTCGCGCATGCGCGTTGTTGCGATGGATCAGCTTCTAATTATTAGTTTAATGAGCTACATCCTTTCAAAGCCGCACAATGGGTATAAAGGACGAATGTGCATTTTCATTGTGTTAACTATTGGTGCCTTTGAAAAACCTAATTTTGCCTTTTCTTTTAAAGGAGATTTGTAGAAGATTTTTCATTCATATTTTGTCAGGCTCTTACCCCATGGATTTGGGACTAGCGAAGTAGAATTAGTTCTTTTTATATTTTCTGGCGTATAATTTATTTGTATCGATTGACATTGATATCTGGATTTTTAGTCCATATATTTTCGACCTTCTCCTTTATTTTGCAAAAATAAACTATGAAGTTAAGTTACAAAAAAAAGAACCCCGAATGAAGTTTAATTTGATTTAGATAATCATGAAAAATCAATACGGTCGAAAAAAAAACCAACCCAAATCGATCTTAATACTTTACTGTCAACAAGGCGTTGCCGAAATCAAATCACTTAAAGGGACTTGGAAGACCCACATCAAATGAAATTTTAAGCAAAAAATGTGTAGAATATTGTTATCCCCCCGTATGTACAGTTCAGTTACCCCAGATCCCAAATGTTTGCTAAAATACCTTTGCTTTTTATGATGCCTTGACAGCTGACAGCCTGAATTATACGTGATGTCATGTCGCTGCGGCGCCAATCTTTATTTATTAATTTTAATAATAAAATCGTCTTTTCTTCCTTATGAACTATCGGCAATAGCGAGAACCCTTAAAAAGTCTTCGAAAACGCCATACGTTATGGAAACAGATGTCTACAACAAACTGCCAGAGAAAATCATAGGTACTCCTAGTCTTGCCAGCTTTAAGAGCAATCTCAAGCGCTGGTTAGTTGAGCAAGCGTTCTATACTGTTGACGAATTTATATAAATTCTAATTTATTTTTATTTTATTTTGTTACATAATAGTAGTCTACGATATGTAGATAAATCTGTTAAATGTGTTGTAATTATTTAATTTATTATTTAAGCGACGACGTATAATTTATATTATGAATAAATGACTATTGACTATTAATCTGGCTTTTCACAAAAGTATTGTTTAAAAAAATGTGAACTTTTCCCTGATAGCAAAAAGCGGCGTTTGAAGAAGCCACAAAAGCAATTTTAATAAACCTATACATATTGTTATAAGGAATAATAATATTTTTGTCATAATATCCTGCTCTATATGCGAACGAGCAGCGAAGTGGAATGATTTTGGATTTATTTAACATTTTAATATCCTTACTCGGCGCGGCGTGAAGAATATCTGCGAATAAGAAACGTGGTCGAAAACCGTAATGATGACAATAAAACCAGATTGAAGATTGTTACGGACAGCTGCGAAATTGTTTCGGTTGTTACACCTCAAGGCCTTTTGGTATAACAATATTATTATATAACTACTGAATATGGATGGTCACGGTATTGCAACGGAAGGAACGATATGAATAAAGATGGCGATTGAATTTTAAGTCTTTGGACAACTTGCTGTTACTATGGAGCTTAAAAATAGTCACCGAATGCAGCTGGCCTGACCATGAAGGTGCTGCTAAACCCAATCTAAACACAATAGAATATTTTGCTCGCGATTAGAATACAATAACAAGGTCGCCCTATTCCAATTTGCTTGGCTTATAACCTTACCAAATATTGTAGATCTTGCGATTTGCATATCTCTTTCGTTATATAAGCTCTTGTAATATCACCGGGTTATACTATTAGTGGGATTGACATTTGAAAGACTGAATGACCGATGTTTGTATTCGCGGTCGATATGTGCATCTCGTAATTAGGTATGTCAAAGTCAGCAGACGACGTGTAGGCTTCAGTAAGAGGACACGTCGCGAATGTTCCAGAACGTTTTGTTCGTTCATTAATATTTAATGGCCTAGCTATTGAGGAGTCGCGCAAGGCGTATAAATGACAGCAGACAGGTAAAATAAAATGGCACAGAAATATGTGGATTATCGTGTCTGGCTATAGAACAGTGAACCCATGGAAACTCTATTTGTAATATAACATTAAAAAAAGTTTTAAATTTTGAAATCTTCATTCGTGCCTACCGTAGTTTAGTCAATACAAATAGACCCATGTAAACTTGCTACTGGTCACGTTAGTATTTGCACAACTCGCAAAATGTAAATAAGGCACGTAGCTATGCCCTACTGACATCCATCTCTATCACCATGTCAAGATCATGCTCTTGCGCGCCTAAACATTTTGCAAATGACCCGCATCGAACTCTTGCCAAACAAACAAATCACCTTGCCTTGTTTTATTTTTCTATTACTAAATGATTAACTACTGTTTAGAACGGATTCATGTTATTGTTTGGATCAGGCAGGTTTTTGGGGTGAGCCGTATTGTGTCAGTTTCCTTGGGCTAGAAAAGTGCGGAATTCTTGCGCGATTAAATGCTGTTAAGAACTCGTTACCCCAGATATTTCTGATTTTCATGGACAAAATTGATATATTGTAAAGAATTTTTACTTTATTGACAGTAGTGGCAGGTTTTGCTAGTAGAGCGTCGATTATCCGAACTAATTGGGGGACATGGGTGTTCGGAAAACCGGTATTTTCGGATAATCGAACTAATGTAATTATGTATGCATGTATATTGATTCAGCCATACGAATTTACGTTCAGGTAAATGAAAACCATATTATTTACATTTATGAATATCTTTAATGACAAATAGGAAATAAACAAAAAAAAAGTGCAGACAATTTGTAGTAAAACTAATCTTTACTATGTAATTACAATTAACACTTAAAAAAATCTTGAATTTTCGTCTGCCGAAGCAAGCCTACCCGCTTACGAGCGTTCGTTCGGATAAGCGGTCGTTCGGTTAAGCGACGTTCGGATAATCGACGCTCCACTGTATTTGAAAATCTGGAATAAGTGCTGCCACAAGGCGCGACTAAAGCCAATAACTAGTTCTCTCCAACCTTCACATAGTACACCAACGCCATGTAAGTTATGCGATACTCATCACACGGATTCATCACAACTCGAAGCTTAACTTACAAATCCTCGCCAATAAATAACGTTTTATAGTTGTCACTGACAATAACTAGTTCCATTTCTCAGATACTCATAGATAGAATCTTGAGTTCAATACTGTGGACGGTCTCTAATAAGGAAATGCTGGCGCTTGCAGGTTTTAAATGATAGCCTTAATAGACGTGCTATCGAAATCTTAAGTGGTAGAAACAAATCATCTTCACCTCTGGAAGAATTATCTATAGTATTAAATTACCTTTCTACTACTGCTGCATCTTGAGAGATATGAATGGGAGAAAATTTATCGTTGAATGTTTATGAAATGATAATGATATATTGAGGAATCTCAGGCTTCAATAATTGAATGATCAATCAAAGATCATTGGTGGCGATAAAAATTGTGTTGATGGTAAATTTCAGCCATTCATAGAACTTCTTACTAATATTATAAATGCGAAAGTAAGTGTGTGTGTGTGTGTGAAGGTTTGTTACCGCGTATCTCCATAACCGCTCAACCGATTTTAATGAACTTTGAAATGTAGGTAATGTATACCCTAGAATAGGACATAGGCTAACAATATTTCCAAAAATGATCCCTTAAGAGGGTTAAATAGAGGGGTGAAGTTTGTATGCAACTTTTTATTCCTTGGTCCTATTCATTTAAAATTCGGTACACATAAACCTTAAGAAAAATAATGAGATACGGGTTTTTTATTTTTCCATAATTACCCCTATGAGGTGTGGATAATGAGTTTTAATGGTAAAAATTAAAGTTTCTCTGTATCTGTATAGTCTGAATTCCGATTCACTCCAAATTCGGCACACATATACCTTAAAAGAAATCATGAAAAACATGTTTTTTATTTTTCCAAAACTACCCCCGGTGGGGGTGTTAAATGAGTTTTTTTGGAAATACTAAATATTCCATAACTGTTTAGTCCTTGGTCCGATTCACTTCAAATTCGGTATAAATAAAGCTTAAAACAAATAATGAAACACGTATTTTTTATTTTTCCAATTTTTTTTATTTTTATCCTAATATTACGCGAGAGAAGCCTGCGAAATTATTCTGAGTTTGATTTTCTTCAAAGTTGATATCAATACTCCTTCGTGCTTTTTAGCTAAATTACTTTTTATTTTGACACAATGACGTTTGATAACTCAGACCGATTATTAGAATTCGAAATTTAAATTTTATTTCTTCAAATATTGAATGAAAAACTTACAATGATCATGGTCTAAGAGACGTAGTATTTTTTAAGAATCCCCTATAGATTTATGGATATACCTATGGGTGCTTGCCGAATTCAAAATGTTGCTTACACGCCTACACTACTGAACTAATTTTGTATGGAGATAGTTCGAGACCCGGGAAAAGATAGTTTTATCCGACTGCGAAAAAAGGTTAATGGTTTAGCGCGATAACCGACATCCGCGGGCGAAGCCGCGGGCGGAAAACTAGTATCAAATATAGAACAAAGCAAACCACGCATTTGTTAGGAATTTTCTTTTGGGAACTAAATTGCGTGTTGCATGCTATGCAGCTATAATCTGTACGCACATTTACGTAGTCTAAATCAAAATTTCAGGTCAAGACCGTGTCTAATTAGTAATTACTAATAGTTATTGCTTTTTATTGCATATCGAACTAGAATTAACTGTACTATTACAGTTAATATGACTTATTGTATGTATTTAGATGATTTGATGATGTAGTTATTCTCAATGTGATGTTGGTGTCCTAGATTAAGAATTGGCCTGTAATACTTTACTGTGATTTAGATGAGCATTGAATTGATCTACTTACAAAAGTAATGATACAAATTATTGTATCTTTCTTATTAAATTGCCAACAAGAGTACATAACTCTGAATACGACGACTGTAAAAAAAACTGTCCAACATCCAAACTTGGCTGTTTAACAGAAAATATTTTACGATACCCAGCTTTAGCAAGCAAACACGTTTAGAATTACTAAACAAGCCAACCACGACATGGCTGCCGGCGAATTTTTTATTTTTTCAACGGTTTTTCGTTATGCGTCTCTGCCGCAATGAGTCACCGAGGTTAGTGTACCTATCGGGCGTGCCTCCTTCAACTACCGGTCATATTTTAGCAATCATTGTACGTTATATTTCTATCTTTATTCATATTTAATACTAATCTCACTTATTGCAACTAGGTTTTGATAGTCTTTTAGCGTAGTCACTGGCTGCAATGCACATATTATGCGTTTTCTTTACTTCCATCCAGTGTTTTGAATGATCCGTGAGTTCATTAATATTTAGCAAGAAAAAAATAGCTTAAAGAAAAGTGTAACATTTGGCTAAGGTCCCCAAAAAGGACAGCAGTGATTAAATCATCACTTTATTAGAGTTGTGAAATAAATAATTGAGACGTCAGCTGTTCAACAATCGGAGATTAGGGACACAACCTTTAAATTGTACTTTACTTAGTAAATTAATCGTAAACTATGCAATATTATGCCGCCGCACATGAACCGATGCTCTTCTATTTACACAGTTGTAAGCGTTTTCATTGTCTGCTCAACTATACACAATAAAATTCCACTGCTATGAACAATAGTTCGTATCTAGACACAGGGTTGCAGACTTGGGGCATCTGATGCAAATATTATAATTACTTTCTAAGAACTGTGATCTACATTTGCATATAAAATTACTAGGATATAAGTAAGTTTAACAGATAAATAGTCTCAGATCACGAAGTAGTACCTAGAACATAGCGACCGTCCTCCCCGAGGAAGACCCCAAAAACGTTGACGCGTTGATCTTAGTTTACGAACCTGTAATATCATATTTAAATCAGTATGAAATGTTAGGCAAAAACTTTATATTAGAATTTGTAAATTAGTTGGAGGAAGCCTACTAGAGTTGGATGGCTATGGGGAGGTTTTTGCAGAGCAGTAGGGGTTATTTGAATTTATTAAAAAGTAAGAGATACATACACTCCAGGTTTCCGTGTAACAGTTACATTTGAGGTGATAATAACTGACCGGTTACTAACTTTTCTCTGACTCATTGTGACACATTTGCATACCTTTCGAATGTGTGTAAGATATTAACACACCCAGATTCGCACAAACGATCTATAGTTGGTTTCTGATAAATGCCAAACAGAAGTGCCAAGCAGAGTAAACCAACAAAAGGTTATTGTCACATATTTGTCGACCCAATGTTCCCACGCCGAGGTACGGTGCTGATCGAGATTCAATCACATCTGAACTCCATTGTTCGATATGAATATGTAGTTGCAGTATTTTTGACATTCAGAAGTAAATACTGAAAAAGCTCAAGAGTAGTTTACTCTCGTGTCGAGTGGTTAGCGCTATTTATCCATAGTTTAAAGATTAGTGAAGAGGTGATAAGAGTGACGCTCGTATTTGGCACGACCCAAATACGAGCGATATAAATGCCGATACGGCAGGCTATTGCGACGTCAGATAAATCTGTGCGTTGCCGTAATTGTAACACAATATAATATTAATTTGGAGCACGCCAACGCCGTGAGAGCGCGAGTGGGCGATCCGGAGGGTTTCGAGGGCTATTCGGTCGTTTCGACACATTTGATCGAGTCCACTGATACGATCATATGCAAATAATGTTATGGACAGTGACTTTGATAAAGTACGCACCAAATGTGAATGCATTGTTACTCCAGCTAATTTTTTTTTGGAATTCTAATTATGGCTCAACTGCCTTACACCAAGAGATCATAATTTAATACAATAGTTTCACGTATTTTGGTGTACGCTTGTGCAAGTCTTTGTCGTGCGTATGCTGCGCTGGCGCAACGTATTGTTTTCGCACATCTTGTGCGACGATTCGCGACGACAACCGAAGCTTGCGCAAACGCACAAAACATCTTCGACTTATATCGCGACCTATCTGTGGAATAGTCATTTGTTTCTCGACTTCATTAATGGGATCGCGTGTGGATCGAACACGCGCTGCTTTTAACTACATATAATTGGTTCAGCAGTTGTCATGCCCGCTCTACGTTCACTCCATGGTGTCGTAATATTTGCACGATTCAAGAGACGCCGCTTATCACCCCTACCGTGATAACGCCATTGTGCACACAGTTGCGACAGCGCACCGTTTACAAGAGCGCTGGGATTAGCGGGACTAATTGAATTGTCTTAGTTTTCACAGTGGGCGGCGCGACCGACAACTTAATTACTTCTGTAAACTGTTGCTGTGGCTCGTATAGACTGTTGTGCAATGAAACAGTGACCGCAGTACTGACTTCCTCTTGTCTAGTAAATCTGCGATACGCACCATCGCTGCTGTAATAAACGTTAAAAACGTATTGTTTAAGTTGTTTCGTAATTCACGTTTCGAATGCTACTAACAGTCTGCTAAGGATCATTTGTTTAATTTTAAGAATTAAACTTCGCCGAAGCGGAAAGCGAGGAAGTCGTTGATGCATTCACTCACTTTGTTTACTTTGCGGGTCATTCGTACCATTGTGCGGCACCGGAGTAGCGCGTGTTCCTTGAACGTTAACAAACTGACTGATAAACTTAGGTTACTACATACATGGTTAGGACATACATAACGAAGGGTTCTATGTCATACTTAACATAGAATTACACGAAGGTGACGGCAGAGGAGAATATCACACACGTTTCGCAGTGAAAGGGTACGAACTTACCGTTCATCGGGTGATCGGGCACAATGGCGGAATTTCGGTTTAAAGATCATTTATTTCTCAAAGAACATTACATTGTTCACTTAAAGAGAAACTTTGCTTACAACAAATTTCTGTTAAACGTTGCCTGCCCTTTTGAAAAAAGAAAAAGTATATATCTATATAGATATATATTAGAAATACCTATTTAAATATATATTGAGCTTAAAAAAGTAATAAATGGGTATATGTTATGTATTAGGGAGGCAACGTTTATTACAAGGCGTTAAATTAACACGATAAGTAAATTATTACATAAAACATTTCTTCAAATTATTAATTATTTAAAACATAATGCTTTAATCGTTTTTTAAAGCTGGAGAAGCTTGGTGATTCTTTAATTTCTTTTGGTAAATCATTGTAAATAGTGACTCCTTCATGCATGACATTTTTCTTCCCATACAAGGTCCTAGCAACTGGTACTTCCAAATAATCTTTTCTTCGCGTGTTGTACCTATGTGATTTCTTTTTAAATGTTAGTTGTGAGTGCACTGTGGCTGTTATTATTTTACGAATTATAATACATGTATGATATATGTATAACTGCTGAAGATTAAAAAGTTTGGTTTTTTTGTACAGTAAATCTGTTGGTGTTGAATATTTATAGTTAAAGAGAACTTTAATAATTTTGTTTTGCGTTCGCTGAAGACGTAATTTATTGCTTTTAGCGGCTTGACCCCATACTTGAATAAGATATTCTAAATGTGGTTTAACCAACGTATTGTAAACAGTAATTCTTATATTGGGGGGCACACATTTAGCTATGCTACGAAGTATTCCTATCAGTGGTACAATTTTTGATCTTACAGTGTCAATATGTGGTTTGAACGTTAATTTACTATCTAAAATTAGACCTAAATACTTTTCCTGTTTTGACTGTTTTAGTTTTTCGTTGTCTATTGATAGATTTGGAAATTTTGAAATCTTTTTGTTCTTTGCTGAGAAAATCATGTATGATGTTTTACTAACATTTATTGTTAACAAATTTTGTTTCATCCATGCATTTAGCATGTTAAGATCATTTTGCGCATTACTTATAATATTACTTATACAATTTCCAAAATAAAAAAGACACGTGTCATCTGCGTATAGTGATAACTGGCCAGTGAGTCCAGCTGTACTTATATCATTAATGTATACAAGAAATAGTAACGGGCCTAGGACTGATCCCTGGGGAACTCCACAAGATATTTTTTCCGGTTTGCTTTCAAAATTTTCTAGTTTAACGATTTTTTTTTTTAGTGAAATTTTAATTTAGTGAAAGACAGCCGGTCGACAAGCCGAAGACAAGGTGAAATGGCGCTTATTGAAGAAGGCCTATGTCCAGCAGTGGATTGCAATAGGCCGATGATGATTTTGTCTTAAGTTTATTAAAAACCCCAAGACCTCGCGGTTATTAAAACACCTTTATCACATGTCTGAGCGTGACAGTGCTTTTGGCGGAGTACTTTGTCATAAAAACATAGCGAGCCTATGTTCTAACGTACTGAGTACTCGGCCGGGAGTACCGGCTCGCTCTTTTGCTCGGTACGTGTGATCAAAGTACAGTTAACACGCTTCTAGGCAATTCGGTTTCACAATTCAAGCCAAAATCCCGGATGTAATATTTCCGTATAGCAAAAATGAACAGCAGTTTCATTTGAATTAACCCCATTTTAAAGTGTTTTGTTATCTAATCTGGTAATCTACAGAGCTCACGAAAACCTAATCACTCAAGAAGGTCCCTGTTGCCCTTCTGCTTTCTGTTGACCCGTGTCGTCACACCATAATGTCACGCCACAACTCACAAGAATTTGTGCGCTTAGAAAACTCTTATTATTGAGTTTTCTAAGCTCACCACCGAGTATAGTATACTGCTCTTTTAGTGTGAACTATTTCAGCAACATAAAAGTAGTTAGTAGCCACTATTTTTTTTTTCTGATGACCTAACCCAATTGGCGGGAAGGGCCTCTATTGGTTCACCGGACTTTTTCGGTGAGCCGTCCGATGACGGTCGAACCGATGCCACTAGAGGCGCTGCTCTTGATTTTTATACTCTTTTATGGGACTTTACCCATTACCGCAATTCTGCCGTTGCTACTCCTGTAAGCCAGGATCGAAAACGGCGCCGTGAACAGACTCTGGATTTGAATCCGGCCAAGTCCCGGGACACCTAAACTGTCTTGGATCCCGCATGAATTTAATCAGAAAAATAATAGGAAGAATTGGAAATTATGCTATGTGGCAATAAACTTGTACACAGATACACGAGTCAAATTTATAACACACTCTTTTTTGTCGGGGGATAAAAAACAATGCTTAACTATTTAGTAATACCTCAACATAGTAAACTCATACGCAGAACTATAAGCAGAAACTTTGTTCGGAGTCGGTTTTAGGCGACGTTTCCGGGAAATAACACCTCCGTATAATATTTTATATACCCGTTAATTATTTCACAAGTCCTCAGGCGATCCTCGAAGCAATATTTCCCACTGAAGGCTGGGGTGTCGGATATTTTATAATAATAGTTTGCAGTTTGATGTGTTCGGTATTATAACTTGTTAGACTCATCTCCGTATAATTAGTAGCAGTCAATAGTTTACATAAATGTTGTAATATGGGATTAATTATTAATTAATTAATTATTTTTCAATTATATTTGGCGTCACTATGGTAGGTCACCTCTCTATCTTGACTGATTATATCATACTACGGCATTTAGCCACTAACTGGCTAACCACTAACCACGGACGCAGCATGTTAAAGCGCAAACATGGTGGACGGGCTGACCGTCAGTATCGGGGTAAGATCAGTCGCAGTACAAACGGCTAAACACGCTCTGCTCCGGACTAGTGTATAAAGTCTCAACACTCGTGAATCTTGACTTCTAGAGGCAAACACACTATCCTAGATAGATCGCCGGAAAGCGTGGACTTATATAAAATGCGTAGGCGGCGCCTAATATAATTGCAATCGCATTATGGACAGGTCAAGGCTATCCCAACACTAAACCGGTGAACAAAGAACAATAACATTCAATAATCAAGCAATTACAAATGTCAAAGTCAAGTGGCTGCTACTATACGTCAAACGTGAGCCGCATATGGGCCCGAGGGTTGTTAATGTGGCAGATTACGATCGGCAGCAATTAGCCGGACATAATCATATTACAACTGACAATGGTAATAGTACTCCGCTCCAGGGGTATGCTAATAAATGTACTGTTGCATAGCCACGTTGACCTTACATTCACTGTATGCACTACATTATTGACTCCACTAAACTGCTGTTATAATAGATCTGTCTAGTCGTCTCGTTTTAGTTTATTAGCATTCCTTTAGACTTGAGTGTAACACAAATAATATTCTAATTGCAGTGCAGTAAGCTGTTTGAATTCCTAAAGATGTTTACTATGGCAAGATATTTGCTAATAAGCATAAACTGGATTTGGATTGGGAATGGGATTATAAATTTAACTTTATATCACATAATCGAATTAAAGTTGACTACTTGTTGCGGCGTGTTTTAACGTTCATAAATATTGGTTAATTCCGTTTCCACCTGTCAACTACTCGTAAGAAATAGCTTTTTTATGTACCGTTCTAAAATAAATTGAGAAAAGCTGAAATGTGAACCAGATACATTTAATCAGCAAAAAATTTAAGGACTCGACGACAAAATAAAGGTTATATTAATAAACACTAGGCACCCCGGTATAAGGAAATGTCAAAAAGTATGCAAGGTCGATATACATAATTCGTAAGTACACATTTTTTTTATCACGAGACAATGTTGTATGTTGTCGGGCAAATCAGTGCGTCTAGCATATAAAATACAACACTAATAAAAACGTTTACCAGTCTTCGTGGTTATGTTCCTAAAATCATGAATGTGCATACTTTACAAAAACTATGACTGTTCAAATATGAGGCCAAATGTCATATAACCTTGTTACACGATTCATCTCTTTCGAAGAAATATAGGACTATTTTTCCTGTGTAAAGTCTATCATTAGTGGGTATTCTTTAACATTCTCTTTTATTCTTGTGAATACCAAAACGTTTTTAGGGAACTAACATCTATAATATGTCAATCCAATGTCTCTCGGTGAACGAACCTCAACGTGTCTATTTAGCAGCTTCGCAACAATGCATGTCTCGTCTCTTCCAATATGTCAATAGAACCGAATGACGGGTCGATTCTTTGTTACCAGTACATTGTCCTGCCTGATGGTATACGAACGAACTATACAGATTTTGTTATTATTAGAACTACATATTTACAAAGATTCTAGCAGCCCCTGTTTGGTAAACTTTATCAATAGTAAGATTTCGGATTGCTATTCTTGTTTTAGTTCGCGGAAGTATTGTAGAAAGGAAATAAACAATTTGGGATAGTTTTCTCACGTTTAGTATCAAATTTATTAGAACGGGATCTGTGTCGTTATTACGTTTTGTTACAACAGTATGGTCTAAAATGAAGTCAATAATTTTCCGCTCCGCAAAAAGGGCTACATAAATGTCATTGACTGGAAAATTAAAAGAGCTCTTATTATACGAGTAGTATAGAAGCAAATATTTAATCAGGTGCTAACCCTCATGTTGGAATACGAGAGATTTGTGTCGGCGAGTTCCGTGCCCGTGACCCGGTCACTGGAGTCCGACTTCCATTCGCTGGTTTGGGTTCCGTACGTCAAGTATGAGCTGGTGAAAATGTCTTACTATCATTTGTAAAATGTAGTACTCCTTAATGCTTCCATTATAAATGTGCCTAAAACAGAAGATGATGACCACAAGAACTGACAAAAAGGTAACGTGCCAATTTTTAGAACATTTGATGTTCTTAAATCTCATATGAAAGATTTTGGTCTTTGGAGTGAATCTTATGATCAATATAAGGTTATAGAAAAGATTGTATCTCTGGTAGCATTACAAATATTTCCCTCTACGGAACCTTTAACGACTGGATCCGTCTTATAGCAACTTTTTTGTTCATCCCGGGCTGCAGCTAAGTGTCGAGAGCTCTAAGAACCGACCGCTAATTGTGTGTGAGCCGGCGTTTTTGATGTTTTTGCTTCGATCTCGGTGAAAGATTCCTCCTAGAGCTGATTGTTGTTCCCGGTAAGTAGGGTTAGGTGGCCTTGAGGTTACATGTTTTGTGAGGTTTCCTTGTAAGTGTTTATGTTGGTTGTGTCGTTGTGGGTCAAATCGTGTTGCTATTTTAACTGTGCTTTCCTATTTATCTTTTAAACGGATTTACGGCTATAGATTTAAAATTCCCACAAGAGGTAAAATTACTTGATTTTACTTTATGTCTGCTATCAGCTATTGTGTTTCACACATTTTTGGGCACTGGTCTTCTCTCAACTATCTTATGATGTTGAGTAGCGGCGATGTAACAATCGAACCCATGATTGTATTTAATTTTATGTAATCATCGAAACAAAATAAATACTAACCTACATATCTTGTCTTTCAATTTTCCAGATTCCAATTTCAGCGTCCCTCGGTTATCTATCAACAAATTGAGGCTACTCACCGCTACATGAACGGACATGACATTTTGTATGATGCAACTGTAAAGGAATGCATGTCCTACTGCCATCGGTCGTTGTAGTTATAGGTCAGTAGAGTTACTGGCCATTCACACCTTGTTATCGTAAATGATGGTCTGATTTGAGACTAGTTTATGAGTATGATCTTAATCTTCTTCATGGGTTTCTGTGTAACACAATATTTCACCGTTTGTATTTATTTCTCTCTATTCAAAGATTTCTGCTTTAAAAAATGTTTTAAACCATTTGTTTTTATAAACCGCACAGAATGATTTATCCGATGAATTCTATCCGAACATCTCGCCTGTCTAGATGTCATTACATTAGACAGATAGTTTAGATAAGCGAAGATGTCTCACCGCAATCGAGATCTTAATTAAACCGTAATGAGAAATTCTACTAAACAACACAATTAGACACTTGTATTAATAAAACATCGCTATCAATACGTACAATCTACTAAACTAATCATGTTTCTGTGTAAGTCATTAGAGAACCGTTGGAAAATATTTACAAACTAATTTAGTGGCAGTTGAAAGAATTAAATTTCCATCAATATTACACAAATTCAAATGATACGACGTAAACGTCCGATTGGAACTCGTTCGTGTATTCCACTGAATCCCAAAACCAGCAATAATTCAAAGATACGATCAGTGTCATTGAATTAAAATTGCAATGAGATTGTAATCAGATTTATGAATAGTTTATTCTTAGTAAGATGGGTTGATAGCAGATATCAAACTAGTTTTGGTCTGAAATCCATTCATTAGACTAAATTTTTGTTGCGTGCACCTGCCTACGCGCAGTTTTTCAAGTTTTGCTATCAGATGTGCGCGGGCGCAAGGAGCAGTAACGAACGGTCACATCGGCCTTGTTTGGTGTTTTTCGCCACATCGTGTTTATTGAGGTTTTGTGCAACTTTATTGTTGAAATGTACGTGTTTACGGATTTTATGAGGGCTAGTCGTTGTTTAAACATATTTACACGTTTATTTGAGTTTTGTAAACTTTTGATGATGCAAGTACTAAAGATAGTATTTAATTTGAACTTATTAACTGAATAAATATTCATTATGTCTTTTGCCATTTATTATCATGTACTTAATTTAAATCCTTTTAAAGTATAAAATGCACAGAACTGCAAAGACACAACCAAAAGGTTATGAGAACTCACAAAAACCAATATCCCTGATTTTTCGTGCTTCTAACTTTAGCACAGCTTTTATTTATAAGATACACAAACTTTAAAATTCCCTTTTACTCCGAGTAAAACATGAAGTGTTGTTGTCTTGCCAAGCCTCCTGATATCAGCATAAGTATCACAAGAATGGCATAATGTCACTTGCGTGTTTCTATTCTCTTTTGCGAAATTGAAAACCACCAAAGAGCATTACCTACACGGTTATTCTAGCCATAAATGTTGCTTTCTCAGTTTACTGCAAAAGGCAAAACAAATTAGTGTAGTTCGATACTGTTGCTTCCTAGTTGCAGAGCGATTTCTCCCATAAACCCGACGCGCGACTGCCATTGTTCGTTGCGAAACGAAAGTATTGCTTATTCCCATTTTTGTACTTAGAACCTTTGCTCTTTGGCGCAGGCGTGACCGCGGCCACTTTGTAACGTTTATGCTTTGACAATACCAATCTGGTCCAACATGTATAACAAACTGTAGCTATACAGATATAAGGTTTGTTTTACCGTGCTTGTGATGGTATCTCGTCCCAGCCTTGCGGGCCAGAGGGTAGCCCTTTGAACTGGCCGCAGGCATAAGGGGCGGCTTGCTCAAAACCCATAAAATTTGCAATTCACCACGAGATAGGTTAGTTCTTAGAAATGTTAAACTAGACATGAACTATGTAATGGTTGTTGCGATTGCGGAAATCTCGATTAGATAGAGTATTTAGTATGATTGAATGTGTTTATGATAAAGTGAGTCATAAAATGTAGTCTGAAGCAAGAAAATCTCCAAATGTTGGCTACTAAGATAAAAGAGTGCTGTGAATATTTTTAGAAATTTAAGGATTGCATTCAAGATCACAACGTTTGCTTACAATGAGTTCCGTAAATCTAACAACATCCAAAAGAAAAATAACAATGCGAATTAAATGCGAGCAATAACAACAGAGCCGGCATTGTGGCTCGGAGATGCGGCAATTTTCAAACGTGTGCATTGGAAAGTGGATGCCGGATGTCGAATATTAAGTGCACGAATGCAGGAGCATAAATCTTAGTACTCCGATCGACAGTGGCGCCCTCTTGTCGCGGATCCGAACTGAAACCGATACCAATAAACTTTAGTATCATTGAATATCCAGATAGACCTAACATAAATGAATCTTTCTCATAATGCTTTCGACAGCGCCAATATACATCTGTTTGGTTTCAGGTGCATCTTCAGTCAGCACTTGCTTAACAACCTTTAGAATGATATTTCTTAGGATTTGCGTGAGAAATGTCATTCGTAAAACCTCTACATGTGCGGACATCATCTACAAAATTAGAAATTGTGTGCGACAGTCACTTTTTTTTATCAAGATTGCGTCTTCGGTGATCTTCATAGTCAGCATTCTTTAATTCTGCGCGATTAGTAACTTGCTCTACTCAAGTGGAAGGATCTATCCTAATCCGTTTTATATACCTCATCTAGTACCACTTGACTAGTATTTAAGTTAATATTCCAGCATGTAGTTCCTTAACTTTAAGTGATTAACTTCTTCCTCATGTTTTTATAGGTAGAAAGGTAGGATTTTTTAAATAAAAAATATATATTGAACTATAAATCACAGCAAAAATCCCGTTAGAACGATGATAATAAATAAGTGCACAGTTGCATGTAGCACAGTGAACTGATAATTGTGGTTATGTGTAATTATGTAGTGTGCTGTAATCGTGCTGTAAGACATTGTGTTGCGTGTGCGCATATTATTAGCGCGCGACCTTATTACATTGAAGGCTCGTCAAGATATTGTTATTGAAAATTATGAGGATTTCGATTCCTTGTGTACTTTAGTTCAAATCTCTTATTTTGTCAACAAATTGTTAATTTTGCCATCCATTATAATTATATCACGCATTTATTGTCTCAGATGTTTGTTTGACTCATTGTCCGGATTCCTAGTAGTATTAGAGAAAATATTACCAATTGAAATAAAAGTAATTTATAACGGATTTTATCGCGGTTAAATTTAGTTTTTTTTTTTCATTACAATGTGCGATATTCGCGTAAATTATAAAAATACCAAATATTACAAATTTAAAATAATTATAAAATCCACGTTATGTAAAAAGAATTAAATACAAAATTTCCGATTATGTAAATGGTAAAAAGCATGGAATTAGGGCCTATTCCCATGAACGTGTCTTTACACTTGCACCAGCATACTCCCGTCAGTTTGTGGTTAGTCTTCGTACACTGGTCGACGACGATATCCCAGTGATGTGATGTTATTTATGAAAAAGAGGAAGAAGTAAAAGAATACATTGGGTGTATCCTATTCTACCAGAAAGATTTTTAGCAGGAACACGATTTTATTGAATTTTATGCATATATTATATACGTTTGGTAAGCTCGGATAACTCGCTCTTTTCAGTTCTATTTAAACTATATTTAATACGTCATAGAATCGTCGCGAAATAAAATTAGTAAAGTTAAGGTGATGTTAACCAAACTAAATTGCGTTGCATCAAGAGCCTTATCAAAAATCGAGTAAACTAATCAGTTGTTAAACTATAATCCATCTTAATTTGTCAATCAAATTAAGATCTTACAGTTTACGATACGCCCAAAAATGACACTTAACTGCAGTTAATTTTAAAACAAATGACAGTGGCAGTTATTGATCATATTACAGAAGTTGGCCGTGAGTCTGGTTTGTATTTAATATCCGTGGTTTGTTACAAAGTTATTCCCTTATTAAACGTATTGGCTTAAAGCACCAATTTTTAATTAAAATTTAAGTTTGCGCTTAATCACAATTTGCATTGTTAAGTTACAATGTGTTCTACGATAGAACTCGTTTACCCATATAATATATTTATAACTAGCTTCACTCACATGATATTGGGGAAAAAGTAGCTTATATGCTATTCCACATATAAGTTTATAATTTATAATTCGCTCGTATTTGTCGAACATCTTGACATTTATACTAGTAAGAAAGAGACAAAGTCCATAATAAGATTTTTATGAATAACAAAGACATTCACATATCGCCAAGCCTATATTACCTAAAAGTGTAGACAGAAGCGAATACCCACTCGCCGGATATGTTTAGGTCCCATGCGTAATAGAAGGCGGGCCTATACCTGTTCATCGGACGCAATTCCAAACTTCGGGTTGGAAATAGGATTCTCTAAGTACCTATATTAGAACTCTTTTGCTCGATTTGCCATAAGTAATTACACTGGTTATGCAGTAAGGTGAAGATTCTCAGTCTTCAAAGAGCAAAGACAATCGCTATAATATACTCTTTTCTATCTAACCTATACTATTCCACGGCACTCTGACTCACAGTACCTAGGCATTAAATCAAGTACACCTTTGAGTCGAACTACTGTTTTAGCTTATATTATACTGTGGTTAAGATGTGAAGCAGTTCATATAATGAATATCACTCCATCTCTTCAATAAAGATTGTATCGGAACAACACTTAATATGTCTTTATTAACCTTTTGGGGCGGTTTTAAAGTCAAGAGCGTTAATTTTGACGCCTTAACATTTTGGTTAAAGTTCGCCATTAAATTATCTTACTCCAATGTCAATACGTAAGCCAAAAAATTAATATTTATATACCCCTTTGTACGGCTTAGTGATTTTTGAATACAATATTGATTTTTTTGTCACTATTAATAAATATCGCTGCATTGGTATGTTGTAAGTTTGCTATAATTTGAGAAACTCCTAATCAGTCTTTCATTTTTATGATAATTTTTTGAAGAAGGCGTACGGAGCCGGACCATGGATACCTACCTACGTTTTCAGATCGACTGCACCAAAATGGATAATATTGGTTCATTATTGTCAGGTTAAGATTTTTGTGATAAGTTGGCCGGATACCTTACTCACATCCAGGAATACAACCAAAAGTTTTATTACCTAACATTGCGTGCATATCATAAGGAGGACCACCTCTCCAAACGGGTTGAACATTTTTTTCTCTCAAATATATTTAAAAGTAAATTTGGCACATAAATTAGCGTAGCCGCGGCTGGAAACTAGTAATGAAAAGAAATCGCTGTGCCCACTCTTCAATCAATATTCCAGGATATTTATTAAAGAGCAAATCGGATTACAATAATTATAAATACCATATTTAAGTATGAATACGCAATAATGAAGCTATTACAATGCCATTAATCAAATTACGTATTACCAGTAGTAGATAACCCCGGACAGTTATTAAAGTTGAATGATATTAATTACACTTATTAAATATTGAAGGTATCACAAAATATTATGTAATAGTATAAAGGGCTTTAAAATAATTTGCCGTTGCTTCAGAAATTGCACCGTTTTGTTTGAATCTGTAGCGATTTCAAAAACAGCACAAATGAAATAATATCTAGACTCAAGTTCGATCTCGAATGTACTTTGTTTCTTTCAATCTTTCTTTACTCACATGAATAAGACATAAAGTCAATACAAAAAAAGTTTTCTTCTATCTTGAGCTTGTCAAAATGTGTTTCCAAATTCATTTCTTCGATTCTAAACGTAAAAAAATGAAATGCAAGAAATGGAATAAATTAATTGGAAATAGAGTAAGTAAAATAATTTGAAAATTTATTTGCATTATAACATCTAACTTATTATCTTTACAGGTTCATGATAGTTTAAGAAAACTTTTTTCGTATTGGCAACTCCTATTACGGGTACACGTTCTACCAAATCGCACTTCAAATGATGGAATTTGTTAAGCCCAGTTGAGAGAGTTATATACTACCAGTTTAGTCCGACAAAATGCAAATGCCTGGAATGTGGGTAGGGTGAATTTTTATTGAGACTTGTTAGACCAGTAAAAAGTATAGCCAACGGAACTATTACGTGTTCGGTGCCTCACTTATCAGCTCTAATGGCCTGGTCTTGACATTTTATAGAAGACTAACTTTCGTCTGCTGCTTCGTCCGTTTTGTAAAATCGTTTCTTAATAACAACCGTAGATCTCACACGGAACCTAGGTGCCAAATTTGGAGTCTCTGGACCCAGCGGTTTGGGCTGTTTGATATGTCTGTCAGTCAGTTTCTTGTTTTATATATTTACCCCCATGTTCATAAACGTCTTTTATACTCATTTTATCGCAAATAGGTTAATAATTCGTTTGTTTTTATCTGTCATCTTGACATTTGTACTACTAAGAAAGAGACAAAGTCCATTTTAAGTAAAGAGTCATAAATGATCTTTATTATGAATAAGACCTTTAGAAGATAAAGATAATCTGTATCATACAAATACCAACTCTTAAAATATTTCTTTGGTTCTAAAGAAAAAATAACTGTATAAATATTAATATATTGATTAAAATCTAACGCCGATGATATCTAATTAGCATCTACACGATATCAACTTTTTCGAGCCGAGTATAGTAATGTCCTAAACATGTTTCATGCATACAGTTGCCAGCAATACCTATAATAGCCATCGGCCTTGACTAAGTAGTAGCCGGTTTCATACAAAACTCTACCTTTTATACCTAGGTTGGCCAAATTGTATGTCGTTTACTGTATACTAGGCCAACATTTTTTTTTGTACTATAGACTATTAAACTTTGTAATATGTAACACAAACCTAGCACTGCACAATAATAGATAACGCAGTAATATCGTAGTCCATTGTGTAGCTTCTACGATGGAGATTGAATAGGAGCGCGTGCGCAGCGGCCGCGCAGTTTCCGGTATTCTTGACCCCATTCGCGGTTATTATATCGAGCCAGTAATTATTATTGTAACAATGGTTTTAAATGATTTTTAATTTTTGTTTTTCGTTATGGTTTTTACAATCAAGTTACATGGAGCATATATTCATACATAATAGGTACCTACGCGGTAACGCAGCGGAATCAGACTCTGCTTTAAAATATAGTTCCAGGTTCAATTCCCGGCAGTGCCGACACATATTATTATTTGTGTCTATTGTTTTATTGAAATACGTATTATTGTGTTTCACTAGATTTAAGGATGCGTGCAAATTTTTTGATCAATCGGTCAATAGGAAGGGGATTAAATTTTCAATCGGTCACTAGATTTGACCTAACAACAACAACAAACGGCAATCTAATTAAAACCGTTTAATAATTATACTCGTATTCAATGAGTTTATATAAAGTTCTAAGAGTACAATTATAATAAGTAGGTACTAATAAGTTTATTCTCACGGGAACAGTACCGGAGGCTGTATTCTGTTACTCACAAAGTACAAACAGTTGCAATTACTTGTTTGATAAATTGTCGGTTGTCATTTATGCAGTGATCCGACGGTTGCGTTTGCGCAAGACGCGTGCACACAAACGCGGCAGTGGTGTTGTGCCGCATTCGAAAATTTGAAATCGCGAAGTTTAATCACGTATATAATTTATCACGCGATATCTCACGTTCCATTCACAAAACTCTTGGAATCATTCTGTTAGTTTAGTTATTTGTATTATTAATATATTTCTCTCGCTTTTAAAAGCCTTGTCTTGTAAGTTGTTATACTCAAAGACCTTTCACAAATTAGGGTCATTCGTTCTAAATCATTACCTTGTCATCTTAGCTGTAAATGACGTGTCAAGCTTTAAATAGTGTCTTTGAATAATGGACGCATTTTCCAATTTAAAACGGCACTCGATAAATTCTTTTATTGTTATTACTAAGAGCATTTCATTTGACTTAGCTTTGTTCGATAAATATATATGACTTGTATTAATCGGATTTTTTTTTGTTAATTAATTGGTATAGTAGTGATTACGATTTGTTCCGTATTCGACGTGTTCTTGACTTGTCATGTTCCATATTTGACCTAATTATATGTGGTAATACAGTTGATGTGGACGCTATATTTACTCGTAATATTATGAATTTTCCGTATCTGCACGATGGGACACGCCTGCCCAATAAACCGATTCACTATCAATTACGAATGATTTTCGGTGAGAATTAAGTGATTTTTGATGCGCTTAAAAGGGATTTATGGACTATAAAAACTACAAAATGTATAAAAATAAATCATTAGCATTTATACCACTAATATGGTTAGGGTTACACTACACGTGCGTTAAAGTCGAGACCCGGTTATTAAGGGGTCTCGCTTACCACTTGCTCACAAAAGTAGCTTATACATTTATAGTACCTACTGTCAACTAATAAACTTCCCGATCCAAACCACTAATCTACGTCACACAAACGGATTATCATCACAACTTTCAGTGTTGCAAATAACACTCACCGCCTTTAGGTCTCAACTTATTGCGCACGGGTAGTAGGTTATACGGTACATGAATCACTTAAAAGATTCATGTAAAGTATGCGCATACTAAAAATGGTGAAAACTAAACGGATTCTATGTTCAGCAATATTGTAACTTAGGTATTAGTTTCTATAGTATTCAGATTAACAATATTTACATACAAACGCGAACTGAATGTTGTCTCGACATATCGCCTGTTATCTTGTTTCAGCCTACTTCACCAACATCTAAACCAAATGTTTATTATTCAACAAGCAAATGATTAAAATGAATGAAAATCCCGACTACGAAAATAAATTTAGCGCCAAACATCCTTTTTTTTTAACAAGTCTGTATATGAATGAACTTGGGTACAGATAAATCTTAACTGTCTCACGTGCAATTTGTAACATATGAGGTAATGAAGAATTTAAAATTTGCAAAAATACAAGATACGCGCGAAAAACACAATTCCTAACCTAACTTGACAATCGGGTTGATAAAAATTAGTGGCCTTATTCATAAAAATCTTATAAAACTCTTTAGTAAAAATGGACGTCGTCTCTTTCTTACTAGTATAAATGTTAAGATGAAGACAAAAACAGACGAATTATAATATTACTATTTTAGCTTTATGGAGCATATAAGACGTTTATGAATACGGGGGTAAATTTTCTCAACATAAAATACGATTTCTAGAGAAAAACTAATCATCTAATGTTCAACAGAACTTACCTTTAATTTGAATTCCCATACGAAGTACCTAGATGGTGTGTCCGTATACTAGGTCAGCGTGTTCCATCGTAGATCATATCATTGCTTAACATCATGTAAAATGTAGTGTTTAACCGAAAGCCTATTTATCAATAAAAAATATCCTTCCTTGCCAGTAGGGTTAAATGTATTAATATTGTGAAAATCTAACGTTTAGCAGTTAAAAGTTGGTCAACAATTGGTGAACTTGTTTCTACTGCGCTCGCGTTTACACTTCCTAAGTATTTGGTGCAAGCGATACGCGAACGTGTCTAGGTCGTTGAACTTCCTAATTTGGTCAAGTTTGTTTACATTGATTAATTAAATATACGTAAGAATGTTGATTATAAATCTAGTTTTATAACATCACTTATTTCCTTACATTTTTATGGACCGTGGGTTTTATTTCATATTGACTTACCTAGTGACACTAAAATTTGGAGGTGGAGCCTATTTTACAGTAGTCTTTTTAAAAAAATACAGCAACTGATATTATTTTATAGGTTTTATAGGTAGGTAGTAGATATGAATTAGTGTCTTCGGTAAAAAAAATAGATTAGATAGAATTTTGCATGTCTACCTAAGACAAAAAAGGCTGACCAATTTGCACATAAGAGCAAAATGTACTGTTTTATGTGAAACAAAGAAATCTGAATTTGAAAATTACTTGTGGAAGTAAATATATAGGTCTATTTACTGCAATGTCCAATGGCTTTGTTTCAGTAACACTATTTGAGTAGTTAATTAATAGATATGTTATTTACTTATGACAACATGTGCAATAATTTAAAATACAATAACGGTCTTGTTCATATCATATAAACCTCTATAATTAAAAAGGATTTTATCTCATTCTTTACTAGTATGAATGTCAAGATGACAGACAAAGACAAACGATTTATAATCCTATTTAATCTGTTATAAGCTTATAAGACGTCTATGAATAAAGGGGTTAGTGTCTAAAATCGCCTTTTGATTAAATTACCACCAATCTCTCCCGTCTTAACACTACAGCCAATATACTAGCCCCAATGCGTGTTACATTCAGCGCACCTACGTTGCCTAGGTATTTACAATTTACATGTACCCATTGGCCATAAATAAAATAAATCTACTGGAGTACCCTGTTCACCGGCATTACAAGCTCTTGAGACACCATAAATCTACTCTCTGGTCTTCGACACGCATCTGAAAGCTATTACCCTCACGTGTGGTCGCCATTAACACCGAACATGGTGAAAAAACAGCACAATCTCGAATTAATATTTACCTAGCCTTTATTTGGAATTTTATTGGCTGTCGATTCGTCTGTTGAACGTATTGTGTTCGGCTGTGTTCTTATTTATTACCTATGAATGGACTGTGTGAATGTCATCAATGTCAGCGTGCATTGAAACATGCTTGGGGTTTCTTTGAAGGATAAAGTTTGTGATCGGGGGTTATCAGATAAAGATCTATATTTATGAGTATGACACTGGGTTATCAAGGCGAAGTGCCATATTGGTCGAAGAACCGATTCCCGCTGAATTGGAGTAAGTCCTTGAATGGAGTCAGCGTCTTGGCAAGTGTAGACTTAAACACCCTCCAGCTAAGTGGAATGACTGACGATTTGTTACAGTTGGATGTGACAAATAACACAGTATGAAATGGCGCTTAGGGAGGTCTAAGTCCAGCTTTTGACTGCAATATTAGGCCAATGATATATATGTGAAGGTACATAAAAACTGATTGTTTCTGAAGCTTATTATACGAAAGGTGTGATGCGTACCTAATGCAAAAATATTTAAAAATATATATAATTTTGCAATTTTGCTTCAAGAATAAGTTATAACATATAAATATTAACAATGTACAAGCGATTTCAGGAATAGAATAGGCAATTAAAGATAATCAAAAGATTAGAATGATAATTTCCAATACCATATAAATATACAAAATGTCACAATTTATTGTTCACTTTGTGTGCAAAATATTCGCGTTTCTTATCTGAGGTGGTGTAGAACTCGTAAACTGGTGCGCAGTTGATATGCGCGTTATCGTTATCGATATGCGCTTGCGCATTGTGCCGTGTTCCGCCTCAGATCTGCGATATTGCGCGGGTCAATGACGGCCACTGTTTTCATTCTTAAAATAATAATATAATTTTTATTTTGCCTATAAAATATACACAATCCTAAAAATGGTATTAATTCACTGTTTTGGATTATCGTTATCTACATTACTCCACATATTTTTAAGTAATCTTCAATTCTTTGTATTTCATTATTTTTGTTAACTCAACAACACTATTGGACTGATTTAAAAAAATCTTTCACTATATTCAATGCTACCTTATTACCGACATAAAAAGTGCTTCATAACGTTCCGAAACGAATTATCATAGTTATTAAGTAAAAATTGAATTGAATGTATTCTATGTAACTTTATTAGAAAAAGGTCTTGTCACAAATATTCACATATGGCACTTGGCTTGACTATATCGCTGCAAATAACAAGTTTTTCTCATGTTGGTAATATTGTCGACTTGATGTTGATACTTAGGTACATTCATTTAAAATGTCGAACTAATTAAATCAGAAGCAGGTATAATTAATTAAGTATAAAGTAATTTATCCATAACAATCGTGTTTACTTGTGCTTATGTGGAGTGAATGACTCATTCGCCTCAATGCTTATCGGCCTTGTTTATATACTCGACGTCTTATTCCTATATCCTTAATGATTTATCCTAGTTTCTAGGTTATAATAATTGTTATTTGAATTTTAGTCCATTTTAATTAAAGAATCATATAAGATTTTTATAAATAAGACCGTTAGATTAAAAGACATTAGCGATTTTTAACGCAACTGTAGCATTGATTTAGAATTACAGGATAAATAAAATATGGGTTCAAATCTTCAATTTACTTTAATCCGAATCTCGAAGCAATGAAACATGATATTTGAAGGAAATTGCGTTGCAAACGTTTTAGTTGCGAAATGGCAGTGATATTGACAATATAAACACTGCTGATTGGCAATCCTTTGTTTTCACTTCCAAGATTTAAATGAAACTGTATTGATGGTGATTAAGGCCTAATGGCTAAGCTTCTTATTTTATCAAAAGCAAAATATGAAGTGCTTTCCCTGTTCGTTTACATGTCTCCATAAATAGTAAAATTTTTGGGGGTCCAATTTTCATACATACGTTTTTTGTTCTATTTTGAACGGCTATTGATCCCGATCTCAAAGTTTCTATTGGATGTTTCATCATTATCATTAGCCTACATCAGTCCACAGCTGGCCTCTCCCAATATTTCCAATACATTTGATATTTATTGTAATCAAATCTAGGAAGTCTTTATTATGTTTAAATATAATAGTACCAGGAATATAAGAGCTTATCACGCATTATAGTGCAACGGGAATAGACCAAATAACCCTTGCCCATGTTCGCTTATAGGCGTCATCCATGAGGTCTATGGAAATGGCTAACTGTCTGACTTACAGATATCAAACGTATGGGTGTCTGAACCGACGTTTGGAATATTACATGAAGATTTTCTGATATTTAGAGGTTCCATTTTTGTAGGTTCATAATGAAATTTGCTATTGCCCAGTATCACGGGATCAGTAGGACGGGCCAGTGGCGTGGTCGGTAAGATACTTGCTTTTCACGCCGCAGGTCGTGGGTTCGATTCCCACCCGAGACTAACATTAGTGATGAACATTTGTGTTTGTGTCGAGTCTGGGAGTAAATATCTATTATAAGTATATATTTACAAAAGAAAAGTATTATATGTATAGTATATACCAGTTATCTAGTTTCCACAAGCTCTGCTTAGCTTGGGACCAGATGACCGTGTGTGTTGATGTCCCAGAATATTTATTATTATTATTATTATTTATCTACGTATTTTCTTCTTTTGCAACTTCTGTATAAACTTAAGTGAATCATTTCTAGGTTTTCTGGCTGTTCTAACATTTCTCTTTTCCCTACCTCAAATTTTCTGCTTATCGCAATAAATTCTCTGAACACAAATCCTGATGCGATTTGTCTACCCATTCTAAGTTGGCTATCTATCCCTTTATGGCTTCAGTTACCGTAAGTTTAACAACATCTATTTTTGTTCCAGGTAAGAACCGTTTGCTGATTCTGCGAATTGCTCACCAGACCCTCAATGTACCGGTCAGACTGACGGCTGCTGTCTATCTATAAATGCTTAAATGAAAGGTACCTGAGTGAGAGAGAAGATGCGAAATGTGCTAATAAAAGGTTTAACGGTTCGTTATCTAGATTTAATCATTAATTTTCAACTGAATTATTTTTGTTACTGCAGGAGAAAAATAACTTTTCTTTATATAAAAAGAAATGATCACTAGATAATATTGTGATATCGAATATGAATACTATTAACTTTTATACCTTTATTAATTCTACAATGATGCTATTAGTCTGTTGATGGGGGGAGTCTATTATTATTTTCGCCCCCGGCTTCGCTCGCGTCCTGTTCTTACAATTATAGATGCATGTCCAACAGAATTGCCCCCTACTATTAGTCTCCATCGACGGAGCATGTAAATTCGCTCTGAATATTAATAAGGTCCTTTGGAATGTTTAATCTTGTAGAAAACCGGGTACCTTTAGAATTTTCCTTACTGGTGTATATAGGAAACTTGAAAGGCCGCATAATTACCTGCAAAAAGTGTTGGCTAAGCTAGTCTATGGTACATTCACTAGTAGTTTATGTTAGTATGTAGTTTACTTGCTCATATTACGATGACTAGAAATTCGATGAACAACACCCATAATAAGAATTTAAGGCTTCTCATTCATCCGTTCAAGATCATGTTCCTATTAGTACGCTAGTATGAATTTCTAATGAAGTTATGCTTCCGCGAACGTCACTTCGAGTGTAGAGTAATTAGCAATGATGTTTCATTTGTCCTATCTACATATTCTTCAGTCGCTTTAAAAAGTGAAATTTTAATAATTACAATAGATTAAGTCAACAGCGCGTTGCCACTGTACAAAAACTAATAATCGACGTTTATATGAATAGCAATAGGTTGGTTTCATTCTTATATGGTGCGATTGGCTTTTATTTTCATTCCGGTGCTCGAGTAGTGCAGCCTAAGCGACGAAATGCAGCGAGTTGCGCGAGCGCATCTCGGAACGGTATCGAGTCGTTGCGTGCAAGTGGTTATGCAATGCGCGGGCGACGTCCTTGCTGCGCCGGGGGAGGGGGAAGGCCGTGCGGGGGCGACGACCCGCGTTCGGTAACCACCCCGCTTTTTATTGCAACCCAGCCCAACCCGCCTACGGAACCTGTCCTCATGAGTTATGGCCTACGATAAAGTAGATGTACTTGTGCTGCGGAATTGCAAATTCTGTCCTATGTTTCTTTTTCCAACGAAGGACGAGTCGAACAATATTATTGACTGGAGAAAGAGGGTTTTGTCGACGCTGATGTTTTAAAACCAATTTAGGTAGTCTTTAATGCAAAACAACGACCTAAACATCAGGTTCTTTAATAAAGCGATACGTTTCGCTTTCTGTAAATATAATTATAAACTTTTACACGTTAGAGAAACTGAAATAAAATCATACTATGTAATTTGTTTGGTATTCACATGTTTTTTATTTCTTTTTCTCCAGTTCATTAAAGAATAATGAACTTTTGAAATGGCTTTGCGGACGCGTGCGCAAGCGCATCGATCGCACCACAGTATGGCGCCGCAATAAATAACCAGTAGATATGAACTGCGAACATACAAACACTCATGTCCAGTTGTTTTTTGTTTTGTTCCCTTGTTTATTTCTCATTCGCTAAATAATTCCAGCTATGTGTTTTATTTACGTCACTGGTTAAGATGTCTTTTGATTTCTATTTATTATTCTTCACCACAACCATTTATATCTAACGATGTATTTAATTACATGATTTATGTTTATGCTGTTATGGTTTTGCTATACAAAGGTGTCTGAGTCTGTAGTATAACTGTTTGAATAACCAAAACAAACAAAAATTGTTTAAAATAGTTGAGAGAAAACTGTCAGTATAACAAATTGCGCGATTCGTCAAAGATAAATCCGTTTACATTCCAAATCGCAATCTCCTATTCAATGATGACTGTATCTGTGTAATGTAATTGAATTCTGAAAACGTCTTTCACTTTGACGATAAGAACATTATCAAAGTGTTCGGTAAATCAGTGTCCAATGATATTTGTTCAATGAATCACATCAGGTACCACGGCACACCGCAAATGTTTCTTGTCATGTTTTTGGCAACAGCGCAAAATTGTCGCAAGATTTATTCAGTAAACTTCAATGTTTCTTGATTGTGAATGAAAGCCAATTTGTCTGTCTATTTAGTTCCAACGCTTTTTACATTGATAAGTACCGTTTTGATGTTATTTATTAGAGACATTTCGGCCAAAAGTTTTATTGATTTTGCATATTGTTATAGTATTCTTGCTTTTCTGTTTTTTGTTGTCTCTCCAATCATAGAGTCCATTTCAGAATTGCGAGACGAAATAATAATATCAAAACACGAATAAGGACAATTCGTGATGCTTTGTTCAAGTTTGGATGATCGATTTCGTAAATGCGTTGACAGTGAGACGATTTTGAGCGTTTTGAGCGTCACTTAAGTAAAGGTAGGTCGTGGAGCAATAAATCCACTCATCTCTTATATCCTTGATGTATATGGCACTTTCACTGTACAACAGTGATTTCGTTTTAAAACCGTAGGCCTGTGCCTTAACGGTTTTGTTACGATCTTATATAAATTCGTCAAGAATGCAGTGTTGAAGAGTTTATTGTCATTATCATTGTATTTGTTTGGTAATTATATGTTTGACTGATTATGTAGGACAACGAATTCCATCACATACACAAAATCGTGTTTTAAATTAATTTAACCTATTATCCTATCAAATTGTCTGTTCTATGTTATGCACTATTGTTCTTTGTTGTTTCATCGGAATTCCTAATATATTTTTTATTCTTGCTTTATATTTATTATAGTTTGAATACTATTAGCCTAAATTCTACGACTTCTAGGAATCCTTTAAAAATTACATAACTGGCCATAAAGAACATAACTATTGGAGATTAATAATAAATGTTTATTTTATTCAAAGCTTTATTCAGATGTAGTGAAACACTAATATTAACTATTGGGTAATATTCGCTACCTACCGTTTGTAACTGAATATTGAACATTTTATGTTACTCAGAATCGCTATGGGTTTGTTGGCTATCGATTTATTTACCAGTTTCTCAACTAACGATGTTACGAAATTTGTATTTTACGATTGTACTAATTAACCCTTACAAATTGAAAGTTGGTTGTAAACCAAGTCCTTACATAAAACTCGAGGGCAGAGACGTTACTGTAAATGCTCACTCTATAAAGAAGCGTGTTAATGAAAATTGACAATGATTATCCATAAACTATCGACGGAACTAATTCTAAAATATTCATCAAGTTAAGTTTAGAGGAAGTTACATATTTCCATTCTAAAACTAGCTGTTATATTAAACCGGATGTAAGATTAACATTTTGACGATTTACAAAACGCTTAAAGCGGTTTAAGAGCACGCACGTCACTCGGTTGACTGTTATTATCTTGTAAACGTAATGATTCTGTCACTGTCAATAACGTGGTTTAAACGATGTCATGTTTCTTTCTTTGATATTTCCTTTGTTAGTGAGATAGATGCAATGATCAACAATATTATTCGATTCGCCATCTCTTTGTTTGTGTTCAGGTATTTTCCTTGTTGCATCACTGTTGTCATAATATCGTGTAGACAATAACATTAACTCGGTATTAACTTGTACGTCCATATAATATCCTGCATTTAAATTTAATGGAACTTTCCACCTTTGTTTCGTAACCGGGGTAACGTGGACGTTACCGTGTCTTTATGTGTCTGCGTTGTCGAAGGTAACAGTCGGAGAAAATGTTTCTCTAGAATTGGTGGCGAAATTGTTATATTAGATCGGCAGAGTTTTCGCAAGACGTTCCAATTCACAATCACACGGTTCTTTTGAATCTTTTAATGAATTTAAAGATCACACACAAAATATCATCCACATATCGGAGTTTTAAATAGTGTTCGATTAACTTTTATGATGAGATGAAGATTGTTTACCTAAACATATTATGTATCTGGCAAAAGGTGGGAGACATTCACTTTAGCCCACACCTTCGCACCACCTTTAAGTTCCTTAAAATTTATTCTTAATCCTCTCAAGCCAACTTGTGTGTATTAAACACTCAACGCAGGTATTTTCTTAGGATCGTACATTTTTTTTAACGATCGCTCAAGGTGCTTCAGATACGTACCGGGTCCGTCATTATCATCGCCTTTGATGTCTTTTTGTACTTTTAAATTCGTGTTCCATAAATTCTCCTAATTTGAAAATGATTTAATTTCTAAACAATATATTACAACGCCCATGCTCCATCAATTCGCTTCGCGACTCACACAATCACGGCTTTATTCATGCGTGTATCGTTTCTCAGATTGACTACAAAAAGGCGGTTTTGCTTTGGTGTCGTGGTTCCGCGAAACGGCATTAAAATTCGAGTGCCGATTTGAACGTTTGCGTTCGTCCGGACGCGGTGTCCTTCGCCGGCGGGGTTGCAGGCGGCCTTCTCTCAGGACTCGGGACAAGCTATAAATAGCCGCACGCCCTTGAAGCATACGTCGAACAGGATTTATCGACCGCCAGTCCCCATCTCCACATGGTTTGAAATAAATTTTTCATTTCGACTGTCAATATTTTTCGAGGTCTAAAAAAATATGGTATGATTTAAATGTTACATTTTGTGTTAGTAGTAAATTATGATTATTTTCAATGTCGCCGTATCAAATATCATAAAACTTTTTCCACATTTGCATATTCCAAAAGAACTTAAGATTTTTATATTAAAGTCCAATAAATAACATCTGTTCCGTCCATTACGTTACCGAGAAATTGTCTACATGGCATTAAATACTCGCGTATCTCTAGATACATCATGTTTATGGCTGCTGCATACAAAAACGCATTAGTGTTACTTACCAATATTGCTGTGAAGGTTATAGTTTTATCATAATAGTGGCTGAATAAAACTTGACGTGGTAAATTATATCTTGTGGCGATCGTTTTAAAGTCCACATTTGTATTTTTAAATAATGGGTAGATGTAGATATTTGATATCGACACACGTGGCCCATTAGTGTACGAAGTTGAGATACAGTCGCCGGCATCAATAATGCACATAGCGCTATGCGTCTGCACACCACATACTAATGAACTATTTTTGTATTCCAAAAAGAGATATTTTATACGCAGCTGACGCCTTTAGGCGTTCAATAAGTTTATTGAATGTTGTTGTTTAATGGGAAATACTGATTTTAGTATTAATTAAGTTTGAAGTAGTGAACAAGGAGATATAATAAATTAAGCTATACACATCCGTTGTGTGGTTAGTAAATGTAGGCATATGTCAATGAAAGTGGGTCAGTTCAATGTAACGGTGTTTCGTAGGCGTGACAATGGCACTTGTTTAAAGATGGCTCCACTTTATGAATGGAAGAAGCTGCGGTTGCGCTGGTCCGCCTGCGCAAATGTAGATGGACATATGCCTGGTTTCAGATTGTTGTTTGTTACTTCAAGTGAATGGACCACCCAATACTTATCCTTAGTAGGTGTAATAGAAAGTAGAATCATAAAAGAAAATATCTCGAATTCTTTCACAATAAAATTTACTACACATTACCATAGACATGTTGCCTAAAAGAAGTCTACTTTAGAATGTAACCCAATACCCAAACGGATTAATTAAAGCAAAATGATTTACACATCATGTTTTTTAAGTATGTACCTATATTTAATTTATATAAAATATTATTATGTATACATCATGTAGGTACTACCAAAAATTTTAATGTGCTGTAAAATGTGAATGCTGTGGATGTTGATAATGGGAATAAGCATAAGCCTAAGCAAATATATCACAATTATCTAGACACAATGGTGTCTAGATAATTGTAATGTATGTGTCTTTACTGTTTGCATGTCTGTTAAATAAATATTGGTGACATGCTTTCGCAACCCTGAGACATGACAACGACATGCCAAGTTGAGAAATATTTCAGGAGAGGCAGTCTTCCCCAAAAACGACTTCCTAGACCAACCCCGACACGACAAGAATTCACGAATGAAAGGGAAAAAAAGATTTATTTTCACAATTATTAATTTTTCCTAACCGCAATTAAACTTTCTCACACATAAATTATTATTAGAGGAGAGGCTGGGCAACGACACGTGGCTCTAACATTCAAATCGCGAAATATAAGGGGATGGTCAACTGAAGGGAAGATAGGGTCTTTGTTTATTGAGCTGTGAAATATAAACATTGAAGCATAAGTATTGAAGTAAGTATAAACAGGGAGTGCATCACGTGCCAAATGCTACTAATCCGTGCGCCCCACTGGCGCCCACTATGGGGCCGCGTCTGCTCATCTTTATTTAGTGCCACTGACTGCCCGCCAAATAATTACTCGTTTATAAAGGCAACATTAAGACCCCTTGTTTGAACAGTAAATAATATGTTTGAAAATTTGTGTTTTTATTAAGACTTATTTTGTACGAGACTACTACCTACTTGTCTATCTTTTATAGAAATGTTGTGTAAGCTATACCGGAATGGATAATTCTGTGTTTGGTTTGTTCGTTATTGTATTGTATTAAAAAAATATTTATACTGAATTGTTTTTAAAATCACGTATACACTGTGCTAAACTGGAGCAGGCATCTAGTATTTTATGTTGCGTATGTAATTTGATTATGTTTTTACTTCTACAGCAAATTTGATAAAATATAAATTATAATTCTTTAGTTGTTGGCAAAATAATTATTGATGTATTTTGTCTTCTTGTGAAGTCAATAACACGCAAAAGTAGCTCTAAAATTAATGTGGTGCTGAGCCTTTACAAATACGGCGTAAGGTGAAATCCTATTGTATCCAAATAGGTGTCATGTAACACTTAACTCAACACGAAATATTCTTACTAATGTTATGCGTGGCTTCCATAACAAGCTGTTGTACAATGAAATCGTATTATGTAGAATATATCGGATTCGCCGTCTGTCCAACCCACACAGTTAAACGGCGATTAATCGGTATCTTTGTGTCAGACAATGTCGTTAATGTGTGGCACGTGTATTGCCGTGACAAAGTGAATAAATCATATTGCACAATTATCGCGATGCATAGGTAACACACTGAGTTCATATAGAGCGGTCTAGCGGTCGGATTCCCAAGTTTTTGCGTTCCGCAGTCTCTAAAACTAATAGGTAATGAAAAAAATGGACAGACGCGGTTTTTTTAGTGTTTCAGGTTTCCCTAACTTGGGTAGGTATTGGCAAATGGTCTAAAACCGAGCCAATATTTAAAAAAAAACAATTATATCCATAGATAATGGCAGAATGGCGTTACAGTTAGATCTGCAGCTAAATGCTAAGTTCGCATAATTTGCATGCGGCTGGATAGACAATAGATATGCCTCGCAGTTAACTTTGAAGTGTGACTCGGGTTCACACACTAAGGATCCCATACGATTTTATTATTTGTTGCAATGGTGTAACCGTTTAATGTTCGTGATTACAACTCCTTCGCCATGGAACCCTTAAAAAAGCCAACCGCAGGCAGAACTTTAGACCGTTCGCTATGTATTCGGTGCCTGAGTTAGTTGGCATACGCTTATGGCATCTTTGTAATTGAATCTCATGGCGACAAAGCGGTGATTCTAATGCAAAGTTATTGTATTTAATTAGACGTAGGCGACTGCATAACTTTGCCTCTGTCGGAAGCGTCGCGGCATCAACAATGATTTTTAACTTTGCATTTAATTAAGCGTACCAATTATTGCAAATAGATATAAAACATATTTTATACGAATGACCTAGTCAAGTAAGCAAGTTATTAGTTTTCAATAAAACCAGTGTACGTTTATTTGATCCAGTGCATTCAATTTATAGGGAATTAAAGTGGTTTTAAACTCAAATGACCTCAAATTACTATGTGATTAAGATTTTCTCGTAAAGAAAATATAAAATGTGTGTGCGTGGGCGCAAACACAGAATGCCACATTCACGCATCAGATTCCTAACTGTACCGCCAGACGGTTTACTGCCGCGACATAGATACTGAGGTAAAACTACTATAAAAATTCAATTCACCTATTCTAAAAGAGGTTTTATGTGTAAAATGTATGGTGTTGCGTAAAATGCTAGTGGATGTCGGCGCCGTCCGCGTCGCGTCGGACCTTTTGAAATGTACTCCGCGGCAGCATAATTTAGTGATTCAACATTCTTTACGTCGCTGGTTATTGATATATCTTGGGTGGTATCTGTAAGTCTAGTGTTACATTGTAAGTCTTGACAGACGGAATGATTACGGTGCTTTTCCACTAAAGATGTGCCATGCTTTTATGTTGCGAGGATGTGGAACCTATGCTAAATATACTTAAGTGATGTAGATGCGCAGCACTGGTTCCTGGTGATAAATAAAACTGCACACGTAGTACATCGGTTAATGCGCTAATGAGTTAACCTCTTTTCGCGCCGTTGGATAAACACGATATCCTATGTGCTTCCCCGAGTCTCAAACTATCGCCATACCAAATTTCATCCAAATCGGCTCACTAATCATGGTGTGAAGGCGACAGACAGATAGAGTTAGATACTTTCGCATGTACCTATAATATTAGTAAAGATTAAAGGTAGAAACTAAAAAAAAAATTGTTAAATACGCTTATTCTCGTTATTGTCAGCCAGCCTTTTGATTTGATACCCATATCGTAGGAGTATATTCAAAGTAACTAGTCCGCCATCTTGGATATTCCGCCGTGTTGGATTTAGCATGACGTCACACAGCTATCCATGCATTGTCATCTAAACTAAACGTGTATACCAAATTTCAACTGAATCTGTTGAGTATATCTACTTCAAAATTGAGTTGCAACATTCCGTCCGAACTAACATACATTGCAAGTTGTTACAAAGCTTGTCAAAAGACATTTTTTCGTTAAACCAGTGCTATGCTATAAAGACGAATGAATATGATTGGTGGATATTTAACGCATTATAATAGCATATCAATAGCATATTAATAGCAACATAGCGTAACACATACCAGGTGGAAATACGGCCCAAGGTTTGACAGACAATGATTATGTTGGCACGTAGGGACCTGTATTCAAGGACTTGTGCAAATCAACATCACACAAATATTGTTATTGTTCCGTCAACGTATCAATGTGTTTTTCTATAAAATACATTATTCATTATTTTCAGATGTTTACATGATTTCGAGTCTTCCACATTTATAATAATAATATCTGAATCATTCAATCAATTTCATTCAATCATTCCCCTTGCCTTTTTCCCATTTCTATTGCGGTCGGCTCCCAGTCTAATCTGATGCGGCTAGCTACCAGAATTATACGAGCGACTGCCATCAGAACTCGAAACCCGTAGGGAACCAGTAGCCGAGATGGTTAGACCAGGTATCAATCAGATTATATTGGCTTCTGATTACATGTATTTATTGTCATAGATGTGTTGAATACCAACCGGGACCGACGCCTTAACGTGCTCTTCGAGGCACGGGCTTAATATGCCACATGTTTATTATAGAATATTATAAAGACAAATAATCCCACATACATAGTCATTGTTTCCTAACCCTTAGAACAACATTTATCGGTGAAGGAAAGAGAAGAATCCATCATGTCTAAACTAACCGTGTGTGGATTAAGGCCTAAACTCTGTCAACTCGTTAGATAGTCGAGAGAAGACCCGTGCCCTGCAGTGGGACTCTAAAAAGGTTTGAAGGGTAGTAAAGCATTTGCATTTTGAGTACGACCAAAGCCTTTTTTTGTTTCGGGTTCGGCTCAGTTTCGGAAGGTATTTGCGCACTGTCCCGGGGAAGGCGAGAGTGTGTGAGACTCGTGGCACCGAGAAGCGGTGGCTGGGTAATATTCACTAAACCCACAGCTCTCCGTCTTTCACCTTAGCGCACATGGTCCGTCGGAACAGCCAGTCACTATAATGTGACGGCTGCGACGACGGCGCATGTGCGCTCATCAGGGTCACGGGCACCTGGAACGACTAAAGCCTAAAACATTAAAACGAAATAATTGATTGATGTCAGTATCATAGCGCCTGTGTTGGGCACCTACCTGAAGGTGTGCAGAAGAAGTCGCTGTTTAGTATATAAGGAGTGAGTCTGTTGCCGTTCACCGCGCATAGTAATTCTCAAATTCGATATAATTTTTTTATGAAAATTGAAAGTGAAAAGTGGCTCTCGTGGATATTTAACGGAAACTGGACAAACGAAGCAGTAAATAAAATTACTCTAAATATCTAAATATTTTTCCTATATGCCCATCTTGCTTTTGCGGTAACCGGCCTTAAATGTCTCCATTTAAAAGTTGTTTAAAGCCTACAGGCATTATAATAATAATTGATCTTGTTAACAGCAAACAAAAAATAAAGCACATGCCAAATTACTATATGAACTAGCAAAAAATTTGATTATCCAACTATGTATATTATTATAACTGCAAAAGTATGTGAAGATGAATAAAATTATGAACGTTACTCTTTTACAGCTAAACGAATGAACGGATTTGTATTGCACATCTTGTAGTTTATTTCATAGATTAACATTAAACACTTGTTATCCATGTACTAATAAGATGTTTATGATACTTGATATAGGTATACTGCCCCGGTAGTCTTGTGGTAAGCATGTTGCAGGTCCTGGGTTCGATTCTCGGGTTGGAGCAAAGAATTTTCTTAGTGGCAGCTCCAAGCTTTCCAGCTTTCCTATTTCTCGCCTTATTTCCTACTCACCTATTACGTATGGGAACAAAACATAATGGGCGATAAGTGTTTGATATTCACCTCTGCTTACACCTTCGCGTAATACCAGGCGTGATGCTGTGTTGTTATAAAACGCAGACAAAGTCTTGCGTGGAAGCTAGTTATACAAGTACAATTATACTTAACGACATACTCCCACAAGCTGATGATGACTTACGAGAACGTGTAGAGTTTTAATACCGAAGTCACGCTTGTCCATATTTCAGCACTTGTTTTTGTACAATTTGGTAACGTCTCGTCTATTAATGATTTTATCTGTGATATTGTTAATACGGATTATTGGTGCTAACCAATTCTTCAATGTCACATTAGGAAACAGTTTTTGATCACATTTCTGATAAGATATTAGAAATCATTAAATATTAATAGTTTTCGCAAGAGCTTGGAATATTGTGCAAAAAATATCTTGAGAAAATTGGACGGAAGACTCTATTGAGTTGGACTCTATTTCTAGGGTTATTATGTAAGATATTGATTAGGGAGCTATTAGAGAAAAAACCCGTCCAAGTGCGAGTCGGACTCGCCCACCTAGGGTTCTGTGCAAATCTTTAGGTATTTAAAAGTTATGCGAGTAGTTACTTTAAAATTATTTTTAGTATATAATGTAACTAACAATTTTATATTTATGCTTTTCGCAATTTTTCCTTTAAATGTGCTTACCACGTTGCTTTGTACATAACTAATTTCAAGATTCTGTCTTCAATCTTGATATTTAAGTTAGTTCTGAGTAAATCTTAAGTAAGTACTTAACCATGATATCATGCCTTATCTGTTTTGCTGAATTAGTTATAAATAAGATATATCGGAATTTATCCTTCTGCTAGACACAAGACTAATGAAGGCTTAGTTAAAAAATAAAATAAAATAAGCCTTTATTACTGTTAAAGTTTCACTTATATGATAAAACATTAGCAAAAATAAGAAATCTATATTAACTTTTAAACTATATCATATTCTCGGCACTCGGCTTATCTCCCCTTGTAACAGCTTGTCTCTCGACAAAGGCCTCCTCTAAGGATTTCCAATTGTTTCTGTCCTTAGCTTTACGTAACCACTCCGGACCAGCTACTTTCTTAAAATCGTCTTCCCATCGTTTTGGTTGTCGTCCTCTACTTCTTGCGCAGTCTCTAGGGTACCATTCAGTAACTATTCTTGTCCACTTTTCTCTCTTTTCTCTTAACATATGTCCCGTCCAACGCCATTTCAACTTTCTGCTTGCTGATTGTACTTTTTTGAATTTAGTCTTCCCTTTGATCTTTTTTATTTGAATTTTATCTCTTCGTTTTATTCCCAATACGCTTCTCTCTATTCCATTCTGACATATATTTATTTTATTTTGCTGTTGTTCAGTTAAGGCCCAAGTTTGACATCCATAGGTAAGGCATGGCAGTATGCAAGCATTGAAAACTTTCCGTTTCTCTGACATAGGCATTTCTTTATTTTTCATGATTTCGCTCAACGACCAGAATTTCTTCCAAGTGTTTGCTATTCTTCTGTCGATTTCTTTCTGCATGTTATCTGTCGGTGACACTAGTTGTCCTAAATAAATGTACTCACTTACGTATTCTAAGTGCTGACTATCAATTGTAATAGCATCTTTATGAGGGGAGTTGCTCATTAATTTGGTCTTTGATAGATTCATTGTGAGACCTGCTTTTGCACTTTCATCTGATAATTGCTGTAGCATATTTTCTAAGGTCTTCGGGCAATCAGAGAAAAGTATTAAGTCATCAGCGAATCTCAGATGGCTTAATTTCTCACCGTTCACATTAAGTCCAAAATTCTCCCAACCTAGCCTCCTAAAGATTGTCTCCAACACAGCTGAGAATATCTTTGGCGAGATAGGGTCACCTTGCCGGACGCCTCTTTCAATCGGGAACACTTCGCCTGTCCTTTCCAGTTTTATTTGTGCTGTGCTTTTACTGTAAATGCTCTTTAGTATGCGTATATATTTTTTATGGATACCCTGTTGTTCTAATGATTCCCATATATAGTGATGTTCCAAAGAATCAAACGCTTTGTTGAAATCTACGAATCCCAAATAATATATTTTGTTATATTCTCTGAATTTCTGAAGTATCTGGCGTAGTACGTGTATATGATCAATGGTGGAAAAGTTGCTTCTAAATCCAGCCTGCTCCTTTGGTTGATTTTCATCCAGAATATTAGTTAGTCTATACAGTAGTATTTTTGAAAAGATCTTATATATGTTGGACATTAGACTTATTGGTCTATAATTGTTAATGTTTCCCTTATCTCCTTTTTTGTGTAGCAAAATTATTGTTGATGTCGTCCAATCATCTGGTATAATTTCAGTTTTTATTATTTCATTAAACAAATCGGTTAATTTCGGGACAATCACTGGCATGGAGACTTTAAGGAGCTCATTGGTGATTTGATCGGGACCAGGAGCTTTTCCTAACTTCTGCGTAGTAATAGCTCTTTCAGTTTCAGATCTTAAAATAGGTGGTACAGTTTCAATAACTTGCGTGTCCTCTGCCCTAGTCATAGTGAATTCATTATTTTTGGTTTTATAAAGCTTCTTATAAAATTCCGTAGCAATGTTTAATATATCTAACCTTTTTGTAATAGATCTTCCTTGCTTATTCTTCATATTTGTCATCCAATTTTTCTTTAAGTCTAATTCTTTGAATGCTTTCTTTACTCCGCCTGTCTTATTAATATGATATTGGAAAGTGTTTGCTCTTTTCTGCTTTCTGTCATTCCTTATATTTTTGTTGATATTCTTACTTATTTCTGCAATTTCCTTTCGTGTTTCTTTATTTTTAATGCCTCGTATAAGCAGTTTTCTTTCCTTGAGTAATTGAATTGTTTCGGTGGATAATGTTGTATTATTATTTGTATACACTTTTCGGACTTCTGTTTTGAGAGTGTTAACAAAATCGCAGTATGTTTCCTGAATTGTTTTGTGGTATTTCGTTTCTTCACTTCTCTCTAGAGTTTCTTTTAAATTGTTAATTATCTCTTCGTTATTATTAATGTTCACATATGGTATCGATTCTGTTTGCAGCCTTCGGCTTTTCTTTGTGCATGATCCTCGTAATGTAGCACGAACCATTTCATGGTCCGAATTGAAATTTAAATTGTGTAAAATTGACAGATCTTTGAAAAGTTTTGGTTTATTGGTCATAATATAGTCAATTTCATTTCTAAACAGTCCATTTGGGGAGGTCCATGTCCATTTTCTATTCATTTTCTTCTTGTAGAAACTATTCAGGATACTTAGTTTGTTTTCTAGACCGAAGTTAACCAGTCTTTCTCCGTTTTTGCTCCTGTTCCCGTTACCGTGCTTCCCTACAGTGTACTCTTCGCCACTTTCGCATTTACCAATCTGTCCATTAAAATCACCCATTATTATTATGTTTCTGTGGGCAGTATCTATAGTTCTTTGTAGTTTTCGATAAAATTCTTCAATTTTGTTTATATCTTCTTTTTTGTCTGTCTCAGTTGGTGAGTATGCCTGAATAATTGACCATGATTCGTCTTTGCTGGTTTTTAGTGGAAGTTTAATGTTGAGGACTGCGATTCTTTCAGATATGCCTTTCAGTTCCTCAACTCGGTCGGCATGTTTCTTTTTTATCAAAAAGCCGACACCATATAGCCCTGGTGTTTCTCCTATGTAGTGAAGAATATACTTCCCGTGGTCTTCTATTTCTTCTCCTAACCGCCTCATTTCGCTTATCCCTATAATGTCCCAATTAATATCGGCGATTGCTGTTTCTAGTTCCAGGAGTTTCTCTGGGGTTCTTAGTGATCGGGTATTAAACGTTGCTATGTGTATATCGCAGTTTTTATTTCTTTTTTGTTTGTCTATCCTTAGAAGGTGTTGGTCATTTTCCCCCACGATGACCAGTCGGCTTGGGGGAGGATGTAGTTTTCTAGTTGTATGTAATTTTGTTTCGTTATTTTGTTGTTTTTTCCGATTGCCGAGAATTAGTTGCTATTGTTGTTTATTTGTCGGGATGTTATTAAGAGAGTTAGATCTGATTCTCATTATATCAAATGCGTTGGTTCTATTGGCCTTAGTGGATATGATGGCTTGCTGTTTTTTAGGTTGTGAATCCGAAGAATGCGGTGAAGAAGAAGTTTCTCGTTTTCTTTTCTCGTTATTTGCTTGATTTCCTTTTATTACAATCCTATCATATTTCAGAAACGCTATTTTTCCTTTTTTTCTCTCTTCTATCAATTCCGCATGTAACGCCTTCCTTTTGTCCAGAACTTCTTTTGGATAATCCTCAGTGATATATATTTCCTTAAGATTTTTCTTATTTCTCATTATCTCATTTTTTTTCCAACCATTTATGAAGGAACACAGGACGGGTCTCGGTTTACTGTCTTCTTTTTTTTTCCCCAATCGATATATGTTATTTATTCCATGTTCTTCAATATCAATATTTATATCGCTTTTAAAAGTTTTCTTTACATTATCTATTAATTCAAATGTGGTTTTTTCTATTTCTTTCAATCCGAATATAATTATATTGTTGTTCCTTCTTTCTTTTTTTAAGTATTCTATCTCCTTCTCCTGAGTTTCTATTTTTAGCTTTAAGCTTTTATTTTCTTCTATAATCGGTAATAGTTTATCATCCAATCTAGACATGATGTTATTTGTGATAGACTCGGTAATTTGCGCAGATTGTTGTTGCATTTCTATTTTCATTTTATCAAATAAAAGTTGGAATTGTACTTCCATTTTATTTAAGTTTGCTTGAAACGGAACGTAATATTTTTTTTTTTTTTTGATACTGGTAATACTGACGTAAATGTCAATCGCTAAATGTCGGTGACTGTCTCAACTGTCAAATTGAAGTTTATAATGACACTTGAGAAATAATGTATGTTCTAACCTCAAAAACGTTGCTGATATTCTTTCTTCTTTAATGTGCAAAATTCTCCTTTGTTAATATCTCCAACACTTTACAGCCTCCTTTACGTTGTTGCTCAGTATTGTTTTAGTGTGTATCGTGTTCGTAAATATTTTAGTTTAACTTTAACGCGACTGTGTTCGAACGTTGATGTTCACACTTCGAGCGCCGGAACCGGAAAAAAAAAAAAAAAAAAAAAAAAAAAAAAAAAGTTAGTAGATATTAAATGTGCTTTTTCTTGTTAAACAGACAGTTGCTTCATTTCTTGTAGTGGTGTTAAATCTAACAATAAATAAATACGTAATTGCTTCTTTAGAAGAGAAAAAAAAGAGGGCTAGATAATACGTAGATGAAACAAAACAAAACAAATCAGATTACAAATTCAGAATGTAGTAAAATTCTGATAAGCCATCGCCAACACTTCAAATGTCTTGTTGAGCTCAATAACACGTCACAAAGGGCTGCTAATGATGACAAAACAAATAAATATCAATTTAACATGAACAATTTATTTAAATTAGTGGTTTTGCGCGTGTTAATAAATCTTGTGACCGCTCAGTCGCGCCTCACATCAAGGAAGACATTAATTACAAGACATTGTGTGTTTTTTCTTTATTATTTGCTTCAGAGCGAATGGGACGGACGCAGTTTATTAACGTTTTGGCGCCTCGTCACCTAGCTACCTTTTTGGTTAACGTAAATGAATGAATGAATGGTACTAAACTTGTGTAATATGAATATAATGGATATGGTGACTATAAAGTATGCGAAAAACAATATATTAGTAACTTAGGTAGCAATCTGTTGCCTAAACTGTCAGATAGATGTCAATTGTGACAGCATACAGCCGGTCAATTGTCAAACTCACAAGCAGGCTACAAGGACAATATAAAATATAACAAAACAAATACAACATTAAATTTCTGTGAGGGTGAGCACGTGGTGTGTGCAAACCAAATATGATCTCACAAAAAGGAATCTATTTCCATCCAAAGATTTTGTGAATATTTGTGATTAGGGATGTGCGGGAATCATTGCCAGAGATATTAATTAGCTTTCTGTGGTGTTATGTTCTGTCCCATCGAAATCTATGAAGAAGCGATTGTATCTGATGATCATAACTCCCCAACTTATCAAATTTTATAGCAGTGATTGTAAAGTATATTCCGAATTTTTAGATGGTCACGTTTTCATAATCTATACATTTTTCCGTAACCACAGGGAAACCGTTGCAACTGCAAATGGTTAGGTAATCTGTTAGTTACATACAAATAGTGATTAGAAATATTTAGCTGTCTTTAATTATCGACTACGTGCTGTTAAACAAGTTCTCCATAATTATTAAGGCATGCCTAGATATTATAAAGTCATGCAGGTTACTTTGTGAAATATTTAGATATTTCCTTATAAGTAGCTTTATGTAATTTAAATGTCCCGATTGGTTGCATTGCTGGAAAATCGTTTTCTATAAAAAGTCAGTTTAAAAATGAATTAACGCCATAAGTTGACTAAAAACTTGACGTCACGAAACCTTTTAACTCATTGTATTGCCATTAATAGTGACGAGGTACGTAAAACAAATACGTATTCAACCTTTTTAAAAGGTAATCTATGGATCTAAAAAATTAAACCTATTCATTTTGCTTGTGATCATAATTGCCGGGTCAAAAAGTGTGCAAAAAAAAATTAATCAGTAATTTTTTTTACATTTTTTATTATCAGTGGAATGCTTTGTTTAATATTTTAAATACGAACTTCAATGTTTTAAAAAAATTAATTTGTTTAATTTTTTAATTTGTTTGTTTTTTTAAAAAAACTCAAAAACTACTCAACTGATTTTGATAAAATTTAAATGGAATCACCTGGAAAGTATAACCTTTATAATAAAAAAAATATTATCGAAATCGATTCACAAGTGGCAGAACTGTCGCGTAACATACATACAAAAAACATACAATAGAATTGAGGACCACCTGCTTTTAAAGTCAGTTGAAAATTAAATGTCTTAATTGATTGCATTGCTGGAAAATAATATGATATACCTCCATAATAGTAGTATTGGTATGCAACAGAATTACGTCAGATTTACACAGATCCGGCATTTATTTTTAGTATGGCTACGTTCAGTCCACACACCCTCTAGTAACATGATCTTGTAAACTTGTGGTGACGGAAATGCTTAAAAGATTAATTACTCGCTGTCAAATTAGTTTTAAGTCCATTCACATAGTTATAATTATGTAAACCTCCAATTAAATAAATACTAAAACATTTAATAAATATCAAGCGGTGATTTAATGAGTGGTGGCGGTATTGGCCTCGCCTTTAAAATGTATGGGTCGCGGGTTCGATCCACACATCTTTGTGTGAATGGTTTCATCGCCGCTGATCAATGTCGGCGAAGAAAAAAACATCATTTTGCAACGGCATAGCTAAAAACTAGTCGTTTGAGGACATAAGACATCCACTAACCCGTATTTAGCTAGCGTGAGTGGATTAAGGCCTAAACTCTTTCAACTTATAATTACACTGACTATACTTATAATTATAAATGCGTATGTTCGCTACAATTATCAAAAACCCCTGTTCCCACTTTTGATGCACAAACACAAAGAACTCGTCAGACTGCATAATTATGGGGGAGAAACGCACTGTAATACACGGTGGTTTTAGCGAAGCTTTTAGCCTAATGTGACGAGTACTATGCATGAAAAACCCGTATACAGAATATTAAACACGACCAAAAATTGCAAGTGTAAAAACTTTTTATGGCAAAATTGGTCGCTAGGCACTTGGTCTTCTATATTCGGAAAACACTTCGGAGAGTGGAATTTAATAATCTTATTCCCCCATCTCCGTTCTTTCATAGGAGAAGCAGAGGTAAAGCGATGGTAGAACTTCCACGGGTACGCCTAAAGCCCATTTCCTCTACTTTTATTGTGCGATATGCCAAGTTGTCGAATTCGCTGCCGGTATCTCTGTTTCCCGATAGTTATAATCTGTTTACAAGTCACGACTGAGTCGGTATTTACTGGGCAAGCGCGTTTCATCATAAACTGCACCATCATCACAAGCGCAAGCCTATTCTATTATAGGATGAATAAAAATCACCCCTCTTTTTCGTCGGAGGTAAAATCAAAACATATTACTAATATTATAAACCCGAAAGTTTGTAAGAATGTATGGATGGTTGCTACTCTTTCACGCAAAAACTGCTGGTTGGAATTGGATGAAATTTGGCACAGATATAGATTATGGTCTGGATTAACATATAGGCTACATTTAACCCAATAAATACTACGCGGGCGAAGCCGCTAGTAATTCATACAACACTATACTCCCCTAAAACAACACTTATTCGCTTATCGGCTATCAGGGAATCATGACGCGCTGCAACGTGTTGTATCGGCGCCGGCGCAGCTGTTACCGGGAATTATTTTATAACGTAAACATTACTTGCTTCCTGTCTCCTAAGGCGCCTTAAGTCATTAGCTATGATGATAGCATGAACCAGATACGAACCTATTAGACACTTATGTCTTACTGTCCAACCAATGGCTAATTTTGATTGGTTCGTTCAAGGACATGAATTTTCAAACCAATAAAAATTAGCTATCTTCTCCGATACCCCGCCAACTTTTGACTATTACAATAATTTCATACTATATTTGAAAAGTGGCGTCTAGTAGGAATCTAGTCGGTGGCTGATAGTAACTATCACTGATTGATGGTTAAATAGATGTATCATATATCAGTAGCCATTCCTATTAATGTTCAATTATGTAAATAAATAAGTCGTAACGATTATTTACTTGCTACACCATAATAATAACAATGCAAGCTGTTAAATACTGTAAACAAGCTGTAGTAGAATTAAGTATGGAATGATGCGCCTGCGCAGCGGTGGGGAGGGGTGGGGATACTGACTCATCAAGCTGAGCTGATAACACCTTTTGTTTTGATCGGCACCTGATCACAAATAAATAATCAATTCTACATTATTATCTCAATAAGACACATTTTTATTTGAAAATCATTATCTAGAAAAATATGAAGTTTTAAAATATTATTACCAATTTTTTTTTACTTATTAGGCGATTAAATTTCCTATCAATTTTAGTAGAAAACGTTATTGCGGGGAACGCAGTTTTAATATAAACCAACCAAAATAAGCAATAATCTTCAGCAAAATCTATGTGGCTCCATAGTTATTAAACAATGTAATAACTTAATAATAATAAAATTTATCGTTCACTACAAGTAACATAGACCCACAAAAACACATGACGTAGGTACTTATGATAAACTTTTTACATCACAATACCATTGAATATACGAAGATATTAATTGTTAACGTTTAATTAGAAAAATGCTAATTACGCTTCCTTGTATTGTGTGCACACGTATTGTTTCGGAGATTCAAGTGTAAAGTGCGAATAAATCACTCTGACTTGATAATTAATTAGTGAGCTACTTGGTTCTAGAAGGTTTCTATTGCGTTCTTGACTACCATAATCTTTAGTTTTATCGATTGTTTTCCAAAACTTTTCATCATCATTAGTCTTTGTTAGTCCTTTGCTGGACATAGGGTTCTGCAAAGGCACGCTACCGGGAAAGAAGCAGGATGCCAATAGAAATATGGCCAAGAGTAAAAAATGTTATCCAATGGATGCACCTACTATAAGACATCAAGTTGCGTTCCTTGTTGTAGATCTATGTTTCCAGGGCCGTCATCCAAGCACCCGATGCTGGCTACCGTGGGGTTTTTAGTGCGTAACCCGAGCCCGCTATTGTGCACAGGTACTCATATATATCCTAAAGGGTTTCTACCACGTAAAAAAAGGCAGTCTACTGAGCACGAAAGCACAAAATTGTATACGCAAATAAAACTGCGTCCACGAAACAAAACGAAGACAGTCATTAATGACAACAGGCAAACACGACTTTACCGCCCCATGGTGAGAGTTTTGCTGTTTCTACGCAATATGCAAGCAATTGTCAATTGACAATAGTATGCCATTGATATGCGGTTTACGTGGACAGTGAGCCAAACACAAATATTAAGAAAAATGTTTCAATATAGCTAAATAATAAAACCAATCCGTGGTTTTTTATTGCATCAGTAGTAAATAGTTTTAGTAATATTATTGCAACTTAATTTAGCTGAGCTACGTATTATTTCATAAAACCAATAAAAAGCATATTATTATTTATTTTCGTGTTGAATCGTGTCACATTGCTATTTACTAAATTAGCCAAGTTTAGAGCGAATGTTATCGCAACCATCTTCGAAATATCAGTCACCGGAAGGAATTACTGTGTAATAGAGAAATCTGAAAATGTTTTCTTAAGATTGTATTTTTAGCTATGAAGCAGGTCAACCAAAAAGTTCAATAAAATCTTTATGTACAATCTTTTGTAATTTATTATCTAATAGATCCAATATGTAATTAATGCTTATAAATAACAAGATACGCAGTTTAACTTGCTGTCTAAATGTTTACGGACTTATTCATAAAAATCTTAGACTCTTTACTTAAAATGGACTTAGTCTCTTTCTTACTAGTATAAATGTCGAGATGATAGACTACTACAATCGAATTATAAACGTATTTCAGCTATAATGAGTTTATAAGACGTTTATGAATACGGGGGTATAAGTCTTCAAAATTTTGTTGGGATAAGTTAACTTAAACTCTTTTCTCTCATATACCTAGGTGAAAGTTCTGGGAATAAGATTTAAATTTATCTAAGGATTTTCTTCCGATAATAAACTTAGTATGTGGTATGCTGTACGTGCCTTCTCTGATAATAATAATATAGTCGCCTTGCACTTGCGCCACTGTATCATAAAGGGTATTTCATTCAGATTTTTTGTTTCTCTAAGAATGTCTGAATGCATCGTTTATACACAATTACTTACTCATTATACTTTGTTTTGTCCTTAATAACGACAATTTTGTCCTTTTGTCCTCTACAGCCTCGTGTTTTATTGCTTTTGAATGGCTCTTTATTACAGTAGGCAAATGAAAAGTATTCACAATGACTAAATTGAGCTCTCAAGGTGTGGCAGTTACTGAATCAGCGGTCATGCAGTTTATATGCACTTAGCGGATATAAATCTACGATGTATCTATTAGCGTGTCACCACAACTTAATTCAAAGTGTAGATTTGTTGTCTCTTTAAATCTCCCCCTCTACAAAGGGTCATGCCGTTGCTAGGTTCAATGCGTTAGTTCGCATAACTGCAAGTTGAGTATTACCACATCTGACTCATGCGAAAGACCCTCGCGCAGCACCGCCCATCGCCGTACACGGACATACACACATATTTTTATCCCTTTTAAGACTTATACGTGGGAACAACTAGAATCAATCACTCCATGGCATATTGCCAATCGACTTATTGGTAATAACTTTAATACTTAGTACAGCGGTATGCGAAGCCTATTGTTTCCCAACACCGCACAGTATCGAGTCGTATCGCTCTGTTGACATTTTACGTGTAGCTAATCTGATTTTATTAACGAAGGTATTGCATTACAATAAACGGAGAGAAGCAAGATGTCATAATGTCCGCTTAATAGAGGTGATGCAGGCAAATGAAGCGGTCACGCAGTGGCTGCCTAGCAAAACAATGCTGGCGTGGAGGGCGATAAATCGGATGCAGGGACCCACGGCGCCGCGCCGCGTTGTTATTGTTATTGTATTGCAACATCTAGTACCCCTTTTATTGTGTTCCACGGCAGAATTGCAACAATCGGATACGAATTTACTAAAATGTTAACCTACTATTCAGGTATTTTCATGCTACTCGTAGGTTTCATTACCTCCAGGAAGTTAAACAAAGGACAAAATAAAATAAAAAGTTTCATTGGATTAATTCTAAATATCGTAAGGCCAATTAAAAACAGTAATTGGTCTTCAATAAACGCTTCTTCAAGTTCCTTTAAAAACATCTTTACCACAAACAGTCTTTAACAACGCAGATATTTCATAATGGCGCCATCGAGCGCGTTTAACAAATAATTAGCTACGTTTAAGTGCGCATGTCGCTTCCCTTAACCGTTTCTCCGGAACTATAAAATTACGGTAGAGTTATGCCGTGCCGTCGGGTGCAAAAACTTGGTTGATAGTAGATGGTACAACTAAAAATAACCCGCGACTGATGTATAGTTTATTAAGGCAGACCGGATTGAATCTTACAGCTCAGTACCCTGATAGGTTGTGTTACTAGGGTTCAACTACCCTGCTTGTTGAAACCTCACAATTGAAAAAACAAAAAACAAATAAGTATGTCCCGCCAACTGAAAATGTATTTCACAAAATGTATTTTAGTTCTAAACTAACTGCACGATATTAGGCAATCATTAATTTGTAAGGATAGTAAATCCTCTAAATATCAAGATCTTAGTAAAGACGTGCCATCCCATTCTATACAATAGTTCTCTATCAACAGAACGTCTTCACGCCCATATTGCGAGTAGGCCTTGAGAACAATCCTAATGGATATCTATCAAAACCCAAGAGAATGCCGAAAGCCTTATTCTCTTTGTAATATTTAACATTCGATGCAGTTTGCTTGCATATAAGACCTTTAAGCTTGAATCCCTTTGCTCGACGCCGTTGCGCAAGTACAACGTGCGCCGGCGCAACAACGTATGAACGACCTATTTCGATTAGATCTCCTGGAACTACGATTGTTACCGATCCAATCACGACTCCTTTCGCAAAGGTGAAAAATACATTGAGAATGGCACGACTTGTCATTTCGCAGTCACGCTCACGCCACCAGCGAAATGTCATCTAAATGTGTGGAGATATTGTGTCTGGCTTAAACTAAAATAGCAAATTATGAAATAACAATTTAGTAACGAGTAACAATAGTATAAAAATAGCATGATACTAGGTTTTTGGTGATTGTCTTGCTTTGATAGAACGTTGTAGATGATTCTTTGAATAGAAATCTTAACTGGCTTCAATCAAGTCAGTGATTAAGATTAAACGATATTACAATACACAGTCTTTGCGTGCATGGTTTACTTACATTGTCTTACTTTAACAGACTTTGCTGATCCTCAAAGGTCGACATTTTGTCTCCTTAATTTAAAGGTATTAAAAGCTTTAATTAAATTAATATTTCTTTTGACTTGTATAATAACTCAATAATGCCATTCCAAATTAGCTCGTCTTACAAAAGTATTGAGTTTCATTAACGAGTTCATGGGTGTTTTTATAGATTATCAATTTGCGGACCTTCGTTGTTGATGATATTTTACATGTAGTTTTGTGGCCTTTAATATACATAGTTAACAGTGAAAACCTTAATTGAGAGTACAGATATAGACAATAATTTATTATATAATATTATTATTCTGAAAGAGGTTAAGGGAATTACAGTACTTGATGAAGCAAAAAAGATACGCAGTGTGCCTATTTTGTACTTCATAGTCATCCTCGTTTATGAATGCCTTTGCTTAGAATACTTGGCCAATAGCCAAGCCAATGATGACCTTAAAACACCCTACGCCTCTTTCGCTTTAATGTAAAAACATTCCAGAAGTTTTTCCACGGTAATAGTATCGGACCACGCTTTCATCCCATACAAATCTCCGTCTTCCCTATTTAATATGTAAACGAGGTATTTAATATCCCACGTTACCATACGTGTTGTCAAACGCAAAATATAAACCGTACCTTCAAGATTAGAAACACAAATCGTAAACTAGTCTGCTCCAGTCTCGGCCAATACATTTAAACAAGTCTCTGTGCTGTCCGACATTATTTACATAGCATATCGTTTACAGCGCTTTCCACGTGAGTAGTAGATTCTCCAATTAACCGATGGTTCTTGTGTCGATAATTCGCCGTGTCTTCCTGCTTCGCCAATGGCGGTAAGGCTTTGCGTAACTACTTCGTTTAGCTTCAATTGATGGGAATTGACATTATTGCCATGTTTCAATTTAGTGCCCTTTGATTTCTTTAATCATCAACATACAATATAGAACAGCCATGTCGTCTTTTCATTTTTCTTGTCACTAACATTACGATGTTTTTTTTCTCCCGTCATAACTCATAAATCCAGGAACCCTGATGACAGTAAATATTATCTTCAGCACGGTCGCCATGTGAACAACGTTTAACATTCATGGTCTTTGTTATTATAACTCCATTAATGTTTCTCTTAAAGGGCGTGCAGCCATTGTGATGTGTTTTTAACAGCGTTTTTGACGTTAATAACATCAACTAGTTCTTTGTTCACAGATATGTCTGTCCTAGAAGACGTTTTAAGTTTATTTATGCTGAAGTTTTAATTAAACAGATAGGGATTCAATTGATTTTATTAATAATGTTTCTTTAATGTAGTTTACACTCTGAACTTATCCTCTCATCTTTTGACTTATCTGGTTTTATAATATGAATTAATTTGAAATGGCTTAAAATCAATTTTAAAAATTTTGCGAGTTGTTTAAGTTAACTAAATATAAAATTATCTAACTCATATGAAATGTATAGCCGTTGGCGTTCGAAAAGAGACACGCATTTTAATTTTTATTAGCATCATCTTCAGTAACCTAGTCGATTTAGCTGTCGATTTTTTTTTATTATCGCATAAAACACTGGGTAAGTCGACTCTGCATTTGCTGGGTTGTAGTTTGTAGCAGACTGTGGGTAACTCATGAATGTCTCATAATGTTCTATTCATGTCTAGATATTTGTAATAAAATAAACCAAAGTAGAAGGACTATACTTAGTAGAGAAGTGTGTTATTTATCAATTAGTCTTTGTTAATGATAGAGCATCACAGACCAATTGACCCAAGCGTCTCGAATGTTTGGTGTAGTCAACTATTTCTAACTAATTGCGCTGCTATTGTGCTTTGCTATTCCAAATTGAATCGGATGTTATTCTTATAAATAAACACCTAAAACCAATTAGTCACGTCTTATTGCAATAATAATTTGATCCTTTAATAAAAGTTGTTAAGGCTCAATCAATAAATCAATAGAATCTCGATAAAATTACTTCCGACATCAATATTTTGCCATCGAATATTGGCGAAAGAATTCAATTACATCTGATGTCATAAAAAAATATAAATTACCTTGCAGTAATCTCAAATTAATTCTTGCAGCTTTCGCACGCTTTAGGGTCTGTAAAAAATATCTAATTTTATAAATTACTCGCAAACAGTTGTTAAATGAAATTGGTTGCTTAACAAGCAAACGATTGTACCAATATTTGATGGAATGGTAATGAGATTTAGGAAAAAATAAGAGCTTCCGTTTGCAACTTGGTTAATTATCAATACTCGACATTTTTTTATTGCTACCGGCTTGTTTAGGTAAGGTCAAATCTATTGTATCATAATACAATGGATTCGACCAGGTCGAAGTGTCGCAAAAAACTATGAAACACACTAAAGAATCTAGATCAATCTCTAATCTCCAGCGCTAAACAGTTTTTATGCTTGGATAGTTTATTTGAGAAATTGTGGCAGCAAAGGATACCTTTGAAATTAAAAAGATTGTACGACTGTTTCATTTTTAGTATAAGTACAAAAGATACTATTGAACAATCAGTTGTTACAATTTTTTCCAAAGTTTAGATTTAAATGTGTTGTACTGAATATGCTACAGTATGGACGAAATTACTTATGATATTATTATTCGATAGTTATTAACTCGAAAGTTGTAGTGCTATTGTTAGTGACTGCAATTAGTAACCAACTATTAAAACCTTAAATCTTTGTCAGAATTATTTTGGGTTTTAGGAAACATAGAGGTCATTGGAGATGCACCCAACAGAGTATTTGAATTTTTACTTAACAGAGAAATGTTTTACCGTTCCTGGCCCCCCGACCTTGTCATTGTTACTCAAAGGGCAATTACCGATCGTTAATGGTCTCTAATAGCTTGTAGCTTCCTCGATTTTAACGTGACCATGCCATTGAGTTTTTAATTCCAATTGTCTTAATGAACTCCCGTCGAGACGAATTGTCGACAAAAACTCGTAACCGCGACAAATCTGATGAATTTTAAATGCTTATAGTGTACTGGCATTGATATAGAAACGTTGTTTTTGCTGTCAATTGTAATCAAAGCAAAATTGTACCAATTATTGATGATTGGGATATTGCAAAGTGCCTTTGACATGTTAAGAATGTACTTAACTTGTATTTTTTCATTAGATATGTCTGCAAAACATTTTAAGATCGGTAGCGCCTTCTCTATTTTACCCGTTCATCTAACTTTTAATACAGTTGACATCTCTACAGATTCAGTTAGGAGCACGATGCTAGAAATTACATCAGCTAATCTATGTTGCATCATTCTGATCCGGAAATTGTATTCAAATTGCAACCTACCGTCCGTGGAGTACCAATCTTGTACCAATTTACTTTCTAAGCGAAGTTATTTGCATTGCAGATATTTTTGTCAGCTTATTTGTCAGGAGGAGACGTAATTACAAAGAAAAATGGACATCCATTACTGAAATGCTTTTCTGTATTAATAAAATTTAAAATATCCTTATTGCTTACTATAAAGTTATTTAAATAATGGTCGTATAAAGGCTGAGTTACACTATTTTTCTATTAGAAAGTCGACTAGCCCTGAGGCATGTGGCTGGTAAAAGAACGTGTTTGCTCATCACTGTTTACCATAAGCGGCTGGCTCTGAGCATTCACACGCTCCAGATTTCGATGCAACCTCGCGCATTCGTTCGTAATACAAAGCGGCGAATCCGTTTGTGGTAAGTAGGATGGACCATCAAGTAAACGCGTGAGAGATGCGCATGCGCTGATTGTATGATCGTTAGAAGATCAAACAAAACCTTGATTTTCTGCATATTTTCCATAGCTCGTTCTGATTTAAAAACATTAGCTTAGAGTATGTCTGCTGATAAAAATACTGCCTTGTTCAACTAAAATGTATTTTACTCAGGACTCAGGATGATGGTCCCTATTCAAAACGTTGTAAGTTGTAGACTTCATGGTCCCGTTTTATAATTTACAATAGTGCGTGAGGCAGTTTTATCGCTGGTACCTACCGCAGGCGGTGCATTGTTTTGCTCTCGTTGGCTCAATCGCGATAACAGATCGGCACGGGCACGCCGATAAATTTAATTAACCACCTGTCGCCCGCTACCGCCAGATTATGTTATCTGCCGCGAAATGCTTAAAGTTCTTTTGAGAAAAAATAATGCACTCGACGCATAGATAAGTAGGATTAACGCAACTTTATTACTATAACTTGAAGTGACAGTTTAACGTGTTTCATGACTCTTTATTAATCAATGATCGGAATTGACTTATCTTTGAATTACGTGTTAAATAATTGATGGTTTGTTTTCATACAAATTAACAAGAGAGTGGAGACCACCAATTGGCAATTGTGGGGCAGGACGCCTTCAGACAAGGTGGAGTGATGATCTCAGCAGGGCGGCCGGCAAGACCTGGATGAGAAAAGCCTCGGATTATACTCAGTGGCGTACTTTAGGATAGGCCTATGTCCAGCAGTGGACTAAAATAGGCTGATGATGATGATGAACACGAGATAAAAAGTAGCTAGTAACATGTCTATTGATGATTTTATTTTTTCTTGAAAATAATATTGGGGCCTATGTATCCTTTTGCGGTCGTTGTGACTTACGTGATTTAGGGCCAATTGTTTGCTCAGTAGCCAGATAACCAACCTGACTCTCAAAACGTTAAAATTATTCCTTAGATGACAATTATCAAGTAAATAGCTCTTATGCTTTAATTATTATTTGATGGAATATCCCGACACTCATAAGGCTCATAATAACCGTTAATTAGACAATAATTTTGGCATGTAAATTTCTAAACCTTAACCAATTTTCAATATAATATTTCTCCCTTTGTATGAAGTCAATTTACTTGGTAGCGTTGTAATTATTCAAAGTCATAACTCGAGCAGGTTTGTGCAGTGTTAAATAACAATTTCATAGTTACGTTATAGCTTATAGGCCATTATTTGGACAATAGTAATTATTGTAAAACATGGTGCTTAAATTAAACAACTTTATTACTGTGCCCGGCACTGTTAAATTGCGTACCGACACTACTAACAGTAAGTATTCTGATAATAATATTAACAATTAGTTTTTCTGCGTCTCCACTATCCTTTAGTACATTATAATTGTAAAGGTTATACCTGTTTTATCTCTTGTACTAAACCTATTGTCTTATAGAAGCGTCCTCTGTTTGAAATTCTAAATCACTTCAGTAGTTCAAAACTAAACTTAACTCGCATGGAGAGGGTTCCGTCTAATAGCTGAGGAGCTGTTAGATAGTTATGATTACCGGTAGGGAGTCAACGACAGACAGACAACGGAGTAATCCCATGAGGGTTCTATTGTTACCTTTTGAGGTATGAAACCCTAAAAATAAAAAACCCAACTGATAGAAGTCATTTAGCGTCGAAATCATCAAAATCAAGACACCATCAATAAAATAAAATTCCTTTATTCATTTATGGTTACTGGGACTGGCTTATTAAATTAGAACAAATCGCTCATCATTCACGTAACGACAAGAAGTTCCATAATTTGATCGATTCTTAGTAATGCAATCGTTAAGTGAAACAAAGGAATCGATGCAATGTCTCGAGCGATTCTAATAGATTACTATCTCGGTGTCGCGGTGCTTTTTGTGTTGCTATCGAGATGCTTGACCGAACATTTGAGAAGTTCATTTACGTTACTATAATGGTTACAAAGAGTCGCTCTAAAATATCACTGTTGAATGACCTCAGAAGAAAAAGGTTTTTTAATATAAATAACTATAAATAAGGAAATGTGAATTTCATTTTTCTTTTTGAAATTTATAAATAACAGATCGAACTACTTGTATAGGTACTTACTAAAGTTGGTGAGGAATGTATCAATGTGGATATAGAATAAATAAGAGCTTGCGGTGGAGCAGCGGTACCGGCCTCGCCTTTGAAATGTAAGGGTTCGGTCCTCAGTCGTGCCCGTACACATATTTGTGTGAATTGTTTTATCGCAGCTGTTCAATATCAGTGAAGGAAAACATCGTAAGGAAACTGGCATGTCTAAGAACTAATCATTCAAGGACATGGGACAAAGAAACACTAAAAAAATCGTCGATGTGAAGAGCTTACGACATCGCGGGCGTAAGCTTATAATAATATGTAGTTTGCATTTGTGTTCGGGGAATAATCTGATTAAAACCACTGCGCAATCGCCTTTGACTGCGCATAATAAATTATTCGCTTTAGAAAATAATACCAAATCAGTGTGCAAATCGATAAACATTTCGACATCAGATCCGCGATATCTATCATATATCTATTAAAACCTTTGTCTACGACATACGTCAAACTGTCAAAATGCGTTCGGTTTCGCTAACCTTTGACCTTTGCCGGTGATCACGACCAACCTTGGTCATATTGGGTGCCGGCAGATATCTGCAGTCTTTCTAAACGTGACTGGTCCTCGGCCTTCGTCCGCCGCTCCCTTTTAGATTTGCGATATAGATCTGGTGGTCTTGTTACTGCTGAGCCTTTATTGTTATTTGTTTGTGGGAATTAGGTGGGGTTAAGATCACGTGGTGCTAGTGTGGTTATGGTTAATGGCGTGCTGTGCGTTGTGGCTTTAAATAACATTCATGGCGTGGTTACTCAAACAACTAATGGTAGGTGTTCATGTCAAACCAATTTGTGGAATGTTGGGATTAGATATTATATTTATTGTCGCACTATGGCACATTTAATAACTTGCTCCAGGTATATATGTTGCAAAAAATATAGTGAATGTTCTGGAAAGTGCATAGTTACTATTGAAATAAATTTATTGCGGTTTATTTTAGATTTTAGATCTCAACGTTCCAGACTTTTCAGTCTTTTTAGAGCCATTAACGATCATTAAGGGCATAACTAAAGAAATTTTATTAGATATAAAACTCCAATTATTATGCTTACTAAGAAATCAATTACAAATGGGCCATCAGAAGCCATAGATGTTGCAAGAAAACGCGATTTCACGATTTATAAACCGCAGAGCACGTGTATCTACACATGTCTGCATATTTTAATGTAATAGTGTTCATGTAAGTTTATTTATCCAATAAAGTATCTAGACCATGTTGTTTGTCTATATTATGGGCTATATTTACATTAATACTTAGTGAAACACGTGACCAGCCAATGTGTAACAATGTAAGTCTGTGATAATAACTGAGGAAAATGATACAGTAAAGTTATACTAATATCATAGATTTATTTATGAACATACTGTCATCATCATCATCTGCCTGGCAAGGTCCACTAATTAACGTCTAATTTAGAACCGCTAGCATCCAATAGCTTCCCCCAAATTTTACAATCCCAATGATCCACTTCGTTGCAGGACAATCCTGTAGAGCTCAGTACGCGATCTCCTATCGATAACCTTTCTACCCTATCAGCTATCGGTTCAAATTGCTGACTTAATCGGCTAAATACCGTGTAAACCATAAAACTTCGAATCCTTTTTATTTGCCCTGGTGTAATACTTCCTAAATTATCACAGATTTCAAGGTATTAAGTTTCAAGCATTTAATTCAGACCAGTGCTGTGCCACGTGTACTCGTATTTGTAATCTAGGACGTGCCAGAAAAAAAGAAGAATAGAACATTATTTGTAAATTTCCCACACTCGACCTTTCGCTAACCAAGTAATTCTCATACTTCGCCTATATAGCTCACTGTGTTAATTGGTGGTTTGCTTTAATTTTAAACAAATCTACTCAGTTATTGTCCAAGTATGGCTATTCGGTCTTATTTTCTCACAATATTATAAAATCGTCAACTTGAAGACCAAGAACTTTTTTTCTTCAATATTGTCTACGTCCTTGTTACTTGATGAATGCAAACGATCCCTTCGTGAATCCCATTAGTAACGCTTCGAGGATTCACATATAAAAACAAGAGATGTTTGTCCATTTAAACTACAAAACGTGAATTTTATACACGACAATCCTTTTAACTATAGGATCCGTTTATTCAATTACCGTATCGAAATAACTAGATGTTTTGTAACAACATTTTCTTAGACCTTTAAAATAAAATATATTTCTTATTTCCTGTCGCAAATGTTGCCTGTATCATTTAAGTTTATAAACAGTTTCTTCGCAAATTTTAACTGCTTATAGTTTTACCACAAAAGGCACAAGTACATTTTTGTGTACTATGTAATCTTAGCAAGGCCTTCCGCATGTTCTACGCGGTGTGATTATTTCTATTGTGTGTGGTATCTAATTTCTGCATGGGCGTTTAATGGGTCACTGATTGTTGCCCATGTTCCTTCTGTACGATTCGATTCGGGTGCGGAACGCGGAAAGAACAATAATTGCTGCAAATACATATTGACAACACTGAGTGTGGTTAGGGCCTTGAACTTTCGTTACGATTGCTATTCAGCACTGATTTAATACGACAATAGGTTTGAATTTGAGTACACGATATTGGAATATAAACCGAAAGCATTGTGTAACAATCAAACTAATGTTTATCCACTAGAATTCTTGCATAGGGACGTGTCGCACGACGACAAGTAAAGCATTAGTTTCAATAGGATTTTAGATAGTGTAAACCTCATTTATATATAGATGATATAATTATTACAAGTCCAACTTTCTCTTAACCATTCCTGTTAAAATTCGTTACCAGAATCGTTCAACAAATTGATTTCACGTGGTTTGTTGTTCATTTGTGTTTTTCATAAAGGGTCCAGTATAGCTGAAGTATTAACAAGAATGCGAACTACTTCCGCCATATGGCGCGTGGTGGCGTCTTGCTGCCCGCTTTACGATGCATGCGTGCTGTCGTGGTTACACTTTGTTGGTTTTTATCTAAACAGTGTTGCCAGTACCCTTTCAACTGGACCACACCGGCCGCTCGCGGGAAGTTCATTACGTCCTGCTTACCTCATAAGTTTACATACAATTCGTATATCCTTTATGCATCGAGTTTTCTCTTTGGTGGTCTTTGTTATTGCAATAGTAAAATGATCTAACCACTACTAAAGTAAGTTGAAATGTTTCAAAACTTGTTTATTCCACCCCTTATTTGTTAAGAGCTATATAAATAACATAAAACTAACTATAACCGGTCCACGTGTGTCAATATCTAGTGTCTACGATAATTTGTCCTTAAGTAATCGATCGTAAAAAGTTTTTTCTTTTTTTTTACAGGTAAGGAGGAACTTTATTGAGCCACACACGACATCTCCCTGGGTCGGTCAGGATCAAGGTAAAGTGTCAATAAATCGACTATTTTACACTCTTTTGTTTGCTTAGATGGACCCCCGGTGCGCTAAGAACTTCGATACCAAATCTGACGTATCAATGACACTATTTCTAAGAAAACCTTTTAAATTTGTATTTTGGAAACACACACTCACACATCCCCTGCAACAAAAAGCGTTACTTAAGTGAAATATTTATCAAAAAATTCAGTAATCTGTGGCTAAGCTCTGATTTTTATTTCATCCATTGAGGAAGTGTGAGTGTACATTTGATAACTAGGTACTTAATAAATAAAAACAGTCTAATATGTATACCGACCTTGATTTTGTTTAGCATTACGCGTATAGATCATTCATGTGCAACCATTAGTCAAGCACGACAGAAAACATGTTTATTTTTTTGACGTCGCTAACCTTTGACTACGGCATTGTCCAAAAGATTGTAGTTATTTTATTACTCTTAATTTTTTTTCATTTTTATTATTGGTTAGAATAATCGAAACAAACAAGACCTATCCTTGACCTGTTGCATGTACCTACACTTGTCTTACATCCTTCCTAGTCAGCGGTGCGCTTGCGCATGAAACAATAGGCCCTAATGCCGGCGCCGCCGCCGCAACAATAGCTGCTAATTCAACCAAGACTGCATCGTCTTATGTGTCTATTGTATTTTCTTATATTAGGATCGTTTTATCGTCATCGTTTCGAAAAGAATTCGAAAGGCGACCTCGTCTCAATAGCTTTAATAATTAGGTTCATTGAAGTTATCCTCAGAATATAAAAATAAGAATAAGCTGTGTAATTTTACGGTAAAACAACAATTATCTGAACATAAAGATTTATATTAGTACAGTTGAGACAGTGAAACAGTATTGATTGCCCATAAATTCCGAGGTAATAAGAGATGTCCTATATCTTCAAGGAATAAATTTAAATTTAAAATTCGTAAGGTCAGCGCTAATTATGCCGTCTTCCGAAATTTCCTGGTCGTATATCCCGCCACTGTCACATCTGAACGGGTAATTGGTAAGTGGTAACCAATCACGGTGAAAGCTAGCGACGGCCAGTCTGCCGCTCCTCGATCATTCTACGTCATATTGTGTCCCCATTCTTTTCACTGACCTACTTTAATTATTGTCCAAAAAGAAAGGCAATCCAGTTTATTTTTTTCTGCAGTTAACCATGCATTCATTTAGTTATTAAACGTAGTCATGCTCATGACCACCTAATTCTTGAAAAACTTTACTGGATATTTTTATCCAGACGGTCAACTTTACAATATTCCTTATTTTGTATTTAAATTTATCCATCATTGTAATTATAGAATATATAAAACGGATCCTCCGCTACTATATTTTTCAACATCCACCAAACTAAAATTTTATTCCGGTTGCTTATATGTTGGCACTGCGTTTGCTCGCCTGTGTGGTCTCTACAAATTTTCTTAACATCCCACTGTTTTGAAATAAATAAGTTTCGTATCACTACTCCAAGCTACAATATATTATCATTTCCATCTAGAGAACCGTTATGGTAAGTGTTTTTTTCACTTTGTCCCAATAAATATATCCGGTTCTGTATGCTATTATTGGCGATTCACACAGTAATTTAATGGTCAAAAGGCTACGAGTAATCTGATGCAAATTGGCTCCCGACACGGTAAAAGTTTGGGTTGATATTGTATGAAACGAATGAGGTAACATTTGCGTGTAAGATGCAATTGATATACATTTTTGCTGACCTGACCTTTCCGAGTCCATTTTAACATGAGATGTCATACACATGTTATGAAACATGAGTAATACCGGTGATTACTAGCTTTAGACAAAATAGAATCTCCTTTGATGTATAGTTATTTGTTTGGTATGCTATAGCCAGTAATATATTTAGAAATATTTTTAAGTGGCCATTACATTTAATAGATATGATGTAAGGGTGTTTGTCCATGTTTAGAATTAGTCGTGTGCGTGCTTTGAATGGCTCTTCACTTCCTCTGTTATGTATTGTTATATCATATATGTTTATGGTGGGTGGTTTGCAGTTATATTTATGTGTATTTAAATGTTTACAGCATGCAGTGATCTTGAGCTTGATCAAAGTTAAGACTATACTTAGTATGTAGTATCAATCTGACCTAATTGTGAATTTTGGTAAATTGATATTTCTTCTTTGTTGTTCGTTACTTAAGTTTCATTTTAGTTTTGGCCGTTGCATAGATAGATTAGAAGACTTTATTCCACTAGATTCTTTAAAAACGAAACGAGTAAGTTAATAATTATAGAACCGTTGTACATTACGGGACGACAGCGGCTATTGACTAAAATCGAAAACTTGTCGAAAGTAGTTACATAAACTAACTTTTTATTCTTTATGCTTTCTAATTACTTGCATAATTTACTGCAGTGTTTGTTGTTTCATATTAAAACGTAGCGACATTAAAACTGAAAAATGTAAATAATAGACTAATAATTACTTCATATAAATATTTACATTCCTAATTTTTACTACTGTTTATATTTCTACATCATAGATTTGAAATGTGGAGTTTTGATTACCTTTAGATGAAATCATTATACATGGCATGATTTTGTTACATTTTATATTCCTACCCCTAACAGACTGCTCTTGTTGTCATCATTATCAACCTAATTTTATTGTAAAGCACACTAGCATGATGCCAAATATTCGCAATTAAGTCTTGTGTTGTCTTTCTCTTGTGGATGTCACACTACATTTACCAATTCACGTTCTTCATTTTATATATCTTACCTCACTGGGTATTCATTCTTTATCTTACATTTACAATTCTTTGTTCACACCTGTGTCTGTCTATCCGAAAATGACTAGTTTTTAACTGTCTACTTACACATGGCATTTAAATATGCATTGGAGAGAGTCAGATGGAGAACCTAATTTAAAATCTGAATCAGTTTCAATTCTTACTGTCCTTCTTGGTATTGAACAAAATTTATAGCCGCGTAAAGATTTATCTATGCCAAGCAAATATTATTATTCACCAACTATCTAGTTTAATCGAATCAAATAACCTGGTCATGAGCTCGCTGTTCTTTATGCTTCTCGATTAAAACTACCAAAAAGGAATAGATATTTGTATACGTAATCGATTCTCGTAATGTCTGTTTAGCTATTATTCGTGTTATTCTTTAATGTTTATCGATTCATCGGTAGTATTTATCTAAACTTAATCGAAATGTATTGAGTATTAGAATTTTCGACTGGCTAGTAATTTACTGATATAAATTGTTAGTTCAGTAAAGAGTTTTGTGTAATTTATATAAATTACTAGCTGTAATACCCGGCTTCGCTCGGGAGTTGATATGAGGTTACGTGGTAGTTGAAATAAAAAAATAAACTATGACGTAAAAAGTAAAAAATATATATATATTGAAAACATATATATTTACATGTATTTACATTATCATGGACATATATATTTACATGTATATTTAAACATATATATTTACATGTATTTACATTTTCTCATTATTTATACTACTTGTTTATAAACAACATTTTTCATTTTATTGTCCGGGGTATATATATATAAATTTTTCGAATTTCCTACTCTTGAGCAAGCTACATAAAGCTGACCGTGAGAGAAGCAGGATTCTTTGAGGTTGATGCCACAATATTTTAAAGTTTGCCCTTGCGCTTTGTTAATTGTAAAACTAAAGGCTAATTTAATTGGAAACTGCAATCTTTTAAATTGAAATGGCAATTCAGAAGAGATCAGTGGTATTCTAGGTATAAATACTGTGTGTCCTTTGTTCTTTCCAGAAATAAGTTCAGCTTCAATGATATTATTCGATAGCTGTTTTACGATCATCCTCGTTCCATTACATAGTTTTGGGGAGTTGAGATTTCTAAGTAGTATGATTGGAGATCCAATTTTCAGACGAAGGCAGTGTAATGGCATTCCTGGTACTTGTAAAGAGTTTAGAAATTCAGTAGGGAAGTTGACACTTTCTTCAATGGTTACCATCGTGTCGATCGATTTATATACTTTCTCTTCACCAGGTATTTTCTTTAGAATATTAAAATTGATATCGTCAACAATATTATTTTTAGTGGCCAAAATTGCTCTTTGAAATAACCACTCTACGTTGGTATAGTTCTGAATAATATTTGGATAAATTTTGTCGATTAGTTCGTTTTCAGTAGTGGCTATGTTACAGAAATCACTATTGAGTTCAATGAGACCGGTCGTTTGGTCAGTAGGATATGTACCTTCGCCTATTTGTAAAAGCATTTTAGCAAAATGTGCTGTTGTTTCATCTTTTGATAATTCAACCCTCATGTTTTTTGTTAATTGCAGTATTTGTACTTCTGGCCAGAGATGTGACTTTTTTAAGCATTCATTGATCTCGTCTGCTGGTGTTGACTTGGGAATAACTGGAAGTGTTTGTCGAAAATCTCCTGAGAGTATGAGTAGAGCTCCTCCCATTATTTCAGAGTTTTTTCGCAATTCTTGTAATGTTCTGTCCATGGCTTCTAGTGATTTTTTATGGGCCATGGTGCATTCATCCCAGCAGATAATTTTAGCTTGTTTTAGAAGTTGACCCCGTCCAGATGCTCCTGAGACTTTACATACCGGGAATTGTTGTTCGGCTATATTCAACGGTAGTTGTAAGGCAGAATGAGCAGTTCGTCCTCCTTCCATAAGTGTGGCTGCAATGCCGGATGATGCTAGTGCCAGTGCGATGTGTTTTTTAGCACGTATTTCCGCCAGTATTAGATTTATTAGAAACGTTTTACCGGTGCCTCCTGGTGCGTCCAAGTAAATAATTCCACCAGTGTTGTTATTTATTCGGTTCATTATAACGTTGTAAATTGTTTTTTGATTGTCATTGAGGAGTGGTTTATTGTGAGCAATGTATTCAAGTAGTTCATTGACGTTGTAGCTTTTTTCCTTTGTAATTTCGTAGTTTAGCATACTGAAAGCATTTCTTTGTGGTGCTGGCATTCCAAGTTCTACTAAGGTCCGGTTATTTATTGCTAAGCATTTATCTTCTAAGCGAATGAGTGTTTCATTGAAGATGTTGTCACTGAATTCTATAGTCAGTTCTGGATTAGCTTGTCGGATTTGGTACAATATATCATCACTCATACTCCTTTTGAAAGAGTCCCATAGCTGTTTTGGGTTTGATGGGTTACATGTTGTTAGAATTATGGCGAATAATTCTCGAATTTGTTCAGCTGAAGCTGTGAGTGTGGCTTCTTGTAGTGTTAATTCCCAGTGGTTATCGTTTTCCAATAATCCTAAGCGTTGACATGCTTCTCTGTACGTCTGGCATAGGTAGCCGTCAATAGTCCTGAGATCTGTGAAACTTGTTGGTCCTCGTATTTCGTGTAACAACATCCGGAGATAGAAACATTCGGCATTGTTTGGATGTACAGTGTATACTCGACCTATTGTGTTAGTTTTCATTATTTCTGGATGACCCTCTTCTGGCATTCCTTGTTTTCGTCGTTGAAAAATTTTTCTTGTTTTGTCCCACGTATAATAAATAGGGACGTCGACATACAGTAACGTCTTTGCGAATGGATCCGTTTGGCAAAGTTGGAAAAAAGCTGTTAATGTTGTGTTCTGAGGTGGTTCGCTTGCAATTTTTCTAGCCGAGTCTTTTGTGAAGTAAACTCTCTGTCCATTCTCCAAATGTACTGCTAGATGTTGCACAGCTGGTTCGCGTTCGTGTATGGGAAAACTAAAAATCCTCCACGCTGCTTCGTTACTGTTGATGTATCTTCCCATTTGGTACATGAGTATCTCATCATTTCTGTTATTTTGTTCGCTATTTTGGACTATTTGAAATACTGCCATATCACTACCTTTGTTTACGTACTTACATATATATTTAATAGATTTTACTGAATTGCAATATTCAACGTTTATGTGTGCTTGGAACATTTTAGAAAGTAGTGGGTTATATGGTACTACCCATTGATTATCTATTTCCAGTTCATCTCTGCCTTGTATTCGTATTTTTGCTGTGAAACCACCGTTTTTCGGTGATCGTCTTCTATATTTGGGATAGCCGTCATCTTCAGTTTTTGTATCGTCTACGTATGGTTTTGGATATTTTTTTGTACATTTTCCATCACGCATGCATGGCGCATTAAAGTTTAATGGTCCACATGGTCCGTGAATCATGTTTTTCACTACTATGCTGTATAGTTCCGGATCTTTTTGTGGATTGGGAAATTCAGCTTGGATGATTTTGTCGATATCCGTGAGATAAATTTTATCGTGTAGCCATATGAGATTGTGTGAGTGAGGTAATCCTCGTTTTTGCCACTCGATTGTATACATCCAGCATCTAACGGTTCCAAAGATGTGGTATTTTGTGATGACTTCAATAAATCTTATTTGTTTTTGTCGAAAAACTCGGGCTATTATGTCGTGTCGATCCATGGAGGTTTGTCCATATTTTAGTTGTTCTTTGATTTCTGGCCATGATGAGTTGCATGTAAATGTTATGAAGAGATCAGGTCGTCCATATTTTCTTACGTAGGTCATGGCATCTTGAGTATATTCGTGCATATGTCTTGGACTTCCTATGTATGATGAGGGTAAGATTACCATTGTTCCAATATCGTCAATATTGCCGTCATTTATGATCGCATCTCGAAGGTGGATGTACTCAATACTCAATACTCAATACTTTATTTGCTTTTTCCACAATGTTTTGGGTTGATAGTATAAATGATACAAAGTAATATGTCACAATTATGGACCCTTTAGGGCACAGCAAATTACGAGAGGTGAAAATACTTTCTTATAAAATAATAAAAATGAAATATATATATTTTTTTTTTACTTTAGTAATTGAATTGCAATTTGAAATAATTGAATTAAAATGAATAAAAAAAAATAATTTTTGGCTCATTAGTTTAGGTAGGCATTAGATAGTTTAGGTCTTTATTCAGGTTAGTGTTGAGACGGTTAATTACTTACGTCATTTATCTTGTTAATAAATTTAAATTTAAATTTCAATTTAATTTAATGTATTCTTCTGTGCGTAGTTTCTTCTGATTCAGTCTTATGTAAAGCATCCGTTCTGCTTCTATTTTTGCGTACATATCTACCAGAAATTGTTGGAATAAACGGCGAGTGTTGAGAATGTGATTGTATATTTCATTGTCTCTGATCATTAAGCGGTAAGCATAGAACTCCTTGGAAGTGACTTTTTTGTTTGTTTCTATGCCTGTTTCAGGATGAATTTGTTTTATATTGAAATGATAACCGTCCTCTCCGTGCAGAAATATTAAAGGATATTGAAGAGAATCATATGAACGGTGTGTCTCTGCAATGCGTTGTAGTCCTTTTCTTCTTCGTTGTAAAATTATGTCACGGCTTGTATTTTCATTGTCCACAATTACGATGGCGACTTCATCTATCTGAGGTGCATTAAATCTACGTTCGTGTTCTCCACGTGGTCTTTTATCGGCTCGAATCACAATTTTATAGTCATCAGAAATCATGCGATCTAGTGTTGTTTTGAATATGTAAATCAGTTGATTGTATTTGTGTAAGATCCTCTGTACATCTTGGATTATTTCGCGTTTCAATCCATTAAAATGTGTACTTCGTTGATCAATTTCTTGTTCTTCATTTCCAATGAAATATACTTGCAGAAATTTATAGTCATCGTTAGGCATTGGTAGTAACGATCCTATTTTGTGATAAATTTGCCCTTGAATTGAAAATACATATTCAAATTCATCTCTATTAGTGTTAGTCGAAGTAACACCGAAAGAAGTCATTTGAAAGCAGGAGTTGTATGATCTTATATTTTGAAGAAAGTGTTTTGATTCTGGTGTTTCCCCGGTCATGTAATGTAGAAATTCCTGCGGAGGTGCTTCCAGTGGTGGTAATCGAATTTTTCCATTCATGCAACAGAGACCTGGTGTTTCTTTACTGAATTTTTTCGCGTGGCAAAATTGGCAAATGTTATTCATTTTTCCGATCACAACATATTTATGATTGTAATATTTCTTCGTCGATTCGTAGTGGAATGCTTCCTTTGTTAGATTATCTTTTAAAATTCTCGATTCTTCAATAGTTTTATTTTCGCTTCTTTCTTCGCTTTTTCCGCTTCTCAGGGTGCTCATTCTGGTTCGTTGATTTTGTAAACGTGCTTCGCGCTGTTCTTCCGTTTCATTTCTTCGATATTCTTTTTGTTTCCGCCGTTTCGCTGCAGAACTGGCAAGATCTCCACCTCTTTTACGTCTAGGCATTATATTCTGTAAAATATAAATTAAATGAACATTTTATAGACAAATATATTATTACGTAAACGTGGGGCACGTTGAGACAAAGAAAACAAAATTATTTAATCTTCAAGCGGTCGCGCGATATTTTGTTTACGGCCAAAGTATATCGATTCAACGCCGCGCGACTACTTGAAAGTTAAGGAAATTACAATTAAAAGAAAAGAAAAAAAAACCATTAGAATTAATTAAATACATTATTAAAAATACTCACATTTAATATTTCACAATAAAGGCTCACAGATAACTTTTTTTTTTCTTCACTTCAAGATCATGAATTAATTAAACACACTATTAAAAATACTCACACGTGATACTTCAAAATAAAGGCTCACACAGGTAACTTCTTTCTTTTTCGTTTCGAAGTGGCTTGTTCCGCTGTTCAAATCGAATTAATTCTGGCGGGCGACACCGGGCTCTTATATATTCAGAAAGCTAGGCTCTAGGGTATTCCAGAAAGTTGGCTTTATGGAGACTATACACATGAAGTGTATAGTTGGCTCTAAGATATTCGAGAAAGATGGCTCTAGGATATTCAAGAAAGTTTGGGAATATTTACTTTCTCACACCTTCTAGGTATAGAATGTTCTCGACGTTATCGTTCGCCGTAACAATAGGTTTTGCAGCTGTAGCATACGCAGTAAAGGCGCGAAATTTAAAAACTTAAATTTTAAAATGTTTTCAGAAGTAATTTGAATAACTAAAATGATATCGCTTTAACTCCAACATATAAGTTAGCTACTGCTGTATAAATACACAAAATTTAATAACTTTATTATGGTAACAAATGTAATTTAAGACTTTATTGAAATGAGAATTTTAAATTTCGCGCCCCAAATAATCGTTCTTTTAAGTCCATATTGTGTACAATGAATGAAGTTCAACTATTTGACAACAGATGGCGCGACTACACTTACTTTCCAAGTTGAAGGGTTGGAAAAGCCCTTATATCTTTAAAAACACACCCTTTAGGTTAAAACGGGAACTTTCTTGTTCGAGGGGGGATAAAGGGTTATGGTAACAAATGTAATTTAAGACTTTATTGAAATGAGAATTTTAAATTTCGCGCCCCAAATAATCGTTCTTTTAAGTCCATATTGTGTACAATGAATGAAGTTCAACTATTTGACAACAGATGGCGCGACTACACTTACTTTCCAAGTTGAAGGGTTGGAAAAGCCCTTATATCTTTAAAAACACACCCTTTAGGTTAAAACGGGAACTTTCTTGTTCGAGGGGGGATAAAGGGCTATCACACTATATAAGTCCCTTTATCGTGATGGGACTCCTTTTTAAGTTTTATCGGCACGCACATTTTATCAACTTAGTTTTATTATATATAATGATTTAGTGCCTTACCTACCACTACTTTTGCGTAGAATGTTCTTCAAGTTTAATGATTGAATTTTTTACTAAGTATTATTCTACTATATGGATTATTTTCTTGTAGTATCTACTTTTCTAGGTATCTAGCTTAAGACTCGATTGTTCAATCTGGTCTTGGCTCTAGACTTGCTATCCAATCCAATTAATAATAAATTAGTTTACTTATCATGAACTTTTTGTGGATTGCCTTAATAGGTAGCTTGTTGTATTCAATTAGTATCTACCTATATATTGCAATCGAGTATCTTGTTCCATTATCATGTTTAACTATCTAATGAACTCTTCCATTAAAACTCTAAATTAAAAATGTAATAATATCCCGGACGAGTAATCAAAATAGGTTCATCCTTTTAAGCGCTACGAGACAACAACCTAGTGCACAGATGCACACGTCAACTTATAAACAACATATTCATCGTCTGGGGTTAAAAATGTATGGCAGAAAGCGTAAAAGATTATCATGTCGTTCCACCATAGTATCTGCTTGTTCATTCATGATGTTTAACACATCATTAAGGTCAGGTGTTCTTGAATAAACAAAGATCGTCGCATGATTAATGGGCTGCGTATAACGGAATCCTTCATTATGCGCCAGCGCATACAATAGATAGATACCTCATGCGTTTAGTAGTCTTTCAGTAATTTTGTTTGTCGCAGTTAACTGTATGTCTCGTTAAATCCATAGCATTCTTGGGTTTGAATGACAAGCCACTTGAAGCTTAGAATGAATGCATAATACAAGTGAAGTTTAAATCTTGACTATAAAATAGCCTATACATGTAAAACCCACATACGTATTACTAATTAGTGTATATTTTTAACCTCTAACCAAGAAGAGGAGACCGCATTTTTTTAAACCTTAAATATTCTTCCGCTTGACTAACTTGCCAACCGTTTCAATCACTCTAGCTTTAAAATAACAATAACGGATCAACGAAACCACAAATTAATACCGAACACACAAGTACACTCGTCAAACTTATAAAATACTTCCTTATGTCGGTGCTTAAAGAGGTCATCATCTCTGTCTGTGCTTAGTAGTGCCACACAGTCGCCCAAAGGCTCGGGTGTGAGCTCGAGTAGTCAAATATTGTACTCAGGTCACGCCATTAAAACACCCCCCCTTTTCGTCAGGGGTTAATAAAGTAAAAGATTAACTTAAGGTGTGACGTGATGTCTTAATACAACCGACATTTCGTGCAACTTCAAAATGGGATGGACCACTGTAAGATTCCCTACGCTTTGGTAGTGTTTAGAACAGGCCACCACCGATCAATAGGTACTTACTACAACGATACAACCTTTTACACTTTCCTTTACATAAAAGGCAGTTAATAAGTTATTTTAAATACATATTATCATGTTACCTCCAAAATACATAAACAACCATGGATTGACATAAACGTACATATTAAAATATGTAATAATCTCATTATGTTCTTGCATTGCAGACGTGACAAGCCATTACCATTCATATTATGAGACGGCCATTTTATAATTGTAATTCTCGCTAAAATGGCGCCGCGTCATTCGCTCGTAAATTCTTTCGTATGTTTTTATGTTCGTTTAATGATATTTTGAAAGATTTATGCAACTATCTTGGACGAACTTATCATGGTATGTCTCTTAGCTAAATTGTATGTGTTTTCTTTTTATGCCCTTTGTTCAAACTTGTTTCTTTTTTGCGGATGACCTAACCCAATCAGCCGGAAGGGCTTCTATTGGTTTACCGGACCATTTCGGTGAGCCGTCCGAGGACGGTCGAACCGATTTCACACTTGTGTTAGTAAAATAATATTAGACTGTTGATTTTATGTTATTACTAGTATTTCCTTCTGAACCGAATCAACTTGATGTGACTTTGATTGATATCTCATTAATCACTTACGTAAGTTATTTGCAATTTACAAGTAATAAATAAGTATCTCTATATTTATAATTGTTTTCAACACATGTTGTCTTACTAGATTGGTTAATATGTCACCATTTGCAAAACCTTCACCGAGACACGCCATTTTTGTTCCGGCACCCAACACAAGTGCAATTGTAGTGTCTGAATTTTTTTCTAGTTTAGTAGTACCTAGTTTTATTTAGCAAGTCACTGTTACGCTATTGTCAACCTAGGTGATTGGTGTTTGGTATTTAAATTGACCTTAACCTATTACTTAGCTTGCGTGAGTGCTGAAAATAGTCACGACACGACATTACAGCAAATGTTAAATATTTGTGCCTATATTTCAATACAATAGATACGAATTTAACTTAGTCCTTTCGAACGTAAGGAAAAATTAACAAAAGAGAATTTTTGAAAACCCTTTTTCAGTGGTTTTCTTTCAATTCATAAATACATTTGTAAATCCTTCCTTTCATATACGACAGACAACCTACCTGTGTCCAAACACAAATTTTTAACCTCCTCCATTTTTAAATAGCTCGATTGCTGCCCAATGATAACAATCCAAAGGAAGGATTTCCAAGTGTTTAAATTGCTTACAACTTCGACTATTGGTTGTTTTAACATGGATGTCGAATTGTCTTTAAAAATACCATCATCAGTGTTTGTTATCCATTGCAACAAAAAGAAAAATTAATTAAAGAAACCTCTAAAACCTCTTTAGAACCTCTCATCATGCCCAAAGGCATACAGACTCCATGACAATAGTTGTTAGTGTTACTTTGGCAAGCATTAACTCCTGACTTCACACTTTGTTCCTCTCAAAAGTCCTCGAGTGTGTACCTTCGCACTCCGCAGGTCTGAAGTGGTAGATCTCTTTGTGGAGGCGTGAATGAAGGATTCCTGAGTGTCTTTTGTTTTGGAGTTCAAGTGTTTTGCGTGTTATGTCATTCAATATGGAACTATGTTGTGGTTACCTCTGTGGATCTGTGACGTTCGACAGTACATACATGTGTAAGCGCGTTCCGTCGTAGACCACGTCATCGCTTAACATCAGGTAAGTTGAAGCCAAGCTCAAGCCTATTATAGAAATAAAATATAGGTATATGAATGTTTGGAACCAAAGTGTGTCCTGTTTGCCCTTGGCGTTTGTTGTGTAATTATGCCAATGTTAGTACAAACTGTTGTCTCCAGTAATTAATTTATTCACGGTCTAAAATAACAATTGTAGGTTAATGTTAATGTGTGTGTACATAATGCTGCTTGTTGCAGAAATAATACATAATTATTATGTTATTATTAACTGTGCATTATGTATTCGTGTACGATTATGTAAATGTACTAAACGTTTTGCCGTAATGTTAAATGAAATAATATTATGTTATTTTAATTCATATTATACATTCTAATTTTTTGTTAATAACTTGTAATGTCCTATTATTGGAACTCCCCATAGCCTCTCTCTTTTGCACGATTCGTCCGTTCAATTGGCATCAACTCTGAACTCTAAAGGTTAAGGTTTTGTTTCCTAGGGTCGAGGATACAAAACCTAGGAGGAGTTATTAGGCAAAATTGATTATGTTCAAAGACAAGGAACAAGTCAAGAGAATATACAGAAAGAAAGCCTGCAGGGACTACACCAGCGCTAGCCGTATGGTGGCACCCCAACGCACCAGAGCGCGCCATTAAAAATTACATGTCATTTATAATGCAAAGTAGTTACACATTTTATTTCAATATCTCATAACTCTGACTGTGGGAAAAAAATCATAACTGCGAATTCCCGTTGTGTGTCGAACGATTTTCTGAAAAATGTAAAAACGTGCGTTCATAACAAATTGATGATTGTCGGTGCTGTCCTGGTAACTGTAAATAGTATCATCGGTAGATTTAGGCAGTTTATGACTCGACTGAAGCAATTATTCAAAAAGTACATAGTAACATGCTAATTGCGATTCATAGCTCGTATTATAAAAGCATGTTATTGAAGAGCAACTGTTACTTAGCATGTTAGTTAGCATGCTTTTTTGTAGAATGTCTGTAGTTTTAGTTTTAGTTTTATCTGTGGTAGCTTTTAATGAGACTTCTTTGCTTGCGATTTTTTTGCAATCCATTTCTTTTTTAATTATGTATTGTACCATTTTTGTTGTATTTTTATTTATTCCCATTAGTCTTATTCTGGATTTAAAAAAAAATTACGTTAAAGCGAGTTCCGATTTAAATGGGACCTTTCGGAATAAAAAGCTAATATTTTTCAAATCTCACTCAATTATTATAATGTTATGATAATTAATTTAGATTATTTGGATTTGCTGTTCAATTTTAAAACAGGTGCGTGCCGTGTTATTAAGTTATAGCAGTACCACACAATATGTCTGGTTTACAATTATTGTCGTGTATGTTGTCTTTCGTTCTCCGTTAGACGGGTGTAATAAGCTCGTGAACGTGGAAACTGGAATGTAACCGTACACTGATCCGTTCGATCAGCAGAATATGGTGATATCCTCTTAGAACTGTTTTCCACTGGTATTGTCTTAGATTTACGCGAATATCACACATTGAAATAAAACTACTTTTGGACGTCAAATATCTCAGTCCACCCGTGAACATGAAGTCTGAAAAGACTTTGAAACGTCGGGATCTAAAATCTAAAATAAACCGCGATAAAATCCGTTAAAAAGTAGTTTTATTTCAATGTTTTCCACTGTTTCAGGAAATATACTGGCCACTTGTACGAACCGTGGTTCATTTCGTAGAACAATGGATGGTAATACTTCATTATCATATTCTGTGATTTTGAAGTGTATAGGTATATAATTGAATAACGGCTTCGTACAGATAGATGTACACACAACCTTCCTAGTAAATTGTTTTTTCTTTTGGTGTAGATTGTTACAAATTTAATTGATATAGAGACAGAAATAAATAGTGACTTATTTTAACAATTTTTTCTTGTGATTGATGTTATAGTCCGCGCCCAAATGCTAATCACCTCATGTGAGCAAAGAAATAGAAGGGGTAGGATTAAAGAGAAGTAAATGAGATGTTTCAGGCCTTAAACCGATGCTACATCTTGTCTTGGAATTATGTCTGCCATATAACATATCATTAACTGTTTTGTTAATAGTACCCTCTATTCTTGGCACACATGAGGTGACTAACAGGGTCATGCATTATTTAATTTGAATTACTTGTTTCAATACCGCACCGACTTCTGTGGAATAGGATTGTCACTAACAACATTTTTAAACATGTTTATTTTTAAAAATACCGACTCCTTACCTAGTTGATGAGTCGTTGTCACATCTACAAGCCAGTTCAGTTGCGCCGCGCTCAATTATATACAGCTTTACTTTTTATTGCTATGTCTCAATTAACTCGTCACAAGTGAAGAAATACATAATTTTGTTTAATATTATACCGTATGTGTGTCTTTATTAGGTCCTCATTACCGTTTCCCTGAATTTATTTTAGTTCATTCATGGCATTTCTTGAAACAGTTAATATTTTTAAATTATTTGCGAGATGTTTTGAAGGCATTTCGCCATTGCTTACTGATTTAAAATGTTTTTCAGGAGCAGTCTTAAAAATTTTGTTAGCATGTTCTGCACGTGCTGTCGACTGCTGATTTCTGCAAATTTCTTTGAAATAGTACTCTTAGTTTCTAAATACCTAGTTAACCTTTGGAGCCGCTTGGAAATGGCAAGAATTGGAAAACGATACAGCTTAATCTATTTCAATGCTTCTTGTGTGGGGTAAAATAAAAAAGGTTTAAACGTGTTTGGTGCATTATGTTTAGGTTACTGACAAGTTGACAAATCCACTTTACCTTCCTTTATCTTAACAAATTGTCCATCAGCGTCACATCCGATAACAAAGTACGACACGAAATCCATCATGCAGATAGTTCATTTGGTTTCAATCTTTCAGAAGAATAAGCGGCGTAAAGCCGCCCGACAAATCTTGGTCCTTGTGACAGCGAATTGAGATTTACGTGTAGTTCAAGTCACAAGCGTTGCGGCGGGATAAAACTAAGATGAATCTATTAATTGATGAATAAAAGAGATACTAATTCTATTTCGCCTGTTAAATATTATGCATTAGCAAATTTGGAAGCTTTATCACACAGGTAATTAGCGTGTAGGTAATTCAAAACAAAGCATTTTTATGTCTTTAAAAAAATACATTTCAATTATGTATCGCATGTGTTATTGGTTCCACAGTTGCAATGCCCATCTTTTATTTCAATGCTATAGCTATACCTAAGCTATTGACTGACACGAAATTCACGCTTTCACTCTTCAACATTTTCATTATAAAGGGTACAGTAAAACGCTGGTAGCTTTTAACTTAACCTGACCTCTACTTGATATATGCGTGTGCGCCTTCCATCCCCCTTTTTTGTGTTACATGTAGGTGGGAACTTTTTTTATTGTGGTACCACTGGTAATAGTCCTTGGAAACATCCCGAGGGGTCCTATTGTCTTATTTGGTTTATTTATTGTTCTACTCCCTTGTACTTTGTAAGTCGAGTGTGTTTTTTGTGCGTCTGCTCTGAGTAATTAACACAAGGGACAAATGTTACATTGTTTTGTGTTGACTGGTGGTTTGTTAATTACATCTGTCATTCTAGATTTTTTATTATTAGCATTTGTGACAGTTGTACCCCTAGAATTCTGACGTAAAGTATGTCTAAATCTTATGTGGCCTTTGTAATTACATAAGACATTTTACCCTTATGATTGGGATAATCGTTTTGTTTATATCAATTTAACTTTTATGGAAATACTTTTGAAATAATATCCCCTACTATCATCCTTAAATAAACGAAGTCCGACGAACGTCTACCATTCCATCCCCTGCATTTAACGACTGGGTGTTTTGTTATGTTTTTCAGTTTATTTATATGTGTGTGAAGTAGTCGTCAGTACTTTGTCTATGCTTATTTACTCATTTTATTGCTAGCTTTAGAAACTATCATTGTTTAATAGTATCTCTAAACATATTATATATCCAGTTTAAAACAACTGTCGCTTTTCTCTAATTAACAATCGTGTACGTTTGGTGTCCGTGGTTTATAGCCGAGTACTAACATAATTTAGCATTGAGGGCCTACGCTTGAGTTTTCATTCAGTCGGAAAGGTGAATACGCAATATAGTAATTTAAATGTCTCTCAGTCTCTGAATAAAAGAAAAACTTACTTGAGTAAGGCTTCTGGCATTGGGCTGATAATTTATTAATAATACATCAGTCAACAGGCACCATATTATTTATAATGTTGGTGCATCGATTTCCAATGTCCAGTCAACTTTCTCCATTCACGCCTCGAACAATATACAATATTACCTTTTTATGGGCGGCCATATTTCGACTACGTGTCTTTGAATAAATGATTTGTGATGAATGAATCAAGCTTCATTTGTGGTAGAATCATTCATTAGGAAAAAGTTTAGTTCAGATATTCATCAAAACAGATGAATGCATGTCTTTTACACATAGTGTTTTATTTAATGAATTTGGATGAAATTTTACACAAACACTTCGATACCCGGTTTCCTTGGGGTGATTTATAATCTTTCACGCGAGGAAATCGTGTTTGGATTCTCGTCTATGTATTTTTGCGGTATCTTGGTATGACCTATCAATATGTGTTTTCTGTTTTTCTCGTGACACTTAGGTAGGTACACCGACCGGAATACCTAGTTGGTGCGGTTGCCTTTCAATGCTTTACCACAGTTATCTTCCTGCTCCAGGCCATTCCACTGCACTCGTTTTCATTCATCAATTTGTTAAATACTTTCCCCCATATTCATAAACGTTTTATAATTTGTTTGTTTCTGTCTATCATCTTAATATTTATGCTAGTAGGAAAGAGACAAAGTCCATTTTAAATAAAAAGTCATACAAGATTGTTATAAATAAGACCGTTTTAATTTATATAATTCTAGTTACTAACATGTAACCGGTGTACAATCTGTACCTACTTGGCCTATTTTTGTCCAATCGTAAAATAAAATGGCAAAATTAAATGCTATTCGTTTCTCATAAAAATCAAACGACTATTTTATTGTCCATAAAATACTTAAAAGTCTGCATCTTTGCCGAGAAAACTTAGATGTTTTATATGTTTTGCGTTTACAAGTACATATGTGTGGGTAGGTTATTCAAATTTGTTTAAATGTGAACAAATTAGAGACTGATGTTATTTACCTGTTTCAAGTATTAATAGTCACCGTCCTGTTGAATATTACGTTGTTTTCCTGTTATAATTGTAGTTTTAATTAGGTATTAGTGAAATCAAATATAATTATGGATAATATTATATGTATTTGTATTTCCAATTACACTTAACCATGGGCGATTCGTCACAATCGAATCCATTGTGAGTTTTTAACACATTCAAAGAGTAATTTCTGTAAACACAAAATTGTATGTAATTTTGACTACGCCACCTTGTAACGTTGAGTCGCTTATTTACGAACACGCTTTTGTAGTATGAAACACGCTGTTATTGTTAAAGCAGGTTCCTTTAGAACATAGAAAGCTTAATCATTGAGTTTATTCAAATAATGTATTCCTAATATAGAACCTACTTTAGTTTATCTATCTATATAAAAATCAATGCCACTTTTCGTTGTAATTTTATAACTCAAAAACGGCCTTACCTATTCAAACCAAATGTTTAGACATTGTTCGGACTATATAGTAGATGGTTTATGTGAAGTTTGCAGAAAATCGGTTGAGCGGTTCTTTATTTATCACATTTTTTGTAAATTGTTGAGTGACCTGAAGCTACCCGGGCGAAGCTGGGGCGGGCCGCTAGTTCTTTATATGACTATTCTATTTTATATGATTAAAACATATCTTAATACAAAACAGCAGTTTTCACAGCGTAATATTTATTACACGTCCACACGCGAAAGTTTTTCATAAAATCGCACCGAGAGAGCACGTAGCGTAGTTTCGCTACCGCGCATCCAAATTAGGTTTATCGTTCATCGCAAGCGCAGCGGCAATGAACTTGCGCGCGCGCACGCTGTCATTGTTTTTGATTGCCGGACGTTCATAACTTGGTTGCGGCTAGAATTAGCTAGACGGACGTAAGACCTAGTTATGACATGTTATTGAAATTAAAATGTTTCAATTGGTTTAGTGGTTTTGTTTAACTTTCGCTCGTATTTTAGTGATATATTGGTAGAGCAGAAGGGTAAAGTAGAGTAGGAGGGGTTTTCTAGCTTTCTAACCGACTTCGAAAAGAGGAAGTTATAAATTCGCATGTTTATTTTCTCTTTGGGTTGCTCAAAGGAATTTGCATAGTTATTTTTATTTATTCAATAAATTGTTATTTTGTCTTGTTTTTATTAAATTCACTAATTCTTGCTCTGGCAAGAATTAGTGAATTTACCAAAACAAGTGGTCGCAATATGTAACTAGGTTTCTATAAGTTACCCACTGTAATACACAGGAGTAGCTTTGGTAGTAATTCTAAGTTGAGGCTATTTATAATAAACTAGATTTTATTGCGTGGCAAGTTTATCCAGTTTTCTGTACCAAGTCGTACAGATCTTGTTTTTGTAAAGAAAGCTTTAATATTTGTGTTAATAATAATAATAATATAGTGGGACATTTACACACACGGTCATCTGATCCCAAACTAAGCAGAGCTTGTACTATGGAAACCAGATAACTGGTCATATACTACATATAATACTTTTCTTTTGTAAATATATACTTAAATATTGATAAATTACACCCAGACACAAGACAAACAGACATATTTAAACAAATGTTTGTCTCGGGTGGGAGTCGAACCCACGACCTGCGGCGTGAAAAGCAAGTATCTTCCGACCACGCCACCGGCCCGTTAATAACAAAACATTAGTTGTACTACTATCCACTATCGATCTTAATTTTACGAATCAGGTAACACTTTATTTGGGAACAAACGTCACAGCCCACCCACGTATCAAATTAAAAAAATACATATAACACAATCGTTCCATTTGCAAAAGCCGCTAAAAAAACCAAACAAAAAAGTTTAGACGGCCCATGTGCTGTTGGGCACTACTATTTTACACCTAATCAAAGTTTCGGATGTTATGGCTGACCTAGCTTTGCAAGCCAATAATTTATCTATTTTATATTGTTACCTATTACCTAGTTACCCAAAAAAAAACTATTTTCTGCGTATTTTTTTTATTTTTCTTTCCGTTATAACCTTTTACCTAAGTATTAAAAATTAAATTATTTTAAGTGATGACGTGACCAAGGGGGAAACAATATTATAAAATATTGTATGTATTATGGTAATCAATAAATAATAAAATATAATTAGTAATATTATTTTTTTGATTTGTTATTGATTTTAATGTTTTATGTCAGAAATCTACCCGAAAATAATAACAATAATATCGTGGGACATTAATACACACGGATATCTATCTAATCCCATACTAAGCAGAGTTTGTGCTATGGAAATCAGATAACTGCTATTATACTACATATAATTTTCTTTTAGAAATACATGCCTAATATAGATAATTATACCCAGACTCAAGACAAACAGACATGTTCATCACACAAATGTCTGACTTGTGTGGTAATCGAATCAACGATGTTTTTTTCAAAAATCTTCCGAATATTTTATTCGTGTTCGGCGTAGACCTTAGTGCGGTTCACATTACACGCTCAATAGACATCAAAATCGCTGCGGGTATGAAATTTCATCGGAACACGATTTTTTCTCGTTCTGAAATCATTTCCGAGTGCGTTGACCGGCCCGTTGAACCCCTCGGGTTCGTGAACTCAGACGCGGATTAACTTTGATGTAATGGAAATCGGCGGTTACAGGAATGGCGGCATGGTCTGATGAGTAGGGGCGCCGGGTTTCGGGAACTAATCACCACCCGGGTGATACGATCTGTCTGCATATGAGTCAATGACTGTCTGTAGGGACACCTGTTGAATACTGAATGGAACGGTTCAGTTAATATTGTAAGAGTTATGAGGTTTGCGTATTGTTATCTTATTAATTTAATAGCAATTTTATCATGAGTGAAAGAGCCTATATAATCATATAATCCATTGCCATAAGGACATTATAAGATATAGAATACCTCTATGTGAAAGTGTATTCTGGAAATGTTTCGACGGGTCTGTGGCGTAATCAGTAGGAGACTTGCTTTTCGCGTTGCAGGACATTTGTGTGTAATTATCTGTTATGTAGTATGTATCTATAAAAGAAATGTGATTTTTGTATGTCTAGTAGGTATATCAGTTATCTGGTTTCCATACACAAGCTCTGCTTAGCTTGGGGTCAGATATCCGAGTGTGTTAACGTCCTATAATATTATTTACGTTAAACTGTCTTTCAAGTAACTCTTGAAATTTCTGACAGTAACTCTTCTAACAATCGACATATTGTTACTCGTAAAACCAAATTGTTACTTACAAGTAAAGTACACAGTATACGCTTGAGTGCATGCACGTTGGCGCACAAAATTCGTCAGTTTACGGTCTCTGGCCAAACCACCGTTAAAACACATGTTCTTCCGCATCCACACCGCTAGTTTTTAGCAATTTAAAGTTTAACAACACAATTGAGGGCCAAATTGCTCCGTGGTAATGTGTAAATTGCGTTTAGTACTGTTGAATATGTAAACTACAATTATCTATACAGTCATTATTCTGTAGCGTATAACTGCGACTTCTACCTTTCAATTCAATAAGAAAGGCTAAACATTTTATTTATTTATTATTTTGAAATAGACCTGCGCTTGACTAAAACTTGCCTGATGTTAAGTAGTGATGTAGTCTGCGATGGGACGCGCCTGCCTACTATGATTCATTCGTGATTACGAATGATTTTCGGTGAGAAGGTGGCAGTGAAATAAGGGCAAATCGGTACTGTAGTTTTGGCGTGAAAGTGCGATAGACAGCACAGATAATAATACGATACTAGTGTATTACTGTATACTATTAGTAAGGATTTCAAGTGGGCTGATGCTAGTCATAACTAGGTACTTTCCTTAAAATTCTTCAAAACAACAGCTTATCAATACAATCACAGTTCTGCGATATATTTAGTCATAAACGGTATATCAGTACAAACCGGCGTTGTGGAATCGTCGCGCCGGCGCCGGCGCCATACTCATGCAATATTTATACAAACGTATATATTACTTACTGGTTAATTGTATATCTATTGGTTTTTATATAAAAAGTAGTATACGCTAAGAAACTGGGTCTAGTTTATATACTGTTGTAGTGAGTAGCGGTGGCGCAGCGGTACGGGCCTCGCCTTAGAAAAATAAGGGCGCGGGTTCGAATCCCAGTGGTGCACACACATCATTGTGTGAATTGTTTCATCTCCGCTGCTCAATATCGGTGAAGGAAAACATTGTGGGGAAACTGGCATGTCTGAGAACTAACAATTCGAGGACATGTGACATCCACCAACCCGCACTTGGCCAGCGTGTGTGGATTAAGGCCTAAACTCTCGCAACTCATAAGATAGTTGAGAGAAGACCGGTGCCCAGTAGTGGGACACAAAAAAGGGTTGAAGTGTTGTAGTGGGTAGAGTTTAGAAGTGTGTTCATGCAAGACATTGATTCTAGGATTACTAGTACACTAGGCTACACACCAGGCTATACAAATCCAATATAAGCTGACCTCTCGTTGTACGGAAACCCTGTACAACGCGGGATCAGGTTATACTGGAACTGTATAGCTCGATGTGTAACCGTTTGTACAAGCTTTTAGTTTAGTTTCACCTGTCCCGATGTTTGCAATCAACTTTTGCAAGTTGTATTTGACACTCGTTTGATACTGCTGGCTTGCCCTATTACCTAAGGCCGCCATTTTCAACCGACTACAAAAAGAAGTTAAATGCGACTGTATGTTTTTTGTTTCTACGCGATAATTATACATTGAAATAAAACTAGTTTATAACGGATTTTATCCCGGTATATTTTAGATTTTACATCGATTTGATAGATTTTTTGTTTCAAAGGGTATACTTTCCAGGTAGTCCGATTTAAATTTTATCAAAATCGATTAGGCGGGTTTTGAGTTATTGTTAAAACATTGAGTCGGTTAGTATTTTTTTAAAGCAATTATCAGATTCGAAAACTTTAGGATCGTAGTAGGCCACCACTATACAGTTTACGAATTTGCTACCCAATTACAACTACAAGAGTTTGTAGTCGACAAACTGGAGATTGTCTAGTGCTCCATAGCTAATAGGTAGATGTTAGTACAAATACGCAACTATTTACCTTATTGCAAATTATCTACTGTAATGATTGTCGCCAACAAAGTAGGGTTGGTGCTGTTGTTAGTTTTTTAAGATTTCATTTTCAACGATATTCGTAAGACATTGTTTTCTTAACTTATAAGGCATTTCTACAAACATTGTGAATATGCAATACATTGTGAATTTTGGGGGCTTAGTCACCTTCGTCCGTAGGAGTGCATTTAATCTGAATCCCCACACGTCCGGGTAGTGCAAATCAGGTGACAATATACAGGTGGTAGGCTTCGCTATGGTTAGTGACCACCCACCAGGTATAGCTGCACCGCCAAGTGGCCTTGCGTGTTCTGGTACGATATCTGATGACACTATTTAAGAGAGTGGGTCGGAATTGTTGCTCCTTCAAAACAATGCCTGTTAATTTGACATTTAATATCTCTATTTTTGTTTTATTTTAGATGTAACCCAAAAATTTTATTAAGATTTGCTTCACAAGTCACTGGATAGTGGTAGATAGGTACGAGTACTAACTGATCACCTAATCAAACGTATAAGGCAAATTGAAGCTTCATATTATTTATGTTGTCTTATGTTTGTAGTACTAGATGTTATAAAAAAATTTAATCTCGACAACCCTAGCTTGTGTCTATCGCTTGTCATTGTGACAGATGACATAAATATGTGTCAACACTTATCACTATTATCGTCGTCTCTGCAATCTTCATTACTTGGTTAAGTGGTATTTAGCAATTGATTCTCTTGTTTTGTAAACTAAACATTATTCAGTTTTTTCAAGAGACTGTTGATAAATCTAGTAAATTAATTCTTCTGAGAAGAAAAAGAAAAGTCTTCTTTATATTTAATGTGATTTTTGAGTTTTGGAGATATTAATTAAATCACTTCAGTTACCTGCCGCCTATATATTCAAATGGAGAAGATACTTCAAATCTCGCTCTCTGTAGACAGCAGTGGCGAAGGGTGGAAGAAGGTTCTTACAGGAAACTTAGGAAAATAATAGGTGTCTCTTCACTACCGTCACTGATCGTTCTTACACTTGATGTTATACTTATTTTTATTGCTATTTAAAACGTTTAGCAATATATCATTAATTACGTCATACTGACCAAGCCCAAAGGGAAGCCTATGGGAATCGGCTTGTATGGACTCTTCGCCACTGGTAGACACCCTCTCTTTCTACCGCATTGAAAAATCCATACTAAAAATACGGAGATCTGACCCAAGAAGGCGAAACAGAAATGCGTTGGAAGTTCCAATTATTTAATAGCCTTAATTTTAATCATTTTATATGTTTTTTAGAATTTGCTGACCTACTTCCAGGGCCGTTAATGTTATGTGACAATCATAACTCAATCCCATACATTTTGTTCTATTTGATATTCGTTATCGCTTCGCTATGTCACTTGTCTAGAGGCCCAGATGAATTTCATTTATTCTAATTTTCTGTTTAAATTTTATTTTACCATGGTTACTATTCTAGACTATACACTTCAGTATGTCCAAATATTATTTGGACATACTGAAGTGTATAGTCTAAACAGTAGTAAATTTCCTTTCATAAATCAAACCTTATAAGTATCAATATGCCACGTGAGGCCAACATAATGCGACGTCTGTGTTATGTCGTGTCTCTGTCTATGTTATTATTTACACTATTTTTAGATCACGTGTTATTAATTAATTATGCAAATCATGTTCTTATCTTATTTGGTCTAATGGCTAACCGATTAATTGCTTCGGGAAGTAGTTATAATTACCATATAGAGCAAATTATGTCTGCGATTTGCCCTATACGTAATTGGATCGAATGCAAATGGGGAATCTTTAGAGGTTAGGTCTAATGGTTTTCCATTTGGGAAAATTATACTGCGTCGTTTACGCCCGATTTCTATACTCTACGATCAGTCATTAGTTAGCCAAACTATTCGTTACCAACTTACTAATAGAGGCGTCGTTTATCGTTCCATATTTTTTTGATAGGATAAGTTTTAGTTAGTTATTTTAAACAATTTGATAACCCATGGAGATAACAATACTTTATTTAAGTATTTGTTAATTAACTAAACTAGAAATGCAGTTTCAAAACAAAAAATCCAAAGTTATATAACAAATGAAAGTTTCTAAACATTAAGTACACTCAGTGCATCGATTTCGCTCAAGCAATTTCGTTGTACAGCGCAGTATTTGTACAATCATTGTTTATGGCCGTGAGAAGCGGGTCTCTAACAGATAGTAACACGCCGATTGACCCTAGGTTACCGACCCACAGACCGTTATATGTATGTACACCTAGATTTTGTTCTGATATCTATGTTTATGAATAAGTAATACCTACGCCTAAAGAGGCAGGATAATTGAATGCAGTAAATAAATACAAATTAAAAAGATCGAAGGAGAAGATCGAAAAGAACGAAATGTATGGAATTGACATTCACCTTAGAAATGTCACGTGACTGTCTTATGTCGATCCCCCATACATTTCATTACCGCTTCGCTATGAAATTTGTTTAGAGGCTCCCTCGGGGTTTTTTTTACCAAAATGCTGTTTTTTTTAACATCTAAGAACATATGGGTTTATGAGACGAATCTAACGATACCTTAACTGCTGCAATCCATCGAGTCATTTGAAAGATAGGTGGTCAGGAAATTTCCAGACCATACATAAATAACTTTTCCTGGCAGTTGGGTTCAAACAGAACTTTATACTTATATCGCGGTACTAAAAGATAGTCTAACTAAAGGAATATTACCCACCGGACAAGCGACATATTAAGTTTATAATTAAATTAAATTACATTTAAATAAAACACTTAACGCGTGTGTCATACAAACGAGGAAGTGTACATTAAAGCTCAGTACAGACTCGATAAACTACAATAATTGCTTTTGTTTCTTTAACGTATTATTACATGCACCTCAATATTATTTTTATAAATAAAACTCATTTACATTTACTACCCTTGAACTTCCTATGCACACTATATTGAAATTTATTTTACCACAGAGTACAAAATTACCAGCCAACCTACCAGAGTTGACATTTTTATCATCTGTAGTAAATAAAGTCGCTTTCCGCATTGTGCCTGTATGTATGTTTAGATATTTAACTATGCAGCGGAGTTTACCATCAATGTGGTAAATTTTAAAGATGTGGGCCGATAGTTTTACATAAACAAACACGGAAGTCACTATAAGCCACGTGACATCGACAGGTACTCGGTAATGAAACACGGCTAAGTCGTAGAGGAGATCCTAGGCCTTGGCCGTGATTCAGACGGTCTATGTTGTCTCAATCGTTACCACTCATTGAAATAAGTGCAAATAAGACAACTCTAAATTACAAAATTAAAAAAAAAATAGAAATCGGTTAATATGTTCGGAAGCTACGATCCCACAAGACAGACAGACATAGACACGTCAAAATGTCTGTTTGTCTTGTGTCTGGGTGTAATTATCTATATTTAAGTATATATTTACAAAAGAAAAGTATTATATGTAGTATATTACCAGTTATCTGGTTTCCATAGTACCAGCTCTGCTCAAGCTTAGTTTGGGATCAGATGACCGTGTGTGTTAATGTCCCACTATATTATTATTATTATTATTAAATTTATAAATATATTTTTTTAAATATTTTTGGGACATTAACACACACATTAACCAAGCTAAGCAGAGCTTGTGTTATGGAAACCAGATAACTGGTATATACTATACATTTAATACTTTTCTTTTGTAAATATATACTTATAATAGATATTTACACCCAGACTCGACACAAACACAAATGTTCATCATTAATGTTTGTCTCGGGTGGGAATCGAACCCACGACCTGCGGCGTGAAAAGCAAGTATCTTACCGACCACGCCACTGGCCCGTTTATAACACCTTAGCGTCGTCGGGGATTAAAACACTGTTTCACATATTTAGTTGAAAATGCCTCCTCTAGTTAGCGGTGCTATGGGCCGTGATATAGATTTCAAAACCGTCTCAGAACGCCATGGTATGACAGAATCTGTGAAAATACTTAAAGTCTTGAAGGGCTCTCGAAAGATTGTGTGCAAGATACTCTTAGTAGATAATTTTTTTCATAAGCTGTGTCAAGTGTTCGTCGTAAAGTAATGTCTCATGGTAATGCTTATTTTGTAATGGTGTTACGTGAATATTATGAAAGTAGCTAACTTATACACTTGAATTTCTAAATAGGCACATGCTTTGACTGTTTTAGTTGTAGAGTATTAAATTAAATATTAAATACACTAAACAAAAGTGTCTAGAACGAAGCTGCATATTCGTTACATCTCCAATGTGCTTGAAGTCATTCTTGGCGCATGGGAACCAAACTGAAAAGTAAGGGACCGCTGCGGAAATTCTTAATTCCTTCATAAGAATTTCTGTATGTTTGATAGGTCAAAATACTTTTGTACCAATCAAACAAATATTGTAGGTATACAAGACGATACTCTTTGACTCGAATATTTAATTTTTCCAGTTATATCTACATTTCGCGAACGAGCAAAAATTTCAACAAACAAAATTTGTAAATATTTTCATTCGATCTATATAAAAGCAAGAAACAGACAACCTAATTTTCATTAATAATTGGTTCTTTGTTAATTTTATCGAGTATTACGAAAAAATGGATAATCTTAAGTACTCAATTGCTATTCGTGACAACTGATAATGTATTATTGGTTTACAGTTGTTTACATAGATATTGTTTTCAATTTGTTACATAGCTGTTGGTTTTGCTTAGTAAATAAATATTTTGTTATTCTCATAGCTTTATTTATTTATTTATTTGGACAACCAGTAGTTATTACATTTTTTTTAATCTAAATTAACTAGCACTAACATTATAATTAAATGCATAACATTTTAAGGTGCCACAGCATGCGTATGATTACATATAATGAAAAAAAGGGTAACACTTGACTTATTAAAAAAATAACAAAACAAAATTATTTAAATGGGGAAATCAGAAACGGAAACAAATATCAATATAATAAAAAGAAAAAGGAAAATATATGTATAATGTATGTCTAACGTGTATCTTTAGCTCTCAACAAACTCAGAACTTTTTTCCTGAAGATAGGTAGGCTATCGGCAAAAATTGATTTAGCTCAAATCCTATACAGCTACTAAAGTGATATTACTCACAAAAAGTTAATTAAGTAGGTAATAATGCATCAAACATAAACCAACATGATTAATGATCAAATTTACTTAATTTTGTATCCATTAATATCTAACACGGTGTAACGGTTCATTAATTTTGTTAAAGCAATTTCAAATCTTATTTACGCGGTGTCTAATCTCCTTGACCTAATCCATTTCACGTCCGCAATCGAATCCAAAATCGCATGTAATTATTATAACTTAGTTGTAACTAGGGATGTGAAAACATTATAAATTTAATTAAAAATTTATTATTTTTCGAAAAAAGAACTATTTTACTCAGCTAGGGGTTACTTGACTATAAATCGGTTATAAAGTTATTAAATATTTGACTATAAAAAAATCACTTTTCTGAAATAAAAAACGGTCCTAAGTCTATCTAATCTATAAATTTAGCCCCGACTATTCAATTAACAATTGCAATTTTAAATTTTATTTTTCACTTTTTAGAAGGCGTTTATTTTGTTTTTTTCCCATTTTTTTGTGCTGCACCCCTTACTTTCCCGGACTTGTAAATCCTTATAAAATTCCACTGAAAACGATACTAATATTGGGTAAACGTGTACCATCGTGGAACTCACATCATTGCTTATCATCACATAAATTGCTGTCAATCGCAAGTCTATTCCAAATAAAAAAACCGCTACAATGCACTCTAATGACTAGAACTTTCCACACATGCCACCAAACATTAAATGATATTTTAAGTGAACGGCGAGGTATATACAGTCAGTTACAGAGTACAGGTCAATGCAGTTAGTAGTCATATACATCACATACTGACATACGATAGGTACACGCTTAAGTCAGCGTGGGCTGAATGAATGGTCGGCCAGTGAATGACCGTCTTTAGCAGCTCCCGATGAATGGGGAGCCCATTCATAAGCACATGACGGTATTCGCGATTACCACAGGGTCAAATAAACCGAGCTCTGAACGATTACGTATACGCATAGACATTGATGCCGATTCTCTAATTCAAAACTAAAACAAAATTATAGAATCGCTGTCTTTTACTATAAGGCAGCGCAAGAAATGGACAGCTACATAAAACAGTACTGTCTTAGATTTACGCGAATATATAATTTTGGACGTCAAATACCTTAGTCCACCCGTGAACACGAAGTCTAAAAAGACATTGAAACGTTGGGATCTAAAATCTAAAATAAACCGCGATAAAATCCGTTAAAAAGTAGTTTTATTTCAATACATAAAACAGCTTAAATACTAACCTCCGTATTCATAAACGTCTTATAAACTCATTATATCGAAAATAGGTTTATAATTCGTTTGTCTTTTTCTGTCTACTCTTTAATTAAAATGGACTTAGTCTCTTTCTTACTAGTATAAATATCAAGATGACAGACAAAGACAAACGAATTATAAACCTATTTTAGCTATAATGAGCATATAAGACGTTCATGAATAGGTACGAGGGTAAGTCTACAGCTAAGTAAAGCGTATACCTCTACCAAATCTCGACATTAACCTTTGCATAATTATTGTCATCCCGAAATTGTCAGACGCAGTTTTTCTTCAAATAAAAAATTGTAAAGTATTTACGCAGCGGCGGCGCAGTGGTATCGGCCTCTCCTTTGAAATTAAAAGTCGCGGGTTCGATCCCCGGTCGTGCTCACACATCTTTGTGTGATTGTTTCAAAGTCCCTGCTCAATATTGGTAAAGAGAAACGTTATGAGGAACTATTTATTCGAGGACATGTGGCATCCACTATACCGCTTGGCCAGCGTATTTAGATTAAGAAGGCCTGCCCAGCTGTGGAACACAAAACGGGTTGAAGTAAAAGTTACAATAACAGTGTTCAATGTGCTCAAATGTTATTCGTAAAATTAGTTTTTAAGATCACCACTAAAACTAAAGCAACTATATTGTTTATATTATCACAAATTACTTTAGTTAGTTATTAAATAAAGCCACAATTGCCAACATTACGCCTTAATAGGGTATCAGGTGTGATGTCTGATGACAGATAATACCATATAAGGTATTATTGCTATCAATATATTTAATTGGCCAGCGGGACGCAGGCGCACACCTATTAAATTTCCATATTGGTTCGAAAATATGCATACCAAATATAGGAATGCTTCACGTGACTTAAATGTACTCTATGTTCAATATTATTGGAATTATTCGCATCTTTGGTTTGATTATAAATTTATACATGTATAATAACTACACCAATGAGGTTGAGATAATTTAAACCTCTCCTTTTTCTATGTGCTGTCTGCTTTGCGTGGTGACAAGTGACGCGAGTGCGAGCAAGTGAAGTTGACGCAAGCGTATCTGACAGCAGGTGTCAAAATTACGAGAACACGAAAAGGGCGGTTTTGATCGAAACTTTACTGCAACTGCACTGCAACTAAACTTATTTAATTACTTCAATTATCATACAGGTTTATTTTTACGAGCTTATTTATACCAGTACGATTGTGGTAATAGTATTGTTACGGACCTGCCTGACACTTGAATGAAAGACACTACAATGACATAAGAGTAGTTATGTTCTTTGGCATTCTAGGGGAAACCTCTACCACCTACGTTAAGTCATAAAAAAATATATAATTTTGTTGTGTTTAGGTACAAGGTTGAACAGTTCGAACAAAACTGTCTTTAATTAATTGCCATTTTTGCCCAATCATAAACTGCCTCGCTCAGGACTTACTACTTACCCATCGATTTAATTCCATAAAAGTAATATTACCTAATTTTTCAAATTATGTACCATGAAATTGAAATTTACACAATTTTCAATAACATTTACAGTTAATGCCCTTAGTTTAGGTACTTACTAGAGTTATCTTAATGAGGCTTGTATAATTTATAATGGCTTATAATTTATCACAAACTGTTTGCTCCAGAAATGACCTACCGCAGATATAATATCGATACGGAAAACATTAATAAAGCCAAGCATGAAGTATGACGCCCAATCAATGAAGTTTGATTTAGAAGCTGCGCGCGCGCACCAATATGTGCGAATCGTTTAACTTTTGATATTACTGAGTAGCTACATGTGTGGGCTTGAGCTTGAATAATCGTTTAAATGTTTACTTTATTACAAAAGCTCGTTGTACAGTAAAACTAGTAAATTAATGGACATTGCAATCTTTGGTTTGGGACGAGTGAACACTGTGCAAGTAACATCAACTCGCAATTATTAATGTTTGTAACATTATCGGTCCTTTTGATCAATTAAACAAATGATAGGTAGATCAGTTTCCAAGATTAGACAACCGAGGTCTTAGGGTTGCTCCATTAGTTACGTGGAAGCGTTTTTGACGACATGCTGACTTCCCCCCACCTAATGCGTCACGTAATTGTTGGGCGCCAATTAAACACAAATTTAATATGTGTTTCGGCATACAAGTTGAATACTGAAGAGAAGGTCCAGGTATTTTACAAGAGATCTTTCTTGAGAGCTATAATTCATATAAATTGTAAGCATCTCACTGCTGACTCAATTTGATCAATATGAAATAACGCAGTCGCGCCACCCTTAGGTCGTAACCGAGTGTAAATAAAATTGTCGTGAGACTGCTATGTTCTAGTCTAGACAGACGGTCCCCATGTTGTCTTACTCCCCATCTTTACACCTATAAATAAGGAAATAACCTCCCTTTAATAGCACGGGTAACTAGAGTTCAAAGATTATAGGCACAAAGTTGGTAGAGAAGTGATGTCGGCCATAAATGACTTTCGCCTTTTTCTCAACAATTTAATAATGTCACTATTATTTATTTACACATTAACAGCGTCCGCATTCTAAATTATTGCAACAATTTAGTACTATATTTTTTTTACATAAACCCACTTTTGATGAAAAATGTTTGGACTGTATTAGTTTTGAAGTTTATTACTTAATCAGGTGCTGTAGACTTAAGATTGTTTTTGAATACAAAATAGTGGTAACAAGAGAATTTCTAGTAACTGTCGTTATACTAATCTCCTTAACATGATGCTTAATATAGACTGCGCCAGACGCTATAATGGCTTGGAATTTGGCACAACTAAGTTGCTCATATTCTTTCCTTTGAGTAACTTGTACTTAAGTTGGACACTATCCAAAATTGTCATATTTATCTCGTCTATATACATAGGTATATTTGGTAACATAGCTCCGTGTATTCATATAACTTAAAAACGTCTGACAGATGCAATTTAATACGACTTATTTAAAAATATTATTTATACAAAACAGCCCAAATTTATCACTTCGTCTGATACTTAATAGTGTGAAAATTCGATTTATGGTTTTCAGTTAATCGTTTAGAAAGACAGATGTAAAATAAAAGCAAGTTGTGGTCAAGCGCAAGCCTAATAAAGGATAAAAAATTGGTTGTTTGTAAAGTAGGTTTACGATCGAGATGTTTACGTGATAATGTCTTATTGGTGATATAAGTTTTTGGGAAGTAAGGAATTAATATTGTTGCCGCTAGAGTGAGAGAGACGGAAGATCGGTCCACTCACTCGAACGCTATGCCAGCCTCCGCTCGTGAGGATTCCGCGTGACAAGTTTCACAGAATGACTGGCAGCACTCGAGATGAGACGGGAGATCGGTCCGTCTCTCTCTCGTTATACCTGCGATCGCGCTCGTGAGGTTTTGGTGTGACACAAGTTTCTGAACATGTCACCCGACTAAAACGATTTTAAAGACGTTATCACGTCAAAAAAAATACGAAGGACTTTGCTATTTCATAATACAGTTTGTTATCCATGTAGGTATAACTTGGACTAGGTGTATGCTTGGGATTATGTCAAAATCAACGGAACGAATTTTTACCAACGGACAGAGGGATTTATATGGAAGATTTGTGCCAAGATGAGGTGGGTCGCAACAATAATGTAATTTATGTATCATTTTAGGGATAAAATCTTTTAGAAGCAAACCAATTTTAACTTAAGATGTTGTAAAGCAATTATAAGAATCATTATTCGTAACTTAACTATCAAAATTATCTGCAGGCTACCTCTTAATTGTAATAAAAGTTAAAAGGCATTTACACTAGAACTGATTTTAAAAATGTACCTAACCACCTAATCAAAATGTTTTGAACGGAAACCTGACTCCACTACCTAGGGTAACAGCCAATGCTTACGATTTAATGAAGTGGACATTTATGTAAATAAGCCTATATGTATCAATGAACCGCTCATTGCTCTACTATTTGCTAATAAAAATAGTATTTATGTCGAAAAAACTGGTTTTGTTATTATGATATGTATATTTAATGTCGCATGTTTGTAGAGATACTAATATATTCTCAACAGTTTTGAAATTAGCAAATCTTAACACCGGTGGGAAGTAGTTTTATGAATGTGAGTGAGATTCCTTAAAAAATATTAAGTTTCTTGTTCAAAATGTCGAACGGAAGTTCTGTATAATAGCTACGTGAAGTTATCATTAATAATAATATAATAATAATACAGTGGGACATTAACACATACGGTCATCTGATCCCAAACTAAGCAGAGCTTGTACTATGGAAACCAGATAACCGGTAATATACTACATATAATACTTTTCTTTTGTAAATATATACTTAAATATAGATAATTACACCCAGACACAAGACAAACTTTGTCTCGGGCGGGAATCGAACCCACGACCTGCGGCGCGAAAAGCAAGCATCTTACCGACCACGCCACCGGCCCGTCAAAAACATTAAACTCCTTCCACACGATACAATTTTACGACTAATTTGACAAGATAGACAATCTAGTGGTGTAGTGTTGATGCAAAAAATAATCAGTAATCCAAGGGTGGTCGGGGACCTCTCGACTCTATTGAGTCTAGTCAATTCAGGTGATTGGGATGGTAGTACGTATTTTTTTATTTGATCAACCCAAATTGTTAAGAGGCATTTTGCTTATTTCAGCAGAGGCGTTTAAATATGTAAAACTAAAGTTGATATTCTTCTTTTGTTAGTATGAACGGACAGTAATATTGCAGCCATTTCATTTCTGCTAGTTCTAGTCCTAACTTTCGTTAGCTAATCTCTTTGTAAATCTTTTCTATGTACAGCTTCAATGATAAGTGCCCTCCAACTTTTAGAGGTAGCTAATGTAAGGAACATGCAGGATTACCAAGTTTTTATTGCAGTCCATTTTTCTTTCATTAATCTTTTAAACACTCAATAACGAGTAATCCATAAAATATCAACAATTAGTATAAATTCGATATCTACAATCTGGAATCAAGAATCTTAAAAGCAAATCAAAGACTGACCTTTGAAATTGGATGCGTTGGCGTATAATTTAAATTTTAACGTCTACTGGATGCCTCATTTGTGCCGATATTAAAATTTTCTTAGTTAAATTACACGTTTATTATATAAATTATCTTTGGACACGATCGACCTTTTCCGATGACAGCCGAACTCAATTATAGTGCCATCATTAAGTCTCGTTATATTCAATTTTGTATAAACATGCTTTCATCATTCAATTAGGTGATGAAATGACTCTCTGCGTTGTTCACATTTTTGTTTAAATTGCGGTTAACGAGAGCGTGAATGTTTCTTTATTGCCCTTGTGTACCTTTCCCTTGTCATGTCAAGACAGTCAGCTTTACCTAATGGATATTTAACCCTCTTTACTGAAAAAAAAACACTCGAACCTTCAAATATAATTTACAATTCTTATGAATGATGAAACGATTAACAATTTTAAACAATTTTTTCATTCACTTTCCATAAGATCAATATTTACATTTCCCATTGTTACTATTTAGCACTGTTAAAATAAATTAACATAATTATCAAAGTACTTAACAAATCCTTTCGCAATTTGTCTGTAATTCTGGCAAAGTTAGCAGCTTACCTGCCTCTATTTGGGCACGCGTGGGCGCCGAGTAGTGACCGTTGCACCGGCCCACGCGCACACCATTTGTTGCGACATGCATGGGCCAAAGCGCCCATTTTTATTAACACATCAGCGTTGTTAGCACTCCTTCGTATATGAAGCAATTATGAAACGTTACGTTAGATAAATCATTCATTCTCTATGTGGTACTAGAGACACGCCCAGTCAGCTCTGCACGGGTGCAATCCAGTCCATCTCAAGGATAAAATAGCTATTTAGTCCCTGTTAAAAACACTTTAACCTTGATGAGTAATATTTTTGAACTCAGCCTGGCTTTCACTTCAACCCTTTTTAGTGTCCCACTGCCGGGCACGGGTTTTCTCTCAACTATCTTACGAGTTGAGAGAGTTTAGGCCTTAATCCACACACGCTGGCCAAGTGCGGGTTGGTGGATGTCACATGTCCCCGAATGATTAGTTCTTAGACATGCCGGTTTCCTCACGATGTTTTCCTTCACCAATATTGAGCAGCAGAGATGAAACAATTCACACAAAGATGTGTGGGCACGACCACGATTCGAACCCGCGACTCCTTGCTTTATTACTTGCTTAATTTTATATTAATTAGATTACACTATTGAATTGTTCTTGCAATCTGATAATTTTCGTCTATAATAGTTACTAGTGTATGGTTTCCTAATGTACTTTATTAATTTCCTATTTACTTTCTATCCTTTCAAGGTAGTCTGTAGGACATATATGAAAACCACCATTATAACTTTCTTGGTCAGTCTCATCAAAATTGCCACACATTTAGCTATCCACATTTTTTATGTGATCAAACTATGTCTAGACAAGTCTTTTATTCGTCCTCTCCTACGCAAAATTTATCATCTTGTTTTACACTATTGACCAGTTTGTATGATTAAGTGTTAGTTCTAATTTTTACAACTGCCAATAAATTTTGATATGGACCAAAACAATAATTACTTATCAAGCTAGCACTATTACTTCCCACAAGCGTTGTTTGATTTACGATCGGTTTTTCTGTATCGATTATTTTGGCTGCTTCTACATTTTTATTTGTATTAATTTAGTTTTGTTTTGTTACAGGTGAGTCATCGGCTAGTTCTGCAACTCAAATGTTTTAGACATTGAAAAGACAAGGTATTTGTGCAACACTAAGTTCTGAAACTGAAGGTCTATTTTGTTGATCGAAAAACAGGATAATAATTATTTGAACCAAGAGTAGTATCATTTCAAATATTTTTTAGTGTCCCATTGCTGGGCACGGGTCTTCTCTCAACTATCTTACGAGTTGAGAGAGTTTAGGCCTTGATCCTCCTTGTCCTCGAATGATTAGTTCATGGAGCACCGACGATGAAACAATTCACACAGAGATGAGAGGGCACGACCGGCAATTGTTCTTGCGACCTTATATTCCTAAGGCGAGGCCCGTGCTGCTGCGCCACCGCTGCTCGTAGAGTACCTAGTATAGTAATACCTAATGTAGTTGGTAGTCAATACTCAATAGTTTACTGCAGACCATAATGTACAATAAAAAGTGTTTTACAAATAAATTTCAGTGTTCAATTATGGACCCTGTAGGGCTCAGCAAAAAGTAGGACCGAAGACATCCGACATCGTCCGTAAGACGATGCCAATATTAGTTTGGTTTAGCGTATAGTTTTTACCATTACAGCAGTAAAATATTCATAACTTACTTTTGTATTATATCCTGTGACTATATCGCATTTCTGAAACCTGTTTTTGCAATAACCTTAATCCGTCTTACTATTTAATATCTAGACCAGAGTAACTGAACTTGAAATTGGCAGATTTAAAACAAGCTGTAATTTGTCCGATACCCGCGGGTAATCTGAACTCATAAATCTAGCGGCTTTAGTTAACCACTCATCATGCAGTCTATTACTTGGAGCCTGGAGGTATTAGGTAAGTTGGGCAAAATAAGGTAGCTAAGTTACACGGCGTTTTCTCGAAACTACATTGAATAGCTTCGATGACAAATTTTCGGGCGACTTGATACTTGATACTAATAGCAAGTTAGTAGTTACTTGATTTTTGGTGCCAAGTGTCAATTTATTTATAAAGCTAATTCTGACTTGTTGCTTGTTGCGGGATGGGAATATACAGCCCAGATCAGTTCCTAGTTTTTACTTTCCCAGGGTACTCGTCGGAACATGACTGGGTCGTTAGCGACGTGACTTAGGTGGTCACTAGCCGCAGTAGAAGACCACCATTGAGTAAATCCCATTTGGCACCAGCTAGGGATCAAGTTTAGGGTCTCAAGGGGTACAATATTATGTATACTTCTTATTTTATTTATTTGTAAATTATACTTTGCAAGATGTCGATTCTTCTGGCCTCTTCGGTCCCAAGCAGAAATCAGTAAACGCACTATCGCATTATCTTAAATTAATTACCATTAGATGTGAATTTAATTGAGCTTGGAGTTAATTAGATCTTTTTACATGGTAAATGCATCGGTTTAAAACATTTCACGATCCTCGTCCATAAAATCGTGAACCCACCGTGAGCAGAGTGCTTTAACAAGTTGCGTATCGAGTAATTACTTTTCAGATAACAACCCGACAACTCACCAACAGGTATTTGGAGTAAAATCTAACATTTACCAGTTCTAGTTAACTAATGTTTTAGCTAATTTATTATACATTAGGGTGGATCGAAAAAAATTTTTTTTTATTTTTTTCTTAGCATGGGGGTAGAATTTGTAGCTTATAAAAAAAAACGTTACTAAAAAAAAAAAAATTTTTTTTGCAACATTTAGAGGTAGCCCACTCGTTTTTTAATAAAATAATGGATCAAATGGACTTATTCTAGCAAAAAACATTTTTTTCTGTCAAAAATCGTGGAAAACATGAAAAAATAATTGAATATGATTTTTTTTCACTTACCTTTTATTTCAATACAGAAAAAAGGGCTGCTTAATTCTTTATTTTTCGCTAAAGTTACAAAAATAATAGGAAAACATTTTTTTTACTTCTGATTTCCATTTGGCTTTCAAAAAGACATTCCACAGTGTGGAATGTCTTTTTGAAAGCCAGAATTAGAATAAGTCCATTTGATCCATTATTTTATTAAAAAACGAGTGGGCTACCTCTAAATGTTGCGAAAAAAAATTTTTTTTTTTTGAAGAACGTTTTTTTTTATAAGCTACAAATTCTACCCCCATGCTAAGAAAAAAATAAAAAAATTTTTTTTTCGATCCACCCTATTATACATATAGCAAATGTTAGAACAATATATATACTTATTATACTTCCACGTTCCTCTTTAAATAATTAACTCAAAATGTAAACAAAATGAATGTAATAACTTGAAGAGCTGTTACGAACTGGCTAGAAGAGCTCACAGCGACGAAAACATAGGCACTGGGCCCCAATTCTGTTTAGACATTTATCTCTAATAGTCATTTGTTTTACAAAAATGGCGATTTCTTTTGTTTTTCGATAATATCTTTTCGACATTGGCGCGCTTTCAACATTTATCTCTAATAGACAAATGTCGAAAAATGACTGATATCATTAAAAAACAAATGAAATCGCGGTTTTTGTTAGACAAATGTCTATTAGAGATAGGTGTCTATAGCGCCAGAATCGGAGCCTTGGGGCCGTGGCCAAGTGCGGTAAACACCCTGTTTAACCCATAGAAAGTCACACCAGAGAATTTTGCGTAAGGGCTCGAAGTGTGGGTGATTTAAAAATTAATTATAATTACTAACCACTGAAAGTTCAACGAATTTTATTGACTATTGCATGCTATGTCATACAAACTGTAGTAAAAAAGTATCATCCGCCTCATCATCAAAGATGATTGTAATAGTAAATAGTAACTATCAGTAAAGAATGTGCTACAAATGCTAGAGGCTAATCGATTGCCGGCACTCATGCTAGTGAAGATTGAATGGCTTCCAACCCCGGCGCACATTCCTCCCGGTCATGTTACACAAGCGAAACACGAGGCACGTGTTTAGGAATTTGTCACCGCCACCCGCCACCGGCTTTCACTCTCCATATTAGACCACGCACGCTGTTTATTCTGGCTCAGTTCGACGAACCGAAATCGTGTTTATTCAACAAATCGCTGCCATAGTCCCCGTCAACAGTCGTATACAGAACCATAAATCCACAGCACTAAACCTCGCCAATGACCAAGCTCGCTACTGAACATTGACCGTCGCTCGGCATTTCATTCATGCGAAGGCCGATGGTAAAATAAACTAGAAAACGCGACTGGCGACGCCCGCCGTATCGGCGAGCACGCTGCGCCGCGGTTTCCGTTATTCTAAAATTAAAATCACGACATCCTCCAGACGCGACGCATTCCTGCTCCACGTAAACTCGCTCAGAAAATAAAACTGCGCAACATGCATAAGATAAAGCATCTTAGTGGGAGACATTCACAATAGCACACCCACAACCCGTCTTCCCGGGATGATTCACTGCACTACTAAAATTCATTCTCTTAGACTTACTACAGACGTTTTATCTTGAAATTTTGCCAATCGTAGTTTCAATGATGTTCGTAAAATTCAACTTTGGCAATGACCCATATTGAGGTAGGTCACGGGCACGGATTGACTCATACGCAGTGCACCATAAAGTAGTTTGGCGTTATTTCTATCTAGCATAAAGATAAACATGTAAGTTACTAAGCTTTTGATGTGCGGCGGCGGGCAGTTGTGGGCAGAATTCTAAGTGTTGCTGTGAGCTATTGTGCGACTTGTATGCACATGGGCTGCATGCTCGCCATGGACAAAGCCCGTTAATGCGGGTTCCATGTCTACCAACGCACTATGCGGAAGTGAAGGGTTCACGGTCGCGACGTGTGGCTGATAATACCTCTCCGCCTATCATATTATCATGCGTTGCAGAACCGCAAATAGCCAAAGATGGTCTTCAATCCAAAGATAAACATTGAAAACTCTAAGCATTCAAAGGCATTTAGTCCACTTAGTCTGCAAAATATGCAGCCTTTATAGCCGACGATAAAACTTTATTATTTACGAAGGATAACTGCAACGAATTGGTCCTTATTTGCTACAATGAAAGAAAACGTTTTGTATGCGAAAGACGTTTATTAATACGCCTATAACTTTCAACTATACCCCTGTTTATATCTCGAGAGGCAATGAATTTTATATTTAAGGCTCAATCGAGTCTCCTTAGCTTGTATTGTAGGCCCTCGCATTATTGCAAATGGCACGCTAACCCGCGGCGGGAGATGCGCTGGCGCATCGTTATCATAATATCCATTTCCGGCGATATCGTGCCCTCCATCCCGTTGCGTCAACCTTTGAGATGATTTATTACATCTCATTACTACTCGTCATTAGATATCGAATCAGCGGCGAGATCTCGATAGTAGAATCGATGACTACTATCACCCGCGCAAGGACGAGTGGATCAATTAAATGCAGCGACATCAATCATCACGTGTCAACGCTGATGTAATAATCTGTTTCAATGCACAAATAAGTGTACAACCTTGAAATTCACTGCTTTATAGATAACCACTATACAATCACTATACAAAGCTAATCAAGTATGGCCCCTAAGGTGTTATTACTTGATGACGAAACATTTATTTTATCGTCAATTGTGTATCGCCGCATGACACCGCCGCCAGCAAACTATAAGTAATGACAGAAATATCGATTCACCATTAGAATTTCCATAGATTAGTACCGATAAAACTCGAAGGGATAGCAAACTGTAATTATGTGGTAGCGAAAGTGTTGGTGTTCCGTGGGCATCAGACGTCTAGACTTCAGACAGAGGCGTGGCTATATGTGTTCGCACACTAATTGCTCCTACAGGCAAGTTTTCAAAGGGCCCAACCCAGCACAGCTGTCAAGCAAACCGTTTCCCTTATCCATTGAAAGAAAAAGTTACAAATCTTTTACTAAACGCTTCTGGCAGTCTGTCCATTTCTCCAGATCTGACATTGATTGTTTAGTGTCTAGAAGTAATCTAGTCACGTCAATCGTGCCTTAATGATACATATTAATTGGTCTGTAAAAAGGATTGAAAGCGCGAATATTATTTATTAGCATTGACCCAATCGCTCGGTCTAAATCGATTTCTAAATGAATTACCTATCTAAACCGTGCAAAAAACAATAACATATATCCAACTGTGTAGATAATGCTTTAACAATGCGCATGCGCATATAAGTCGCGTCCTTGTGCTTTTTTTTTGCTGCAAACGTGGAGACATAGATTTTGATCAAATTTGCTGTTACAGTAAGCGACAAATAATTCGGCCAAACATGGTTAGAGTAGGGTACATTTACAGTCTAGGCTGATTTTCTGGTTATTCATGAGTTTCTGAAAAATTGTGTTTAGTAAAAAAAACTTTCTAAATCGACGTACATTCTTCGGTGTAAGTTATCTAATTTCCATCTAGCTCTAAAGAACCCTAGAGAGCCCTACACGGCTAACAATCACCCATTATCAGATCGCGACGGATTTGGAGTAGAATAGAATAGAAAACGCCTGACTAAGCTACGTATACGTCGAAAGAACTCGTGAGGTCAATCGATATTGCATCGGAACAGAGGTTATCTAGGGAAAGTCTCGTTGCAGCACGAGTGCTCCCTTTGTGGCCAGTGCAGCCATTCATTCGATTGACGAGTTATTAGCCTTTCATTAAGGTACGCCGATTGATTAATGAGGGGGGTTTGTTGTAAACTTGAAACTCATTTGGGTACATAATAATATTAAAGGTTAACGGAAAAGTATATAATTCGTCATTGTATACAAATTCCAGGAAAAATTTTCAATATCCAAAATAGATAGCAAATGCTTTTATAATTATTTTTTTTACATGTTTTCTATACTTTTCTTAATTTTCAATAGGAAATGTATTACATTCGGGTTTAGTTTAGTTTAATTTAGTTTGGAGCGGGCTATATTATCCGCAACTCGACGTCCTGTATGTCCTGTACCTTCGGGATTTCCTAGAGGAATTGTTTACTGGACCTTCATAGCATTATTTTACACATTTCCTAAGGTTGTCTAGGAATTGTATACAATTCCTAGGTTTCATACATTAATGTATACATAGACCTTAGCTTATATTACCCGAAGGTGTATCAAGAGAAAATGTGGCCAGAAGGTATTATATATTTATGTACATAATAGTTTTAAAGGGTTCTATCGTATCGCACTAAAGCTCTGCTGTCCATACGTCCTTTTGTCTGTCTCCAAGTTGAAAAGTTTACTAAATACAAGACAAATTATTACCCCAAATTAACCAAGTTGCAAGAATGCATACGTTGCTGATACACATGTTTAAAGAAAGCGACTGGCCCAAGGCCGGGGCCCACATGTGGAGCGTTGTTATACCGCACGCGCTAACATTGACACGTTTGTAAAATTGTGCGCTTGCGCCCACGGATCTCTGTTCGTTGTCGTGTTTATTGGGCCGATAATTTGGCCCCTTTGACTGCAAATTGGTTTGAAATGAACGAAAACAGAAAGCGGGGGAGTATGATATGGTCCTGCAGAAAAGGACAACAGGTTTATGTTCTCTCGATGCTAAATATGAATGCCGTATAACTGTATGTAACCTAGCTCTTTATATTTATAAGGTGTAGGCAAAGATGCCGGTTCTATTTAGTCCAAAATTAGCTAAGTCGTCCAGATAATCCTTAAATCAACGAGTTGGTTTCTTTTTGGATAACTATGTGGTTCTTATTTGCTGGTGGAAATATTCGATATATGTGATGAGGGACAGGAGAAGATGGGAGACGTGATGTTAGCCAATACTCAGTAGTGGAACAGTATTGACTTATTGCTAAAAAAAAAGTTTATTTTACCACCTACAGTTCTAAGCTAGTATTTTTATTTTTATTATCTTTACTTACTAATGTAATTCAAAACAAATGTATGCATCACTTTATTCTCAGCTGGTCAGGTCTACAAATATAGTCATTATTACGGTCAATCGAGCTCTTGATCTGTCATGTCATTATCAATAGATGCGCGGGCGCCGCGGAAGCGTTCAGTAATCAATGCAGTTTTGTATAAATACCACCCACGTAACAACCAACACTATTGATAGTACCGCCACATAATAGAATAACGATTTAATAGTTGTAATGAAATAATTGTGTTATAGTGTAAAAAAAAACATTATTTATGGTCATCCAACCTACAAGGTACCGGTTTTAAGTTGACCTGAAAATTTCATACGCGTATATCAAGTACTTAATTATCAGTGAGAAAACAACATGAAGACGAAACGTGGCGGTGCATCTTCATAGCAAATTTCGCACAGCTATATAGCATAAAATTAGCAGCACATATCGGGTGGAATAGCATCATGCTAATCTGCTATTCCTGTTTTCCGTGTCAATCTATAAATTAATCAAATAACACAGTCAAGTGAAGTTGGACAGTAGAATTCTATTAAAGTTCAGAGCCAAAAAACCGGTTGTATTGATGTCAAGTGCAGTGAACAAACAAACGAATCGTCTGCTTATACGATAACTTTTAATTATGTGCTATAATTAATTGTGGGAGCGATGCTTTTGCGATGTGATTGCTAACATTGAAACATATTCTTAGATTCTATATCCATACTTCCATAGTAATTACTTATATTATAAACGCAAAAGTAACTTCTATCTCTTGGCTTTTAATCAATTTAAACAAGCATGCTGGGCGATATGTAATTGAGAATTACGGACATAGGATAGTTTTTATCACGCCAATCACAATTTAGTGAGAGGAAAAAGGGGTGCAAATGAATCAGGGAATAAACGATTCATAGAGGGTTACGGCAAGTGGCACCGCGCTTATATGGTACCACGGTGCCACTTGACGGATCGATTATTTTTTTTATTTTGTTACAGCAGCTGAAACCACTCGTAAATTGACAAGTAAACTTACTGATAGGTTTAGATAACCTGAAAAACTAGCTGCCGCATGTCGCCCGCGACTTCTTTCTACCAACAGCACCCTATAGTAACCTTAATATCAGTAAATAAATATTTGTGTGCAAAAAATCATCCGAATTCTTTCAGCCGTTCTGACGTGAATAACCTAATAGTCTTTCGGATTTGTAATAGTGTTGTAGACGTAGTATGTATGTAGGTAAAGTATGACTAATCTTAATAGTAGACGCGGCGGTTGGTACTCGTGTACATCAGCAATATCAATTTCAGCGTTTTGTTTAACGGTTATTTAACTGGACTGTTAGCAAAGATGTGTTGTATCAAAACTACAGTGCGTCCGGTCATTGGCACACATTAAAATTTGACACAATCGATCCGATCAGCAGATTCTATCAGTCAACAATGTCCTTTCAAATTACGGTCAACGACCGACGATTTTAACCTTCCACAAGAAACGAATGAGAAAAATGATATTATATTTTTTTTACTACTATACTTCTACTATAAAATGATAGGAGATAGTCGGTTTTGTTTATTTTTCCGCGTATTTTTATGCCTATAAATTAGTTATTAGGCAGAGCAGAAACATCTATTAAATCATAGATTACATAGTTTGAATTGGTTGTTTCGGTGTAGTTTTAAGTGATGTAACTACCCAGGTTTGATATTGATATGTTGATGATGGAGGGTTGATTCATGCTTAACAGTGAAATACCTAAAGTTTTTCCAAATTGTATTTCCAAATACGATTTGTTACAATCTTGTTACTCCGGTGCCTTTTTTTAAATAAATTAATGATGAATATTTTAGTATAGATTATTTATTTGTTTATTTTTATTTTTTTATTCATGTTTTCATAGGCCTGTATCGGTCTTTACCCCTATCAGGTAACAAAAACATCGAGATGACTAACATCACAAAAAAAACAAAAAAAAAATGTTTTGTAAACAATACAAAGGTGAATCAAAGTGTTGATCATCATTATTCTCATCGATTACGAAATTGCATCGTCCCGATAATCGATTACTGTCAGCAAGTATTGAAACGATCATTAGTTTGTTGATTAATACTGTGGGCCTAGTCATTTGAACATCATCGAGTAACTACTATCGAGTCATGTTTTGAAATTCGTCAGTTGTTACTATTTATTATTTTTACATTTACTGTTCTAAATTCTAATCTTTCTGTACTATCGAGTATACTTCACGACTTTTTTTTGCTCAAAATTTAATACAGCTCCTTTACAAAACTGACATTCAACTATCGGGTCTTTTGACAACTGGACCTGTGATTGCACAGGGTCCTTAGTTAATTACGCAGCGAAACGATAACGAAAGATCGAAATTATCAAAATGTATGGGATTAATATTCTCCTTCGAAATGTCACGTGACAATTTTAAGTCAATCTCATACATTGTGTATGTGTTGTTGTTGTCTAGAGACCCAGGTTATGTCACTGTCTAATATTCTAAATCTCATATTTAATCAGTTCTCTCATCACTTCAAAACATAGTTTATTAACCATTTAAAATCTATTATACATAACAGTTTTTTTAAGAATAGATACTGAGAAATCTTGTCGAGATTTATGGACCATGTTTACATTCCTCACACACATTTTTGAAGCCGCATTTTTTTTAGAATTGTCAATGAAGTTTTGAAGTGAAAAATATTAAAATCGAAATACAGGATCTCCGAAGCTTTTAAAACTCTACACAGTTCAATTGGAATTTTCGATTGGATAGCCGCTTTCGGCGCAATTAAAACCATTTTCATTTTATCAGGTTAATACAACGGGTAACCCTAGCTTATTAGCTTGGCTAATTAGCGGCTTGATCTCCCATTGTTGTTACTTGCTGTTCTAAGTAGCTATCAGCCGGTTAGCAGCACATTTCCGTGATTATTTCTACACAATACGCGGGGGAGGCATAATTGCTCCGCGGCAGCTCTGTGTACAGAAAAATATAATTGCTTTATAAATTATTGATAGTTGGTTGGTTTGACGGTTATGGATGTCGGTAATTTAATTACTGACGGAGTCGCCATTGTGTGGTGTGTAATATAGACCATTTGTACTGCCAAGATTCTGTTTATTGTTTGTACTAAGAAAGAATGAAAAACATTTATATGACAGACATGAAAAGAGAAAAAAACTTAAATGAAAACAGTTAAAATGAAGAAAAAGGCAAACAACTTTCCTTGTTAACACAAGCATTGCTTAACAGCAATGATGTAGTCTACGATGGAACACGCCGGCCTAGTGTATGTATGTTTAAAGAAGAAGAGTTAAGGAGATGCAATTTCTATGATTCTATGCGACGCTATACTATATCATTCAGAGATGTATAGTGAATTGATAGATGTGTAGTAGATGTAGGTATGTATGTATCGTATATACCAGTTATCTGGTTTCCATGACACAAACTTTGCTTAGCTTGGGACCAGATGACTATGTTAACACACACGGTCATCCGGCCGCAATATGGGTACCAATTTCTTTTAATATTATCTATATTTATATTTTTATGTTTGTTTGGCCATAATTCAGTCATATACATATATTCAGTCGTATTTGCATTTTTTAAAAGAAATATTACGAAATTATCCCATTAGTTGAAGTAATTTCCCTGTCTGTATGTAATCATCATATTTAGATAAAATCAATCAAATTTACACCTGGCAATCTACAAATGTACTAATTGACCTAAGTAAAGTAAACCTGGTCCCCGTGCGCCTGATCTACATACAAACGTCAGCTGCGCTTGCGCCGGCAGGTGATCGTGTTGGCCCTTTAGGTACTCGGGAAAGTTGTAGGGTTGCCAAAATAGTTCTGGCTATAATTTAATTTGATGACTCCATCAGCTTCGTTTCGAAACTTGACCTAGGCAGTCTTACTGTGTAATTAATTGTTAGGCAAGTGCAGAATAGGTTTAGGTAAACCTCGATGCTAGGTAAGTTTAGTTAGACCTACAACGTAGTGAACTCAACAAGGTTCAGTCCGCAAATTTCCGCTTATCTTTTGTGACAGGAGATTTTTTATAGATCTCCGCCCCTCTGATCCCTAAAAGGTGCTCACTAAAACCACCTCGAATATTGTATGGCAGTGACATGGTGCTGGGTATTCATCAAACTGCTCCTGGAGTGTTAGATGGGGTATAGTACGCACAGGTACAGTCTTTCATTGTCCAAGTAAGGCACACTATCAATTTTATGTCAATATAATGTACCTACTTTGTCCAAAAATACCAAGGGACAGAACAGGTAGCCCTAGATTCTGTAGGGAATTTTAATTAAAGCAATTTACATATTCAGCTGCGACACGCCCGCGCGTGCTTTAAAATTTACATTTTGTTACTAACATTGTACAAGGCTGCGCAGGAGCATGTTGGCAAAAAGTGGAAAATCAGTTAATTTTTTTTTTAGATTTTTACTTACGTTACTCTTTTGATAAACCTATGGAGATCTAAAATTAGCGTAAAGGAGATACACATATTATACATTGTACTAATCATCTTATCCTAGTGCATCACAAAATGTAAGTAGATTTGTTTAAATCCGACTAGGACGGTTTGTTTTATTAAAATCATAAAAAATGTCTACGGATCAAGTATTTTTTAAGGTTTTATAGAAATTAAATTGAAATGAAACTAAAAGTCTTCAAAGTCTTTTCAGACTTCTTTTTGAAACGTCGGAATCTAAAATCTGAAATAAACAGCGATAAAATCCGTTAAAAAGTAGTTTTATTTCAATGTGTGATATTCGCGTAAATCTAAGAAAATATAAATTAAATTACTATAAATTGAACCTACAATTATACCTACCTACTTGATACCTAAACCCCACATCTAAACGAGACCATGTCTGTTTGAATATTATAATATAGAACCTACATATAAATTTCTACTCACTAAAATATAAATATGGTCTAGAATACCTAGTCGCACGTATATCACTCTAGACTCGAGTTTATTTAATACCCTCAAAGTTCTGTTAGTAAAATCTTAATAGCTTACTTAATTCTAAGAGCCATAATAAAACAATATAATACAACAATATCCATCTGCGTGTAAGACTCTATCCGCAGTACACCCCGGTGCGCGGGCGCACGCAGACGCAATAACATTAATAACCAACAGATTTTATCCATTTACACTAGAGGTATAAAGCAAATGTGACGGTTGAATGGTAAATAAAATAACTAGCTTACAACTACTTATGTTATTTATTAAATATGGCTTTATTTTACGGGGACAGTATTTACTATGTGTTTCAAATAAGAATAGGACCGGACTCGCGGCTAATATCATACCAAACACCAAGCAAGAGTAGCGCCAGCACAAAATGTCAAATCACAGACAATAATATTATTTTGAAATGTATCGAAAAGTGATTTATGAAAAAACTTTATGTATGTAATTTCAATGCAGCTACCTACCTAAGTAAATTATCGCGCTAGGATACCACAAACTTGTACACAAATTCATATATTAGTATTTTTAACACCGCTTGTTGTCGTCAGAAGTTAATTAAATATGTTCGTACCTTAATATTCGACTCCAAATATCCAATCTTACTCGAACAACATAAGATATAGGTACGCAATTTTATTTTTTCGTCTAGATGTGATTATAATATTCAACAAACATTTTTGCTCACTGTACTAAAAAATGTGAAGTTGTTGCGCATTCCAGTCCAAGATGGCGGATTTCCATTCTTATTCTTATTTGAAACGCAATGTAATATGTTCTGGTTTGTGAATTGTCCAGTGCGAGCGCATACTAGTCCATATATTCATATTACGTTGAAAAAAAAATTAACAGATTTCATACAATTTAAAAAGTAAAATAAATACATTTTTAAATACTTATTACGTTCACTGTCCCAATATAAAACAATATCACATGTTAAATTTTGCATTCAATTGCACTAGCGTAGTAAACAGTTCAGCAGACCTCTGGCAAACAGTTATATCACTTACCATTGAGGGCACACGGACACCTCTGTCGTTTCCTATTACCTAGAAAAAAATTTATCTAAACGTTCAATTTTTGTTTAGGTTTCTTTTAATAGCACGCGTATTTAACGCGTGTCAAGCAATTTTGCAGTATATTGTGAACTTGTGTTACCTACTTTTTTATGAACTGTTAATGCGTTTACTGCTAGACAACTACCTTGAGAGTATAATAAATTTGCAAAATGGAGGTTATATTGCCAAAATTGTGTGGTCCATGCGACAGATGAAATGAAGGTGTGTTTAATAAACAGCGATAAATGAAGCTGTTAGAATTTAGGTTATCTCAATATTGAGTATTGCAATCAAAATAATTACACTCAACTTACATCAACACACGACTGACACATAAGAGTATCTCCTCGTGACATTTCGTTAACGCTATCTATCTCGAGTGGCGATAGAGTCGAGATGTTTCACGTTCATTGTTACGCCCCATCGATCAGATGTCGCAAACTAATGGGCTCACAATTTCACAATAGGCTCGAACGTATATCAGATATCTGCCAAACGGCCACTCATAGTCATCCTATGACTACTTAGCAATTTAAAAGTGCTTTCACAACTGTGGTTATGTTTCTCTTCCAAGTTGTATGCCGTCAATAAAGTCCATTCATTAGCTGACTAGCCACAGACGCAAGGGGTACCTAATAAAGGGCACAAATGTGTGCGCAAACGCAGATTGGCGTGAGAAGGTGTTTTCCGAGGGACAGGATGTCACACCATCAATTTTTTATCCATTTATCTACCTACTAAGAAATTTACATGCGAACCTACTTTTTGACCCGCGACCTCGACTGCTAGAGACGAAAATGTTTAAAACGCTCTCAATTAATTACGAATCAACATTTCACTAAATAAAAACTTACACATTCAAACAGTGTAAAAGTTTCAGCTTGTGTGATGTGAATTTGATTAGCACTGCATTTCTTAAGTAGATTGTACATACTACCAAATTCATTTAACGTGTGACCTTCACCGAAAAGTTGTTACAGAATTATGTAAGCTTATGTATTGTAAATTAATCGTAAATCTAGTTTTTAAGTAAACAGCCAATTAATGAAAGGTTTTATAGTTAAATTATACAAAATTATACCAAAACGTTTAGTAATAAAATAAATTATTTTATCCAATATTGTATGTAACACTTTATTTTAGGTACGCGTAACCCATAAAATACAATATCTAAACTGGTTAAATCAAGTAAGGGTAAATTGTAATCCAAAAATGCTATTACTTAATTCTCATTTATAATATTTGATTTAGTTGCGCCGCTGTTGCACCCCTGCAGCTCTGGCCCGCTGCACCGAGTCACGCTAATTGTTCTGACCAGGGATAAACCCTACATATCCTCACTGAAAGGCAATAAAGATTTCTCTCACTCTCTATTCAAGGACGGTCAACAGTGGTTGTAATTTTTTACAACATGTCCTCCTTTCCTTTTGATTGTAATTTGATTTATAATCGATTTAAAACTATCACAATTTTATACCCTTTCGTTGGAGCGCTTATCAAATTCTCTTTAAAGGAACTGCATATGTTATTACCTACCTGATAGCAAGGTTAAATTGTTTATGTCAACATAACTCGAATTGTCCTCGGCTTCTAACCATAACCAAAACGGGCGGCTAGGGCCGCTACGTCGTCGACCGTTCGTCCCTCTAAGTTTAATCATAATCGTTTCTACATCTGGCCTTTTTAGTATAGCAGCTAGACGCCGGCGCTGCGAGGGCACCTGTCTGCATAACCATATATATAAAATGATGTTATTCTAAGCGCATAATCTTGTGCTTTTAAAATTCGCGTCGGCTGAGTCACGTTCAGCATAATTCAATCTCGAGCGGCGGCGCGGCGATGTCCGATTTAACGCATTAACTATGAGGCGCGATTAAGAAATCCGATGTGGATGATGGATAGAGCGGGAGGCGTCCTGTAGAGGCGGACGCAATCGATAGACCGTGTCGATAGCCATCGGCGAGCCCGTATCGGTGCATCGCTCGGTGCTGTAGTGCAGGCGCTTATTATTATGATGAATAATTACCGGGCGGTGAGCCACGCCGCGGCCGAGGCAGTGAATCGAGTGCGCTCGATTCACTGCCAAGGACGCCTTTTCGCTTTTAGTCGGTCATCGATCGGAGAATGTTGCGCAAGTCAGCGACTGTTTCGCCGTTGGGCCCCTAGCGCCACGCACCGTGAGAAGTGCACGCGACTAACGACGCGTTGCTCAAGCGGTGCAACCGCCCACAAATCTCTTTATTATGCAGAAAATGAGCTGGTGGAACTAATGGACAGGTCGGTGTAGAACCGTTCCCGGCCAACAGTTACGGGACCCTATGCAGTATAAAATGGTCGCTAAAGGCGATAAAGGGATTGATATCAAGTAATTGTGATTTATTTACGTCGTCGCAAACAGAACTCTTAACAACGACAACGGCGACCGTTTCTAATATGAAAAAATGAGTATTTTATCGGTGCTTTACTCTCGGCTCGCATATTCATAAACTTGACAGATACACATAAATATTAGTTGCAGCCGAGTTTTATCAACGTGATGGGACGATAAATAACAACATCACAGCATTTCAACGATACAGGAACATAATATATTGCTTTATGTGCCTAATGTTAGACTCCAAATGCGAGTTAATCACGAGGTGTAATTTCATTCACACCACATTCTCATTAAATAAGTCGACCGAAAACCAGAAACATGCCTCAAATCCGGTCCCAGTTTTTACCAACGACACACATCTGGCGGCAGGTGCGATATTTTCGCCGAATTTTGTCGGCGACGAACTTGGACTGTCGGTACAGGCCTTTTTCTTAAGTAAATGTTGATTTTATGTGGTAAAAACCACCCAAAATGCTTTGTAATTGACTGTGGAAGGTAATAAATAGACTCAATTTCAACAATATTTATCTCTGAATACTCATGTCATAGTTACATAATTAATTAAAAAAACCGTAGGTGACTTTTGACTTTTGTCACATACGAGCAAAGTTGTAGATTGTAACGAGTCTGAACTAAAATTAATAGAATTAAGTATAATGATGCGCAAGAATCCGGTATGCGCGGGCGCAGTGCACCAGGTCAACTTCACACTTGACACAGTGACATAGTATCACATATTGTCGCTATCTCAAATTGCTGTGCAGTGTTTGTTGTAGAGAAAATATCTAATTAATTGCATGTTATTAGAATAATATACAAAACTCCTTACTAATAAACGTAGACTAAGCTGAGAATAATAGCTAATATAGATGATGACAAGGTTCCGTGCCTCGGAGAGCACGTTAAGCCGTCGGTCCCGGTTGTTATTTAACACATCTATGACAATCGTTACATTTAGTCAGAAGCCAATGTAATCTGACACCTGGTCTAACCATCTCTGCTATTGGTTTCCTACGGGTTTCGAGGTCTGATGGCAGTCGCTCGTATAATTCTGGTAGCTAGCCGCATCAGGTTACACTGGGAGCCGACTCCAATAGAAATGGGAAAAAGGCAAGGGGTATGATGATAGATAAAGGACAAGGACAATAAATCGTATTTAATTTTCTGATTCCTTGCACCAATTAGTTAAAAATAAAGCAATATTTGAAGCAGAAATCGTAATGCTTAAAATATTTCCATAAAACAACCAGTTTTGTTGTTAATAGTGAAAATTTTCCGCTACGAACAGAGGACCAAAGGGATCATTGCGTTCTACATTATATTTAGGGCACTGTGACGCGCTCTATCGATCTTTGCAATGCCCTCAATACAAGCAAATGTAAGCTAATGTTTTATGTTATCATTACCTATATTAAAATTATTGATTGTTTAGGAATAATAAATAATAAGTTGAGATTGAGACATCTTATTTTTGTTAATAGATATCTAGAAATATGTAACTTAATGGTGAGCAGCGGTGGCGCATTGGTATCGGCCTCGCCTTTGAGCTGTAAGGTTCGATCCCTGGTCGTTTCCCCGGTTTTGGTGTGAAATATTTTATCGCCGCTGCTCAATATCGATGAATGAAGATAACGTAAGGAAATGCAGCATGTCTAAGAACTAATCATTCCAGGACATCCACCAACCTGCACGTGGCCAGCGTGTGTGGATTAACGCCTAAACTCTCTCAACTCGTAAGACAGTTAAGAGGAGGCCCGTGCTCAGCAGTGGGACACATTAAGATGCTGAAGTGATGTAGCTTATTAAGCTACATTTCAACCCTTTTTTGGTGTCCCACTGCTGGGCATGGGTCTTCTCATAACTATATTACGAGTTGAGCGTGTTATTTCAAAGGCGAGGCAAATACCGCGGCGCCACCGCTGCTCTCTGCTAAATATTCTGCTATTCTTCTAAATGGGTGTGTAATGTCGATGAGATTATGACTAAGACTTTTCTAATTAATCATGTACTTGCCTACATTAAACATATTTTTGCTCGACCAGGGATTCACAATTAACAAAACACTGAACCAACGTGGCTTTTTAAGTAATCGACAGCATTTCAAATCAACAATCTAAAACTTCAAAATGCTGTTACAATATCAATGTTATATCACTGAATTCAGTTGGAAATAAGGTGACTGGAGTAAAACAATCGAGCATCGAGGCCAATGTCGACACGTGGAGGGTGAATGAGGTCACCCGAGGTCACCGGAGGGCAATAGAGGGCGTTGGAGGACAACATAGGGAGAGAGAGAGACACCCGAGGCCGCGTGACCTCGTTGAGAATGAATTGAAACTACGATTAGATTTTCCGGGATCTTGTTTTATTAGTGCAAATATTGAGCAAGGTTTTCATTTGTGTGATGACGAACAAAGGTGCGATTGAAACTTTTTATGTGGAAATTCGACATAACAAAAATATACCAATCGAATTGAGAATCTCCTCTTGTAGTCGGCGACGCATGATCGATTTGTCTTTGTGTGAGTTTTCGACCAACTTTAACAAGATGAGAGAGAGAAAAAAGGTTCTTAATTCGAATGTTTTTTTTTTCATTTGTTACCTAATATCCTTGTTATACGTGGACCGATATCTGATTATTTGGTTTTGTTTTAAAGCTAGTGCTTATCGTGTAGTCCCATTTAAATTTGATCAAGATCTGACCAGTAGTTTTTGAGCCATGTCGTAAGAAGCGTCAGTGTTTACGCTGAGCGCATGCAAAATTATATGAGCAATTGTCCTAAACGCATAATTTAGGTGTTTTTGTTACAAAAAGAATAATTAGTTATTCACTAATTACACCAGGCGATATTTAGTCCGGATTTAAATCCTATACAATGCAACTATAAATACATCAGCTTATACTGGAAATGTATAGCTTGAGGTGTAGTCGTGTGTACGATGTAATAAGAGTAAGCAAAAAGAATGAAGAGCGTGCCGTCTTGTGACTACCTATCATTTAAATGCATAGTCATCTATACCTATGTTATTGTGGTGTGTGTGACCCAGTAACCTATAACTTAACCTTGGTGTGAAACAGTTAATTAATACAATCAGCTGTTTAGTTCTGCACCTGTCAAAGTATACATATGTTGTAACGTAGTGCGCATTATCAGCGGGGTACATTCGTAAATGGAACCATTTTTGGATCGATCTATCGACTGATGCTTGTGCCTGCGGCTTTCTCCTGTGTGATTTCCGTTTCATTCTCTTAAGACCTATCTCTTTTATAGCACTGAAATCATTTCATACGGACATAATATAGATGAGGTAGATTCTTAGATTGGCAACCTTGGCGCCTGGCGTCACACTATGGGAATATAGATATTGCTGAAAATCAGTGCTGTGGGTCGCCTCTAGTAGGCACTCACAGCGATTACTGAGCAATGTTCATGTTTGACACTGATTGGTCACACTTACTCTTTGTTTTTATTTTTTTTTTATATCCGTTTTCAGTTATTTTTTTTTCTCTCTTTTCATGTGTTATTTTTATCATTTGATTCTGTGTGTCCTGTCTCTGTCAAATAAATGTTTTTCTTTCTTTCTTTCTATTGTTTTGTAACACATTGCATGCAGTGTTTACCTGTAATTGGTTATGCAGTATTGTCTAAACACATATTTTCGTGCATAACATGTATCTCTGTTATAACTGTTGGTAGACTTAAATAAATAAGGTATTCTCAGCCCCCTCTTCGTTTATTATGTAGTAGGATTAACTTTATCTATTTTGACGGACTTCTATCTTTTACCTAGTCGTTAATTGCTAGTGTTAATTTACTAACAAAATACACGTTAGAAACGGCAGCAAGCGGTTTTTAGTTGGATGATAAATTACTAGAGCCGTGTTCATAGTTAATTACTCGGAATATACTTAGCAAGGTACCCATGTAACTAGTTCAATGTCGTTACGTGGGAAATTTCGTCGGTGTAACGCATAATTCACTGTTTTTCGTATAACTCTTTAATTATGGTGTTTGACTAGTTTTTGTTTATAGTACATTTCATTTAGTTTTTCTTCTTTTAAAAATTCTTACATGCTATCATACAGGAGGCAAACGGCATACTTTTACCCCCGGATACAAATCTTGATAAGGTACCTAATGTACCTATGTTGTCAACTAGAGAAGAGGTGGCGCAGTGGTACGGGCCTCGCCTTTGAAATATAAGGTCGCGGGTTCGATTCCCGGTCGTGCCCACACATCTTTGTGTAAATTGTATCATAGCCGCGGCTCAATGTCGGTAATGGAAAACATATCATTCGAGGACATCTGACATCGACCAACCCAGCGTGTGTGGATTTGGACCTAAACTCTCTCATCTGTCTTATGAGAGTTTAGGTTGAAGACCAGTGCGCTGCTGTGGGACATTGAAAAGGGTTGAAGTGATCTTGTCAACTAGGCGTATTGACAACTTCTCCAAAAGGCAACGTGTTCCTGATTTGTCGCCCTAGCTTCTCAGACAGAGATAATACGGCATGTTTAAGATTTTGCACAATCCTGAATGGTACTAATTCTAGAACTTAAATGTAGAATCATACGCATACAAGTGGGTGTTGAGTGTCGATGTTAGGCGCCGGCTTCTACTAATTGCACGCAATGAAAGCACAGATTTATGCTACAGGTACTTAGAATTACCTGTAACCGCTTTACACCTCGCTACCCACTCGGTGTTGGGTAAATGTAGAATATTGTAACACACAGAAGGGCTTGTGCGTTTGTTGGTTTGATTTAATTACCTGTTTATACCCAGGATAGTTTCGATCAGATTATTGGAATTGCTTAATATGTACATATTAATATATTTTTTAACTGTTAAGTTGTAAATATTACCCCATTATTCATAAACGGCTCATTATAGCTAAAATAGTTTTATAATTCGTTTGTCTTTCTCTGCCATCTTGACTTTCATACTAGTAAGAAACAGACAAAGTCCAAACTAAAGACTCTTATAACTTTTTTATGAATAAGGCCGTTAGCCTGTAAGTCATGTGCTTTAAACATCTATACTAATAAAAGAATAATAATAATAGTTAGTATAGTCTCGGGAACTAAGTACTGGGTTCGATTTGTAAAATTCTTGCATTGTTAGGTATAGCTCATTTATTGAGGAAGGATATAGGCTAATTTAATTTCACTGCTGGGCACGTTATGACAAGTAGCTCACACAGGCGAAGCTTTGGTTTATTTCATTAGTAGCATAGTAAATGAAACAACAGATTTACTTTTACACCTGAAATCTCCCAACGTTTTATGGTAAAAGATTTTCGAGAATGAAATTTATGTCTATTTTGTGTTGATATTACTTTTAATAGCGTTTTGCCGGCAGATTTAAACTTTAAATCACCATGAGTAGGCCTTAATCCAAATACGCTGGTCAAGTGCGGGTTGTTGGATGTCACATGTCCTCGAATGATTAGTTCTTAGACATGCCGGTCTCCTCACGATGTTTCCCTACACCGATATTGAGCAGCGAAGATGAACCAATTCACACAATGATGTGTGGGCACGAAATCAAACCTCAATCAAACCCGCGACCTTATATCGACCGCTGCTTGAGAGTATAATACCATTAAATTCTCGATCTAGGTATATTTCAGAATAGGCAAGCATCGCAGGTAGCAGTCACTAGTTATTCATACAATGTCTGGTATGTTAATAAAGCATTGTTAGCGACTTACATTTTAGCATACATGACGCGTAATGGTGTAACAGGATCGTTATGTCTTAATGAGCTGGTTATATTCAGATATTTTCTACGAAATATAACGCTAGCGGGCCATAAACTTCGGGCCATAGTTAATTAATGCCTTTGTATGGGTATTGTATCTAAGTATCGTATAAAACGTTCGAGTGAACATAAATTACAAAGACTATTTATAGGTACTGGCTGGACTGTTTTGCTACTAAATATTTAAAACTGAAAAATATGTCATCTATGTACATATATTTTTTATTATTTTAAGGTATCATTTTACTAAAACGCCGATGTTAGACAACATCGAAGTTTTGGAAGGCAACATGAGCACATTCAACAACCCATTTAGTATCCACTAGCTTTCCACCGGCAGGTTTGCCCGCGTGACCTTCATTTTATATCATGCCCAGCAGTATGATAAAAAGCCTATAGCCCAATAAATGGGCTAACAGTGTAAGAATTGTCAAATCGGACCAGTATTCAACCAAACAGCTTCAACTTTATAATATTAGTATCGAAATAAAACTACTTTTTAACGGATTATATCGCGGTTTATTTTAAATTTTAGATCCCGACGTTTCAGTCTTTTCAGACTTCATGTTCATGTTCATTTCAATGTGTAAGAAAATAATATTAGTATCGATTATATTTTATACCTTTTTTCCGGAGGAAAAATTTTTATCCCGGGGGTTAACTGGGGAACCCCCTGGATGTAATTATAATATTCTAAACGCAGCCGAACTTTTCCCATCTTAATCCTTCAACATTTTGACTTATATAAATAATCAAGTATAATTATCTTATTTTCAGAGGGAAGTTCGCGTCAGTCCGCAAGCTGAGGCACTTGGTGTCCGGCAAGGAGTATGCGGCGAAATTCATACGCAGACGGCGGCGCGCGGCCGACACGACGCGCGAGATTATGCACGAGGTCGCAATACTTGAGTATTGTGCTGACTGCGCCAGGGTCGTCAGTCTACATGAGGTGGGTTACTCGAGAATACCAGAGAATATAGTAGATATTGGTAGAATATGCAGCATTGTTTGAGAATTAACTGTAGGTATCCAAAATCACCTTAGAATTTCATTGATTAGTTTTTAACAGCACTACAAATATGTGGTAACATTTTATGACAAATACAGGTAACAATTTTTTAGATGGACAAACAGTCTCTAAAGTCTACCTCCAAACTCTAAAAGCTGAATAAAGCAGCTCCCAATGACGACAACATAATGCGGCTGGCTGAACATTTTGAATAGAATTTGCCCAAACTTTATTTGAACTTTGTTTGATTCACTCTACTTTCCTGCAGCCCGCTTTGGAATAGTACCACAAGTTAGCGCAGTGAGGATAGTTCATTTAAAGAATTAGGTTGCATAGGGTTCAGGTACAGACCTAAAGCAATACCTAGCTGAAAGCATCGTGTCGAAATCTGACCTCAAATTTCCTAATTCCAGGTTTACGAAACCCGTTCAGAAGTGGCGATCGTATTAGAGTTATGTGAGGGTGGGGAGCTACAACGGCTCCTGGACGAAGAGGACAGATTGTCGGAGGGTGCCGCGCGACGGGCGCTCCGCCACGTGTTGGAGGGACTGGCGCACCTGCACGCGCGCCGCGTCGCACACCTCGACCTCAAGCCGCAGAACTTGCTGCTCACTGCTGGCGGCGAGGAGCTGCTCATCTGCGACTTTGGGATCAGCCGTGCCATACAGCCCGGAGCACAAGTCAGAGAGATCTTGGGGACTAGGGATTATGTTGGTGAGTTACTTTCAAATACACAGTACCTATTGGAATTTTAAAGAAACTGTGGCCTGACATGCTGATATTTATCACTTGTGAAACAAATTACTGACCACTTTTGCCTTTGTCTATCTCTAGGTATTAGGTTACGTATTTTCCATATATATTGTCGGAACTAAGATAGTCCTCCTATTAACCTTAGGGCCGGCTTACCATTAAAAATTCGTCGAACCTATCAGCATGGCAGCATATTACCCAGCAAATTATTAAAAAGCCTAGGTTTTGGGTCTTTTTAAGTACTCTAGACCAGTTGAATAAGAAAAGAGAGCGACCTTTTAATCGACTCATACAAGACATGCATTGCTCGCTATTATATGAATCTACTAAAACTTACGTTATCTATTTTCTAGCACCAGAGATCCTGTCATACGAGCCCCTATCGCTAGCAGCAGATATCTGGTCGGTGGGTGTGTTAGCGTACGTGTTGCTCAGTGGGTACTCTCCGTTCGCGGGCGACACCAAGCAGGAGACCTACCTCAATATCGCGCAGTGCCAACTCTCCTTCCCCAAGGACCTGTTCCGAGGCGTCTCTAACAAAGCCATACAGTTTATTCAAGAGACACTTGTTGTTGATCCTAAGTGAGTTATTGCTACATTTTTTTTTAAATCAAATATTTTTTAAAAGAAATTGTGCAATATCTGTTTCTACCGTTCAGGGAATACCTAGCTTGGCCACTAAATAATATGGAACTATATACATATCTGTATTAGCATTTTCTATGTACCTAATACTTTTAAAAGTGTCAGCACGAAAGATCCCACTGGGTTTTGATCCAGTGCTCTGTTTACCAGCCTTATTTAATAAGTTTTATATCTTCTGTACAAACTAAGCGTACGACCGAGATATTCATCACTTAAGTTCATTCACGGGGTTATGTTTCAGGGGTCGTCTTACAGTGGAAGAGTGCCTGGAGCACCCATGGTTGAAAGACGAGGCTGACTTGCCGCGAGCAATCGCCGGCGTCGGCTTCGATGCCGCTGAAGTCGCCAGCGACGACGCGGACTCCGACGACGCCCCCTGCCCCGAAGTTAACGGTGTTAACGGACTTAACGGCGTTAACGGAGTTAATGGCGTTAACGGAATTAATGGAATTAACGGGATTAAAGGTCACAACGGACATAATACATGCAACGGGACTAGTAATGGCACACATGATGATGAAAAAGGTGAGTGCAATGCAGCCAAAATTTTGTATATCAAATAATGTAATAACGTCAAATTAAAAAAATACTGAAACCCCCGACCGAGCTAAGAGCTATCTCCATTCACTTTAGCTTTTAAATAACGAAAATGCATCGAAATTTGTATATTCGTTTAGGCATTTTGATGCCACAAACTTGTGTGTACACAGATATACAGATACGCTCGTAAACTTATAACACCCATCTTTTCGTCGAGGCTTAAAAACAGAAGGTTCTGGTATTCTACGTATATTAAATGAACGTGATATTGGTTTCAGAGTCAAATGATTCCCGCCCATCAACGCCAGCTTGCCTCACTCGCGAAGACGAAGTGTCCCGCGATGATGAGAACACAACGCACGACGAGAACACAACGCGCGACGAGTGTATAACGCGCGAGGAGTGCGCGACACGCGAGGAGTGTGACAAGCGACTAAAGCACGCGCACGCGCGTGACGTGTCGCCACCCTTCCCTGACGCACCCTCCACGCCCAAGGTGAGGCGACACTGATACGCCCACTACACTAACCGACACTATACCGACAGAGGTAGTCTTTATCCTACTAACACGTAATTACTAGCATGAAGTATTTATTGCATGCATATTTTCAATATAACTGGAAATTGCAAAAATGATGAGGTTGCTGTATCACCAAAGCGTGCATGCGAGAAAAAGTTTAGTATAGAAAGTATAGTACAGAAGAAAGGGATGGATCATTTAATTGACAGATCGTCAAAGCAAGTTTTTTGCTAGTGTGTTATGCCATACCTAAAAACTCACACAGTGACAAATCTAATTTTGTCACGCGTTAGCTGGCAGACATAAGGTTAAATTTTACATTAATTTACTTAATTTTTCAGGTGTCGCGCAAATCCCACACCCACGCGCCGTCAGTGTTAGCGCTGTGCAAGAAGTTCCAGCCGGACTACGAGAAGCCCGCCAAGCTGAGCGGCGTGGGCAGCGTGGGCAGCGTGGGCAGTGTGGGCGGCGTGGGCAGCGTGGCGCCGCGCGAGTGTGGCGCGCTGGAGTGCGAGGCGCCGCGCCTGCGCGTGCGCGCGCCGGACCGCGCCGTGCTGTGCTAGCGTGCGCGTGTACGTGCGCGTGCGCGTGCGGGTGTACATAGTGTGTAGAGTAGGGGTCACTGACCGCTGTACATTAGATCGCGAGCGCCGCGTTCGTGCCCGGCCGCGCCGCTCGCCTAGTTGTAACTCTATCGGGTCCTATTCGTAAATCGCTCTCGACTAAAAAACTTTAGAGGTCGCTCGTGTTCGATCTTATTTGACAGTTGTTTGTTCTTGAAGGTGTAACTTGTTAATCTACAGTTAGGATTAAACGCTATATCTAGTAAGAAAAACGTGACGGGACGTCCTTCGGTAGTAGTGAGCGATTTGTAAATACGACCCTCGAGGCGAAGCGTCGGGCTTATGCCGCGACGCTAGAGTGTTGGGACCAAATGTCGTCGGGAAGAAGCGACGTCCCCGGCCGTCACGCCGTTCTGACGTTCGACGTGAGCGCCGCGCGACGTCGCGTCACTTAGATAGGTGAATTATTTCAGATTGTCACGAGCTCAAATCTTGCGACTTAATTATATTTGTGGATGCGCTCAGACGGCGCGAGTCGTCGTCGAGTGTTAGTCGATCGTCCTTTGTACTGATACGTTGTTGTAGTATTGTATACATTTTGTTTTTGTCCATGTCGACTCATTTTAACCTTGTTTCGTTCGACTAAACTCGGAGATCCATTCATTACCTTTTAAAGCTGTTGTGATCGATAACTCATTTGTAAAAATAAATTATTGTGATATAAAAATCCTGCTGTTTTCCTTTTACCAAGCCACAATTTTCAATATTTCTATATATTACGCATAGGGACTGACAAGATACCTACAGACACCGAATAGCTTGGCTCCTACGCTCGTATAACTTATGTCGTACCGCTACATATTAATCCACCCGTGCGGTTGAGTTTGTTAAATGAAAATGATATAGTATGATATACCTATTAAGTACACAGATTTACACTATAGATTTGATACTGCTAATGATACTACGCGGCGTGGAGTTAACAAGTGACCTATAGATTGCGGAGTGTGATATGTCGGCGAATTCGCTGCAATTACTGATTATTATTGTGTTTTATAAAGAAACTAGCTCCCCAGCGAACTTCGTACCGCGCAAAATTGTGAATCTAAACCATTCCCAGATCCCCTTGAACACACACAAAAAATTTCATCAAAATCGGTCCAGTCGTTTAGGAGGAGTTCAGTCACATACACACGCACACAAGAAATATATATATTAAGATAAGCTGGTCACTGGGCCGCGTCAACATAAATCTAATACATGATTACAACGGGCAAACCCGTACACGACCACAAGCTAATTATGACTGGTTCGTTATAGGACAAGAATGAAACGAACCAACCTAAATTAGCTATTTCTCCGACACCCTAATAACTTTTCTAGATTACAATTTCAAACAATATTTGAATAGTGGTGTCTAGCAGCTATCTGGTTGGTGGGCTTAGAATACCTTTAGGCCACATGAATCTAATACATATCTAAGTATCTACGCCTGCCTAAGCAACGCATTTATGAACATCGTCCAGACCAGGAGTTTCAGAGAATGCAGCATGGCATATTTTTACTACTGCTTGATAGATGGCACTGTAACTAAATTTATTGTGAGTTCCCTTTATGCCTGACGAAGGGGCCAATTTTCTATTACCTTCAAATTTTTAGTCGGATTGAGCCCGATTCCGTTAGTAAGTACCTACTATATTAATAAATCTGTGGTTTCTATTGTGTAAGTACCTACTTCTAATTTACAAAAACCACAGAACATCAAAAGTTCACGTAGGGCGATTGTGTTTACCACTTACCACTTAGAAATAGTAATTTGCTAGTTTCTGCATGTAGGTATTCATTTTATAAAATTGAATAAATGGGGCCTGAAAAGGGTTTTAAGACTGAAACAAATACAATTGTGTTGATAACTATTTTTAATGCCAGGTTCTCTAATAATCAGAGATACATTTCACATAACGGCTCGGTTGTATCAACCATCTATACTGATAAATATCACAACCGCAATGGACTATTTACACCATTATTTACATAGGGCTATTAGCAAAATACCCATTAAATACAAAACAACCGACGTATATTGTCGAGTCTGAATAAAGGTAAACTTATGCTCATGTACGCCGCATCGCGTCAACATTTATTTCTTAAAAAAAATACTGTTGTGCGTGATGTTTGTTGACTGGTCAAAATACGTTGGCCGTATATGGACATAGCACTCGGTGATGTACACTAAAGTTGGCCGTTTTACCACTCACGGCACCATCGCCTTCCCGGCCGCCGGTAAAGCAAAAATGTATGAATTCGTACACCCAGATCAAAACTGAGACAATTCAACATTCGAATGCCCGGTAATCATACGCAACTATCCATCATGATAGGTTCAATAATGCTTATAAAACTAATTGCTAGACTAAGTTGCTTAACTTTCTTTTTTTGAATTACTAACAACAACGGAAGAGCGGACATTTCAGATTATTACAGTTCTGATAAAACTGTATTGTTCTGCTATATTTTTACTTGTTCCAGTTTAGTTTAAAACGGTGTTTATTTTAGTTTATTTATAGTGACTTTTTACATGGCATTTATTTATTTATTGAGAATCTAAATAAATGATATACCTTTACTAACAGAAAAAGAAGTTGTACGTTTTTGTCTCTTTTAAAAATATGTTTTTTTTAAGTTGTCTAAGTTTTGAAGTAGGTGTGCGTATGACATTTATCTTTTCACTTTTCGGTTCCGGCATTAATAACCTCCGGTGCTTCTTACAAGTGTATCACTCTTATGACTGGATCAATCAAAAATTTACTTATTTGCGTTAAAAAAAGGTACTACGACTTCAAGAGATCATTTTTACGTGTAATTGAATGGAAGTCCATGTTAGTATGCCCATAAAAACCGGCACTGGTACCGGGCGGTGGAAAAACAGTTAAAACAGTAATTGGGAAGACGCCTATTGTAGAAAAATCCACAAGGCAGCACTATTGGGTGGTACCACAGATTTCTAAATCTGTGAGGGGTACAACAAATATCTTGATTTCCCACAGAACAGCAAAATCCCTCCAATCTGGGGCGATTGGCTGTTTTGTAGATCTTCTTGTCCTACATACTGTCTCACTTGTTGATTATAATCTAAATAATATCTATGTGTAAATAGTTCATAAAGGATTTGCCTGGAAACAGCTTTGAGCACATTGATGGCCACGGACCGTATCTGAATCTGAAACCTTCCAGCTCATAATTAATATCTTACAAAAAAACAATTAAAAATACTCGCAGTCGGACATTCAAATTTCATTAACTTTATTACCGTTTGATTATTTTCCAATTTGACTAGATCATAGTTGATTACTACATTCATTTTTATTTTCCCCATTACATACAAAACATACATTACATTACATACTTTCAAAATGCTCAAACTGCACTGCATAATAACACATTTTTATACATATCTATGAACCATTCCTTATGAATAATAAAATAAGGCGGACTTATATCATAATACACAACGAATTATTGCTTTCAAACATCATAGCGTTATTATAATCTTAGGTATAATGGCGTTATCTTACGTAAGATTATAATAGCGTTTTTACAAATTTGCTCTTATTCTAAAGTTTAGCCGGTTAACTGAATGTCGCCCAGGTTTCTATGTACCAAGGGACTTATTATCAGAAATAAACAGAAAAATCGAAATTATTACTATAATCTATGAGTATAAATAATATTCGGGGACATTAACACACACGGTCATCTGTTTGATCCTAAACTAAGCAGAGCTTGTACTATGGTAAACCAAATAACTGATACAATGTACCTACGTCTATACATCTAGCCATACATTTCCAGTATAAGCTGATCTCTCGCTATACCGAAATCTTATACAATGCGAAATTACCTTACTGGAAATGTATAACTTGATGTGTAACCATCTGTACTACTTTCTTTTGTAAATAACATACTTATATAATAGATAATCACACCCAGACTCAAGAAAAACTACTTGAACTAGGTTGAATAGTGATAACTTAGACCATAATACGGAAAAAAGGCTACCTAACACGTTGACCGCCGAAAAACACATACCCTGTGTTTCACGTGTGGCAACATGTGACTACAGCGCCAACGCGCATTTCGGATTTTCGCAAAAGTGCGGCAAAACACATCCCTTGTGTATCCCATGTCGCTTTCAGTGCGAGACGTTATTTAATGTTTTCTAAGGAAGAATGAGACGTAAATAATCACATGTTATTGTTTACTTGGCACAAGTGAGTTATATTAAACAGAATTTTACTCTCTAAAGCCATTATACAATACACAGTTTCTTAAACCATGACAGAGAAGTGTAATCCTTTTTAATGTCAAAGTAACCTGCAGTGTTACAAAATTCATCCCAATTGGTCAAATGATCACATTTTCAGGCCACGTGATAAATACGAGCATTTAGTTTTAACTTTTTGTTTTATTTCTATTCCCTTTGTAGGGTAACAGTGTGAATTAATATTATAAAAAATTAAAAAGTTTTCAGTGGCCATTGATAACCATACTTGTAGCTTTTAACTCAGTCAGTTGATCCAAATACTCTGCGTACATTCTCTGCCATCGAAGTTGCCGCACTAAGAGTGCCAACATTTCTTCAAGAAGGTCGTGTTTTTTGATACCCTGCATCGGAAAATTGGTAAAACAAGAATTAGAGAAGGCAGACGAAATAATGGTTTACTGCGATATTATCAGTGTTTTTAATACTGATAAAACATAAAAAAAAATAATGCACTCGTTAGTTCGTACAATCGAATCAATTTTTGTGTACTTACTAAGATAGTTGACTGCCACTTCTTGGGAGTAGACGTGCAATGGCTGGGTCCTAACATATCGTCTAGTAACGTCCGTAGTTGATCTTCTGTACCTGTAAAATACCATAGCAGTCTCGGAATTTATTTTTTAACAAGCATCTGATTAGCAAAGGAAAAGCGGCAATGTGATTAGACACGGTAGAGTTAATCACTAACATAAGATCACGGTATAAGGTACAGACTTACCATAGTTAACGAGGTGTTCAAACAGAGTAGTGATCCAATGTCTGTAGTCCTTGGCGAGTCGCAGGTGTAAGCAGGATGCTACCTGTGCCTCCAGCCAACTGCGAGCCGCGCCCGTGTTGAATGTGCTGTAATCACATTGTAAGTATTTGTACATACGTACTTTTTCGCCATAGTTGGAGAACGACTGCACAGAAATATGCTGCGATTTTTTTTGGTTTTGTTCGTTATTGAAAGGACGAAAGCTTTGTAAATTTTAACAAAATGAAAGGAAATCTTTTTTAAATATCTACACCATACGCGTGAAGTTCAGACGCATAACTAGTACCTGTTGGTGCGGGGGGCTCGGGTGGCGTAGCGGGGGGGCAAAGCGCGGGGGGGCCGGCCCGCACCGCGCCATACGGGGTCACCGCCCTCACTCCATATCACCCTGATGTCATAAACACAGTTAATACATCTAAAAACATTCATTTCAACTTAAACACCTATATTTATCGTTTTGTCAGAAATAAACGGAAAAATAATGACCAAAATATGTACTCTTGCTATAAACTCTAAAAGCTAAGTTTCTTAGTAGGTATGTATCTTACCAGGCGCATAGCTGTTTGCTGTAGATATAACTCTTGCCGTTGCTCAATGAGATCATTGGATTGCCGTCGTCTAAGAGTGAACAGTTAGTCACCGTCACTGCAAATTAAACAATACATAATGTCTTGATTAAATATCCAATATTACGACTAAAGCGTATAAATTAACATAGTACACACCAGAAGAGATATAAAAAAAATGAAATACATAACCAATTACCATAACGTTTATAGAGTAACAGCAATAATAATGTTAATTTTGCGACAAAGGACCCTATTAGTATTTAATGAAGACACTTCGTGAATCGCTATATATACCTCCGGGCGTAAGTAGGGACCGGAAGCACAGCTTGGGTATGACGCACGTCGACGTCGCCAAGTTCCACATCGCTAGCTCCGCTGACGTCGTCACCACCGCGAGCGTGTCGCCCGACAGGGACAACTTAGCGGCGGGCGACGATAGAACTGAAATATGTTACGTCACATCATCCGTTAGGCTAAACGATGACTACAATACATGTACTCTTGCGTTTCGATAAACCAACGGCGCTAGCGTAACTGCGTGCCGTGACGCCACGCGACGTAAGTAACCGACCTAGCGGCGGCAGCGCGCGCGCGGCGTGTCCCCGCGCGAGGCGCCACGCGTGCAGCGAGCCGTCCGCGCACGCCGCGCCCGCCCAGCGCGCGCAGCACGACACGCACGTCACCGACGAGCCTGCGGGACAAACGACACGTCACACCTATAAATAGTAGTTAACGTTTCGTGACGTGGTTTCTCCCGCGTGTCTTTGCTTTCGGGATGCACGACGCGTACGTGTCTCACGAGAAGCGAGCTCCGTCGACACGCTACTGACGCACGCGCGTGTCCGATCACCCGAGAGTCTGCACCGTTGCTTCGATATAAGCATCTTTTCTAGGGTTTACGAGGTCGCTGCTTTTAAAAGTAGTGTCTACGTTGAAGTAAAACTACTTTATTTATTTTTCATTATTTTGATATTGTTATTTTTACAAAAACAAAAAGAATTGAGAATAAAATATATTATTGAATGTCAAAGATGGCAAATGAAACTTATCATCACATAAAACTAATTTGTTGTACTAATACAACGTTAACTTCCGACAATTATTATAACTATGCATAAGTTTACTATTAAGTTTTGACTTACCTAAATATGTCTCCCAAATAGGTTCGCTCGACGCCGAGTTGTTGGGTAGCAACTGAAGTCTCGATAAACTGTCGTACGGGGTGTTGCAAGCTTTATTCACTACCTAGAAGTATACATAAAAAGAAAATCGAGTGAAAGTTTCGGTAAAGGCGTATAACGTATTCGTTACGGTCTCGGAACGACTGACCGATTCTTACGCCTGATAAGGACCGAAGTAGATGACGTCATTACCTGTAACCGCAAGAGTCCCGCGGCCCGCACGACGGGGCCCGCCGTGCCGAGCGCGGGCGCGGGCAGCGCGGGCGGCGCGGCGCGGGCGAGCTGTGCGGGCCCGCCCGCGCCGCCCGCGCCACCCGCGCCGCCCGCACCGTGCAGCTCTGCGGCGCGGGCGCCGGGCAGCCCCGACGCGCTGCGCTTGCGCAGGCGCTGGTCTAGACCGCTGCGGATACAGATCTCGTTACAGAACATGGAAAAGCATCGTAAAGGTACCTTCGCGACATTCGACGAACAAACTTTAACTTACACAGAATAATATTATAGGTGAACTAACTTCATGTCTACTTTATCGGCGTTAACCTCGATTTTTTTTTATTGGAGATCCTGTTCGTGTCGCTATCTATCGACATACTTAACGATGTAAGCTTATATTGCCTTTCTAGTAGAAAAATATTAATTTAAAATATTAATAAAAAATATTACTACTTCCAGACGAACGTACCATTATACCGAAGGAAAACAAAGATAATTTTTAGCCGTAAAAAACCCAAAATAAATTAATTAGACTACGTTGTTTGCACATTTTCAAACAAAAAAGAAAGAACCCCGAGAAATGAACCCCAAAGTGTTTAACAGCGGACGTTAAGGCATTGTTACATTTCTGTTTCGGATAACTTACTTGTCACTGGTTTTAGAAGTGTTGAGTTGCAACGACGTCGCATGGTTGCTAACATTGGGATGTATGACGATATCGTCGCGCACCTCAACACGGATCCGCGACTTGCTCTGCGACGATGTACTGAAGCAATTCTCCGACCCACCAGGCACAGAACCCAGCGATTCGCTGACACAAAATTAATAAAAAGCCTTAAAAAAATAAGTCTACAAACCTTTTTTTTACTAAAATTGATTTTAATTAAAAAAATAATAAGTACTTTCTCGATCAATTTAATCCAACTACGTATAAATTCGAAAAATTATAAGAATATATAAACTTAGACATTACGTTTTCAAAGCCAAACTGCTATACGTATTTTGTACATATGTATTTCTGTACCAGATCGGGTACTATTCACCATTGTAAAATGGTTCTTTGGGATGTTTTCTATAATAACATGAGCTAAGTTGCAAATGAAAACTGGTATTACATGTAGGAACTAGGAATTAACCTGAGTATGTACTTATGTCGCTTTAGATTACGTTACCGTGGTGCTTCGTCCATTTTAAAGAGGCATGTTCTCTGTTCTGTGCTGTTACCAGTTTTGGTAAAAAAAAATGGTCAATTTAACTTTCCCGACTCGTCTTATATCTATGTGTTTTCTTTTTCTGATCCGAGGTATTCATTTAGTTAGATAATAATAATATCTTAAGACATAAACACACACAGTTAATTGATCTCAAATTAACCAGAGCTACGGAAGCCAGACAACTGATACTTGATGTAGGTACTAAATAAACTACTTTTATTTTGGTAAATACATACTTTTATAGATAATGATTGACCTGACCCTGACTCTAGATAAACAGACAGTTCATACGCACTAATGTCTATTTTTTGTGTAGGAAATGAACCCACGACGTGAAGTGCGCACAAGTATTTTATTGACCAAGCTAACCGGCAACAATAAAGCCACACGGGTAAAGTCACATAGACAAGGCAGAATGGATTTTCTAAAATTAACGCGAATATCACACTTTGAAACAAAACTACCTACTTTATAATGGATTTTATCACGGTTTCTTTAAGATTTTATATCCCAACGATTCTAAGCATTTCAGACTTCATGGTCACTATAATTAGTATTAGTAATAATTGTGATTAATAAGTTGCTACGTCAAATACCTCAGTCCCCGCGTGACCATGAAATCTAAAAAGACTGGAACGTCAGGATATAAAATCTAAAATAAACGGCAAAAAAATCCGATACAAAGTAGTTTTTTTTTTTCAAGGTACTATGTTATAATTACTTGGCATCAGCGTGTGTTAGCGGTATAAACACAGGTGTGATCCGCCTCTTGCCGTCGGACGTTCGTGTCTCTATCTGTCGGTCCATCGGTCGGAGAGGAGTGCTGGTGCCCGGAGATATTATACTTTTGTTCACCACCTGCTGTGGGAAAAACTCATTGTGATCCTACTGCTAGTTTTGAAATTACGCAAGGACAAACATACATAAATATATACAATTGCAAATGGCACTCTTGTTTAGGACCTTATTTTAAGTATTGTTCAAAATTACAAGGATAACTGATGTAAGATCTTACACAATCTCCAGTATAGAGATAGTTGGAAACCATCGACTCGATGCTTACTAGACATTATTCAAATATTGTATAAAACTGTAACTGTCAAAAGTTGGCGGGGTATCGGGAATGATAGCTATTTTACCAAAATTAACTTGCGTCGGGTGATATTAGTGGTACGACATAGCATGGGGGCCCAACTATGCAGTGTTTATAGGTACATGGTCGGTGTAGGAAACAGATTAGGTTGCCCAAGATTAGGATGGTTAATTACTTTATCTTAAACAAGAATCAAGAACGAAGTACAATTTGAGGTTATATCGCTGACCACGCAGTGTTTGTTGCTCAAATCTAAATACGCGCACGCACACATACATAAACAAAGCAAATAGTAGAAAAAATTAAACGCTTTTTAATTACAGAGTACTTATACCAATTCGTACATAAAAACTTCACTTACCTGTGTCTGAGATTTATCACTCTTAGGTGTCGTATCTTCCTTGATTGGTTCTTTTTTGGCTTCTTGCTTTTCCCGGGCCAATAATATTTCCGGGCATTCGACCAACAAATTGGCTGACAAATCTCCACCTGACTCGTTGGCCAAACATTTGCCGTAGATCTTTTCGTAGAAAGCATTCTAAAGACCAAAACGATAATATTAGGAGCGCTGTACATTTGTGCGGGCTGATATAAATCGACACACCCGCTGTGTAACATGAAATATGGATGTGATTGTTCAGAGAAAAGGGCCCACGACATCAAACTAATGATGCCAAACCGAATTCCGACTCGCAAATAGCCAGAAAAAATAACTCTGTCGACATTAACCGAATAAAACACATATGTTCCATCTGACGTAGGGCCAAATTAATTGGCATTTGAATGTATGAGGCTTATGCTTCGACTAGTGTTTTAATTTTATTTTCACAAAGAACTCTACTCTACTAATCATTCCCTTTTATTTGATACCCTTATTAAGTAGTCATAAAACATGTATAATCCACTATTTTGTAGCGGTGGCCATCTTGAATTTACAATGAAACCGAATGTATTAAATTATATGGTCACTAACTAAAGGTGCACACCAAATTTCACATCAATCCGTCAACATCAAGGGAATCAAATTTACGTACCTTTTCTTCTAAACTAAGTGGTGTGCCAATCTCCTTATTAGTAAACTGCATACATGCCACCGTGCCATCTGAACTGCATGCTAGCAGATTTAATCCTGGAAAATATTAACACCCTCTTAAATAGCCTAGCTTGTATTTGTAACAATGTAACAGCCGAAGTTTTAAATGCGTGTTTAGTTTTAATGACAATGCATGGATGCCCATGCAGTGCAAGCTAAAAAGAATGTCTTTGTGTATGTAAGCAATTTTTCAACTAAAAATTACACTTTTAAACGCCAACGAAATGAAGTATTATAAATTTTATGTGTGTATATGTAAGTCTGTGTATAAGTTTGTAGTATCGTAAAGTTTAAACGAATGGAGGATTTTAATGCAACATTATTTATTTAAAAATTATCATTACCATTAACACTTTCAGAGCCACTAACACGCCTAGCGTGTTCTCATGAATCCTTTTCGTCATGCCGTGCGAATGTCAAAGATTTTACTTTATTTATCACGTTCGCTTTGTATAAAGAGGGATCGGAAGAAACTATTTGAAAATAGTGGTGGCATCAAATGTGTTAACTGGTGGAAATGGTTTTTAGCTAGATCGTGCGTTTCAGCAAAATTTTAATTTTTGGTTATTGGCTTTTAACCGCTGAGGGAAAAGAGAGGTGTTATAAATTTGTATAACTTTGTTGTCTCATACCACCTAAAGAGATAGACACATTTTATTAAGACTTTTTCTTTATTTAAAAGCTGAAGAGATTGGAGGTTTTATAAAATTAATGGTGATCATAATAATAAAAGTTTAATTATATTTCTTACTGACCATCAGAGCTCCAGGAGAGATCCAGCACACTGTCACTAAACAGATCATGAACCACCACTAAAGGACGCTTGAGAGATGTAAGCCAGATGCTGAGAGCCCTGTCTCTGGACCCAACAGCAGCGCAACAGCACTTCTTGCCTTCCTTCACGAATATATTGTTGTTGAAGCGCTGGAAACCGGCCGGCAAGTCACAATAATGTCAAGAAATATTTAACTATTATTATTTATGCTGAGGATCCGTGCCCAGCAGCGGGTCACTATACAGGGTTGAAGTGAGTGATCGTTGATTACAGAAACCGAGCAAAACCTAACTTACAGCGCATGTCACAGCTTTCCTATGTCCAACGAAGTCTTTGTCGCAGCGCCAGCCATCTCTTTCCACGACTTGCGCAGTAGGACCACCACCGTTCATCGCGTGAGCTGATAGTACGTATTGACCGTCTGGAGACCAAGAGAGCCGTAGAACGTGTGTGGTTCCTGTATAAAAACAATATGTTTGCTTAATATCGAAGTATCAAAGACAATGAGAATGACACGTCAAGTATCAGCTTTGCCAAAAAGAATTTTAATTTAAAAAATCAAAATCTCAAGCTTCAAAAATCCGCCATTTATTTTTCTACATCTATCTTAAAAAAAAGTCACACGTTTTGTCTCTTTCTTTCTTTACGTCAAATGACAAAGACAAAACTTGTGAATAAGTTCTTCAACATTTATCAGCAACTGGTAAAACTGGTATTTAAGTTTAAAAGACAAATTTAACGATGCTATAGCTGTTGCAAATATTTTTTAACAAAACAATAAAATTAATTATGCAACAGATTATTATTCAATATTTACCTCCGCACTCTTCAAAAGGGTCTGTGATCATAATTTCCTGTGCCCAGTCAGCAGTTTTCCATACTCTTAACGATTTATCATCTGATTGTGAAGCTAAATACTTTCCTACCTGAAAACATAGTCTAAATTATAATAAACTAAGTTTTTTAACGCGGCTCCACCTACGTAAACTACAATTTTATTGAACCTTGCAGGGTATAAAAAGTAACCTATAGCCTTCCTTAGTAAATTAGCTGTTTAATAGGGCAAGAACTTTTCGATTCGGATCGGGAGTCACTGATATTAGCGCGTTCAACTAAATAAACTTTTCAGCTTTATACTTTTACGGTCTTAATCATAAAAATCTTATAAGAGACTTTAGTTAAAATGGATTTTATCTCTTTCTCATTAGTATAAATGTCAAGATGACAGACAAAGACCAACGAATGATAAACCTATTTTAGCTATTATGAGCTCATGAGACATTTATGAATATGGCATAGAAGTACAGATTAAGGCCTTGGCTAGGTTAAGCGTGCGCCAGCGGAGGGTGCACGGAGGCATTACCTATCACATGTACCACTTACTGATGACCAATACAATCTTTTAAAACAAACATACGAAGCCGACACGCGCCGCGTGTGGACGTTTAACTTAACTGAGACCCCTAAGTGGTTAAGTAATTTGTACCTAAATACTACTATAATATTAGACGTTGGTTTGGTGCTTTAATTTACATTGCCTGTTACATTTAGAGGTGACGGATTTTCTAGCCTAATGCTATGGCCACATTAGCTTACTGTGCGTTTACAATTATGGCATTCAATTAGTGCCTAAATTATTATATTTAGTGTAATTTTTCTGTCAAATGCCCTGTCCTTAATCATTGCAAAATTATTTTCATATCACAGAACAGCATCAAATAAGGTACATTAATGAGTTTGCTCTACAAACGAAATTAGGCCTACAATTAGTCATGATCAGTTTACATTCACAGCAGGAAATTATTGATATAAATCTTAATTATACAGGAAATTTTGAATATCAAGAAAAGTTTTTAAAGTCACTTACTGGGTCCCAAGCCACGCCTTTTACAAGGCCAGTATGACCGTTGAGCACACACACCATCTCAGGAAACTTCTCTGCGTTCCAGATTATGATAGTATTGTCTACACTGCAACTAGCCAGCCATTTGTCTAGTGGTGACCATGCAAGGTCTAACACATCACCTGCAAAACATTTATTTAAACATTTAAACTAATAGAGTACTTACTATAAAAACAGATGGTGTAGGTAGGTGAGTACCAGACTTTTAATAATTTCCTGTGCAAACACTGTACTTTCTTAAAAAACCTTTTTTGTAACTGTAAAATTAGGCACCATGCCTTTGTTTGGTGGCTCAATTAGCCGCAGTGGGACATGGTTGGGTCGTTTGGCGGCATGCCTTTGCTTGGTAGCTTGATTAGCTACACTGGAACATAATTGTGTAGTTGGGCACCATTCCTTTGTCTGGTGTCCCGATTAGCCGTAGTGGAATATGGTTAGGCCGTTTGGTGATATGACATTTCCTGATTTAGGGCCTGAGATAGGGCCAGACATAGGGTCACAAAGTTAAATAAATACTACTGACCTAAGCCATATAAATCAGGTTAATCTTAAAATGAATTATACCTGCATGTCCCCTCAAAGTAGCAAGACACCTCCAAGTTTCAGCTTTATGCTTCCCCGGAGTACCTGTAGCAGCCACACTGAGCCCCCAAACCATCACCAGTCTATCATCACCTCCTGACGCTAGATATTTGCCACCATTGCTCCATCGCACACAGTTCACACATGCTGCAACATCAATTTATATTTCAAAATTCAACCAAATTATAAGAAGCATAGAGGCTTCTGCATTTCTTCTGCATATAAACTTTTAGTGTCCCACAATTTTCCACTGGGTCAAAGTGCTTGGTGTTTACCGGCGCCATTGATAAGTGTGTCAAATTTCTTACAAAGTTTTTGTTTCACATATTATACTAATGAGTCATTTAATTGTTAGCTACTATCTGCCTACAGTTAGGCTAGCAATAAAAACGAAACCATTAGGTGGTTAGTGGAAATGCTGGCAGAGGACACCATAGGAGGAAATTCGCCGATCTCATCAGTGATGTCCTTCTAACTAAAGGGATAAGTTTATAGCACTCACAACTATAAGGTAAGATACTTGCTATTCACACCGCAGGTTGTGGGTTCAATTTCCATCTGAGACAGACATTTGTGTGATGAAAATATGTTTGTCTAAAGTCTGGGTGTTATTATCTATTATAAGTGTATATTTAAAAAAAATAGTACTTATATGTATAGTATATACCAGTTATCTGGTTTCCAAAACACAAGCTCTGCTTAGCTTGGAACCAGATTCCTGTATGATAATGTCCCAGAGTATTTTATTATTATTCATTAGGTTGAGGAGGTGTGTTTAAATTGTAGCAAGTAGCCCTCTATAGTGTGTACCTACTCCCATAGGAAAAAGTTGTGATTGTATGTATATATTACTGGCCTAAATCTACTATTGGATTTAAACCTAATACACGCTGTTTCACCTATCAAGGTGGTGTAGTAGGCTTTTACAAATGAAAAGGAGAATAGAAAAGGTGCAACTATAGGTTGAGTTATACATATATAATAACCACACACTAGTGAAACATGTACTGGAGACTGTCTATCTCTATGATTTAGACAGGGACGAGTAGAAAGAGACAGCATGCTCTATAGCTATGCAGTGTAAGCGCACAGAAAGTTTATAGCAAACTACCTATAGCAAGCTTTTAGTGACACCTGTCTTGATGTATCACTGGAATTAGAAGCAAATGGTGGATATTTAAGGAATAATAATATATGCGAGATAAATATAGGTATAAGATAACATACCTAAATGGTTATCCATTTGACAAAGCATTTTCGGTACATTAGGGTCTACCTCAATAGATTCATACAAAACTGGGTTCAGATTCCAAACAACCACGCGACCGGAGTCTCCACCTTGACCACCGGTAGCGAACCGCTTCCCCGTTGGATGTATATCAACAGAAAATATGGGTTTATCTGAAAAAGATATTTTATGTACCTGATTTTCATGTTTTCCAAGATATAACTGTGAAATAAACACTCGCTTCGCCAGCACACCGCACAGTAGCTTTTTTAATAAAACTTACCATTATGATTTACCCAGCTGGGTTTTAGGAGCTTCATTTATGATTATTTATTTTAAATAACAGCTTATATTTAATTAGTAAGCAGTAATTAGAGATTTATTTATTAAATTGTACAGTGACACCAACACAGAAACCAAACCAAAACACGAAATGACAGATGAGAGTTGCCGACATTGCTTGCAGTCTATAATTTGAAGATATTGCGATTTCTTATGACTTTGGACGCTGCCGCATGCCGGATCGAAAGTTTTAACTGTAATTTTGAACCATATATTGACAGTGTCTGTCATTATTTATTTGACACTGACCCATCTGATCATTATTGTTTTCTATATTTGAATGTAAAGCTTAGAGTACTCTTGTTTCTTTCTAATTGGTCGAGTAAGAAGGAGCAAAAATAGTAACTCATTTAGCCTGTACATAATTTATTGTGATTGAAATATCATGGACTTGGAACGCGATATTTGAATAAAGTTTGAGGTCAACATTGCATTTATTTAATTTTATTTCACTTTTTATTCTTAAAATTACTTTTAGAAAGCGGCATGAGAGGTGCTGATACTCTAATTCCAGCTAGATTTTTAACTCTTACTGGTCATCTATGCGTGGTGATAACATTATTATGGCAGAGCCAGGAGAGCACTCGTCTTTGTTTGCCGAGCCAATTTCACCACAATCATTTGGAGATATATCACAGCCGGTAAGTTTTAGGTACAAGCTTTATTTTAATATTAGTTTAGTCTATAGCTCTTCTATTTAATAATAAATTTGTATGTAGTATGTTTAGTGTTCATTTTTTGTCATCAATTTCGTTTCTATGGGCACCCATTCATAGAACGAAGGTTATGTTATTAGTGTAGGAAATAAAGGTTAGGTAAGGTTGTACACTTTATGCTTATCACAACATTAAATGTAACATTATGAGAGCCTGGATACAATTTGTTTTAATAGTATTCTCAAAGCTCCTGTTAAGAATCTTATAGCAAGTATTTAAGTAGGTACTTTTAAGTGATGTGACTGATAATCATAAGCATGGCAATGTGGGTAGATGAAAAATATACCCATCCCTTATATTCCTACTAGCTAGAATCTAGAACAAACACAGAACTTAGTAATTATTGTTAAATACTAATGTTTGTCTTATACTAGTAACATGTCCTGGCTTTGGACAGTACAATATGATGTACAGTCAGCTACAAAAGTCAATCAAAAAATTCAGGGCCACTTCCACCAGTTGTTGTTAGTGTAAAGATTAGATAGTTCATTCACAAGTATTGTTTTTGTCTCTTGACAGAGGGGCAAAACTTGTAAATAAGCCATTCAATTAATATTAAAAAAACACCATAACACTACTAACTTTAAAAAAAAGTATTGTTATTAGCAGAGAAAATAAGCTTGTCAATAGTAGTTGGTGACACACATGGCATCTTTTTATGTTAAGATGTTTTGTAACTGAATGTACTATAAACAAAATTTGAAAATTATATAACAAATGAAAAACTTGAAAGTCCAGATGCACATAGCAAAGAACTTTGTTATAAAATATGTAGTGATAATTACCTACAAATTACAATAATAATAATACAATTAACAAAGTCAGAACTAAATTTCGGCAATTTTCGTTCTATCGCACCTAAGGTCTTAAAATACCTATATGTATGTCATAAAAATAATATAGATTCTATGACCTCGCAAAGTTTCAAATTTCATACCAATCCCTATCATAGTTTTCTAGAGTAATAAAGTCGGAAGTTGTGTCCCAATAGGCACACAAAAACACAAGCGTTAAAGCATTTTTGTAGTTCCGACATTATTAATAGCTGCTGTCAATTTATTAGGATTAAATATTTAGAATTAAAATAATAAAACATAAAACATACAGGAAAAGAGATAAGTTAATTGACATATCAATATCCATAATAAGCTGTTATTTTAATTCATGTTAATTATCAATAACAAGTAAGTCAAGATGCCAGGTGGGAACTGTGCATTGTAGTAGTGCAATCGGTTCGTACTGGTTTGTTGAAGTGTGTGTAATAATGTTTGGTATATAGGATGTGTGGAGTTTGATTGACGTGGTTTGGATTTAGGGGTGATGAAAAATATTTCTGAAGAAATTTGTAATTAGTGTAATTAATATGCTAATTAATATAATAATAAATGCGAAAGTAACTCTGTCTGTTTGGTACACTTTCAGCCTAAACTAGTGCCACCTACCGGGTCCAAAAACAGAATACGACCTTTAAGATTTCATTAAAATCGGTCAAGCTATTTCGGTGTTTTTTCCTTGTACTTCAAGAAATATTCTAAAAAAAGAATTAGCGAAATCGGTTCAGCCGTTCTCGAGTTATGCGCTTACCAACACATTTTGTGATTCATTTTGATATATTAGGTATTTAGAATCTCATTCTAAGCTTGTAATATAAGTGTCCTCTCTTTCTTATCAACAATCAATATTTTTTTAGTAACAAGGTAACAGACACATTATGTAGTTTGTATGGTAAATATAGTTTGAGACCTGGGGAAGCAACAGACTGTGCAGAAAGAGTTTAATGGTTTTGCACGATAACCAACATATGTGCAGGCAGAAAGGTAGGCAAGAAAGTATGCTGTAAGGTAAACATTATAAGAAAACTAGTATATCATAGCCCTAAATATGCTAGGTATGTGTGATCTACCAATCTGCACTGGTTAATGTGTGAGCATTATGACTGAACTATTAAGACAGTTGAGAGAAAAGTAATTACTTATTAGTTTTTCATTTGAATTTTTCTGTGCCTGATAAAAATATTTCAAGCTTAGCCACTTAGAAATGCAAGATAAAATAGACCTCTGCTTACACCATATACAAGCCTTAATAAAGAAAAGTCCTTTTTGAATCTATTTGCATTAATAAGTATACAAATATTGCTTTATCTTTTGTAAACAAATGCTTTCTAACAGAAGTTAATTACCTTATTGTTAATTATTTACAGAACTGATCCTTTGTCTTTTTGAGATTACAAAATATTTGCACTAGCTTCTTGTTAAAGCATCATTTTATTGCTTCAGAAACATTAATAATGATCTGCAATTACTAGGTTTCTTATCTGATAAAGTTTTCTTCGAATATTTGATGCTAAATACTTACTGATTTTATTGTTATTATCATATTAGTTATATTTTATATACCCATCAGCTTTCCTCTGGCGGCTTCGCTCGCGTGACCTTTTTAATCATGTACAGTAGTGGGATAAAAAGTTTATTTTTAAATTGGACCAATAATCTTTGAGATTAGTGTAGTTTCAACTAAACAAACTAACTACAACTTTATAAGACTAGTATCAAAACTCGGAATGAAGGGGAAAGTATACCGCCCTGCTGACTCCTAGATGTCTAATCATCTACTTAGCAAGTGATTGATTTGTATCTCAATGAAAAATGTCGCTTTGACTGCGCCATTTTCAAAGATTTCTTATTCTTACTTACCATAATCACATTGGCAACATTGTTTATGTAAATCTAATTGGCAAACTAATTTCCAGTAACATTAAAAAGATCTTCACCTATTAATGCCATCCCTGCAACACGTGACATATCCTCAAAACCAGTAATAACCAGTCGGAAATGAAAACGTTTTACCACTGGTGTCCATTGTTTACAAAATACGAGGTGTTATAGCTGTGTACTGAGCATTGATGGGTTAGTACGCCTGAGCCTTCACAGCGGTCAGGCGACTCTTTATTGTGCCAAGTGAAATTTGTATTCAGTTCTTAGACTTGTAAAGTCTGGTTTTATCGTCCAGATTTCTGTTTTCAAGTGTTTTCCAGTTAAATATATGGGGTCATCTGCCTCCAGCGAAGTAAGTGGAGTTATCATAACTATGTTCTACTTGTCTCTTCTTTTTAACCCGACGCATAAATAATGGGGTGTTTGTAAGTTTGATGTGTCTCTGTGTGTGTGTGTGTCTTTGGCATTGTAGTTCCCGAAAGGATATATATTTTGATTTTGTTTTCTTTTGTGAATTTGTCGGGAGTGTTCTTAGCTAAATAAAAATTAAAGGTCTGGAGTTATTAGCTGTCGTTTTGGAAGAAATTATTGCTGCGGTAACACATTGCGGTTTCCTAGTTTAGTATCTTATTACCAGTGATGTATAAGATACCCAATACAAAGTATCTGAAATACAAGATGCAAGATACTTTAAAAAAAAGCATTTCAGATACCAGATACAAATAATTTTCTAAAAAGGTATCTGAAATACTAGATACAAAATACCTATCTTTCAAATACTTTTTAAAGATAAAATACTTTTGTAAGAAAACAACATTTAATTGAACTTATCTAAGTTTATTCGTTCGAGAAAACAATTTTCGAATAGATCGCGTTGATAACAAGGATCAGGCAAATGTAACAAGACAAAATATGAAGGTATTAAAATAGAGACTTTTAATTTTAATGCTTTAGTTGAGATTTGAGTAAAAGTAATTCCTCAAATATATTGTCAGTCATCTTCCTTCGATGAGGCCTCATGATCATGCCCCCAAAGGAAAAGAGTCGCTCCTCAGGGGCAGAGCTGGGCAAACAGGTGTATTTAATTTAAAACACCATACAACATGTGCACACGAAAAAATTACGGAATGAGTGACAGGAGTGACAGACATCTTAGCTGATGACATTTGTAGAAAGATAGTGTCGCCATCTGTTATTTTGATTCCCGAATTCCGACAATATTGACCAAATTTTTAAACGACGCGCTACGTTCAGTTGCGTTCGGTTAGAAAAAATGCGAAGTTTACTTCAGTAAAAGTATCTTGGAGAACAAAGTATCTTCAAAATACTAAGATATCAGTAAAATGTATCTAAATATCAGATACAAAATAAAAAATAAAAAAAGTATTTCAAATACAAGATGTAAATACGTATTTTGTATCTTGTATCTGTATTTCAGATACTTTTATCTGAGATATGTCACATCTCTGCTTATTACCTACTTTAAACAGTGCCTTATTTAGTAGTTATTTTTTGGATTTCACCTGGGCGGGCAAGTATACGAAACAAAATGAATTGCTCAAGTATAGGTAGATTTCGTCGCACATAATTAATCGCTGGTAAGGTTATATTGAAACTGATATTCGTCTGAAGTCTAAATCCCTTCAATGGTGAAAGTAGGCGTAATATTATTAGAAACGTGAATCGTTCTCTATGCACGCCAATGACCTAGTTACTATCATCATCACCACAGCAACTATAAAGCTGTTCTTTCGTTTCAGACCTTTTTGAAATCTAGAATATTAATTTTAAAAAACCGGTCAAGTGCGAGTCGGACTCGCGCACCGAGGGTTCCGTACAAACCTGCAAGGTTTACAAAGTTCGTTCATTACGACAATCGAGTCATAACTATGGTATTTTTATTGCAAAATGAAATTCATAACATTACAATGGGGAAAGATGGAGGAGCATAAATTTAAGACAAAGATCTCTTTATCGTTTAAGTAATCCTTTATTTTATATTAACACATATCATTTATCTATAATATAACTGAAACACTTATACTAGCCTTGCAGCAGACTTGCGAAAGTTCTTTTATTAAAGTTATTTATTTACTAAGTTTTTTAGTCACTATATATTTAATTCTTTAAATAATGTTGACTTAGAATTTTTTTTTCACGGGTTAAAGGCAATTAGATCTAAGTATTTGATATGAATTTCAACTTGATAGCTCTACGCGTTCATGAGGAAAAAAGTAATAAGTTTATATTTATTAAAAAATATATATTTTGTAATGTAACTAAAAATTTAAGGTTTTCGGAATTTTTCCTTTATGTGTGCTATAAAACGTTGCTTCATGCCAAATTTCAAGATTCTAGGTCGACTGGAAGTACCCTTTAGGTTTTGATTCCCTTGCGAGTACTTGCGAGTTTCAAAATATGCAGCTTAAATTGCTGTTTCTTTTGATTGCGTTGACATAGAAGTTTGATTTTGTTACAGCTTAAAGGTATTATAGACCTGAGTATTTGGTATGAATTTCAATTTAATACCTCTACGCGTTTATGAGGAAATGGGTAGTAAGTTTAAAATTATTAAAAAAAATATATTATGTGATGTAACTAAAAATTTATGGTTTTCGTAATTTTTCCTTTATCTATGCTATAAGACGTTGCTTCGTACCAAATTTCAAGATTCTGAGTTCACAGGAAGCACCCTGTAGGTTTTGATTCCCTTGCAAGTGTCGAAAATTTGCGGCATAAACGGCTGTATCTTTTGATTGCGTTGGCTTAGAAGTTTGATTTTTTCACAGCTTCAAGGGACAGTAGACCTGAGTAATTGATATAAATTTCAGCTTCATACCTCCACGCGTTCCTGAGAAAAAGGGTCTTGACAGACGGACGGACAGACGGACAACAAAGTGATCCTATAAGGGTTCCGTTTTTTCCTTTTGAGGTATGGAACCCTAAATATACTATCGACACAATTTTCCATTAAGATCTATTATAGCTCCTGTGTGATGTAAAACGAAGGGTGTCACTCAAGGCTCACCATTTTCTCCACACCTTTTGTGTTTTCAAAAAAAGCTCAACTCCCTGTAGAGAAAGTTGTGCCTATGGATAATACATTCACTTACCTGGTTTTGTTTGTTTGTACCTAATGAATCACTACATAGTATAAAACAAAGTCGCTTTCCTTTCCTTTCCTTATATCCCTATGTATGCTTAAATCTTTAAAACTACGCAACCTATTTTCATGCGGTTTTTTTATCATATAGAGTGATTCAAGAGAAAGGTTTATGTATATAATACATGCTTAATATAGTAAAAAACACTGATAATTTTAGATGTTTCTGATGCGATGTCGTAAATTAACGCATTTTTTGTGCTTAAATTACAAACGCTGGCCAAACCCTATGAGATATATCAAAATAATGTACTACAGTATTGCACACCTTAAAAAGTCCGCGATGGTATAGGGATAACCCACAATAACCATTTTTTTATCTTTTACTTTCAACCAAAAGTAATGGCTTATTTACGAAGTACCTTAAACACATTGTCTATTTAATATAGATCAATATGGCCCTTTACAGCACATAATTTAAAAGAATATTTCCGAAGATATTACAGATTTAAAATAGCGGTGCGGCGGTACCGGCCCGGCCGCGCGCGGCGTGTGCTGGTTGTATTGTCTAATGGCAAAAAAGCTGTTAACGTTGTTTAAAAGAACACTTTGTAAATATACCATATTTAGTATCAGAATTGCACCCGTGCGAAGCCGGGGCGGGTAGCTAGTCTAATATAAAAGATGAAACTGACTGACTGACATCAACGCACAACCCAAACAGCGGAATCTATAGACGCCAAATTTGGCACATGGGTTCTGTATGAGGAGGGTGCACTAAGAAAGGATTTTTCAAAACTCGTCCCCTAAGGGTGCGAAGCGGAGTAGAAAAAATCCTACTATTATTATAAACTCGAAAGTTTGTAAGAACGTATGTATGTTTGTTACTCACGCAAAAAGTACCTACTGGACGGAATTAGTTGAAATTTAGCACAGAGACAGATTATAGTCTGGATTAACACATAGGCTACTTTTTATAACAAGTACCACACGGGGGAAGCCGTGGGCGGGAGCTAGTTAAAGTTAAATCATGGCTTTATTTACTCACTTGTTGTACCACATGGCGGTTGTCGTTTATATCACGTCGCGATACCAGAGATCAAGGTTTTCACAAAACCTCCACTACTAACTACTGTGTTATGTGTTTAATGCACTTCATTCGCGTTCCATCGTGCGTTTACAAAAGTTGTGTTTAGTTTCTAAAAATTAATTGTGTTACCTTGTGACAATGACCATTCGGGAGCATGAGGAGATAAAGGTTGGGAATCAGTGTAAATTATTATTCAAAATTATGTCTGTTTTTGTTACACGATGTGATGTTTCGACGGTCTTGTATTATTAAAGTTAATAGGTTATTTACGTAAATGTTCTTATAATGTTTGTTATATTGTTACACGCATTTGTTGCCTTGACTGTAAATAGGACAAATTAGCGTCTAACATGAATTTAATCTTTCATTTCAAGAAGAAGAGACGAGATTGCATTTTTTGTTGAATAATATTTATTTTTCCAAAATGTTTCTATTAAATTTGTAACAGTTTTTTTTGTTTAGCATTTTAAGAGCGAGTGCTGTTATTGTATGCTCCCATAATTTCCAATCTTGCTATTTTATCTTTAACCAACAGTGGTGTTTACGCATTATATTTAAGCCATGACATAATATAGGTTTAAAGTAGATTAAACAGTATGTAACCCCATTCAATGCCCAATATAGACTGTATTTCTCATAATAAATATACCTATAAAGTAGGTACGTTGGTATTTATTTAGAATAAGTAACAATTAGTTACGCAAGTTGCAGTATAATAAAATAACACGGTTGTGCTATTAAGCAATTAGTAGGGAATGTAGGTCAGATGAGGTACGAAGTACGAGTACCTACTATAGTCCGCGCCACGAGAGGTTATAGTAAACAATCATTCAGGAGTTCGCAACACCTGTATCGATGTAGCGGGGCCAAGAATATTCATTGTTTTTTTTTCGTTATTTCTGTTTTGTACGGATATTAATCAAACGGCAACGTTTCTTTCACGTATTTGTAAGTTAATTTTTTTTATAGTTATTATGTTTTCATTTATCACCTACTCTCAAATGGCTGACTTATGTACGAAAGTTTATCCTATGTTAGTTTCCCTGCTATCCCCGCATTGCGGTATTTTGATCGGAGCATGACACTGTGTGGGAACAGCTCCAAATCATTCCAGTATAGCCTACTGGAATGATTCACGTAATTTCATGGCGCGCCGATCAAGTTACGGCGCAGTTATAATCATATTTACGTCGTAGTGCAAAATAGTATTCTTGCAATTGTCATCCTACTAATATTATAAATGCGAAAGTAAGTGTGTGTGTGTGTGTGTGAAGGTTTGTTACCGCGTATCTCCATAACCGCTCAACCGATTTTATTGAAATTTGAAATGTAGGTAGTGTATACCCTAGAATCGGACATAGGCTAACAATATTTTCAAAAATCATCCCCTAAGAGGGTTAAATAGAGGGGTGAAGTTTGTATGCAACTTTTTATTCCTTGGTCTTATTCATTTAAAATTCGGTACACATAAACCTTAAGACAAATAATGAGATACGGGTTTTTTATTTTTCCATAATTACCCATATGAGGTGTGGATAATGAGTTTTATTGGTAAAAATTAAAGTTTCTCTGGATCTGTATAGTTTCAAGTCCGATTCACTCCAAATTTGGCACACATATACCTTAAAAGAAATCATAAAACACGTGTTTTTTATTTTTCCAAAACTACCCCCGGTGGGGGTGTTAAATGAGTTTATTTGGAAAAATTAAATATTCCATAACTGTTTAGTCCTTGGTCCGATTTCCTTCAAATTTGGTATAAATAAAGCTCAAAACAAATTATGAAACACGTGTTTCTTATTTTTTCATTTTTTTTATTTTCATCCTAATACTAAGCGGGCAAAGCCTGAGAAATTATTCTGAGGGTGATTTTCTTCAAAGTTAATATCATAACTCCTTCGTAATTTTGATCTAAATTACTTTTTATTTATACACAATGACATGTTTGATAACTCAATGCTACGAATAGAATTCGAAATTTAAATTTCATTTCTTATAAGTATAGTCTAAGGAGCCGTAGTATTTTTAAGAAACGCCTATTGATTTATGGATATACCTATGGGCGCTTGACGATTTCAAAATGCTGCTTACACTCCTACACTACTGAACTAATTTTGTATGGAGATTGTTCGAGACCCGGGAAGGATAGTTTTATCCGACTGCGAAAAAAGGGATTAATGGTCTAGCGCGATAACCAACATCCGCGGGCGAAGCCGCGGGCGGAAAACTAGTAAAAATAATAAACGCATAAGCGCTCGCGTGACGCAAAGTTAACGCAAGCGGATCTCTGACAGCGGTTGTCAAAATTACAAGAGTATTTGTAATTTATTTATCTCCTATCGTAGAGTGGTTTATTTCATTGGCAGAAAGGTCAGCTTAAGCTGGTCTTTCTACCACTGAAATTAACTACAAGGGGTTACTGCAGAGTCGCGGATGTGTAAATCATCCTTTTCGCTTAAGCGGATGTTGAGATATTGTATTACTGCAACACTAACAACAACGATCATGGACTACGCCGGCACACGTGAATCTGCGCGTTCCACACCTTTGTGTAGGTCACGTGTGGCGTGCGAAAGTGATGTGATTGACGCTTAATCTTCGATATCGCGCTCGGTTATGTTTTTATGAGCAGTTTTGTGAATGTAAATATGTAATATTTAATATATAATTATATTATAAATGTTTTACAACATACATAGTAGATAGTATACAGGGTGAACCGAAAAGGCTTATGCCTCAAATTCTACGTTTTTTGAGCTCTATGTGACATTTAAATTTTATTAATCAATTAAAAAAAAATCCCTCGACGACCTCGGTAGTCGAGCGGTGTAAGGCGTCCGATTGCGCTATACTGTGCCCGGGGGTTCGGGGATTCGATTTCCGCCCGGACAATATTTGTGTAACAACAAAAATTTGTTTCGGTGTCTGGTTGGTTGAGGGACTATCCTCCGTGCCTCAGAGAGCACGTTAAGCCGTCGGTCCCGGTTGCCATTTAACACATCTTCGACAATCGTTACATTTAGTCAGAAGCCAATATAATCTGACACTTGCTCTAACCATCTCGGCTACTGGTTCCCAACGGGTTTCGGGGTCTGATGGCAGTCGCTCGTATAATTCTGATAGCTAGCCGCATCAGGTCCGACCCCAATAGAAATGGGAAAAAGGCAAGGATAATGATGAATTCAAAAAATCCCTACTAAATAAAAACATTATTTTTCAATGTTTTTTCTTAGGCATCCCTAAATTTTGAAGAGTTCGACATAATACGTAATAATAATAATATAGTGGGACATTAACACACACGGTCATCTGATCCCAAACTAAGCAGAGCTTGTACTACCTATGGAAACCAGACAAATGGTAATATACTACATATAATACTTTTGTAAATACATACTTAATTATAGATAATTACACCCAGATACAAGACAAACAGACATATTTAAATAAATGTTTGTCTCGTTTGGGAATCGAACCCACAGCCTGCGGCGTGAAAAACAAGTATTTTACCGACCACGCTACCGGCCTGTCAGATACCGCCCGGCCCCAGTTATTGTTGCTTTATTTTGGTGTGTGTGTATGCTTCATGTTTGGTGCCTGGTTGCAGGATGGTAGCTGGCTTCGCAGCATCATTAGTACTCATTATACTCCAGCTCATCACATTCCTGTCTGGACTAACCATGTTTTCTTCTTCTGTCTGCCTTATTTGTATCCTTTTCTAACTTTTGGTCATGCTTTTTTTATTCTAGGACTAGCTTTGAACTAGCGAGAATACATTTTAAATAGTACCCAGCATTGGGATAAAAGGTATTTTAGTATAGTAGTAAGTATACATAAAATTATAGCCTTCCTCAATCAATGGGCTATATAACAATACAACAATATTTGAAATAGTTCCTGAGATAGAAGTTTAGATAGGTTTGAGCTTGACTGCAACTTGTAAGATGTTAAGAAATTAGGTACCTAGTCTACGATAGAACGCGCTTGCTTAATATACAGATTTACTCGTGATTGCAAATAATTTTCGATGAGATGGTGGCAGTGGGATGAGGCTCGATATAGTTGAAAACCATCAATTAGCCACTATGCTGGCCCACCCTCTCGGCATGGTGTCATCAGACATCGCACCCGAACACGACTAGGCCGCTTGGCGCATGGCGGTGCGACTTTTTTATTTATTTGTTTATTTAGGATTGCCAACAGTTATTACATTTTTCACAAATTATGAGTACCTATACAAGGAATAACTTACAAACTAAAATGCATAACCTATTATAGGCAAACACCGCAAGCAAAAACAGACATTTATTTTTTGGAAATTTAAACAGAAAGAAAAAAAAATACACAGCAATATACAACTATATTTATGTAAAAGTAAATTTTTATTAATCGTAGTTACACATTTTTGCTGTGACACTGCTTGAAATTTTTTCCAAAACCATTATGCGTATCATTGTGCATATCTGGGTGAATTACCCAAGCAAAAAGAAAATACACGGCAAACCTGACTCTGAGAACGGTAGTGCAATGTGCTGATTTTCAATTTTATATATTTTTTCTCATCAACGTAAGCCCTTCTCTACCTTGGCAAAAAAAAAACTGGGCTTTGTCTTATAGGTGGTCACTAACCACGGTCTGAATCCTACCACCAGTGTATTGTCCCCTGATGTGTACCACCCTTAGACCACATCTGGGGATTCAGATTGGATGTGGACTCCTCATTTTCAAAACTTTTCATTACTTATTGAAAATCGTAATGAACACAATATATTCTTTAACAATGTAGGTCATATCATATTATACATATAACAAATTTAAACTTTACACCTCGAAAAGGCGGTCGTTGAACGAGTGTCATTGTTGTTTGATTGGTATAAAAATGTAGGTATTGGGTCGAATAACAATATTATTTCAATTACAGATTGTCAATAGTTTGTTGCACTAACTGTAGAACTGTTGACTGCAGCGACTTTGTATCGTATCGACTTCGTAACGTATCTAGTTATCTTTGAATGTGGTCTTTGATTTCGTATCTAGGTTAATCGTTATTTGCATATAAACAAAGTAAGTAATGCTTAATAATGGGACCCAGAAGCACTACTTACTTTAGGGTGGACTAATGTCTTCAAGTAAACTGTACTTATTATCAAATTCTGATACAACAAGCTGCATACAAAATGATTTGTTTAATATTAAAAGCAATTATGCTGCAGAATTCGGTGCTGAATGTAAATGATCTTCTTATATAGGACCAATTTTATTTTACGACACATGCTACCTGTATGCTCTTATTATGAGTTATTAAAATATTAGATAACAAAACACCGATTTTGGAATAAATTTCTAATGAACAAAAAATTTACAAATCTGGCTATAGTATATGATGACGATCTATATTCATATACGTTGGAGTAGTGCCCGAACGAAGTTTATAATTGTATAATAAGCATCTTTTTTTTTTAAGTACCTCGATACCCATTTGAATTTGAAGAATTTCAGTTCTGTACACAGTACTATAATTAACCTTTTGACTGCTACGCTGTAACGGCATCTCCGTGCTCTGTACACCAAGCCCGAAAAAAGTCAGTTCTAAGATATACCAATAAAACACGTAAAAGTAATTTAATAGTTATTTTGTATTTTTCTATGACATGTTTTAAGTCGGGTATACACGTCATTGGCGCACAGGGCACGCGTACGCTTGTCGAGTATAGCCGTCCTTGACGTTCAAAAGGTTAAACCTATTTTTTTTATTCCACATTGACATCCTCCTTATTTTACCTCATTTAGACTCACTAAATACGAGACCAAAGCGCTAACAATCGATGTCTCCTTAAATTTCCTTAGCCAAGTCTCAGCTATCGCCGGTCACGGAGTTGCATCAATTATTCTTACATACTTCGTGCTAGACGGATGGGCGTGCGACTGGTTCTGGCCAATCTTTGCCCTTTGTAATGTTCTGCCGTCGTGTGTCGATGTGTTAACAGCATTATTTAGTATTTGTGCTGTTAAATGGTGAACGTGTTTGTAGTGTAATAAGTATTTTATAAGAAATGGATTTATGCAAGACTGTTAGGAATATATTTGTAAGTTAATTAGTTTTACTATTATTGATTTTAACTATATATTTGTGATGGTGAAGGGAAATACTGTAGAAATTGAGCTTTAACATTCGGGGACACGATATTGATAATTTATTTCATTTATATTTCATTTGTGTAACGAGTATGATTGTTAATTCCGTGTCTGGGTGTAATTTATCTATATTAATATTATGTACATGTATGTATTAAAAAAAAATTAAATAGTATTTCAGATCCTAGTACCCATTTTTTATTTATTTTTTTATTTATTTAATTAATAAAAGAAATATACAATAGAAGTTTTACATTAGCAGTGTCGCATAAACCATCACTGGTTTTTCTGTACACTTATTCGTCTTCGTAAACTCGACGTTAATTGGCAAAATCATTAACATTATTTTAGTAAAGTTTTCGTAAATATTACCTACATTTGAAGGTAGGTGTAAGTAAACAGTTAAAAAATTAAAATTTGTAGGTAGATTCACTACTTAAAAATTATTTGAAAGCAAACGAACGACAACATCCGATAACTCGTTCAAGCAGTGAAAACATACAGGTGCATAATGTGATGACTGATTTTATTTATTATTATTCATAATATTTTATTTTGTTTTTTAAATCAACTTAGATAGGAAATGGTTTTTTAAATTGTATTTTATGTTCGTTTCTTTTATTTGGGTTTTAATGTTCTCAGGTAGTTCGTTAACTAGCTTAGGTATTTGGTATTGGAGACTTTGTTTGCCGTATAAATTGCAGTATTTAGGTATTTTATATGTAACTTTCGACGCGCTTCGTGTTTGTTTTTTATGCTGCACGATATTTAGGTAGTTCTCATTAAAATAGTTTTCGATGAGTAGTATATATTTAACTTGTTCATGTACAGGTATTATCTTTGAGTGGTAGAAAAGCTTATTTATATCTCCACTAAACTTCAACTTAATTTTATCAGGTGTATTAATTTTCAATATTCGCGTTTGCAGATTAAAGATTAAATCAAGATGCGACCTGCAAGTTCTACCATAACTACTTAGACCATAATATATAGTTGTTTCTCCTAGGGCCTTGTATAATTTTAATACAGTGGAATATGGTATTTTCTGTTTGACTATACTAAATTTGGCCATCATTGCCCGCAGCTTGTCACATACAAATTTAATATGATCGGTCCATTTGAATCTGTCATCGATTATTAGTCCGAGATATTTTTGCTTCCTAACTACTTCTATTAATGCGCAGTTAAGTGTACAATTATTGGTATGAAGACATTCATGACTGTGTGCTATGATTCCAGGAATAGTTTGACTACGGTTTTGACTGGAGCTTACATAAATTAGCTTTGTTTTTTCCGCGTTTAGCACAAGACCAGCATCATGAGACCATTTACAAAGTGTCGTAAATTCAGTTTGAAGATTTTGTAAGGCTATTTTTATATCTTTATTTGCAGATACAAGGCAAGTGTCATCTGCAAATTGATATATTTCACAATTGGTGATGAGATTGACTGCGTCATTTACGTAGGTTATGTAGTGCAGAGGACCCAGTACAGATCCCTGTGCTGTGCCTTCATTAACCTTTACCTTATTACTTATTTCATCACTAACCTTGACTACATATGACCTATCTTTAATATAGTCCCGGCACCAGTTACTAAGTGGTCCTCGTATACCACAGTCAAGTTTTTCAATTAAGATGTTATGTCTTAAGGTGTCAAAGGCACTACTATAATCAATAAAAATTATTAAGATGTGTTTTTTGTTATTTAAATGATTATATACATTGTCAGTAAAATTAGAGAGTAATTGAGTGGCACTTTTTCCTGATTGGAATCCAAATTGTTTTTCTGTGATTATATTATTCTTCTTATAAAATGTATGTATTTGTTCTGATATTACCTTTTCAACTATTTTATCAATCGTGGAGAGTATTGTTATTGGGCGGTAATTGTTATATTCATAGTGGCCTCCTTTCTTGTGTATTGGCCTAACGATACCTGTCTTTAAGTCATTAGGGTACGTACCTTGTTTAACAGATTCGTTTATGAATCTAGCAATTACACCTGCAACTTCGATCGCGATCGTTTTTAAGTCCTGTGCTCTAATTTTATCTACACCCGGTCCTTTTAGGCTACTTAGGTATTTTATTTCCTTTAAGACATCCTTAGCAGTAATTGATTGGAATCTACAACTAACATTAACAGAGTTCGTATACACTTTTTTATTTAATAGCGGGTTGTTGCATTTAGGTACAATATTTTTGACGTTATTAGCAAAATTATTGGCAAAATTATTTGCTATATTTTTTGTAGTAGTGTCTGCCATTGGTTTTAACCTGCCAGTAATTTCATTCAGTAGCTTCCATAATTCTCTAGGGTTGTTTCTTTGATTCTTTATTTGCTGCTGAATTGTTTTATTTTTATTGTTATTAATAAGCTTATTTGCATAATTTCTAGCTTTATTATACTGTTGTTTGATTATCATATTTGTCGTGTCCGATATCCATTTAATGAACAATTTATCTCTATATTTGCAAGCCTTCAATATCTTTTTATTGATCCATTTGTTATTCTTTTTATAATTATTATTTGACACTTTCATTTTAATTTTTGATTCGTTGTAACAGTTTTGTATATTATTGACAATAATTTTATATATTTTGTGAGGGTCAATCATATTTTTCAGCGGGCGCCAATCTATAGCTTTTAAATTATTAATTAGTATTGTTCGGTCATATCGAGTTACGTACTTTATATTCGCCCGTGTGTTTTCACTATCTACGAATGTATCGACTGCTGCAATAGTAATTATGCGATGATCGGCCAGTGTTGTCCCGAGAGCCGCCGTGTATAGGTTAAGTGAGCGGGATCGTGCATAAATGTATCTATGCAAGATTTGCAGATTCGATTATTAACAATTTCTATACGCGTATAATCTGTGATCCCGCCCGCTAAGCCATTTTCATACATAGCGGTGTTATACATATGTTTTATAGGACAATCATGTTTTAAATTAATGTTTACATCACCCATCAAATACAAGTCATTCTGTTTACCTATCTTTTTTAGTAGAACATCTAGTTCTTTAACAAACAAGTGTTTGCTCTTGCTAGGGGGGCGATATATACAACACAAGGACATCGAATAGTTTCCTGAAGTAGTTAGTGATCCTATTATACTTTCGCAATGTTGTGTTTTATAGCTTTCTACATGGAATTTGTGCTCATTTTTAACATAAATAATAATTCCTCCCCCTTTTTGGGTTTTTCGCAATTTAGTGTACATTTTATAGCCCTTGAGCTGATACAAGTTACAAAGAGTGTCAGAGATATTGACCTCGGTTAACATTATAACATCTACATCTCTAGTTGACGAATAGATCCATTGTTCCAGAGTATTAAAGTTCTTTATAATTGACCTTATGTTCATATGAATACATAGTACTTTTATTTGTTTTGGAATATTACATAGGAAGGTACTCAGATCTTTACAGTCTTTTAGTTGGAATATATCATGCAAAGATTTATCCATATTTTAATTTATTTACTTAGGTATTTACTTAAAGTTGGTAAAGTATCTATTTATGAAAGTTAACTTACAACGGACAGGTTTTACTAGCAGGTGCAGATTTAAGGTTTTTTATGTCTTCTAAAGATCGAATAACATAAGTTTTTTCATTTTCTCCCTCCTTCCTAACACGTAATATCCCTTTTTTCATCCAGATGAATTTAAACAAATCTTTGAGTTCTTGTTTTGCGTTATATAACAATTGCTTGTTATAAGAGGTAAGGGCTTCACATATAAATATGTTATTATCATTTGATTTAGGATACCCTGGGATAATGTCAGAGACGGTGATTTTTGGTTTGCTTGTTTTTATTGCATTCATCCAAGAAATTTGCCTTTCTTCAATTTTAAGCTTGACCTGAATCGCTCCCGGGCGTCCGTTTCTCTCGGGTAAGCGTTTTGCTTCCTTAATATCCGTAGCATTTTGTTCAAGCTTAACGGCGACATTATTTACAATTTCAATAAGGTTTTTGTTGGTACAAGATGGAATATGGTGTATTTCAATATGTTTGCATAAGGCTCTTTGCTGAATTTCTTGAAGACGCTGCTCTAAAACTCCTACCCTCGTCTCTAAATTATTATTCCGATTAGTAAGTTCAATGTTTTTCTTTTGTAAATTGGTGATATTTCCTTTCATTGCTTCCATAGTTTGTAGCATTTCATCCATTTTATCAGAGTTATACTGTATTGACTGGATAACGTCCCTCATTTCCTTTTTTATGGCTTTTTCGATTTCTTTTGATATATCACTCGTCAATTTCTTCACGTCTATTTGCATTCTAGATGGTTCAGATGGGTCTTCGTCTTCATCGTCTTCACTAGGGATAATCAGTGAGCGACGTTTGGACATATTATTCTGGCAATCACTGCAGGTCCACTCAAGATTTTCGGCTGCTCGCAGGGTGGATATTTGTTTTTTTGTGAGACCAGTGCATAGGTTGCTCAAATGTACTGTTTTTTCACATCTATGGCATTCTATCCCTGGCCTTGATTTAGTTATGCCTTTGTCACAGTTATCGCACACAGTTGACATTTTGAGTTTTTACGTACGTACAATATTGCACAGAACGCACACGCGTGAATCTTAGCCGAGCGTACGGCGACGAATGATACCATAATACCATTAAATATAATTGTTTAATTTGGGTCTAGATGGCGCTGTGTGTGTGTGTGTGTGTGTGTGTGTGTGTGTGTGTGTGTGTAAAAATTACTTATGTCCTATTAACGCCCTTAACTCTTATGCTACTCGGGAGAAGTTAAGACTGGTCCTATCCCGTGGTCAGTCGTTAGACGCTTAAAATGTTGATATTTTACTTTAGTTGCGGTTATAGGATCAAACTCTGTGTCTGATTGTTCATCAAATTGACACTATTTGACACCCTATAATGCTTCTGAAGCATACCTCACTAATATTATAAATGCGAAAATTTCAATGAACGCATGTGAAGATTTGTGTATATGTAGATGTTTGTTATATTGTCACGCAAAAACTAATCGACTGAATAGGATGAAATTCAGCACAGAGATAGAATATAGCCTAAAGTAGCATATAGGAAACTGCGGGCAGAATCTAGTAGTTTTTTATTTATTTTTTCAGATATCCACCGAGCACCAAAAGTTAACAAAATCGCACCACTACCAAGGGGGATGGTCATTCTACCTGGTACTAGCTGGGATTGTGACCACGCTTGGCTCTTCTCTACCCGTAGGATACAATATAGGAGTTGTCAATACTCCTGCTGAGGTAATTACCACCTTATTGCTAAGAATTTGGAGTTGGATTTTGGACACCCTGTATAGAATAGGTTATTTGAATATTTTATTTGGCTTAAAATTATTTTATGCTCGTATTTATGTTGTCACAAGAGACGCATTTTGTGTCATTAATTACCTTTTGTGGCAACGGTGGCGCAGGGGTATCGAATTTGCCTTTGAAATATAAGGTCATGGACTCGATCCCCGGGCATGCCTACACATTGTTTAAGTCCCATAGTTATAAAGGGCTACTAATTGCGGTTTTTCGAGACGGTACCGCGATACTTCTGTTGGTAAACTTTAAAATTTAGCTTGACTCTGGTCTCGAATCCAAGACAACTGGAACTAAGCACATCTGTGCTTCCTATTGTATTGTATGTATATATTTTTTATCTAGTTTTGCAACAATAATTGCCACAGACAATGATAGTCACGGTTAATTATCTCATTATCAAGTAGAGGTTATTTAATTTACCTCTTGCAAATAATTATAGATAAAATTAAACTACCTTTATATCATAGAAAAAAAACACACGTTTAGTAGAAAAGTTTAAGTTCTGGACACTTGTGGATCGTAACCAGAGGACTGGATGGTAGTAGCTACTAACAAAGTCGGAACTACATTTTGGCGATTTTGGTTTCATTCCACCTAAGGTCTTATAACACCTCTATCTACCTATGATCTCGCATAATCAACGCCTGTTTAAAATAGGGCTAGCAGAAAGTCCCACTTGCCTAGCTTGTGGACACGCTGAGGAAACCATGGAGCACATACAGTGCGAGTGCGACTCGTTGTAGCTAATACGCATGAAAGCATTAGGAATGGTTCTATTCCTGATGCTTCCTGATTAAAACTAATCGCTATTATAGTTTTTCTAGAGAAATAAATATACCACCTGATTGGGACCCAGTGCAACTTTGTTGTATGTACCAAAACCCGAGCAAAATCGACTCAGAATTCAAGACACTGTGAGCTCATTTTGCTTGTAGGTAGTCAGTAATAAAAATTGTGATTAATAATTTTAGACGTCAAAGTCCACCCGTGACCATGAAGTCTGAAACTTCGGGATCTAAAATCTCAAATAAATCGCGATAAAATCCGTTATAAAATAGTTTTATTTCAAGAGAGAAATAAAGTCGAAAGTTCTAAGTGTCCCATCCCTACTAATATTATAAATGCGAAAGTAACTCTGTCTCTCCATCTCAACCGATTTTGATGAAACTTGGCACAGACAATCTTTAGACCCTGAGAAAGAACATAGGCCACCTTTTATTGCGAAATAAACCGAAATCCACGCGGACGAAGTCGTGGGCGGCCGCTAGTTAAGCATAAAAGTGTATTAGGTCGTATTGAAAACATCGTTTTTGTAGTTCCGACATTGTGCGCTGCGGTCGGGTGGTAGTGACCCTCCAGTGTAAAGTGAAGGTCTTTAGGCGAGGTTAGGTGAGATGGTAATCGCCGGTGAAACTTTGCTTTTGCGATTCCAAACTTTAAGCTGCAATTAAGATTCTCTAAGTATGTTAGTAAAGTATTTTTTGCTCGACCGGGTACCTCGCGGTTGTTAGCGGACACGCTTACCACTGGACCACAAGGGCAGATTTTCAAAGAGCTCTTTACAAATGTTGTTAAAATCCTTGCTCGCCCGCAAAAGGTATGAGTTCTACCTGTAGTTAGAAGATGAAGAAGGTGCTAACAAGGGTGGATTATAGTGTAAGGATCTAGAGGGAACGTTAAAGTTTAATTGCTGCAGTAGGTCAGGGTAGTCAATTTCATTATTAATTATTTTGAGTAGTAATCCGTTACATATATCCACTGTATATCTTACATTTTATCCAGATTGCGGGTTGGATCATTTTTGCACACACGGTCCAATTTTTAAATGGTCTTATTTTAGTTTTTTTTTTCAGGTAATAAAAAGATTTTGTAACGAGAGTGTATACAGCCACTACGACGTGGTACTGGACGAGTCATGGCTGAATGTGCTGTGGTCTTCTGTGGTTTCCATCTTCATCGTCGGAGGATGTACTGGCTCCATAATAGGTGCTGTGCTAGCCAACACGTTGGGAAGGTGAGGGAAATCGCGTGAATCTATAAATGTTCATAGTATTTTTAGGCATGTGATTTTGAGCAGCGGTGGCGCTGTGGTACGCGCCTCGCCTTAAAAATATAAGGTCACGAGTTCGATTCTCGGTCGTACTCACAGGTCTTAGTGTGATATTTCATCTCCGCTGCTCAATATCGGTGAAGGAAAACATCGTGAGGAAACCGACATTTCCCAGAACATGTGGACTAATTCGAAGACATGTGACATCAACCAACCTGCACTTGGCCAGTATATGTGGATTAAGGCCTAAACTCTTCCAACTCGTAAGATAGTTGAGAGACGACACGACCCCAGCTGTGGGACTCTAAAGCAACTGCGACTAGAGAAGTGAAAACTTGTAAAGACATAGCAAATATTTGTTTTAAGTTCAAATTTAAAAGTTATACCCTTCTTGCATGTGTAAGTGAAGTGTACTTTTAGATATAATACCTTTGTCACTTGTCGGACGTCACTACATAGATATTCCGCGAATTTTTTTTCAGGAAAATGGCTACAATCATAACAAACGCTCTCTCAATTGTAGGCGCTGTTCTGTTCTTGTCGTGTGAAAAAGCTAATTCTGTAGAAATGCTCATTTTAGGAAGATTACTGGTCGGTTTATCTGGTGGTAAGTACCTAATACTTTAAATTAATATAATTGTGATATTATAAATGCGAAAGTCACTCTGTTTTCTTTTCACGCATAAATCACTTAAAAGCAGAGATTTATTATTTATTGGAACGAAGTTCCTTATCGTGCTTTGTGAAAGAGGGCCAGACGGAAAAAATTCTTACGAAAAGTTGTCACGACACTTTTTGCTATAGTAAGCTATTGTAAGCTGTGCAGCGTGCGCATGTTTCTCTGTCTGTCTCTCTCTCTCTAGAGATAGAAAAAAAAAATAAAAAAAAAATATTATAATTCCTTCACTAATTAATCGAAAGGAACTTCGTCCCATCCGGGTGTCCCTTGACACCTCTCAAGTTTTTTTATTTCTGTTATAACGGTATTTATTACCACTTACAATAACATATTACGTTATCAGATAGTGTAAAGGTGCTCTGGTGAGAGACAGGCCGTTTAATAATTTTAGCTTATCCCGTTTAAACCTGTTACCTTATTTACTCACTTTAGTCATATACATTAGTTTTTAGTTTTACGTAATACTAACAAAATAATCATGTGTAAACTAATCCCTAATTAGCTAAGCCCTATGTATATGTGACATTACTTCTCAATATATTTTTTTTATAACCAATTTTGACCTTTGTGTGGCTAAACTTACGAGCTAAAAGTTATTAAATAGGGAATATTAACAACCTTGCGAAGCAGAGGCTCTATAAATCAACTCAGAATTTAAGATACTGTGAGCTCAGTTTACGTAAATCGGAACGCAACTTAAATAATATTATTTGGACTTTGGAACGTCGGGATCTATAATCTAAAATATACCACGATAAAATCCGTTATAAAGTAGTTTTATTTCAAGCGGAGGTGGGTCAGTTAAATACCTGTTTGTTTCCAGGTTTAACTACCAGTATAGTGCCAATGTACTTAGCTGAGTTAGCGCCCGCCCAGTTGACAGGTGCGATGGGTGTCGCTTGCCCCATGGGCGTGAATGTTGGTGTCCTTGTTGGCCAAGTTATGGGACTCGATTTTTTGTTGGGTAAGTGTTGGAGCCAATGTTTGTGTTGGTGGAACGAAGTTTCTTAAGTCGGAACGAAAGAAATGTGACAGCAACGAAAGTTGTTTTTTTCCGAGCAAAGACACCCCCGTATTCATAAACGTCTTATAAGCACAGTTCAACCCTTTTTAGGGTCTCACTACTGGGCACGGGTCTTCCTTCAACTTTCTTACGAGTTGAGAGAGTCGCACATCTTTGTGTGAATTGTAACATCGTCGGTGAAGGGAAACATCATGAGGAAATCCGCATGTCTAAGAACTTATCATTCGATGACATGTGACATCCACCAACCCGCGCTTTAAGGCCTCTGGATGTGGATTAAGATCTAAACTCTCAACAATCTTACGAGGAGCCAAGGAGTAGGACTCTAAAAAGGGTTGAAGTGATAGTTCAAATAACGTAGACGTAGAAACTTTTTCCGGTTCACCTTGTATAGGGTAAAAAAAAAATAAAAAAAATAGTTTATTTCTCACCAGCTAGGGGGGCGTCCATAAATTACGTGAGGTGTTTCTTTAAATTTTCTGCCCCTCCCTCCCCTCCTGGTGAGATGTCGTGAGATTTTAATCAACCCCCTCCCCCATCCTCCAATCTCACGTGAGATTTTTCAAAATGTGAGTTTCTTACGTAAACGCGTTGGATTGTTATTGTAAAAAGAAAATAAATCTGCTTCGTGCTTTTAATGCCATAATAGTATAATCTTTTTTTATTTCAATCAGAAAAAAAATTGCGTGATATTTGCCGAGACCCTCCACCTCTCCAATGTAAGATTAGATGAGATTTGACTCGACCCCCTCCCCCCCTTAAACGCCTCACGTAATTTATGGACGCCCCCTAGCTACATTTCATTACAAAAGATGATTGTACATTTACTTAACATGGTGGTTAAAAAAGGTCTACATTTGATTATGACTCTATCTTCTGAACTAGGCTAGGCCTGTATCCCTAGGGTGTATGTTTACTTGCAGGTCGTGTGGAAGACTGGCCGTACCTTCTGTCCGTCTACGCGTTGCTAGTCATTATATGTTTACCTTTGTTATTTATATTGCCTGAGAGCCCTAAGTACTTATTCGTAGTTAAGAAAAACGAGGAGAGAGCGATTAAAGGTTTGTTACTAGATTTAAACTAACGGTTTTATTCATAACCAGCTTTCCGCTGCGGCTACGCCCGTGTGAGCTACATATCATGGCCAGCAGTGGGGTAAAAAGTAGCCTATAGCCTTTCTCAATAAATGGGCTATCTAACAGTGCAAGAATTTTTCAAATCGGACCAGTAGTTTCTGAGATTAGCGCTTTCGAACAATCAAACAAACTCTTCAAATATTAGTATAGAAAATATTAATATTTTTTTTTATTCTTACCTGATGTTGAACAATCATTTAGTCTTAAGATGTAACGCGCCTGCCTAATATACCGATTCACAGTGAGAAGGTGGCAGTGGAATGAGGCTCTATATGGTTAGAAACCATAAAGGAGCGACAATTCCGACCCACCCTCTCAAATGGTGTCACCAGACATCTCACCGGAATACGGCAAGGCCGCTTGGCGGTGTAGCTTTATCCGATGGGTGGTCACTAACCACAACCGAAGCCCACCACCAGTTTATTGTCACTTGGTTTGCACCACCCGGAGTCCACGTGTGGGGATTTAATCTTTAAAATAACAATGTAAAAAGCAAAACCAGGGAACAGCTGAACCGATTGCGCTAATATTTCTGTAGAATATCCCTTGAAGTACGAGGATGGTTCTTGCGCAGAGGAAAATTTTAAAAATGGCTTGAAAAGTTTAAAAACAACACTTTTCTATACTCCCATACAAACGATTCGCAATAATACATAAAAGTCATGTCATTTTGTTATTATTTTTAGGCGCTACGTAGTTTGCACGGTCATCTAGTTTTTAGTAAAAGGTGCACTCCTCAATGACAAAGATCGCACACAGTAATTTCATCCCATACTAAACAGAGGTTGTGTTATGGAAACTAGAATTGTAGGAATTTGGGGTTCCCAAATCTTGATATGCAATGATAAACTTAATAAACTTAAAAATAACTATAAAATGTCCAAAGTTAACTACAAGTACTTGATAAATGAGAACACGTTAAATGTTTGATGACTGGAAGCGAACTGAACGTAATACTAATCAATAATTATATTTAACAAATTTACAAAAATGATGAGGCGTGCATTTGCCGTATCGCAATTATGTCGAGCGTGGCTCGTACAAGAATATTATTATTATTTTTAGGATACATGAGCTGTAGTTTGCCATTGAAATCAAAGTATATTTTTTTTAGAATTAAGTCGTCTCCGCGGTGTAAGTGCAAGTGTACTTACCGAAGATATAGAAGTGTTGCGAGAGGAAGTTCGTTCTGGAGTAGCGACGAGCGGAGAGTCGTGGAGCATGTGGCGCGTGGTGCGGGATCCTAGACTCACTCTCCCGCTGCTACTCACCTGCTCCATGCAGGCAGGACAACAGACCAGTGGGATCAATGCTGTGAGTTCATTACTAGATTGTAGAAGCTTCTCTAAGTACATTTTCTAAGTAGGTTGGAGGAGGCCTTTGCCAACTGCAAACCTACACGCACTAAATAAGCACCAAATATCCGAAAAAAAAATTGTAATACTTACAACTCGCCCGGCTGAAAGATATTCTCTTTACACTGGAGGGTCACTAACACCCGACAGTCATCGCCACATATAATAATAATAATATAGTGGGACATTAACACACACGGTCATCTGATCCCAAACTACGCAGAGCTTGTACTATGGAAACCAGATAACTGGTAATATACTACATATAATACTTTTCTCTTGTAAATATATACTTATATATAGATAATTACACCCAGACACAAGACAAACAGACATATATAAACAAATGTTTGTCTCGGGTGGGAATCGAACCCACGACCTGTAGGCTAATTCACGTAATTAAATAAGTTCTGTTGCGGTGCAGTTGCAATTAAGTTTCGATAAAAACAACCCTTTTCGTACTCTCGTAATTTTGACAACCGCTGTCAGATACGCTCGCGTCAAGCTCGCGTCACGCGAGCGCTTTAGATTAGATATGACAGCTAAACAATTACAAGAATACCATTTTGCACTAAGACGTAAACTTAATTGCAACTGCACCGCAACTTGATCGGCGCGTCAAGAAATTACGTGAATTAGGGCACTGAGGCGTGAAAAGCAAATATCTTACCGACCACGCCACCGGCCCGTCATATCTATTGTAACAGTGTAGTAGGTATAGTTATCTGGTTTTCATAACACAAGCTCTGCTTAGCTTGGGACCAGATGAACGCGTGTGTAAATATTATTATTATTATATTTATCTTAAAGCCTCAGTTTGTTGCCCACAGGTATTCTACTATTCACAAACAATATTCAAACAAGCCGGTCTGTCCGTTAAGAACTCACAGTACGCGACAATAGGGTGTGGTTTCATCAACGTGTGTACAGCTATACTGATGGTGAAACTGCTGCCGAGGCATGGACGTCGTCCACTGCTGATATCTTCGATAGGTGCTGCGGCGATTATATTAGCTGTTCTTGCTGCTTGTTTGAGGTTTATTGTGAGTAATTATTTTTATACCGATCTTGTTGAAACCAGTGCAAATTTCCAAGCGTTCAAAAGATTTTTGCCCTAATAGGGAATCTACTATATAAAAATAAGTCGGGTTTTCCTTCCTGACGCTATAACTCCAGAACGCACGAACCGATTTCCACGGTTTTGCATTCGTTGGAAAGGTCTCGGGCTCCGTGAGGTTTATAGCAAAAAAAATGAAAAAAAAAATAGAATGCAAAAATTAAATTAATGAATCGAAAAATGAGTTGGTAAGCGCATAACTCGAGAACGGCTGAACCGATTTGGCTAATTGATTTTTTAGAATACTCCTTGAAGTACAAGGATGGTTCTTACGCAAAGAAAAAAAAAAACAACTTCCTCAGAAACAGCTTAACCGATTCGGTAGGTCTGAGAATCGGTCGTAATCTATTTTCGGCCCCAGTAGGTGGCACTGCTTTACCGGGCAGGACGACGTCTGCGGGGTCCGCTAGTGGTATATTAAATCCGTCAGTAAGATCATAAAAAAATTATAGACACGATTTTTTTGAAGACCTCTGTAGTCGAGTGGTGTAAGCCGTCCGATTGGGCTATACTGTACCCAGGAGGTCGCGGGTTCGATTCCCGCCCCCAGACAATCTTTGTGTAACAAGAAAGTTTTGTTTCGGTGTCTGTTTGGTTGAGGGCCTACACTCCGTGCCTCGGAGAGCACGCTAAGCCGTCGGTCCAGGTTGTTATTTCAAACATCTATGACAATCGTCAAGGGTACTCAGATGCCTAATATAATCTGACACCTGGTCTAACCATCTCTGCTACTGGTTCTCTACGGGTTTGGAAATCTGATGGCAGTCGCTGGTATAATTCTGGTAGCGAGTCGCATCAGGTTAGACTGAGAGCCGACTCCAATAGAAATGGGAAAAGGGCAAGGCAAATGAAGAAGAATGTGAGACGCTTTTTTTAAGAGTGCGCTACGTCATACAGAGGTATGAAACTTACCTAATAGTAGGGGAGTCGAAGAGGGGATTTTGGGTTTTACTCCAGCCCGTCAGATTAAGAGATAAGGCACACCTTGCGCTCTGTTGAAAAAGTTGTAGAAAAGCGCATGGCTATTTCAGATTAAAGAAAATATTTTTCTCTGTTCCAGGATGTGGTATCATGGATGCCATATATGTGCATGATTGCGGTGCTGTCGTACGTTCTAGTCTACGGGTTCGGACTCGGGCCGATACCATATTTTATTGCCTCCGGTAAGTTTACAAGCGATGTCCTAGAGCAGCGGTGGAGCAGCGGTGGAGCAGCGGTATTGGCCTCGCCTTTGAAATATAAGGTCGCGGGTTCGATTCCCGGTCGTGCCCACACCTCTTAGTGTGAATTGTTTATGATATCGGTGAAGGAAAACATCGTGAGGAAACCGGCATGGCTAAGATCTAATCATTCGAGGACATGTGACATCTTCCTACCCGTACTTGGCCAGTGTGTGTGTGGATTAAGGCATAAACTCTCTCAACTCGTAAGATAGTTTAGACAAGACCCGTGCCCGGCATGCGGCAGTGGGACTCTAAAAAAGGGTTGAAGTGATGTCTTAGGATTAAATCCCTCTCACATTTGACGGGCCGGTGGCGTGGTCGGTAAGATACTTGCTTTTCACGCCGCAGGTCGTGGGTTCGATTCCCACCCGAGACAAACATTTGTTTGAATATGTCTGTTTGTCTTGTGTCTGGGTGTAATTATCTATATTTAAGTACCTATATATTACAAAAGAAAAGTATTATATGTAGTATATGACCAGTTATCTGGTTTCCATAGTACAAGCTCGGCTTAGTTTGGGATCAGATGGCCTTGTGTGTTAATGTCCCACTATATTATTATTATTATTATTTATAATTGTAATGGTAAAAAAAACTAGAAGAGAGAATGGGAAAGAATATTTTTCTTTAGATAATAATTTCTCCTAGTTTGCTTCATTGTAAGCCGCGTAAAAAAATATATTCTATTACGCGGCTTACAATATAATAATTGCTCGTAATATACTCGCTTCATAAACGTCTTTTAAGCTTGTTGTTGTTATAATAGGTTAATGATTCGTTTGTCTTAGTCTGTCATTTTTATAAAAGTCTAATCTTATAATAGTTAAAATTGATCTATAATAAGTTTTTCTTTGTCTGACATCTTGACATTTATACTAGTAAGAAAGAGACAAAGTCCATTTTAACTAAAAGAGTTTCATAAGATTTTTATTTATAAGTCCTAAAGCCTCCATAGTTAAATGGATTTTGTCTCTTTCGTACCAGTATACATGTCAAGATGTCAGACAAAAACAAACTAATTATAAATCTAAAGAGTTTACGAAGAAGATGGTTAATAGTATTTTCTTAAATTTTCACGAATATCACACATAAAAAAATTATAATGATAAAAAAATAGTTGTATTTTAATAGAGATTAATATTGTACAAACTGAACCGGAAAGGCTAATATTTGAAACCAGATATTCTTCAGATCATTACTATGGATAGACCGTTTAACTCGCGTATCGCCTATCGCTGATGCCAGCTCGCTATCGCCTATGATTCAGACTCCTCAAGCTGCACAGACAGTGATGATGATTCAAGCGATATGGATATTAGTGACGAATAGTCTAACATTACTTTTATCTGTGGCTAAATAGTTCTTTACGAGATTTAATTAATGTTTTATGACTTTGTACCTCAGATGGCGATACGCGAGTTAAACGGTCGGCCTATAATGACTTCGTGAAGTCAGAAATTAATTTGCATTACATGTTGTAAAGATTTTTGATTTGCTAAATTTTTACATTAATTTCGCGTCGCGCAACCGTGCAAATAAAAGATGTGACAAGTGAATGACAGTTTGCGGTCTCTTCAAAAGTTAGGGCTGTCCAAAAAAATAATTTAAAGTAATTTTATTCTAAATGATTTATAAAAATTTAACATCACAATACGCCTACGGCATATGGCTCAAATGATGTAGAGTTCACCTGGTATATTGTTAACAGAGATGTTCGAAGTGGGTCCACGTCCAGCGGGAATGGCTTGGGGCTCGTTAGCCAACTGGGGAGGGAACTTCCTCGTCGGCATGTCCTTCCCCTCGATGAGAGAAGCCATCGGTCCCTACTCCTTCCTTGTCTTCTCAGCTGTTACTGCCGCGCTCTTTGTCTTCCAGAAGTAAGTATTACTCTTCTATCTTCTAGAAAGAATAGTAGTGTGCTTTGTTGTGGCTATTTACTTCCTCAGTGGTGCTCTTCTTCACTGGTGAGCATGTTCGCTTAACAACCGGTCCCGGGTTCGGTCGAGCAAAAACATTTTTCTAATATACTTAGTGAAATCTTAGAATCTTAGTTGCAGTTCGAAGTTTGGAATTGTGCCCGATTGAGAGCAATAAGCTCGCCCCTATTACGTCTGGGACTTAAACAGAGCTGGCGGAAAGTGGTTAATGTTCACCTCTGCCTACACCTTCGGGTAATGCAGGCGTGGTGCTATGCTATTTATTTCCCAATAATTTGCCAAACAACACAATTGTGTTCCGACAAATTGTTGATACATAAAACTGCTGAACCAATTCAGATTAAATTAAAATAAAATTTTAAAACTACTTTGCCGATAAGGCCAATATAAGCTGACCTTTCGTTACACGGAAATCCTATACAATGCTAGACCAGCTTATACTGTAAATGTATAGCTAGATTAGCTGACCCGGCAGACTTCGTACTGCCTCAATCGACTGCTGTTTTTAGGTTGTTCCCGGCAATTATTCGAAGTTTCTCACCTTTTAAACCTTCCCTAGACCTCCACGAACATTTCAAGACCATTTTAAGATAATCCGTTCAGCCGTTTAGCGAGACTAATGAACAGCAATTGATTTATATATATATAGATGTGTAGCCGTGTGTACTTTAAGGAGATATCAATTGTGATGTGTTTTTTTAGGTTATACTTCCCGGAAACAAGAGGCAAGACCCCATTGCAAGTGGCAGAGCTCTGCGGCAATGGGTTTCAATCTCGTCCTTTACAGAACAACAACCTCTCCAGAGTATGACACTCTTTTTAACCAAAAGCACATGTTATGCTCAAGCTGGCGTTAAATTATGTCTATGGAAATGTAAGGCTTGGGCTACAATCATATGGAATCTCCCGGATCCGAGACCCGAACTGTCATGTAGTCCCGGGACTTGGCCGTGTTCGAATTCCGAGTCTTCACGGTGCCGCTGTTGATCCTGGTGCACAGTAATAGTGATGCCGAAATTGCGGTGATGGGTTAAATCCTAATGCAGGTTTAAACTCCTTAACTAATCAACTAAGAGTATTATAGCGTGTGGATGTCCTCCAGCATCTATAAATCAGTAATTTGTGCCCCCGGCGTATGGACTAGCGAGCCACAGACTATGGGTAGGTTGTTTTATTTATGGCTCGGTTTTAGACCATTTGCCAATAACAAAGTTAGGGAAACTATGGGTAGGCTTTATGGTGTTTTATTTATAAGTCCATCTACGTTTTTTACACTTTGCTGCCAAAGAATTTTATGTATTGCGCATAGTATTATTCTAAAACATTGTTTAGTTAATGTCTGATTGGTGATCTTAATTCAGTGCGTTTGCACTGTTTCTCTCTATTTAGTTATACCTGAGCGACAGGGAACATGCAACATGTTTTCTTGCGCCGCTTCATCAGAGTGAAACAGAGATAGGTAAATTCCTTATAACAAGTATAGACAATTAATTGCTGCGCTTGCTTCGAAATAAGATTGTCTCTATAGTATTTTCTTAAATTTACGCTAATATCGCGCATTTAAATAGAACTGCTTTATAACGGATTTTATCGCGGTTTATTTTAGGTTTTATATCCCCACGTTTTACAGCCTTTGCAGATAAAGTTGACTTTATTTAAATCCAATCAGAATTCAAGACACATTGTAAACTCAGTTTGCTTAAAACTGAACTCAACTTAAATAATATAATGTTTGTAGTTAGTCGACAATAATTGTTATTAATGAGTTGGGACGTTAAATACCTCAGTCCCCCCGTGAAAAAAATTTTTACTCCGCCTACACTTTCGGGTTATGCAGGCGTGAGCGCTATGTGTTTATAAAGACAAATCAAATTTGGTTTCGCGTCTCAGCTTATTATCAGGTAGTTTATACTAATTAATATTTTAGGTCTGGTTTATCACTAATTCTTGCTCAAACGTCCATTAGTATAATAAGCTCAATTATCAATAAGTTTTATCAAATAAAAATGGAGACCACACTTTTAACAACAATTTGAAGCTCTCCTCTTTATTCTCTGTGGGTAGGATCTCTCTTTCAATCATACTTGAAAGAAAAGAGAGGTAATGACCACAATCTGAGATGGAGATACGTAGAATATATAGGTATATGACTCAAGGTGTTGTTCAAAGTATGGCTCCCAATTTTACATACTTAGTGCGGTCACAGTGTAAGAAAACTCTTACAGTGGTCCAAAGCAATTTAAATTCGCGTGAAATGCCGCTTTCATTTAGACTGTTAACGCACCATGATTGTACCGGATGCGGCTGGCTGTACTTCAATTTTTATATGAAACCGCATGATATCAATGCACTGGGACAGTACACTGAATATACTAAGGTCTACTGCATGCGGCCTGACCATATTTCGGTCAGCAGTGCGTTCAGACTCTTTGACAATACTTCATACATCAGGGTAATGACACTTTCTTTATTTAACTCCTGACGAAATAGAGGGGTGTTGCAACAAAAATTAGTCAACTCTCAATAGTATCCATCATTAGTACAATGTATGGCTACTCGGTACCTAACCCAACCGGCTGGACGACTGTAAGAGTTTTAGACTGTGGTACTATCATAATTGTAAGCTCCGTTCTGATTCACGCTTTGCGTGCAAATTAGGTTTAAATAAAATAGTAAACTCTATTCGACTTACCAAAAAAGACATAGTTTTTTTATTAATGTAAATTTACGTTTATTTTGGTGTGTCCAAAAAAATATCTCACGCGTTTTTTTAATTCGTTTGTGTGTGTATGTGTGTGTGTGTGTGTGTGTAATATGTTATTTATTTGACTAACTTCCATGTAACTGGCAGCAACCGACCAGATACCTATAGACACCGCATAACTTTGCACTCGCGCTCGCCTAATTCATGTCTTACCATATCTCTACATATTGGCCGATCACAAGCTAATTTTGATTGGTTCGTTCAAGGACAAGAATTTGAACTTTTGACGATTGCAGTGGCGTCTAGTAGCTATCTAATCAGTGCTGGCAGCAAACCAAATTATGGCATAGTTAGAAAATAATGTAAATGTTGTTTATTATTGTGGTTATGTGTTTTATGTGTTTCCCATTTTTGTTTTTTTGGATTTAAAAAGATTTCTTTTTATGATTGTAATTTTTAAGTTACTCAACAGAATATGTTTTTAATTTAAATTGGTTTAAAGTAGCATAGAATGCACATTTTATACTGAATACTAATTTTTAAGTTTGTATAAGGGATTATAATGTTGCACCTTAGCAAAGCAAAGGGCGTCCGTGTATAAGTAATAATAATATAATATTTTTGAGTAAGTTTCAGATAACCGTTGTATATGTTGCCTACTTGTGAATGAGACTTAGTAAAATCCTTATTTATAGGCCGACCGTTTACCTCGCGTATCGCCATCTGAGGTACAAAGTCATAAAACATTAATTAATTTTTTTAAAGAACTATTTAACCACAGATAAAAGTAATATAAGACTATTCGTCACTAATATCCATATCGCTTGAATCATAATCACTGTCTGTGCAGCTTGAGGAGTCAGAATCTTGGCGATAGGCGATACGCGAGTTAAACGGTCGGTCTATAGGCGATAAGTACAAAATTACATATGTTACGCCAACCTATTTTAGGGTTTTGCATGAAATCTATTAAAATATTCCATCATAATTAAGTAACTGCATACATATCGACGGTTTTCTGTTGCAGCTGTGAACAAGTTCTCTGTCTGGGTGTCCTCGATGATCAGTGACATAATTGTTTGACAGGAGTCTATGACATAACCCGCGCAAATAAAGAAACGAATTTAAAATGGCGGCATGGCATAAACTTGTAATGACAGTTTGGACCGTCAGCAAAACAAGGTAGTCAGATAGACGATATTTTTTAGTATACTTTAGTTGTTTTAAGATGAATAAGCAAGATATTTACTTGTTTAAAAATACCAATCAAACGCTAACTAGGCTCAAAAACGGGCGGTTCCGCACTTTATGAGAACTTATAAAACCTAATGCCTATTTTTTTAATTCTGAAATAGACTTGCGCTTGCTTACAACTTGCCTGATGTTAAGCAATGATGCAGTCTATGATGGGACGCGCTCACCCAATATACCAATACACTTGCGATAACGAATGATTTTCGGTTAGAGGTGGCAGTGGAATGAGGTTCCATATGGTTAGAAACCATAAAGGAGCATCAATCCTGACCCACCTTTTTAAATGGTGTCACTAGACACCGCGCTGGAACACTCCAAAGCCACTTGATAGTGCGGGTGGTCACTAATCAATAAATTTATTTATTTTATTTATTACTCTTAGGAGGGCTAACAGACACATAACATTTTATAGTAAGCAAATTTGGTTAACAATTTAGCTAATTACAAGCCCACACAGATTACTAATAAAAAGCAATCAAAAGAAGAAAAAAGTAAAAGTTTTTTAAAAGAAAAGAAAAAAAATTAAGCTTAATAGTTTTCTGTTTCAATTTTATCTATTAGTTCACGTTCTATCAATTCCGAATGAAAAATTTAGAAGTAGTTTGATGTAGTTTTACAACTTAAGGATCGCAGTTTGGAAACTGGCTTAGAGCTTAGGGCATACATAATAATAATACTGAAAAAAATATTAAAAAAAACAGTATTTTTTTGTTCTGTATGTACTGACGTGTGTGACTAAGGACAGCGATATCATGTGAGTAAGAGGGAATGATTAGTGCCGCCATTTATGATTATTTTCATTATTCGCGCGGTTTATACCACTATAGAGTTACTAGTACATATTGAAGGCAAAGTTGAACTTGTCAGATTGTCAGATCGTTTTGTGACAGAGAACCTTTAGGACTGTAATAGGATTTTGTACTTGGCACAAAATAATATGTTATATGAAACTTTAAGTAAAATCCGCCACATTTTTTTATAATTTATAACGAGTGACTAAACTATACTCTGACCGAAAGACAAAATTATCATGGTACTTTAGATACCAAAACTGCAGATAAAAAGATTTGTTGTATAAAAAATATTTAGATTGTTATAAGGACAGAGAATGGATACCACTTTAGTGCATAATTTGCTTTTTTTTATCATAGCACAGATAATATAATACTATACATCATAGTAAATAAATTGGTTTTGTTCCAGAATTAAATTAGTATGAGTTAAAATATAAAATTAGTTTGTAAGCGTTTTGCGCATTATATTGTGCCTTTTTTACATTAAAACATTGAAGTACCATTTATTGTCTGTTTTTATTTATAAATTATTGACTTACATATGCAAAGGGAACCAAAGCTACCTACCCCTTCATGTTTAGCGTGTAATCACCTACTTCTTTTTCTTTAAAACTACGCAACGGATTTTGATGCGGTTTTTTTAATAGATAGAGTGATTCCAGAGGAAGGTTTATAAGTATAACACATTGCACCCGTGCGAAGCTGGGGCGGGTCGCTAGTATAGAGAGATTAAGTAAACACAAAACTTTGTAGCAGAATCACGTGGTGTAACATTATTTATGGAATTAGATAATTTGACACTCAATGTATGGAAAATCTGCCAAAACGTTATTTAAATATTACTCAGATTAACCTTTTAACCGCTCGTGTTGCATACATGCGACAAATTATACCGAAATAAAATTATATACAGCTCAATAAGCTGAAACTTTCTATTTTTATTATTATGGAAAGAGCTTCCCTCTCCTATAACACTTTTGCTGTGCCCACCACCACCTATGCATCTACATAATTATGTTAGCCCTTCTAATAAAAAAATAAATAAAAAAACAAAACAATAAAATTATTGAGTATTAAATGTGTTTGTAACCCAGCGCTCGTGTTGCATTTATGCGTCAAATACGTGCTTTGTTTTGGAACGAAGTTCCTTATCGCGCGTTGTGAAAGGGGGCTAGACGGAAAAAATTCTTACGAAAAGTTGTCACGACACTTTTTACTATAGTAAGCTATTGTAAGCTGTGCGGCGTGCGCATATTTCTCTGTCTGTCTGTCTTTACGAAAATTGAGCCTACTGATTAAGTTTATATAACATTATATTTGTTAATAAAAAAAAAATTATAACTTAAAAAAAATAAAATTTTGTTACAATTCCTTCACTAAGTAATCGAAAGGAACTTCGTTCCATCCGGATGTCCCTTGACACCTCTCAAGTTTTTTTTGTGCCATTTTCATCCATTGCCCCTACCTATTCATTGAAGGTATATTATCCACTTTACCGATTCGAAATTTTTTGGGTATACGACCATTAATAATTGACGGAAAGGTTTAAAGTTTAAAATTATCTAGCTATTGAACCATCTTAGTATTTAGTATTCCTGATCCATTAAATAAAACACATACAAAATATAACAAAAAAATAAAATAAGTTTATTTAAAAAAAATACAAAGATTATGTGATCATAACTTTTATACGGTTAAAAATAAAATATAACAAAAATATGCAGAGTATGTTACTTGTTATAAAACTTGAATAGATACTAACCCCCGTATTCATAAACTTCTTACAAGCTCATTATAGCTAAAATAGGGTCAGATTAGTTTGTCTTCGTCTGTCATCTTGACATTAATACTATAGGCCGACCGTTTAACTCGCGTATCGCCATCTGTAGGCTAATTCACGTAATTTCTTGACGCACCGATAAAGTTGCGGTGCAGTTGCAGTCACGTTGCAATTAAGTTTACGTCTTGGTGCAAAATGGTATTCTTGTGATTGTCATTTAAATAACATACACACTGAAGCGCTCGCGTGACGCGAACTTGACGCCAGCGTATCTGACAGTGTTTGTCAGAATTACGAGAATACCAAAAGGGCTGTTTTGATCGAAACTTAACGTCAACTGCACTGCAACTGAACTTATTTAGTTACGTGAATTAGCCCACTGAAGGTACAAAGTCATAAAACATTAATTAAATCTCTTATAGAAATATTTAACCACAGATAAAAGTAATGCAAGACTTCGTCACTAATATCCATATCGCTTGAATCATCATCACTGTCGATGCAGCTTGAGGAGTCAGAATCTTGGCGATAGGCGATACGCGAGTTAAACGGTCGGCCTATAGTAAGAAAGAGACAAAGTTCATTTCAACTAAAGAGGCTTAGAAGATTTTTACGAATAAGACCATATATGAATATAAAAAAATAACCTTTACTTGAGGTATCATAGGAATATGAAGTTGCAAAGCCGGTTGGTTTACTTATGCCCAGAGACTAGAGCTTAAACTTATACCTAAGACTGTTTTAACCAGTCTAGTGGCCCTATTACGAATTCTTGCTTTAAATAGAGTATAGGTAGGTACCTAAGCATTTTTGTATAAACTATATTAGTTATGTACTTACTTGATTTTATACAGCAATAATAGATATCTGCCTGGTCTTAGAAATAAAAGGTCGCGGGTTCGGTTCCCAGTCGTCCCCATACATCTTTGTGTGAATTGTGACATCGACGCTGTTCAATATCGGTGAAGGAAAATATCGTGAGGAAACCGGCATGTCTAAGAATTAATCATTTTAGAACATGTGACATTCACCAGCCCGCACTAGGCCAGCGTGTGTTAAAACCTAAACTTTTTCAACTTGTAAGATAGTTAAGGGAAGACCCGTGCCCAGCAGTGGGACACTAAAAATGAATAGTTTGAAGTGAATAGTTAAGTTAACTTAAACTGTATGGTATTAGCACACATCGTAAACTCATAACAAGGGCCTAGAAAAATGGCTGTTAGACTATAAAATAATAAAAAAGCGTAATCATAAATTGTTAGGTAAGTACTTATGTGACAAAAAACACATAAAAAAATTGGTTGCCTGTAAATTCGGTATACGGGCGAAAGTTTTACGTGACAACGACTTTGAGTGGTAAAATAATTTTAATGTGAATATTCATTCGTATAGTAGGAAGAAGGATGAAACATAGTTGAGTGGGAGAGAGACGCAAGGCATTCGGCGGGCCTCTCTCTCGTTCGGTGACTCATCGTAACGTTACCGAGCGTTACACTTTTTCATAAGTGCCTCCCAGCCGCAACCTAATTTAAGACGTTGTCACGTCAAAATCTTTTTAAGGCCACAATCATATACATAACAAACCTAGTTGCAGACACAAATAGGTAAAACTTAACAGTTTAAATTAAATCGTGTATTAGGACTGTCGCATACGATCCTCCGACCGCAGACTGGAAGCTGAATAACAATCTGTTCATACGGAAATGTATTCTATAAGGAAACTGTTTTGGGATTGTAGAATTCGGCTAGAAAACTAATTCTGCTTTTGTTACTTGATTTGGAATTGAAAATTTAGTTAGTTTGTATAGAAACGTTAGGTATTTAACAGTATTCTAAAATAACACACTCTCGAAATAAGAATACGGCGAAATGAAAAATTCTACAAAACTGGACCTATGTTTTTTCTTTTTTTACGAATGACCTAACCCAATTAGCCGGAAGGGACTTTATTAGTTCACCGGACTTCGGTGAGCCGTTTGAAGACTGCCAAACCGGTGGACTGCTGTATGGACACAATGTCCTATTTAGCAGCATGCAGAATGATCCGAGAAAATTTCACACTGTGTGAACGAGTAACACTTGACGGCAACACGACATACAAATCAATATAAAATGACATAAGAATGTGGTTGTTTCGATTCGCCAACCAAAAATGGTTCGTTTGTAAGACTCCTTAAGTGACAAATCAACTTCTGAGGTAATCTTCTAGCGCTTTCAACTGGTCCCAGCAGACTAGCAGAAGCACGGTGTGTGGGCCAAGCCTCATGTAGTTCGCTCCAACTCCTTTGTATAGAGACAGCGGGCCCTCATAACGGACCATTTTGATGAAACAGTCGATCATACCTTTGTAGAGCTTGCCACGGCTTTGTGCATCAAGAGCTGTAATTAAGAATAATCAGTGCTATAAAAATACTTGGCATATTATCTAGTATTCTACCAGTAGTAGAGAAAGCAAAAAGTTTCAATGTCAAAAGTGTTTCGTTTGTAATGGCTATTCTCATCAAGGAATTTATTGAGAGGCGAAATTCTAATATTTAATTCAAGGTACCGTATGTATTCATAAACGTATTATAAGCTCATTATAATTAAAATAGGTTTATAATTCGTTTGTTTTTGTCTATTATCTTGACATTTATTCTAGTAAGAAAGAGAAAGTCCTAAAATGGACTAGTCTTATAACATTTTTATGAATAAGGCCAAGGTTAATCTGTAAGTTTTTTTTAACACAGTAATTAGCGAATATTGTTGATTTATCTATCCCTACTAATATTATGAATGCGAATGTAACTCTGTCTGTACGTCGCGCTTTACGCCAAAACAATACTTAACAATTCTTAGATACATTTTTTTTTAAGTATAAACTTACGTTGGTTACAAAGTCTTGTAGCAACCACATCAAATGGATTTAGACACAGCGTCATCACCAGCCCGCCTAAATTAGCACCAACGAATGACAACATTAGTGGTCTGTCTTCAAACAAGTGGCGACTCCGCAGCCAGTCCTTCGCGTAAGTGAAGCTTAATATTTGTGATGCACTACCAGCCATACCGCGCGGGATTTGCGGCCATACACCGCGGAATAGACCTGAAATAATAGCTTTTTTTATATAAACCTTATAACCATTATATAACCATATCTACATTTTGTTTTTTTTCGAACTTTCGTTATCTGTGTGCTCGCATCGCTTAGCTGTGAGTTATTGTCTAGGAGCTCAGTGCCATCTGCTGGACACTTATGGGCCACAAATATAATAAACACGAAGGGTCGTAGGTACTTTCAATTAAAATGTCCGCTATAAGTTTCTGATGCTGGGTAAGCAAACTATCCAATGTTGAAAGGTAGAACAAAGGATTGTTAACAAAGAATACCTACCTAACTGCCCTATGGTGCAGTAGTTACGGTGTACGCATAATAGAGATGACGACAAGGTAATAAAAATGGTATTTTAAGTAGTCCGTCAGTAAAATTATTAAAAAAAATATAATTTTTTAAACAGACAAGGAGTTGTAAACAACTGATATTCGCCTGAATCTGGTTTCTTTTCTTTTTTTTTACATTAACACACACGGTAATCTGATCCCAAACTAAGCAGAGCTTGTACTATGGAAACCAGATAACTGGTAATATACTACAATACTTTTTTTTGTACACCCAGACACAAGACAAACAGACTTATATAAACAAATGTTTGTCTCGGGTGGGAATCGAACCCACGACCTGCAGCGTGTAAAGCAAGCATCTTACCGATCGCGCCACCGGCCCGGCCCGTTGTTCTGTGTACTATGTATAGACTGTTAATTCGCTTCACTTTTTTTATTGACGCGTATTTTTTCCATTATCATTGAACTTAAACAATTAGGTATTAAGTTATCTTTATATATAAAAATCAATGTCACTTTTCGTTGTAATTTTATAACTCAAAAACGGGCTTACCTATTCAAACCAAATGTATAGGCATTGTTCGGACTATTTAGTAGATGGTTTATGTGAAGTTTGCACAAAATCGGTTGGGCGGTTCTTTAATTATCACATTTTTTTGTAAATTGTTGAGTGGGCTGAAGCTACCCGGGTGAAGCTGGGGCGGGCCGCTAGTATATTATAAGTTATAGAGTGGGAGTGCACTACGTCATACAGAGGTATGAAACTTACCTTCTAAGTGTGACGTCATTCGAGATTTCGCTTTCGTATCGGTAATCTTATGGTCACACAAAACAAAATACCTGTCCAATACTTTTAATTTATCTATCTGACGGACATAACAAAAAAAATTGTTGTCATCCCTATTAACGCGAGGTCCCAGGTTCGATCCTGAGTCAGCCAAATGACTTTTCTAAATATACTCAGAAAATCTTAGTTGCACCTCAAGTTTGAATTGTACCCTATTACGTAAGGACCTAAACTTAGCCGGCGAAAAGTGGGTGATATTCAACTCTGCTTACACCTTCCTTTAAAGGCGTGATGATATGTCATAATAATACTTAGGTACCTGTAACCCCTTCAGTAGAATAAATATTATGTAATGCATTAAGAGTGCTTGTGTGTTTGTGTTGATGGCCCACTGCAATCGCCTTGGCTGCTTGTGACTGTAACCTGGTCTTCACCAGGTAGAATGGAGTACCAGCTATTGACCCAAGGGCTCCACCTACTCCTGCGACTCCAGCGCCCTTGATCAGTGACGAATGACCTGACGAGTCTAAGAGGATACCTCGTCTTTCTGCTATTCGGAATGACCCCAATCTGTAATGGAAATTGATACTCGTAGTTAATACAAAAAAATATAATTTAGATTACATTCTCGTGGAATTTTGTGGTATATAGATCTAATAGGTGTCAGAAAAGGGCGTACCTAAACTATATTTTTAGACAAAAATTTCATTTCTAATCATTCGAGGACATGTGACATCCACCACCCGCACTAGGTCAGCGTGTCTAGATTAAGGCCTAAACTCTTTCAACTCGTAAGATAATTGAGAGAAGATCTGTGACCAGCAGTGGGACACTGAAAAGTGGGCAGGAAATATAAAATAATAATAAAAACTTATAAAAACAAAACTTAAAAAAATAACAAAATAAAAGAACATCAACCAACATAACATAACATATAAAATTATCGTGCATAGTGTTGTAACAAAACTACTCTGAAATGACTTGACCGATTCTTATGAAATTTTAAGTGTGTATTCAGGTCTAGTATAGTATTATATTATCTGTGATTCAGGCCTAAAAGTAGACCACACCTAAATATCCATTCAAAATTCAATCGATCGACAATCGACATTCGAATGACGGCAATCGTAATTCGCCATTTCTTTCAACATATGTTGAGTTCGAAATAAATGTCTGGAGCGTGAGGATCAGGGTCCTGACTGACACAAATGGTGAGGATTAGGCTCTATAGGTTCTTTTACACTATGGAAAATTGCGTGATGGTAATGTATGCTGTTGGGGTACCTACCTATGTTAACAAATTTACTATAAGAAATAAACTTATTCTAAATTAAATATTGAACGCTTCTAACAGAATAAACTAATAAAACTTACCTAAACACATTCAAAAAGAATTGAAATCCAAGCATAGCTGGTAACCCATTCTGCAGCGCTCCGATTCCTTCAGTCCGAGCTACCACAAACAATCCATGAGGCACACTCTTATAATATCTAGCATGTTTGCCTCTTTCTTTCAACTCTCCTTGCAATTGCAACCTTGTTTTAACAACCTCTATAGGATTAGTGAACATAGTGGCGAACATAGCTGATACACCCCCCATACCCATATCAATTATATCACGGGTAAAGGCATCTTTGTCTAACTTGGAATGTGCTGTAAATTTCGACGTCATCTTCACCTGAAACAAACAGAAAGACTGATTGTCATGTGCCAAGTTTCGTTGGTCAGAATATAATTTAATATAATATAATTTAATTTAAGGCAAATTAGCACAGGTATGTTGATTTGATTTGTTGTAAGGCTCAATTCCATTTCACAGTCTAAAGACGAAAATCTTCTACCAGTGCGTCCTCCCCGTTATGATATACGGAGGACAGGACACTCACGGTAGGACTGGTCCGTAAATTCAAAGTCGCTTAGTGAGCTATGGACAGGGCTATGCTCGGAGTATCTCTGAAGGTTCGAATACGCAACGAAGTAATCCGACAGAGAACTAATGTAATCGACATAGCCCGCCGGATTAGTAAGCTGAAGTGGCAGTGGGCCGGTCATATCAGGCGCAGAACTGACAACCGCTGGGGTAAACGAGTTCTTGAGTGGAGACCACGGATTGGCAAATGTAACGTAGGTAAGTAGGACGTCCTCAGACTAAGTGGAGTGGCCTGCAAGAATTGGATAAGAAAAGCCGCGGATCGTGCTCATAGTCCAAGATCCCAGAGCGATCAGACATAACATTTATAACTGAATATAACTTTTATATAAATACTTCAATAACATATTCAAAAATCAGACATGTGAAAATAAGTAAAATTCATTTATTTTTTGGCTAGCTCTGATCCAATTTAAAATAATATTCTACATGATATATATAAAAATCAGCCATGTGAATTTAAGTAAAATAACTCTTATTTTTAGTTACCTTTTTCACCTGGTACCTGCCCAGGTGTCACTCGGCAAGTTTTCACAAGCGCATAGGTATACAAGGCGCACGAGACGCTACTGAAAACATAAGGTTTCATTTGTGTGAAAATAAGTTATGTCTGATCGCTCTGGGATCTTACTCTATCAGTGGCGTGCTTTAGGAGTCCAGCTGTGGACTAGAATAAGTTGATGATGAAAGCTCAATTCATAAGGAAGAGGCAGTGAGCGACAGCTCGATTGACACATCACGATGCAACGGCCGCCGACGTTGTTGTCTACACTTCAACCCTGTTTAGTGTCCCAATACAGGCCACGAGGCCTTCTTTAAACTAAGTACCTACCTATCTTACAAGTTCACAGTTCAGGCCTTAATTCACACAAGGCAAGTGAAGGTGGTGGATGTCGCATATCTCGAATGGTTAGTTCATAAACATACCTCCTTACGATATTTTCCTTCACCGATGTTGAGCTACGGTTAAGAGACAATTGATACAAAGATGTGTGGGCCTGCCTGGTGTGCTAACATTTTCTTGCAAGTCGTGAGATTTAATCCTAGATTGGATCAAAAGAATGGGGGCAATTAATTAATTAACTGGTGGTAGGCTTCGGCCGTGGTTAGTAACCACCCACCACACAAAGCAGCACCACCAAGCGGCCTTGCCGTGTTCCGGTGCGATGTCTGGTGACACCATGCAGAGAGGTTGGTTCAGAATTATTGCTCCTTTATGGTTTCTAACTATATCGAGTCTCATTCCACTGCCACCTTACCGCCGTAAAATCATGAGTAATCTTTCGTAATCATAAGTGAACCGGTATAATGTGCGGGCGCATCTCATCGTAGACTACATCTTTGCTTAACATCAGGCAAGTTGTAGTCAAGAGCAAGCCTATTTCAGAATAAATAGGGCCACACTGTAAGTAGCAATCTAGGTAGATACAGGTGAAAAATAAAGAAAAATGCATTTAAATTTATTGTCTTTTATTTTTCTCTAGAACTAATAAGCACGTAGGTACAACTGGAATCTTATAATATAATATATAATATAATAAACCACAGATTCTTTAAGTAGGTAATAATCTCGATAAAATCCAGATCTACTAGCTAATAATAAATTAAAAACTGACAGTAAAATATTTGCAGCAATTATACAAAAACTTATAAACGTTCAAGTTCCTTTAGGGCCAAATTCTTACAAAGCCAGATTTCCACAATGAAAGATTCTTGTAAGGCCATTAAATAATTAAAATATGTTTACTTTTAAACTTTCGCGTAGCATTATTAATATTTATATTTATCATAACGGGCAATTAAAGCGCTCACCTTTAATTTGGTTTTACGTTTGACCCGTGCAACCCGTGTCGAAACGTAATGCCAAATAAAAGGTGCGCGTTAATGATATTTTTTTCTCGGGAGTATTTTTTTTGTACATACGACTGTTAATTTTTATACAATATTTATATTTTTCACCTTTTAACTTTTTTGGACTTGTATGAGTATTTTATGACCAAAATCAGACAAATCGGTTAAGCCATTTCTATATATCGACGGCTTAGTTTTCAAACTTCGTAACTTCATTTGACCATTTTTATCAACAGAACCGACTGCATCATTGCTTAACATCGCAAGTTGCGGTCAAGCACAAGCCTTTTACAGAATATTTAAAAAATATATAAAATTTATGCGGCGCATATAATTACTTCCAAATCCAAGAAAAGATTCTATAATAAATATTTGTCTATTTGCCAAACGCGTAGTTTCGCGATGCCATATTGAGTGATGCCATGATTTTGCTCTCCAATAAATTTTGTCAAAATGGATTTACACAGTTTGAAAATCAACCATCGATATACTTAGACCCCGTATTTATAAAGGTATTTTATCTCAATAAAGCTAAAATAGGTTTATAATTCGTTTGTCTTTGTCTGTCATCTTGCCTTTTATACTAGTAAGAAAGAGACAAAGTCCATTTTAACTAAAGGGTCTTATAACATAACTAAAAAATCCCTTTAGCTATGTGCAACATACACTAACAACAACGGACAAGTGAATGAATGTGTTATTTCCGTTCTTTCACAAATTCGTCCTTTGAGGAATCAGTTTTAATTCATTTTTATGGACCTCTGGCTGAATAAAAATCGGTATTTAACAGAATAAATTAAATAAACAGACACTGAGATTGATTTTACTATACTTACTTACCAACAACATATAACAATTAACAAATAACTTCTAATAACAATAAGTAACAATAATAACAACATAATTTATTTCTCAATTCTCTTAAGTTAGTTGAGAGAAATCTCGTACCCAGCAGGATTATAGAGTTGTTACAACCAATTAGTTACACCTGCCTAATTCTTTGGCTATTTTACAGCAACATTTGTTCTTAAAAATCTAATATAACAAAATCCAAATTAGCACAAACTTGATATGTATATGCACATAAAATAATACTATATTACTACAGATGCCCCATTCCATACAAACAAACGCGTTGTTCCCATGAAGTTGTATATATCTCACTGGAGTTTGCGTCTAGAACAAATGATTGAAGACAAGAAATTTGCCTTGAAGTAAACGAGCTATACATTTGAACGACAACTTATATTTTTTGTCTCTTTCTGGTCTTTTACAATGCTAAATTGTGAAAGGGTTAAAATACATTTAGGGTGAATGAACTTGTCTTCAATAATATTTCCAAACGCAACAAAAATTTTATGGTTGACCCTAACGTGGGATATTCTTCGTGTTATTTTGTTTCATCTGCATAGACACTAGATGGCGTGCCTATCAGTAGGTTGCAAGCAACATCTATTGTATATATGTAAACTGTAGTAAGTTTACATTCTATAATATGAATATAAAATTATTTATTAATCAATTATGGAGAAGACATGAAGACATGGCACGAAATTATTAAGAAGACAAACAATACTATTAATTAAATGCTAGAAAACAAAATACAATAAAATGCTTAACTTAAGGTATTTGGTTGCGTTAATACTGAATGATACTGTATAAATAATACGGATGTAAAAAACTAACCCTCTTTTAAGCTCATTATAGCTAAAATAGGTTTATAATTAGTTTGTCTTTGTCTGTCATCTTGACATTTATATTAGTAAGAAAGAGACAAAGTCAATTTTAACTATAGAGGTTTATAAGATTTTTATGAATAAGACCGTAAAAATACAAGATAGTTGCAGCTGGTATACTCTGACCATTTTCTCAGTTGAAATTAGTATGTTTTTAAATTTTAGTAGCCTCGTGAATCAAATAAATAAACGGGTGTAAAATCTAAAACCGTAAAATGTAAAATAATAAACCGCGATAAATATAAGGAAATTGGTAAATATGAATTTCTAAGGGGAAATATTAATTTAGTTGAATGCGGAAATAGATAAAATATTTATCAGCAAATAAAGGATTTAAACAGTACGTCAAATGACATTACTGTTTAAATACTAAGAAGTCTCTATTACTACTTGTTTATTATTAACAAAGCTTACTGAGTTAATACTTATTTGAGGAGCAATTTAAATTACGCAGAGTAACTCCATCTAATTTGTTCAACAATTGTTATCAATGTAAACGAAAATGAAATTGAAATGGAACGTTTTCATAATTAACTTATTCAAACAAAAAATAATTTTTAGATGTAATCCTGGACAAACATAAATATGACGGCGCATGGGCGCGTCGTCGGTATAAACGTCATGAGAGTGACTGCTGCCAAAGTCACTGGCGAAGCGTCGTGTCAATGGAAGCGGTGCGGCCATATTGTTTGAACATCTGATCGAACAGGGGCCGTGAGCGCACCACGCCTGCGACGAATCGCTTCATATCTTTTTATAAAGTTAATTACTAGTGATAATTAATGTTAACTTTAAGGCTGTGATTAGTCTTTTAAGTGTTAGAGCATTTGTTTGGTCGCAATTACTGTTGGATGAAGAAATACATTACTTTGTACCTAGAAGACATTTTTATTGAATTCCTATCGGATGGACGCCCACGTTACGCTGAGTTCTGATGATGGAGGCCCTCCTGCTACATCAGAAGTGGGATCGGAAGAAATTCGAAATGGCACACAACCAGATATACCATACGCTGAAAAATTTTTGAGTAGCATGGAAGCTATGTTTGCTCGGATATTTGCAGCGCAACAAGCGCCGCCGGTGAGTGTAAACAAGACTCCCCTATTGAAGTTTAACCCGGATGAGGCAGATGCCGATATAGAAGGTTGGTGCAAAGTAAGCGAAATAATAGTGCAAAACTTACGTCTTGAGGGAGTCCACCTACTCACCGCTTTGACCGCTGCGCTTAGAGGACGAGCAGCTGCAAGCATCACTATGCTCAATCTCAACGATATCACATGGAGCTCCGTCAAAGAGTTTCTGCTGGCGAGATTTTCAAAACCAAAACTAGTTCAAGACTATTTCGACGAAGTGTTGCGTTTTCAAATAGGCGTTAAAGAAACTGCATCTGAAGCCGCTATTCGGCTGTGGAATCTCATTGAACGGATCCCTAAGTGTTCGATGCCTGAAGAAGTAATTGTTGGGTTTGCTATATCGGTGCTGTGCCAGAAAGACAACTTGATACGCCGTGAACTAAATGCACAAACTGTCACAAATCGAGCGCAACTATTTCGGATTCTTAATGGAATTTCGCTCAAACGGCGGTTGGATACTGAAGTTCAAGAGCATGAATCCAAACGACCTCGAACAATTGAGAAATTTTCTGGAAAGTGTCACTATTGTGGATTGACGGGACATCGAGTCGCTGAGTGCAGAAAACGACGCGATGACGTTGCATTAAGACCACAAGATGCGTCAAGCTCGTCGCGTACTACAGACAAGAAGGGAGCCATAACATGCTACGCGTGCGGACAGCCTGGACACGTCGCGACCGCATGTCCAAGCAAGAATAGAGGTGGAGCGGTGGTCAAGGAAGTCAACCAGTGCGAGCATCGCCCTGCCCGGGGCACTTTGCTGACATCGTCTGGTGAGCCAGTCTCCTTTTTATTCGATAGCGGGTCATCTTGTTCTTTGCTTAAAGAAAGCCTATGTGATAAACTTGCGGGTACTGTGCGTAAAAGTCTTGTTTATCTGAGTGGTATAGGTGGTGGTGATATCGAATGTACAACCCAAATTCATTGCGATGTGACCATTGATGAGCTTCCGTTAAATTTGCTTTTCCATGTAGTCCCTGATAGTCATATCATAGACCCGATCATAGTCGGGAGAGATATTTTTGAGAAAGGGGTATGCGTTAAGATCGGCTCCGATAAACTTAGATTCTGCGCTAAAGAGCAAAGTAATTTTTGCGACTCCAATCCAACTGCTACTAGTCCAATACTAGGTTTTGCAAATATAGACACAGATTTAGTAGGAACGGATAAACAATTATTACTGACGTTACTAGAAAAATATTTAGATTATTTTACTGAGGATATTCCTACTCGCCGAGTTACAACGGGAGAATGTGAAATCAAGTTGATAGACCCTCATAAAGTTGTGCAACGATGTCCGTATAGGTTAGCGCCAGTAGAAAAACTAATTGTGAGAGAAAAGGTTCAACAATTAATTGACGCTGGGGTTATCCGAGAGAGCTCCTCGCCCTTTGCAAGTCCAATACTACTAGTAGAGAAAAAGGATAAAACGTATAGGATGTGTGTGGACTACCGCGAACTGAATTCGAACACACAGCCTGAGCATTATCCGTTGCCTCGAATTGAAGAGCAGATAGACCAGCTCGCGGGTGCAAATCATTACTCCTCGTTAGATATGGCATCGGGGTTTCATCAAATTTTAATGCATCCTGATTCTGTGGAGAAAACAGCGTTTGTAACACCCGAAGGACAATATGAGTACCTTGCGATGCCTTTTGGGCTACGAAACGCTCCGTCAGTTTATCAGCGATGCATTACAAAAGCCTTAAATCATTTAAAAGACAAACCGCTGATTTACATGGATGATGTTTTGTGTCACTCGTCAGGGGTAACAGAAGGGTTACAGCGCTTAGACGATGTCTTAGGTGCTCTCACAAAAGCAGGATTTACATTCAACCTTCAAAAATGTAAATTTATGAAAACAAAGATAGAGTATTTGGGGTATTCCCTCCAATCTGGAGAGATAAGACCAAACCCGCGAAAAATAAAAGCGTTAGTAGATTCTCCGCAGCCAAAAACCGCTACTCAAGTCCGCCAGTTTCTCGGCCTCGCATCTTATTTTCGTAAATTCATTCCTAATTTTACGCGTATTGTAGGACCCCTGTATCCTTTGACGAAATTTAAAGGTCCAATCACTTGGACTCAAACGCATGAACAAATACGCGACACTATTATACGTGTACTAACGACAGAACCGGTGCTGACCATTTTTGACCCAGAACTACAGGTGGAATTGCACACCGATGCGAGTTCAGAAGGATACGGCGCAATTCTCATTCAAAGAAAAGCTAACCTACCGCACGTAGTAGAGTATTTCAGCCGACGCACGTCAGAAGTTGAAACGCGCTACCATTCGTATGAATTGGAGACTCTCGCAGTCGTACGAGCGGTAGAACACTTCCGGCATTATCTTTACGGTCGACGATTTGTGGTCTATACAGATTGCAATTCGCTCAAAGCTTCGAAATCAAAAAAAGATCTTACTCCTCGCGTGCATCGTTGGTGGGCCTATTTACAAGCTTACGACTTCGATATTGTTTATCGTGAAGGAAGGAGAATGGAACACGCGGACTTCCTTTCGAGAAATCCACCGACTAAGGGTGATGTTACTAATACACACTCTGATAAGTCACATAAAAAGGAAGTTCAGTATGTCGAGCTTCATCAAGATTGGCTTTCAGTCGAACAGAAGCGTGACACTGAAATACAAGACCTTATTGAGAAATATAACCATAAAGAATTCCCCGATTCGGTAGCTGAAACGTATGACGTTAGGGAGGGTATTCTCTTTAGGAAAATATTTCGAAACAAAATGGTTTCTTGGTTACCAGTTGTCCCGCGGTCTCTAATATGGACGTTAATTAACCATATTCATAATGAGATACAGCATCTAGGGAAAGACAAAACATTGGACAAACTGTATGAGCAATACTGGTTCCCCGAGATGTCGAAATGCGTACGCAAATTTATTGACTCCTGTATTGTTTGCAAAGCATCAAAAGGTCCTTCGGGAGCTCAACCCGTACGGCTTCACCCGATTCCAAAAATTTCTGTGCCATGGCACACAATACATATTGATTTTACAGGTAAGCTCAGCGGCAAGAGTGATCGAAAGGAGTATTGCTCTGTGATTATAGATGGTTTTACTAAGTATGTTCTGTTAGAACATACTTCTTCTCTCGATGCCAAGAGCGCGATACACGCATTACAAAAAGCAGTTTGTCTATTTGGAGCGCCTAAACGAATTATTGCTGACCAAGGACGTTGCTATATAAGTTCCGAATTCAAGAATTTCTGCGCTGATCATAAGATAGAACTTCATTTTATAGCGACGGGTTCAAGTAGAGCTAACGGACAAGTCGAAAGGGTGATGCGGACCCTCAAAAGCTTATTGACCATTGTCGAAAATGACCGTAATAAGTCGTGGCGTGATGAATTAGGTAACATTCAATTAGCACTCAACAGCACTACATCTGCAGTAACAAAATATTCACCCACTGAACTTATGTTTGGTATTCGGGCGCAATCACTAGGTATTTCTAGGCTTAGTTCAGAGATTAGTCAACAAAATCGTTTAGACCTCGAAACAATACGTGAGAATGCGTCTGACAATATAAAAAAAGCGGCTCAAACCGAAATTAGTCGATTCAATAGTGGTCGCGCGAACGTTAAACCATTTTCAAAAGGCGAATTTGTTTTCCTTAAAAACAGCGAACGGAGTCAAACTAAACTAGATCGAAAATTTAAAGGTCCTTATATGATTACGGCGGTACTCGACAACGATAGGTACGAATTAAAGAAATTAGATGGTTCCCAACGTATGTACAAGTACGCACATGAGAATTTACGTCCAGTACCCTCAGGACACGATGGCTTGCTAGAAGTCGCGAATAGTCTTTGTAATGATTTGGCCGAGACGGCGCCAGAGGATGTAGTTGATGGGGACAACACGTTAAACTCGAATGATTGTGACTTGACCGCATGCTCGGACACAGTGTCCATTGGCTCCGGTACCGTTACGGCCGGTTCAGAAACTCTTAGCACATATTCTGATCCTGAAACATGGGTTATTCAAGGTGAAGTAGAAATTCGCGAAGAGCAATACGATCTGTAATGACAGGTATGCAATTAATTACATTGAGTTTTACATCTTTTGCATTTGTTTGCCTACGTAGTCTGGATTCGAAATTAATGTTCCGTTGTCTATCCTGGGCGAAAGACAGTGTTGCCCGAACCGAAGTCAGTGTGAGTTGGTTGAAAGGCTGCACTCGTTGAGTCCAGAGGGTCCCCGCAGTCGATCCTGGGTCGGGCTTATGTCGTCTGAGCCACACCTGTTGTATGGTTGGTTAGGGAGGCATAAGACCGGTTCAGATGGTTCATGAAGTTGATCCTGGGCGCACGGGCGTCGTCCGGGCCATACCTGTTTGGGGTTTGGTTGAAAGGACACATTCGTGCGATCCAGATGGTTCTCTCAGTTTATCCTGGGCGCACGGGCGTCGTCCGGGCCATACCTGTTTGGGGTTTGGTTGAAAGGACACATTCGTGCGATCCAGATGGTTCTCTCAGTTTATCCTGGTCGCAGGGACAATGTCGTCCGGGCCATACCTGTTTGAGGTTGGTTGGAAGGACACATTAGTGCGGTCCAGATGTGTTGCGTAAGTTGAATGGACGATGAGATGGTCCAAGTCATTTGCCCACCCATATGCATTGCGTTAACTGAATGGACAAATTGATGGTCCAAGTATTGGCAGGATGATCGAGCGGATGTTCTGGTGATCTTACGATGTTTGTTTCAGAAACATAAAAGCACAGACGCCCGAGGACGGTCGAATGTCAGTCCGGCCGTGACGGCGCATGGGCGCGTCGTCGGTATAAACGTCATGAGAGTGACTGCTGCCAAAGTCACTGGCGAAGCGTCGTGTCAATGGAAGCGGTGCGGCCATATTGTTTGAACATCTGATCGAACAGGGGCCGTGAGCGCACCACGCCTGCGACGAATCGCTTCATATCTTTTTATAAAGTTAATTACTAGTGATAATTAATGTTAACTTTAAGGCTGTGATTAGTCTTTTAAGTGTTAGAGCATTTGTTTGGTCGCAATTACTGTTGGATGAAGAAATACATTACTTTGTACCTAGAAGACATTTTTATTGAATTCCTATCGGATGGACGCCCACGTTACGCTGAGTTCTGATGATGGAGGCCCTCCTGCTACAAATATATAAATTCTTGTATATAAATATCCGAATTAATGATGACAATATTAAGTTTAAGTCGTTTTGACAGGCATAATATATGGTGACAGGCAATGAGTGTAAAATTAAATTTAACCACGTCGAAGTGCTCATGATTACAAACAACTTAACCATATACAAAAAAAACAGAGCAACTTGTTTTTTTAAATTAAACTAGGTGCACCGAGCACCCGTTGAGTCGAGTCACCTCATCTTTCCCTACTCTACATTTCATTATCTGCTTTTACTGCGCGGCACAATGTAAAATCAAAGAATTTATTTAAAAAGAATTGCTTCTAAAAAGCTTCTTTGGGAAATTTGTAAGTAATCATGAGCACTATCACGTGGTAAAGTCACGTCAACCCTTTTTTTAGTGACCCACAGCTGGGCACGGATCTTCTCTCAACTATCTTACGAGTTGAGAGAGTTTAGGCCTTAGTCCACACACGCTGGCCAAGTGCGGGTTGGTGGTTTTCACATGTCCTCGAATGATTAGTTCTTAGATATGCTGGTTTCATACACCGATAAAGTATTTTACACTAATTACTAGTCACCATATTCAAATAAAGGAATATTTTTTGAAGTTGGTTTAGATGTACATATTTAAAATTGTTTTTTTTTTATGTAGTAGGTATACATTTACCGCTTCGTTGGATTTTGTATTGACTGTCAATAGTCTCTGCTCGTGTTTGAAAAATGACTATTAATATCTAAACGGCCTCGTTTTCAAACAAAAGTGTTCTATAATTAGATCGCATGTAATTAGAAGCGAATACGTAACATCACCGACACCGTACCTTTGATAAAATACAAGGTCTAGCACTATTTGAAGGGTATTTTTAAGTACTACCTACTTCTTGTATATCTTTGATATCCGATTTCAAAAGAGGTTAGTTATTAATCTTTTAACCGCCCCGCTCCGTCAATAATTAAGCACTCGACCTCAAAATTTTACGATTCAAAAAATATACCTACAATGAATAGGTTAGTGCAATGGATGAATATGGAAATAAAAAACGCATGTTATTGTCGCATAAATAGTGACATGGCCACTCAGAGAACAAACAAATTATGCGACACGTGCAGTGAAAATGTTACTTCAGAAATATATTTTATATATTTGTTCTATTTTTTTTATAAATAAGTGTATTTTTATATTTAAAAAAAAAATCAGACATAACTCCGTTATACAAACGGACTCATATTTTTTTTTATCGAAGGTTATGCCATATTTGTCTAATTTCAATTTAAAGTTGATTTCTATTTAAAAATAAAACTAAAAAAATCTTTGGGACCAAAAATTAAAATGTCATCTTACCTATCATGCGCATTGAGTGTACTTAAAATACATTATCGTTATCAAAAGTAAAACAACATAACAACATTCGCGCCAATAATCGTAAACAAAGAATCATACATTCATGGCGTACTACATACTAACATTTATGGCGTCTTACGTATCATTTGCAAGCGATTTTGTACTAATTCTACCTTACCATAAATCACATTTTCATTTGACATTAACATTTGTTCTACTATCAACACTTTTCTGCAAATCTTTGAGCATATCCCAGAACACTAATAGGAGGACGGTATGTGGAGCTTGTCGTAGGTAAGAGGGGCCCATGCCTTTGTAAAAAGCTAAGAGTCCTTCAGTTTCTGTGATCTTCTTCGCACAATCAACTATTCCGTTGTAGAGTAGACCATTACCATGTATATCGACAGCTGAAATTTTAAATATGATATTAGGAATTGATAGTTTAGTCAAAATTTTGTAGTTAGTATGTCGCTTATTAATTACCAGAGGTCGGAGTTAAGTATAGTTTTTTGTACATGCATTGAAATGTTGATATTAATATGGATCTTTCTGGGATTTTTTATGGACAATCCCGGAGAGCGCCCCGCATTTCCGCTATTGTTCCGCGTGCAGTGGTATAAATTGTGTAAAATAAATATTATTTTAGTTGATAAATCCAGGGACCTTTTCTGCTCTTTCAAATTAATCTTGGGATTTTAAAAGAATAAAGTGGGCCACTTTGTTCTTTTAAAAAATAGGTCAAAAGCGAGTGAAACTCCACACAAAAGGTCAGTTTAACAACAAAGGAGCTTGTTTTGAGTAACTGGTAGATAGTCTCTGCCATAACTATATGTTTTTCTGTAACAGTCGATTTGCTCTGGAACTATACTCGGTTGACTTGTATTTAGTGGGCGTCAGACTTGCACAGAAGTGTTACAGATTTGTTTGAATATCTATCTTTTTATATTCTGAAAAAGGGTTGCCCTTTACTATAGCCTGCTGATGCTAAGCAATATTAAAGTCTACGATGGAACGCGCCAGTCTAGTACAGCGAATCACCGGTGAACACGAATGATTTTCGTTGAGGTGGCAGTGGAATGAGCCATATGGTTAGAAACTTTAAAGGAGCAACAATTCTGACCCACCCTCACTGCATGGTGTCACCAGACACACACCAGAACACGGCAAGGCCGCTTGGCGGTGCAGCCTTGTTTAGTGGGTGGTTATTAATCGCGCGAAGCCTACCACTAGTTTGTTGTCACCTGATTTGCACCACCCGGGGACTACATGTGGGGATTCAATTAAAAGTGTACACACACGGACGAAGGTGACTCAGCTTGCAAAAATCTATATATCTCAGAAGCTGTATTAGACAAGTTTTAATGGACCTCACCAGTACAAAATCAGTACATTTAGATAAATAATCTTAACTTTAACACAAAATCTCATTTACACTAAGAACTTTAACAAAAGTAGGGTATGGATAACACTCACCTTGATTATACAATCTAGTCATAATAACATCCATGGGGGTAAGAAAGACAGTCTTCACCATAGCACCAATATTACTTGCCACAAAAGCAGATAAATATTTAGATTGCTGAAACATATTGTTCGCATCCATCCACTCTTTTGTCCTAGAAATAAAAATGAAGAAATAAAATAAATGTTTGAAAAAACATTGCATGTAATATGTGTTTGACAATGGTTATAAAAAATGTCTTATGTCCTAACAGATTTTTAAGTGATTTAGTTTTATAGGCACGTTTCCTGTGTATAAAAAATCTAAATTCTATTAAGATATTTCTTTTAGCTGATGAACAGCTAAAAGTAATATTGCACATGCATATTTTACATTTTCAAATCAACATACTTAGTAAAATTGCAAAGTTTAGGATTGACGGTTTGCCACCTAACAGTAAAAAAGTAAAAACTGTACATATGCGTTACGTGACATGTTTGCTTAACAATCTTCATCAATATTTTTTTATCTACAAGACCAACCAAAAAATTAAAACTTAATCTTGCTTATTTTCACAACTCAACATCTTGATAAACATATTTTTACTTTTACATGGTTGAATTATAATTTTACAGTCTACTTACACAGCATAAGTAGCAATTTGCGATGCAGATCCTATAGAATTCCTCATCATCATACCATGAGCACCTCTCCACAAGCCAAACAAGCCATTCTTTCTATAAATTTTTCTCATCGCTAGCACCATGCCTGGGTGAGCGTGTTGTGTTCCCACAGCTATCTTCTCTGATGAGTATGACATCAACTGTGTTTTAACTAGTTGCAACGGACTCCCCAAGAATGCACCGCACATGCCAGAAAAACATCCCGCTACTAAACTGTTTAGGAACTTTGTGCTCTGCTTCTCATCTCTAAGAAGGCCTAAGTTATCAGCCTGTTGGTATATTCCTAACCTAAAAGGTATTTATTTATTTATTTAAAAAATAACCTCTTAATCTGCAAACATAATTAATTCTCAGTTAATAAGCTTATCAAACTGTATATTAAACTGAAATTCAATGCTGTTAGTTACTTAGAAAACATTCACACTAAAATCAAAAATTAGTTATTATTTGTACTAATATAAAGATTGCTGTATTTAATGACATGCTTTTAGCAACACAAAACAACTTACCTTACCCCATTTACAACAAGTTGGAACCACAGTGCCGGAACAAGTCCCTTTTGTAATGCACTGATCCCGTCATGTTTTACAATCGTAAACATTGCATGGGGTATGTTCCTATAGTGAACCGCATGTTGTCCTTTAGCCCTGAGCTCGCCTTGCAATTGCATACGAGTTTTGACAACGTCAAACGGGTTGCTGAAGAAACCAGCTCCGACACCCGCTATACCGCCCACAACGAAGTCCATTGTACTACGAAAGTTACGGTTTATAAATATGCTTATTTAGACTTGATTTTACTGATTATTGTCGCTTTTTACAAGTCAGCATTCAATACTGATTAAGAAATACATAGTATTAAATTTTTTAAATCATAAATTATGTTTTCAAGTGTCTAGTTTTTTAAATAACGCAGATTATAAAAATAAAGAATTTTGGCGCGTAGTTTTAAGATAAGACCGATGGTAGTAATGTGTTTCTTGAAATTTTTATGAATGCGCGTAAATGCTAAGTAAACTAATGATGTAATAAACCAGAATTACACAACTTAACACAATGATAATTTAAATAAATTCACTATATTTTTGTTATTTTCTTATAGGTTGTACATACCTTTTATAAAGTCTATATAGAAAATCACCTGGCGGCTAAAGATATATGAGCTTGCATCGTGGAATATTTTAAACTTGTTAACATTACACTACGGAAAATTAATTTATCAATATTAAAAATGATTTTACGATTTCGTAACCCATGTGTCATACTTTTAATGTCAAATGAAAGCAACGTCTAATTGTCACTAGTTGACATAATCAGCTGATGTACGTTTCGTTTCTGCAAAGAAACTTGTATTAATTTAGTTTTAATGACGTTTAGTCAGTTGCTCCTAAAGCATCCTTTTCCGTTATTTTTAAACTGATGGCTAAAAATAAAAAAACTATTAGCATTTTTAACATTTGCATCAACAAAATTGTTGTTTGTATTGTAAACAAGAAAAATATAGTGCAAATCATGCGTTAATAATGTAATATTTATTTATCAAAATTCCTAGTGAGCATAAACCTCATCATTAATATTTAGGACACGATTAAAACATGGCTGTGAAAAATGCTATGTTTATTTTTGAAGTTGCGGTGCAAAGTGTAAATTACCTGACGGAAAGCCGATTATTAATCATCAAAAGTGATTTCGCAGATATATTTTCGCTAGAACTAAAAGACCCAAAAAAAATGAACATAGTTATGCCAGAACCCTTACCGTTGCCACCAGAGCCGCCCGGAAAAAAAGGCAAGAAAAAGAAACCACCCAAGCCAAAAGGTAAAAAAGGCAAAAAGGGTGTACAAGAGCCACCACCTCCTGAACCAGAAATAATGTGTGGTCAATCTGTATTATTTGCAAGCAGCGCTGACGTCATTTATAAGACTATGGAAGAATGGCCTTTGATTTTAAGTTTGTGGAGTAAAGAAGATAATTCGGTTCTAATCGGTGCCAGTAGGATTCCATGGGACCCCATATTCTTTCAATATTTGCAAAAGATCATTAACTGCGAGGAACCTCCGTCCGTTACTCTGAAAGAAGAGTACAACGTGTTTGAAGAAGGTACACCTAAAATTATGGCAAAGGTTACAATGCAGATAAAACTTAGTTATTTGACTCATAAGGTTACTACATCGTTCCGAACTCTTTCTGAAGATCCTGCTGTTAGGAAATTCCTTTACACTGGAGTAAATTCTAAAACTACGTCTTTTGTATGCACAATGAAAACGACAGACGAAGCGTTTATAGAAAATTCAAATAAAATACCCAATAACTATGCCGTCGATGTTCCCCCTAATCTTGTAAAGCCTATCGCTTATGCCGACTTTAAAAACGCACCTTGCGCTAAAGTTTCCTTCTTTGAGGAAGGTGATATCTGCTGCATGGGTCACGTTGATAAACCACCTGATTCAATATACAAATCACCAGAGACGGTTCCTAGCATTGACTTCATAATTGATTATGTTAGAAAAATTATTGTTTCGTGCAATGATAATATGAGAATGTTAACACCACGGCCTACTATTAAACCCAGAATTAAAGCCACAGATATCGACAGACTTTGTTATTGTCGGGAGACAGCATGGCCTGAGGGTAAATTAGCTGAGAGGTTTAAAAAAGATGTGCAAAGCGGTCCGTGTCCAATGTGCATGAACGCTGGGAAAAGAGATACTAAGTCTCGCGGTGAGACATTTGATATTGCAAACATAAGGGGCCCTTGTGGTAGAGCTGACTGTAGAATAGCTCGTGACATGAGAGCGTATATCGAAAACCTAGTTGATGAGGATAACGTTGAATTTAATATCAATGATGTTATTGGTCCCTGTGGAAGCAAAGACTGTACGTTAGCTGAAAAAATTCAAGAATTTTTGCGCCACGAAGGTGTCTTTACAAAGGGACAAACACTTGACGGACTTTCAACTCAATGCGCTTGTATACAAAAAATGCAACAAGCTCTCACTACAAAGAAAGAGTGCGCGTCTATTTGTAGCAAAGAGTGTTCAGAAGCGGGTAGTGAGGACACTGTTTGTGAAGGAAAATCTTGCCCTTTTAACGGGCCGACATATGATGTATATTACTTCACAGTTGAATATGATTTTGAAAAAGGCAACCCTTCAGCATCTCCTTCGGGGTCTACCAGACCTTCCTCTGACCCTAAATCAGCATCTTCTAAATCTTCAAAAACATCTGAAGCCTCAGATACTGATAAGTCTTCCAAATATCAATTCTGTGCCCCAGATTGTCCTACCGCTAAATTGTCAGCAGATAAAATGGTTTGTTCTAAAACTACATGTTCTTTTAGCCCTATGAAAAAAAGTGCTCCCGACTCCAAGTGTCAGACCCCAATATGTCCGAGTCACGTGGAGTATCCTCCAAGCCCTGCAGATAGTAACATCGTAATAGAATTCGATGAGATACGTAATCCATGTTGCGTAAAATCATGCGATATAGCAGAAAAAGTTAAAGAGTTAATAGTAGATGGTGCAATGCATAAGAAAACTAAGAGCGAAGCCGACGAGCAAGACAACTGTTATTGTGACTGTGTTTGTGACTTACATTTTACCAGAAAAACTACTTATTGCGCTGTCTGTGGCGGGTTTGAGAGCCTTGGAGATGACATGAAAGATCAGCCAGAATATATAAAGCCTCATCCATGTCCAGTATATCACAAGCTCTACGACAAAAAGTATATTAAAGTTAAAAGCCCATGGCCTGATGAAGAGGTTAAGGAAACTAGTAAGAAAGAATCTGGTACTTCGAAGGCTACAAAAGGTTCATTTAAGATCGGAGCTTCTATGGCGGAAAGAAAACAGGGTTCAGCAAGAGCTTCTAGCAGATTAGTTCCTGCAAAAAAAGAAAAGAAAGTGAAGGCGGAAAGTGCAGAGAAAAAACAAAAAGAAGGAAAGGAAAGCAAGAAGAAAAAGATCGGTAAATTCACCGCCAACGTTGAACAAGATGGTATGTAGGAGGTGCCTTTAGCATTTATGAACAATTATGAACTGTCAATTGTGCTTAATTAAATTATACATTCTACAGCTTCAGCTCCAGTAGTTGAGAAGAAACCTGAATCCAAATACCCATACCCGCCTGTACCTAAGCATATGGGATGGAACTGGACAGCTGAGGATATACCGGGATTGAAAGTAAGTTCCTATGAGTTAGGAACATCGTAAATTAATTGCAAAAGGTCTCTTTATATACTTCCAACATAATTTACGGGGTTTCAAACCAATTTGGACGGAAAGTGTGTACTTTTAAGTCTTCGCGTTGCCTCAATGCTTGTGACTGTGGTCGGTGTAAACCGATCAAAACTCAGAGGTATAAGAAACAGTATTTGGAGAAAAGTGTGGTGTTTGTAACATCTGTAAATAACCTATAAGTAACTACTGCTAGAATAATGATGGTAAGTATTTTTTCCCAATTTGTTTTATATAAATACCATTTGAAATCAAAATAACACCTACAAAATTATGCACTCATATTCTATTTTAAATTTTCAGATAAATACGAATGCCTCCTAAGGTGCCTACAAATCAAACCTGAAACAACAAGCATTGTACCTTTTTTTTTTGTTTTATTTTTACTGTATCTTTCTGTTTCTACTGTACCTATTACTACTGTTTCCTAATAAATTGATTTTACTTTTATTTATTTTTTGTCCAATGATCACACAATCACATTAAGTTTTGCCTGAGTTTAACAAAAAAAAAATTGAATTCTTCTTTAAATGGCATCATAATACTTTAATACCTAATTATTTTTAAAATTTCAGCCTCGTCCGCAGTGGAAACCTGGTGCAGCTAGTAAAATATTAGTCCGAAGATATAGATCGCTACGGGGAGATGGTTTGGACTCAGCTCTGAAAAAGAAACGAGCCCTTTTGAACCGCAAAAAGAAAGTAGAGATGAAACCAACGCTGATCGTTACGAAAAAAAAATATGGGGAATATACCGTACAAATGGAAGTTTTCAAAAAATATTCAAAAGAGCGGCTTCCATTTCAATATCCTTATGATGAAAAGCCACCACTAGTATATTCGATAGGAAAGACAGAAGAAGAACTAAATAAAATAAAGATACAACAAGACAGAAGGGAGCGTCGCGAGACACGGCGTAAGAGACGCTTTTTACAGTCTACATTCAGAGACAAATGCCAAGAAATATGTTTGAAAGCCTACAATCAAGCGTTGGGAATACTTCCCTTACCAAATCCCAACAGTCCAGATTGTCCCTGCCAAACTGGAAAAGATCCAAGACTTACACCACCAATAGACTCTTGTTCTTGTTCCGACGAAGGTTCTATATCTAGCAGTGATACCGATGGCGATGAATGGGTCATAGAATTTACTCCACCACTAGCAAGATGGGATCCTAAAGCTAAGCATCCACCCGTTCTTGTTGATGATGAAAGTCAGTACACTTATTTAGATTACAAAGTTAAACTGTTTGATAAGGCTGGTAATCCGATTCCAAGGTTTTTCAAAGGCCCCGATGGTAAGCAGGAATGCAGTGATTTAGGTGGATTTTGGGCACCAGGCAAAGTATGGGTGGAGATCAATAAGGATGGTTTTATAGGCCCGGATAACCGATGGATCCCACTTAATTTCATAGGTCCTGATGGTATGAATTATATGGCAGAGGACGGGGTTTTTACAGATAATACAGGGCAAACATTAAAGATTGGCATTGACGGCTATATCGACAAGGATGGCAAATGGACTTGGTATCCTGGTAGAAGAAGATCTAAAAATGAGAATGTAAAGTCCACAGGTACTTTAGGACAAGATCCTAAGAGAGGAGCTGCAAAACCAGATACTTCTAAAGGTAAGGGCGATGCGGAAGCTGCGCCGGCAAAGGGTAAAAGTGGTGGTGGTGGCAAAAAGTCGAAATCAGCTTCTCCTGCCGTTTCCCCTGTTTCATATAAAAGTGTAAAAATGAGTCCTGGGAAAAAGGGTAAAAATGCTTTAGTAATGAATGTTTCCGTTAATTATAATAGAAATAGATTACAACGTTTCCCTCCGTCGGAAAGCAGAGGGTACGTAGACCCTAAGAAACTGGCTAAGTACCGTGAAATTATGAATGGGCTGCAATCTTATGAAGATTTGGGTGAATTTCGGCCATTGATGAAGACAAATAGAGCCTGTAATACTGGAAAGAAGAGGCGTGCACCGATGGCAGCGTATTATAATAACGATAGGAAATCAAATGCGTCAGAAATACATGCATTTTCAGAAGTTTAGCGAGATTGTTATACATTTTCCAATTTTATCAGTAGCGAGCGACGTGCCGACTGGTTATTGTTTATTCAAACCTATTATTTTCTGATTAGTGTAAACAAATAATTTATAAATAAATTATCCATTGCTTTATTTAACCATACTTCACTAGGTACCCATTTACTTAGCCTGGCATGCGCATTTTGATGACCCTTTGCCAATGCAAATAGGAGGAAAGGCGCTGGCGCTGATGCTAAATGTAGATTTCCTTGAGCGTCGTCGGTTAGTACCAGTGGACTTCAAATAAGTGGTAGTACCTAAGTAAAAGCTAACATGTTATATAAGACTAACATGAGGAACTTTTCACTGGTGGAAATAAGATTTTCTTTAGGGTTTAATTACATCCAAATTGATGACACTAGTTTGCATTTTTAAGTGCTTAAGCTTCTTTTGGTAAATTTAGTATTGATAAAGTATTATTTATTTATGTTTGTATCGCTTCATCTTTCTTGCTCCGTGTCTAATCAACATGAAATACCTAGACCTCATCACAATTATTAATATGGAATTCGAGATTTTATTTAATCATTTCGCATATAAACTCATGGCAATATTTAAAAAGCTAAGATTTGGTGTAGCCGTACTGGATTAGATTTCTAAAATTATTTGCATTCAAATATTTTTCACAACGGGTATCCAGCTTATATAAGAAGATCTTGGTAGTGTCGCTATAAGTTTCGATTTATTTTACTAGGTATATTTAATACCTTTTTTTGGAATGTTGACATATTTGCCAAGTCAACTAGATCAATCAAAATTTAGTCAAAATTCTCGAAGAAAATTATTTTTAAAATAACTGACATTTCGGCATATAAGTAAATTAAAAGTGGGGTTTTCATTTTTAGTGTTAGCAAATTTAATAATTGACTTAATAAATTTTGTTAGTTTGTAATATGTTCAGTGTATTTTAAGCGTAACAAGGGGTAATAATAATATTAAAAATGGCTGTCTCCGAATCAACGTTCTTGTTCGAAATAAACGTCGAAGGATTAACAACTTATCTTTCACGTAAGCATTTTCACATTCAGATTCAATTTGCTGATGTATTTAGTATTAATTTGAAGGACCCCAACAAGTTTAACACACTACTCTCTAGACGAACTAAAAAGGGTGTTGGGAAAGCTGAATCCAAACGTGGCAGACAAAAGTATAAACCTCGCAAAGGAAAATCTATTCAATTCAAAAAGGATATAGACACGCTAATAGATTATATGAAAAAGTACCCCATGGAATTGACACTTTGGACGATATATCATCCCAAATACAGAGTAGGCTCGACGCACATACCCTGGAGTGGGAATTATATTGACTACTTGAAAAGAGTTCAGAAGTGTAATGATGTTATGCCTCCTCCTCCAATAACTCTTGAAGGAGATTTCAATATTTTCGACGAATATACTTCAAAACGAATGGGTTTTGTGAAATTAAAACTAAAGTTAAGTTACTTAACTGAAAAAGAAGCAACTAGACTTCAGTCTGTCGATAAATCTACATCACATATTTCTTTATATTCAGAATTAACATGTATTCCACAAAAGCCACCAAGTGTTATAGATTTAACCATAGAGCCCGGAATTATTAAGACTATCTATGGAGGAAGTAAAGGTAAAGCCAAGCGCCGTAATAAACCTAAAACTATATCACTCCAGGAGGAAAAGCATGAACCAGATACAAAGGCCCATAACGACACAGAACTAATCAATAGTGCTAACTGCGTAAGAAAGCTTCAGAGCAGTTTAGTGTCTTTGGTAAAAAGTGATACAGTTATAAACGAGAATAAACAAACAGAAATCAAGCAAATAGAAATCAATAAATCAAAATCATGTTCTATTGTTAATAAAGATCGTTTGAACATTTTAAACTATGTTTTTAACAATAGTACTGGCCGGTTTGGCAATCAAGTTTACTGTGTTGGATATTTCACAGTAGAAAATAATTTAGCAAATTCAAACGCGCCTTCTGCGAAGTCATCAGATGGTAAAAGGACTCCTGAAAAATCTGAAACACCAGAGCTCCAGGAGAGGTTCAAGTTTAAAATGTGCAGCAGTGCAATGTCATGCAGTGATAGTGTGTGCTCCGTAAGTATTCAACAGGCAGCTGAGCATCTGATCACAATCAGCAAATGTAAGGAAGTCAAGTGTGAACATAAGAAATTCAGAGAACTCCCTCCGCCACCAGATGACCGCATATTATTAGACTTACGCAATTTAAAAGAAGATTGTTGTCAAATAACTGAGAAAATTGAGGAAGTTGTTGGAGGAATGAAAGCTGGAATGCAAATGGGTGAGGACCAGTGCTATTGTGAATGCGAATGTAAATTTGGCTTTGTTAAGAGAACAACATATTGTACAATTTGCGGGGGATATGAAATTGCTGGCGAGGAACTTGCTAGAAAGCTTGCGTATGAAATGCCACACCCTTGTCCTATTTATCATAACCTAGTAGATAAAAAACCAAAACCTGTAGCTAATGTAGCCAAATCTAAATCAAAATGCAGCGAGTTCGAAAAAAAAGGGAAAAAAGGAAAAGCGAAAAAAGATGACAGATTTAAGTTCAACTATGGATATACAGGTATACGTACGTACCTATTTGGTTTTTTTTTTAACAAACTACATGCAATTTTTTTCACACAAACTACTTGATAACACCAACTTTTAATAAAAATTTATTGTAGCACCTCAAATTGGACACAGCCAGTGTACCGCTCCTTGTACAGGTACTTTAGGAAACGTTCCCAAAAAGATGGGTTGGCTATGGAATGCAGAGAATGTTCCAGGACTAAAGGTAACTATTAGAAATTTAGTTTTATATTAAAAACATACATGCTGGTTATTTTTTTTATTTTGTTTTTTTTTAGTTTCGTCCTTCATGGCGGCCTGGTGCGGCTAATAAACATGTAGTTAGAATGTTGAGAAATGCAAAGAATCCTGGTGCGGTATCTAAGAAGAGAAGAAGAGATACAGGAAAGGGAAAGAGGCCACTTAAACGTCCATTACTTATTATTCATGAGAAAGATGGTGAATACACTGTTACCATGGAAACGATGAAAACATTTACAAAACCTAGAATGCCGAATCAGCATCCCTATGAAGATAAACCTGTTTTAACTTACACGATAGGGAGGACAGATGAAGAGAACATGGAACGAAAGAAGAAAAAAGAACGAGCTCAAAGGCGCCTTGAAAGAGCTCAGCGGGCGTTTATTCAAAGCGCATTTAAGAATATGTGCAAAGATGTTTGCATGAAGACGTATCGCCAGGCGTTAGGTATTACTTCAGATGCCGAGATTCCAGACTGTCCTTGCTACCCGACAGAACCTAGGCAAGACAACTGTGATCTGAGCCACTCTTGCTCTTGTTCTGAAGATCAAAGTCTAACAGATTCCGATTATACTGATTGTGACGAGTGGATAGTAGAATTTACTCCACCAAATGCGTATTTCGACCAATCATTCAAGAGTAAAAAAGTGCAATGCACCGATCACTCGACCCAGTATACCTATTTAGATTATCGGGTCAAACTACTCGATAGGTACGGTAATCAAGTACCGAGGTTTTTCAAAGGACCCGATGGAAAACAACAATGTAGTGATTTAGGCGGATTTTACGGGCCTGACAAAAAATGGTTAGACATTAACATTGATGGGTATATTGCGCCTGATGGTAGGTGGGCGCCTCTTCAATTCATCGGACCGAATAACGAGCAAGTGGATGGTGAAGCTGGGAAGTTTCAAACGGCTGATGGTAGATGGTTAGTGGTAGGAGTCGACGGGTATGTAGATGTTCAAGGACGATGGAGATTTTACTCGAAGCCTGTAGGATCACCAAAGAAGAAACGTGTTGATAAAAAACCCAAACCACCACCTGTTGTGCAAAAAGGTGGTAAAAAACAATTGGGTCAGAAGCAAAAGGGTGGTAAACAGGCTACTGCCAAGGTTTCTGAAGCTACTTGGAGTTGTTTTGGAGACGCGTCTCCTAAACATTTGTCGAAAATGGGAATCGTGGGTCACGGTCATGACAAGAAGCTGTTACACAGTGTTCTTAAGGATATGTTGGCGCGCGGAGAAGACGTAACTTTACCGACGCCTTCGTCAGTACCCCGTTCAAGACGCAGGAAAGGTAAAGGAAAAACTTCAAGTGTAGACTTTAAAGACTCAGAATCTTACTACACAGACAGATATGAATGTAAACATCGTGCGCCATCGAGCAAGGGCGTAGTGGCTGACTATGGCCGCGGACGCAAAGCATACTTTAAGTTAACGAATTACAAGAACCATAGACCGCGTCAGAGAGTAGCTTCATTGAAAAGTCAAGGTAGAAGCGTCAGTTCGTTCCATGTACCGTGTTTTCACTCATTTATGGGTAGTGAGGCGATGAAGAAACAAAATTATGACAGACTAATGGCTCGCTACCAGGCCTCGTTGGAGAAAAAGGGTGTTGGCACTCAATCTTGACATTCGTTCGGCTGTGTTCACTGAATATTGTTTGGTGTTTAAGAATTTATTGTATTTATGGATAAATGTGTTTTGGTCTTAGTGGTATACTCTGATGTTAAGTTAAATTTTGTAACATATTTTGTAAGATTTAAGAAATATTACAAATTAAAGAAATTTAATTAAAGACATAAAATCAGTGACATTTTTATTTTAATTTAGCCATTCTCCCCGAAATCCTTTTTGCTTAGATAGGTACCTACATAATAATTAGTATGATTAAGATACAATACAGGCAATTTTTTTTTATCTTAACCAAAAATAAATACCAGTGTAACTATGTTGTATACGTCAGTGAAAAAAGAATTCTCGAGACCATATTATTATTAATTTTTTTGAAAAGTAAGTTTTTGTTTGGCTATATTTATCTTTATTTTTTACAAGATATTTTGATGATTTTGTTTTTGTTTTTTACAAGCTTAGAGAGGCAAGAGCAAATAATAAATGTTACGAAAATTGTTACAGGAGGTAGCTCAAGGTTGGAAGCCTGGTGCTATATCAAAACGACTTCTTCGCAAGCTTGTCAAAGCCAAACGTGAAACTAGGCCAGTTCAGAAAATACAGTCTTTAAAGAAATCCAAGAAACGTGTTGAGGAGAAACCTACTCTAATAATAAGTAAGAGTAAGGGAGAATATCGCGTGGAGATGCAGGTTTTGCCAGAAAACAGTGATGCCAATGTAGGGTGTAGTCCACTTGTATACAAAATTACCAATGAAGATAATGAGGAAAGGGTACAAAGGCATGCAAGGAAACGTCACCGTATTATACAGAAAGCTATTGCAAATGTCCAGAAAGATCTTCACTCTGCAGTAAATAGGCAAAATTGTGATGATAAGTGTCTTAACGCATACAAATTGGCGACAGGACAATTAGAATATGACTTTGGAAATGAGAGTCCTTGTGTTGAGAAAGACGAGGAAGTGTGCTCTTGTGAAAGTGAAGAAATTAGTTCTGAGGGTAGTTCAATGAACCTGGAATGGGAAATTCACTTTACGCCTCCTATGAAGTTCGTCTAGTACATTATTTCTGAAGCTATTAATAAAACCATATTTTTAAGCTGTTTGCGTTTTATTCTTTCTGCTTTTTTGGAGTAAATTGTTTAACATGTCCCAAATGACGAGTGAGAGGGTTGTGTGTGGTGCTATTCTTAGGTAGAGTGGTCCTAATCCTTTGTAGAGTCCGTGGAGGCCTTCTGTCTTGTATATCTTCTTCAAACAGTCCCATATACCCGTGTAGAGTATGACTCCTTGTGATGCAGATCCTGGGAATTTTAAAATGGTATTTATTAGAACTTGAATAGAAGATGATCGTGGAGTAAGCTGAATAATAATGAGGAATAGAATAGAACTTACACTAATAAATTTTTTAGCCCTAGAAGTTCACTGACAAGATCGGTAGGTAGGGAAAATGAAGATGGTGGTAGATACTTTATTTTTTGAAGGTAAAAAATTACTGAATATAATAATTGTGTTAAGCAAATTATCTACCTAGTTACCTTGATTTTATATCTGGTAGCAACACAGTTAAAATAAATTAAAAGAGAGATGGTTCATACTACGTCAGCTTTAGTTACAAGCGCATACAGTGCTATTGCAGTTACATGCAGTGTTATTGATAAGCCCAATCCACCAGATTCTACAAAATGTTACCCTGATTATAAAGCCGGGTATTCACTACGTCGAGAGGGGTCTCAACTATTACACAGATCACACCGCACACCAGGCTTGACACGAAAGACAAAGTTATCGGAGAGTTTTCAAAATATCCTTCAGATCGCAGATATCCTTTCAATCTGTGGAAAAAATGTGCAGTTCAAGCCATAACACAATATTTATTATGTTGAGGTACCAACCCTGATTGTATAAGCGTACGGTAGTGACGTCGAAGGGACAAATAGCCAGGGCTACCATCACTCCACTAATTGAGCTGGCACCAAACGCTAATCCGAGTGGCGAGTTTTCGCATATCCCATGGGACAGCAACATTTCTTTTGTTCTGAAGTGGAATTAATAACACGTATTAGAAGTTCTTGTTTCCATCTCCAAAGAGAATGACCGTTTTGTAGCATGCTGTGGTTATACTAGTTACATCATCTGAGCACCCAGAGTACACATTTTGGTCGACTGACTAAACTATTACACATTTCATTTTCTCTCGCACTAATTAAAAGAGACTAGAAAACCACCAAGCGTATGTACTTCAGATACTTACGTGGAGAAAGTGGTAAGCTGGGCAGCGCTGCCGATGGCAAGCCGCGTACAGGTGGCTGACACTCCCGCGAAGAAGCCCCTCATACCCTCAGTCTTGTAGATTGTGACGACGCCATCACACATACCTGAACGACAATAATGATCTTAATGGCCTCCAAGTAGCACTGCAGTTACTGTAATTACTCTCAACTGACTAGCGGTCGTAAGTCGCAGGAGATATTATAGTATACAAGTTCGCAAATTAAGATGCTCTCTATTCCATTCACTCGGGAGTTGGGTGGGACGGACTGTCAGATACATTCAGTGAAGGATCGGGCCAAGGACCGACAGTTGACGTGCTTTCCTAGGCACACCACAAACTTTCCTGAATCCAAACTAGTGCTGGTAAATTGGAAAAGTCTCAATACTATGTAGATTTGGTCTAGTGCGGTATTCGCACCATCGACCCTAGATGGCGAACTAATTAGGCAGTCAATGATATAAATCAGACAGATGAAAAAATAACAATAAGTAATTGACGACCTCAGGTTTTGATTAACCTAAATTCTCAGACTTGTAGAATTAATAGAAGAAAGTAAAAGAAGAGAAGTTTGGAAGAAGCAAATGGAGAAGGAGGATGTACTTAATAAAGAATACCTTTATACTTGTACTGTCTGCCCACCGCTATACTAGGATGTGCTGCGGCCTGTATCCTCGTCTTCACGACGGACGGCGGGTTCCCAGTGATACCGCTCATGATTCCACTGGCACTCGACCAAAATAACGCTTTTTCTATACTGATATCGCCATTTTTGTTTTTTGTCCAACCTTGAACTTCTGCTATGTGGTACATCCCTAGTCTGAAGATGATTTGACTTTTATCTGAGGTTCTTTTAAAACCATAAACGATTTATAACGACCAATGTTTTTTTTTTGTATAATGAGGAAGGTGATGTTGAGGCAACAAGAGTGGCGCTAATGGACTACTCCTACTCTTGTTGCCTGTTGCATGAGTGAGGATGAAAATAAATGTCGAGATGTGGTCAAAGTGTAATGTGGAAGTAGTGATTAAGGGTATGGGTGTGTAATTGTAGAGTATAGTGTTGTTAGTGTATAGAGTGATGAGTGATTGTAAGTGTATCTTAAAACTAAGAACTAAAAACGTAAAACTATGATTAAATTTTTTCCCGCTTTTTTTACGACCAATGTTTTGAAGCAAGAAATGTGAGTACCTTAAAGTGCCCCACAACACAATTGTATGAAATGACGATGACGCTGCGCTACAGCTGCTCAATGCTTATAGTAGGACACAAGCCCATTGTGCAGTCGTCATTATCAACAGCCACAGCTGGGCATAGGCTTCACCTTCAGAATGCCACAACGACTAGTTGCCGGCCGTTAGCATCCATCACCTTCCCGCAATTTTTACAGACTCATCCGTCCACGTAGTGTGACGGCTGGCCTACGCTGCGACGCGACGCCTGGTCCCGATTCGAAACTTTTTTCCTCCAGCGGTTATTGGTTCTACGAGCGATGTGCCGCCCGTTCCTTAGTAGTTGTGCCTTGATTGATAATCGAGGCATTCCTTAATTCTATTTCCGAGGTAAATTAGAGAAACAAATATCGGTGAAAATTAACTTACCTGACAGAATTCATCGTGAACCCTAACACCATGGCCGGCGCCAATCCCTTTTGCAATGCGAGGGCCCCATCGGCTCTAGCTATCACATACAAGGCATGGAAGATCCCTCGGTATCTTGTGGTTTGTTCCGCTCTGGACCTCAGCTCTCCTTGTAACTGAAGCCTGGTTTTTACCACATCCATAGGGTTTGTGAAGATGGTCGCCCCCGCACCAGCTAAGCCACCGATTACAAAGTCCATTTCGGTTACTAGAATTGAGATAGGGTTGAATGAAATTTTATTCATTTATTTTATGATTAGTTTGCAGACCGCGACCGCGGTTCCGCCTGCGCGTATGTTGGATATCGCGCTAAACCATTAACTTCTTTTGGCGCAGTCGGATAGAAAAAGAAATATTTTTCGGAAAATCAATTTGAATCTGAATTTGATTTTGAAAACTATCCTATGTCCTTCTCCAGGTCTCAAACTATCTCCATTCCAAATTTCATCCAAATCGGTTAAGTAAGCCTGAACTCGCGACAGACAAACATATTTTTATAATAATAAGGATTTTTAGATACATTTCTAAAGCAGTAGGTATTACTACTTTAGAAGTGAAGTCTGTTTTGGGATTAATAATAATAATTAATAATAATAATAATCACTTTATTACTTAAAAGGTCCATATTGATGAACAATGGGCTATTACAATGCTTAATAATTCTTCAATGACGCAGATAATTATTACCTACTTAATTTATCATTCATTATAGGTACTTAGTCGGTGAAACCCCTAACTAAAAGTTGGTAGTACCTACAACTGTGTGTTTTATCATATTTTACTAAGTAACATGCCCGTGAAAAAAACCGGTCATAAAGGAGTCGGACCCGCACATAACGGTTTCCGTTCAATTTAATAGGCATATTTTTTAATTCTGAAAAGGCGCTTTACAGCAAAATATCGACATAAAATCAATCATGCTCATCACACAAAGATTTTGTCGTGGGTGGAAAACAACCCCCGGACTTCCGTCAGCAATCAGGGTCAATAACCGTTCGTAGTCATTTCCTAGGAATAAAGTTTTCTGAATAATAAGCAATCTGCTTTTAGAATTATTAAGTAATATTACGATAACGCAGTCTCACAAGGTATTGGTTATACTACGTAAGTACTTAAATCGTAAGTGATAAGAAAAGGTGTGAACACGAATGATTAGCATAATCAGCGTCACAAAAAATAATAAAACAAAAAAACTAATATTAACTTGGGTGGGGAAAAAAAGGACGTTTCGTTGTAATGTTTCGAAAGTAAGAAGGTACTTACTGTTTAATAAATACACTTAAATATTATATCACAAGAAAGTTAAACTATTTAAATATGTGTTAAACTCTATAAAACACTACATTATTCTTAATGACTGCTCACCGTAGAGTGAGTTTTGTGAATTGAATCGTGTTATCTCTTTCGGTCGCGTGACGCGTGACATTGAAAATTGAAACACGTGTTAATCAGTGTACACAAAGCTAAATACATCTAAAATTAATCTTTATCATCATACCCTAAAGTTGGAAATCGATTGGATATGATTTGTCAGATACGCAACGAGCAGTTTGACATGTCGTGACGTCACGAATATTTTGGCGCGTTGGGGAAGTGTCGTCGATTGATATTAAGTACACACGTAGTATTTCTTCCTAATCTGTGGATGATTGTGTGTGAGTTGATCGACTCAAGAAGGTCGTGGTCGGCTAATGACTGGACTAGCAGTGTATGTATAAACCTAATAAATTATTATTAAAACAAATTAAAAATGTATCTACATTCCCGACATAGCAAGAACCATCTCAAATCATTTTAACCCCTGACAAAAACAGAGGTAATTCAATTTTTTTTTTGGCCTGTTGTGGAAGGCTACCACTAACCACAATTTTGCCAAAATTATAACAGGTACCTAGGTAGGTATTATTTGGAATTTTGACGTGTGTGTGTGTGTAGCACCACAGATAATATAATACTATGTAGCGACCTTTATAAAGCCTGTCCTATTATATATTATTATTCCTTTAACTGAACTGTGAAGGTATGTACAAGTTAGTTATTGATTTAGTAGCTACTTTTGAACGGATGAACTGTTTATAATGCAATTTCTTTATTTAAAAAGCTGAAGAGATCGAGGTGGTTTAATATTTAAACTTAAGTTATTTAAAGTATGTATATATCTACTATGTATATATCTGCAACTTTTTTATCAGGCTGTTGGGTTGCTGAAATTTTTGATGAGCTCATTCATCATTAGCTAAATCCTACTAATATTATAAACGCGAAAGTTTGTAAGAATGTATGAATGTTTGTTACTCTTTCACGCTAAAACTACTGGACAGAAGTGGATGAATTTAGCACAGATATAGATTATGGTCTGGATTAACACATAGGCTTTTTATCCCAATAAGCACCTCGCGAGCGAAGCAGTTGGCGGAAGCTAGTCACTTAAAAATACTTCTTCCTGCCCGCTAAGGTACCTTTAATAAGCTAGGGAAAACCTATGTACTTACCTAGAACTCACAGATCTGCACGCGAAGGTCACAAGGTCATTGAATTGATGACAAGTCAAGGGCAACATTTAAATGATTCATTCTTGATTTTGACCTACTATTGGGTGTATCATAATTCGGTTTAAAGATCTTTATTCTCATTACACGTCACTTACATGGGATTGTACATAAATAATACAGTAAGTAAAATATATTTAAGTTACCCGCCAACTAGAATACTTGTAGTAAGATACTAGATTTTCACGCCGCAGGTCGTGGGTTCTATCCCACCCGAGACAAACATTTGTTTAAATATGTCTGTTTGTCTTGTGTCTGGGTGTAATTATCAATATTTAAGTATATATTTACAAAAGAAAAGTATTATATGTAGTATATTACTAGTTATCTGGTTTTCATAACACAAGCTCTACTTAGCTTGGGACCAGACGACCGTGTGTGTTAATGTCCCACTATAAAAAAAAGTATTTGTCAACAAGACCTTATTAACCCCCGACCACATAATTATAATACTATACCAAGACGAAATATCTCTTTAGCAAAGAACCATTTCTTTAGCACTTTAGTTTCAGCTTATGCGCTAGGTGCCAACAAACTTGCTCACAGATTTACGGAGTACTCGCTATATTAAACCATTTTTTGGCGAGAGTTAAAAAAGAAGCAACATCATAATGCATTCTGAAGTTTCAGAACCTCTATCGATGATCTTACCGCGCTCTTGCTTGCACTTCAAGCCTTAAATGGAACGCCTCAGAGCGAGATAACGCCGCAGGTGCAGCCGGCTCCATCGAATTATAAGACGTTGTCACGTGTTTAACCCCCGACAAAAAATGTCTGTTTACATACAAATTTGTAGCCTCGCAAGGACTGAACGAATGGACCGATTTTGATGAGTTTATTTGCAAGCTAAAGTGATTGAGATGAGAAAATCGGCGTTAGGGGCATCGGTCATTTTTTTATTTATATAAGAGTTATTGTCTATTATCACTTCAACCCTTTTTAGTGTCCCACAGCTGGGCACGGGTCTTCACTCAATTATCTTAAAAGTTGAGAGAGCCTAGGCCTTAATCCACACCCGCTGGCCAAGTGTGGGTTGGTGGATATCACATGTCCTCGATGATTGGTTCTTAGACATTCCGGTTTCCTCACGATGTTTCCCCTTACCTATATTGAGCTGCGGAGATAAAACAATTCACACAAAGATGTGTGGGCACGACCGAGAATAGAACACGCGACCATTTATTTTTACAAGGCGAGGCCCGTAGTGCCCGTACTGCTGTTATTATTGTCGAAGCAAGTTATACCATAGATGACTTCTAGTTGTTATTATACTTTACATGGGTATCTAATCATCTAGCTTGCTTGTTCTTTAAAACTTAAAGGTTACTTTGTGGATAACGGTGCTGGTTGTGTAATTAACTAAAATGATTTTTAATATTAATGTTAGGTAATATTTTATTGCACAATTGTTAGTTATCCCGAAACAATAAAAAAAAAAAAAAAAAAAAAAGTTGGTTAAGAAGCGGGATTCTTAGGTATAGGTAGGTACAAGACTGACAATAATATTCTCATCATATTTTGCTTCCAACTTTTCCTATTACCTTGGCCTTCAAATCAATTATTCAGTAGAAGATAGGTGCACAGCTGTGCAATAATGGATTTGGTTTATAAACTTTAGTCACATGATAAAGAGTTCTTTGAAAAGTACCAACTTAGCTTATTTTCCCTACAAGTAAGCGGGCACGTTTTGCATGACTAGTAGAGGTACTAGTAGACAGTAAGGTTACAGAGCCCATACCACTGCCTCTGAAAGGATGGGTTGGCAGGTAAATTTGAACTCTGACAAGCCAATTTCCAAACACTGTACTTTAGAACTAACCTGTGACTTGAATAGAATTTACCTGGTAAGCGCTTTCGTACGTCCGCGGACTGAGGACAAAAATGCCGGATTTATTGTCTAGGATTTTTATACTTGGGGCTATGGTGCTAAATTTTGAGCGATGTTAGTTTTGTCTGAATGGTCTAAAATATAAAGCTTACATTTAGAAGTATGTAAATTTTGATTGTAACTTCTACATCGTCTAGATACCATACATTAAATTTTTAGCTGCCGAATTATTGGGTTGATCCGAGGAGCTCGCCTTGTTGACAGCCGACTGCCGAATGAAGGAGGTTTTCTTTGTAATAATTTTGAAGGTCCTATATAACATTGATGCAAAGAGTGATAAATTTCCGGGGTTTGCATTTGGTTCAACAAGGCGTCCCTGTTGACCGAATTAAAAGCATTTTTCCGTCGACTTTGTGGATGACTTTGATGACTTTCACACGCACTGTAAAGAAAGAGAGGTTATAATTTTTTATTTGACGCGCGTTTTCGAGTAAATACAAGTTTATTGTAACGTAGTAACACTTACGTAGTAACTATTTAGTAATCTGTGGTAACACCTAAAGATGGACAGATGATGCGGATTTGATTATTCGAAACCTGGAGTAACGAAATGGTTCTTAGATAAAAAAAAAATTAGAGGTGTTAGCACTTTAGGTAAGTAAATAATATTTTTTCCTTCATAACAGTTATTTGATTAAAATTTATGGGTTTCTTGCTCCTATTGGTGAAGCCCAAACCTAATTGCAGCTATTAACAATGTCGGAACTACAGAAACGCTATTTTTCAATACGACATAATAAAGTTCTATGATAAATGGGACTCTTAAAATTTCCCACTTTACTTAGGGATTAGTGTGAAATTTGAAACTGCGCGGTCAAGTATTTTTAAAACCTTAGAGGCAATAAAACGAAAATTGCCAAAAGTTAGTTACGACTTTGTTAATAGCTACAGTCGTATTCTAATACCTATCAAATAATCGAATCACACAAACAAATTCAATAAAGTATTCTAACAAAACATCAAAATAATAACTACCCCCACACAAAGCAGACCATTCTATTCTCCGATCAATAACATTCAATTACATTACATTTATTACTGTAATAGTTGACATCATGTGACAAACAATTTTAACTATATTTTTACGATTTGTCGCTGAAGGTCATCGGATCGATGGTAAGGATAACGACCGAAGTGATGGGTGGCTACCACCATGACACGTGGAGGGTGGGATGGTCAGTCATAATTTTTTCTACAGGCTTGATATGATAGAAGTAGAAAGTGTTCAAAGGTTCAGCGAGGTAGGCACAAGTCTACCTATACTCATGTGTACTTTGCCTTCTACCTAGAGCGACGCGACGCGCTACTGAACAACATCACTTCAATGTCGGATTTAGGAATCCCCGGGGCAACAAAAGAGTGGAGTGGGCTTCAAATTATTTTCCAAATAATATGGATTTTTTTTGCTTGCTTATCACGGCCTTTTGAGATTTTACTAATAGCCTGATTGGAGTGGATAGATCGATGATTTCTGTTAATACTTATATGTGTATTTAATCATGTATGTAAAAGTAGGTTACTTTAGGAGGCCCCAAGTCTGTAACCTTGGTTGTCCTCCCCTAAATACGGCTCTACTTGGCGCAGTATGCATACCTACTTACCTCCTCCATTTTTTTGCAACACCACCTGTGAAAAAGAAATGTTTTCCTATTAAATTGTTGTCTAATTTCAGAATTTTTCTTATTTGAAATGCCAGTAACAAAAATTAATCCAACCCACCACCTCTTTTAGTGCAACCTAGAGCAAGGAGGATCATTGACACCCTGTCTTTCACATAGAAAAATTGCCGCAGGTACAACCACGTGATTATATACTCTTTGGGTAACCAAGTGATTATATACTCTTTGTAACCTTAAAAAAGAAAAAAAATCACTTGTCAAATAATAAGTCATGAAAAATCAATATGTATTTCTAAAATTAGGGACTTAAGATAATCGCCGCTCGAAACTAGCTAAGTACCTAAGCTAAAAGTTACAACAACAAACAAAGTGAGGGCGATAAAGTAGTAAGGTTACGCGTGTTGCGTTGATGCAGCGGAGGATTACGTGTCCGGTGGTCAAGCAGGGCGGGGGTGAGGGCGGAGTTCGATACGCGCAGCGAGGTGCCGCCCAAGGTCAGCGGCGGCTGTCGGCGGGCGGGCTCGCGCGGCACCGCACGCCCTATGCTGCCCGCTCCACTCGCGCCGCTCGACCCTCACAAAACGCGCGCGCTAACTACTATTTACGCGCCGCGGAAACTGAAAACCCGGAACAGAACGGCCGAAACCAGAATGCTGGACAAAAATGTTGCCATCAAACCGACTCTATCACCTTTCCACCCACTCCCAGCAATAGGACAGAAGCTGGAGAGATCCAAAACAAAAGTGTTAATATTCGATTTAAACAAAAGTGATTCTAACACAGCTTTGGATCATTCTATCAAAGTCCATGAAGTGTTGAAGCCGTTAACTCCGATCACAATCCACCACTTTAAGAGGAAGAGTTCGATGGAACAAGAAAGAAGAAAGCCGCAGCAGTTACTCAGAGAAAATACGTACGATGTGATAGACCCTGTATACGTAAACGTAGGGAACATGAAGGAGACACTCAGGAAGGAAACGACGTTGGAGCCAAAATTAGATAACACTAAAAAGGAACCTAAAGTGTCCCCAAAAACTAGATTTAAAAAAGCAGCAATGCAAGTAGCAAAATTATCGTCGATGCCCGAAACTGGAAAATTGTTGTGTTTAAGGGAGAGACAAACTTATGAAATCTGTCGTGTAGATGAAGATAAAAGTTCGTGCAAACTTCAAAACTTGCCACAAAGTCCTGTGCACAAGCTCGACAAGTTATCTGAGATTTTCCAAAGTTTAGAAACCAATGGAAGACACAGGGACAAAATTAAAAAGGAAAACAGTTGGTTTTGATTGAAGATATTTTAGGGTAAGAGAGTGATCATTTTGTGTGTAAGTAGATTGGATTCGTAATCTTGGTCTACAATTTTTATTACAAAACAATTTTTTCTCTTACCTATTATATTGTAAAGTTTGTCGGCTAACAGATAATTAACACCTACTAAAGGTTTTAAGTGTTAACAGTATTATAAGAGTTAATATTTTGTTAAAGTTGATGTACCTACTGTATTGACTTGCTCAAAGTTACTGTGTTGTGTACGTTATCTTGATGTTTTATTAAAGTGTGAATTTTCTAATTTGCCACTTTCATTGTGCTGTAGTCTATCAAATACATACAGGTATACCTTACCTATAAATTCCCACGGTGTAAATAGAGGCGAAGCCAGGATTTGAACCAAATTCCGCCCAAATTCTATACTTGTAACATTTATAAGCCACTTTGAGACTAATGATGGATTCTAGGAGAAAATGATGATAATGGATTTCTGTTAAGTTTTTATGGATATGGCTGAAATTTTGCACACTTAAGCTTATTATTTGGATTCACAGGGATGTTTTCAATACGCGGACGAATCAATGGCAGTAGCTTGTTATCAAAAAGTTTATTCTAATACTAGCTTCCGCCCGCGGCTTTAACCGCGAAATTGATCTCACTAATCTTGTTTCTGCATACAAACTTTGGAACCCCGTTTCACCCCCTTGAGTTTTAAAAAATCCTTTCTCAGTGCACCCCTAGACCCCATAAGGAACCTATGTTGCCAAATTTGGAGTCTCCAGACCCAGCGGTTTGGGCTCTGCGTTGATATGTCAGTCAGTCAGTTTCTTCATTTATATATTTAGATTATGCTCTGAACATCACTAACGATTAGTAAGCATTAGAGTCACGATTATTGGAAACCGAGGGTAAGGCTGAAAGGTCATCAATAATGTGTAACCACTTAATATCTTCACAAGGAAAGCGCGTGACTCACCGAGTGACCTTCAAGGGCAAGTCAACAAGTATGGTTGTCTAATGAGGGTGAATTCAAACACGAATGGGAAATGGAAGGTATTGCGTAGGTACTTTCTTAAAGGTAAGTAAAATATAAAAGAAGAAACACTGACCTACTTATCAACGCTCTGCTCCATCCGCTGGGTCTAGAGATTCCAAATTTAGGACATAGGTTCCGACAGAGAACCTGAGTAATCGACATAGCTCACCGGATTAGTAAGCTGAAGTGGCAGTGGGCCGGTCATATCTGCCGCAGAACCGACAGCCGTTGGGGTAAGCGAGTTCTTGAGTGGAGACCAAGTATTGACAAACGTAGCGTAGGACGCCCTCAGACTTAGTGGAGTGACGATCTTTGCAAGGTGGCTGGTAAGAGCTGGATGAGAGTAGCCGCGGATCGTGCTCAGTGGCGTGCTTTAGGAGAGGCCTATGTCCAGCAGTGGACTAGGATAGGCTGATGATGATGATGACATAGGTTAAGTATGAGGTCTAGGGGCGTACAAAGAAAGGGTTAGAGTTTGAAACTGGTTGAACGGGGACCACGCAAGTGAAGCTGCGTTAATAACCGTACGTTGGTACTCAACTTCACCTGGTGGTCGGTGAAAATTTTCGTCGAATGGGAATTGCAGTTGGTCAACGCACAATCCAGCCTTCCAGACTTTTTTTCCACATAAGGCTTCACTATGAAACTCGCCGGGAAACGAATAGAACGTTTGATGACATGCCTTTGCCTGGTGTGTGGTTTTTGGATGAAAATATTGCCGGAGTCCTGATATAAAGCGAAAGTTGCAAGTGGATGTCAAATCTTGAGCTTTTCTATTTACAAGTATGTATTTATACCATCATATTTAGGTAGGCTGTATACGGCAAGAAAGATAAGAGGTTGATATTTAATGAATTTTGTAGGTAATACATCGAAACCACAGAGCTGCCTACCTGGAGGGTTCCATCGCAGAACAAAACACAACTAAGTACTGTACATCAGGCAACAACAGAACCAAGAAGAAATTTTTCTTTCACAACACAAAAAAACCTGAAGTGTTTTAACATAGATTTATACTCGTATTCATAAAAATCTTATAAGAGTTTAGTTAAAATGGACTTTGTCTCTTTGTCTTTTGACGAACTATGAACCTATTTTAGCTGTAATGAGCAAGACGTTTATAAATACGGGGGTTAGAGTGTAAATTGACGTTTACAGGGTTTTAATGTCTGTAGTCGAAATGTTTCGAAATCACTATCGATATTGCCCCTATCTATCTGCAAGCAATAAGCCAAAGGGATTTCCGAAGTGAAACTCAGTAATTTTGTAATAAATGCCCACCTCAAGGCAGCCTTGACTGATTGGGTACCTGCAGCACAGCATAGGGGCTAACTTACGACATTTTACCTTGGGACTGACTGATCCAGTTAGCTTGATATGAAAAACAAACACGCTTAACACAATATAACGTCACGCCTGAATTATCCGAAGGTGTAGGTAGATGTCTCCTACTTTTCGTCGACTACATTTAAGTTCCACTGGATACGTAACAGGGGGCGTAATAATGCAGTTCACCGGGCCCAATTCTAAACTTCGTGCTGCTACTGAGATTATCTAAGTATATTAGAAAAGTCTTTTTGCTGGACCCGGGAATCGAACCCGGGTCCTTGCGGTTACTAAGCGAACACTCTTGTCACTGGACCACCGAGACAGTAACGCTTACTGTTATTAAGATCTAAATCCGAGTTAAATTTTATATAGGTATATACAGGTGTAACATTTACTGGGCGTTTGCACTGCACCACAACAAAACATGATTCAAGCATAGTCTTATCTCTTTCTACTCATCTTTAAACGATAGAGATAGATAGTGTTTACAACATGTTTTCTTGTGCATGTTTCACCAGTGGAAACTAGGGGTTAGAACGGTCAGTATGGGAAAGTCTGAAACTACCAAGGAGTGTCATCGATTTTAGTTACAAGAAAAACTGCATTCAACATACATACAACATGTTTCCTAACAAGATCTTCGTATGTCTTTAAATTTCAGTATTATATTAACTGTGCTAATACTGACCGTTTCCCTGTCCCAAAACATTATTATTATTATAATATACACTTCAGTTAATTGCTTTAGGTACCTAATACTTTTGAGAACACAAATATAATACAAAAGAGTATTAACTAAGGACACCATCAAGTGACCCGTAATGTTAAAACTGTTCAAAGTTCAGTTCTCTTAGTTGTCTGTGTCAAAGTTGTAATCCAGACTGCTGCCACAGACAACTTAGAGAACCTCACCGGTTACCTACCGCTGTTAAAGATCATAAATAATTTTGAATTTAGAAAGATTTAGATTGAAAAAAGAAACGTATGAGTGGCCAGGAACGAGGGAAGGTAGAAAGGGTAAAGTTAGATTGTAGGTTGTAATAACCTTATAGTTTTATACGTAAATAAGCACTGAGTAGATTAGGTTTCAGTTTTCGCTAGTACATACGGCCCAATTACTTATCTACTAATGAACGAAAGAGCATTATCTGATACAAAACACTAAGGGATAGGTACCTACTAAAGATATAAAAACCTGTCAATGATACATACGTGAAATTAATTTAAAAGCACATTTAGGCCGTTGAAATAACAATGCGCCGTTTTCGTACAAAATAGCAAAATACTATTTCAACGCGTTATGCAAAGAATAGCCATCGACACATCGCGTGTAGGTAGATAGTGCAATTAGTTTGATACCTATCTACCTAACTAACACGGCAGTTAGAATATAGTTAGGGGACAAATTAAATTTTATAGTCACAAAAGCTTCCGCGCGCAGCTGCATCCGCGTCACCGTTTCACCCCCTTAAATTGTGAGTTTTGAAAAATCCTTTCTTAGAACACCCAAATACCTTATACATTATTATTATTATGGACATTGCTGAAAATCAGTTCTGGGGGCCGCCTCTGGTAGACACTCACAGCGTTTACTGAGCAATGTCCATTTTTAACACTGATGGGTCACACTTACCTACCTACTACTCTTTGTTTATTTTTATTTCTTCTTTCTACCTGTTTTCATTTATGTTTTTTTCTCTTTTCATGTGTTTTTTTCATTTGATTCTGTGTGTCCGGTCTCTTTTCACACGGAACTATGTGGCAAATTTGGAGTCTCTAGCCTCAGCGATTTGAGCTGTGCGTTCTTCAGTCTGTCAGTTTCATATTTTATATGTTAAAAAAAATTGAGCAGCAGTGTCATACCGCAATAGTAATAATGTTTAGATACTAAAATTGGCAACAGTAGTTACATAGGTAAGCCTTCTAACGATCTAACGATCTAACGTCGCGTCGTTTCTCTCTATCGCTTCATCGCCGGTGCTCAAAATGGGTAAAAAAAAATACCTACAATTCAACAAGTGCGTAAACTTTGAAGAAATTAACTTATACAAATTTTAATAAACACAATATTTAATTTTTATGTCTTAGTAGGTATTAAGAAATGAAGTAAGTAATTGCTAATGAAAGAAGTTTACTTTTTAAACTCATAGTACCTACCTACCTACTTACTTACGCTCCTAGTCGCGCGCGCTCTACGTATCAGCTGTGCCATCGATATGAATATACGCGGGTTACTGACCGCTATTTTTACGCCGCGTGGTTTTATGTTTTCATCGATATTATTACGTCCGAAAAGTTGCCGAGTGCCAAATAAAAAAATGTACCGGAAATGTGATCTATTGAAAAGGTTCTGATACGAACTACTTACTAAAAAATTACACATTCGTTAAAAAATATTTTTTAGTCTGAAAAATGTTTGCGCTTGTCTAGGTACAACTTACTAAGCAATATAAAATCTACGATAGGACGTGCCAGCCCAGGATACAGATTCACATTACGAATAATTTTCGAATAGAAGGTAGCAGTGGAATGGGTCTCCAAATTAGAAACCTTAGAAGAGCAACAACTCCAACCTAGCAGTGTTGTTCTGTATTGAGGGAACCGTTTTAGATAGAACCAATAGAACTGAACATTTGAGGCCATACTTATGTGACATCCAGCGTGATTTTACCAATGGTTGTTACTCACTCAATCCCATGTTAGATAAAGGCTACACATTAACCTACACATTTCCAGTATAAGCTGACCTCTCGTTGTACGGAAATTCTATACAATGTTTATACTGGAAATGTATAGCCTGATGTGTAACCGTGTGTAGTACCTAAATTACTCATTGGTTGAAATGTTGTCAAGAACTCCTTAAGTATTGTTACAAAAAAAATCAAATATTCACAAGGCAAGTAAATGTTAGTTACAAAACTCTCTAAAAGTACTTACTTTTAGAGAGTTGAGCTAATATTATTTACTTGCCTTGTAATATTTAGGTAGGTACGCTGGACTTGATGTACAGGTGGTAAACTTCACTTGCGATTGTGATCGATATTTGATGTTGAACTTGACTGAAATAATACTTAGTTGATATACCTACAGTTATGACGTCAGACACTGTCGTTGTATGGTCAATGCCACGGTATAATTATGGCAATTATCACTATTCAATGTTTTAATATAGAATTTTAAGAAAGTGTCCCCTTATGTTCCCACGGCCTTTTTTTTTACGATGGAGAATGCATGACGCATACCCCGCCTTATTTCAGAGGACGAGGCGGGGTTATGTAGGACTCGTTTAAGGCCGCAGCCACCCCTTAAGCGCAGGCCGAAGGCGACCTGCGCAGGGCCCTACCCACTAAACTCCACCGACTCCAGCATCCACGCTCGGCGGGAACACGGGATCCATAAAGACACAACCGCCAACCCGCCAGATGTTCCTACGGCCTAGTATAGTATTATACTATCTGTGCTACGGCTAAACTGCGTTAGACTAATTTTGATGAAATTAAGTAATCAAGCAGCGATGGCGCAGCGGCATCGACCTCACCTTTGATTAATTCATTCTTTATTCATTCTTTTTTTTTTTTTTCATTCCCTGATGGTGCCCACACAACTTTCATCGCCGCTGCTCAATATCTGTATAGTAAAACATAGGTAGTGACGAAACCGGCATACCTAAGAAATACACATTCGAAGACGTGTGATATCCACCAGCCCAGTTGGCTAGCGTGTGTGGATTAAGGCCTATTCTCTCAACTCTAAGATAGTTGTGAGAAGACCCGTACCCAGCAGTAATAAACTATTAGGATAATTTTACCGAATAGATAAGGGAGTTGTTTTTTGCACAATACACCACGTACGGTCGATCAAAGGTACAATATTATATCTTATTAAGATGGAAAACTCAGTACTGCTGATTAGTTATTTATTTCATTCAGTCTTCATTACATATTATCAATAACAATCTTACATCAATTGGAGTTTTTAAATAGTGATTACATATAATAGGTAGGTAGGTTCAGTACAGGGACATAGTGAGTGTAGTGTGTAGGCTCCCTAACAATAGTTAAATTATATTACAAGTGACGGTAGTTAGAGAAAATGTTGTTCTACGGCCGCCGTCATCATCGGAGCTCTTTCGCTGGATCAGTCTGCTTGCGACCACCACAGGTGCAACACGTGTCGAAACGTAAAGCCAAATTAAAGGTGAGCGCGTTAATTGCCCGTTATGATAAATATATAGATTTAAATATATATATTTAGGGTACTACAGGCTATATACAGGCTACTCTGGCTCGCAGAAAGGACATTAAGGATATAATGTATATCTTGTCTGTAACTAATAAGTACCTACCTGTTAAAAACTAAAAAAGTCTGAATTGTCTTAATTAAGCGAAGTCATATAACACGACCCCCACCGGCTTGACTATAGCAACTGGTCAATAAATCGTATTAAATTAAATATTATGTAACTCCTAAATGTTTTTAATAGCATCAAAAATGCAGTACATAATTCATAATGTTCGAAAATTGTAGGTTACCAAGAAATACTTGTCAATTAATTTGCTCCGTCTTCCCTTTTCAAATTTCCACCCTTCGCTACTCCTAATTTATTTAAAATATATAATTACATTAAATAGTTATCGAAATCTTATACTGAACACCTACTTTGAAAATGTAATATGTGCTTCATCTTACAATATTTCACATTGCAGGCATTTTATTCTGACTTTTATTCAAGTACAACAATCGAAAGACTATAATTATCATCGACCATAATACCATACTAATAGACAGTGCATAGGTCAAGCTCGCCTAACTTATACCTTACCACTATATACTGTCCGAGCAAATGATAATTTGTATTGGTTCTTTTAGATTGAATGATTCTTCAGTACCCAACTGCCAAGTTGTAGAATTCGCTGCCGGCATTTATGTTTCTCCATAGCTATAATCTACATGTGGTCAAGTCACGACTGAATTCGTATTTACTGGGTAAGTGCGTTCCTTCGTATCACATCAGGCAAGTTATGGTCAAGTGCTAGACTATTATAGAGTAGAAAAAACACCCGCCAACTTTTGACGATTACAATTTCATACAATATTATAACAAAGTCTAGTAGTTGGTGACCATAATATACTTTTTACACAGACAAATTAGCATAGAGCTAAATCCCAGTAAACATGGCGGTTCCCGCACTATTTTGTAACTTCGCTATTTCTTCTTTGAACTTAGTTATGGTCTCCTTAGCTAGATGTAACTTCTCTTTCAGTTCAGATATCTCACTTCTCACTTTTGTTTGTGCAACTACTATCTTTTGAAGAGTCTTCTCTTTCTTTTCTTCAACTAAAAAATAAAGGATAAGTAAAAATAAAAACTGGTCGAGAGCGAGTAAAACTCGCACAGTGAGGGTTAATAGAAGGAAGCTGGTAGAAAGGTTTGAGTAACTGGTAGATAGCCTCTGCCTTGACTATCTGTCGGTTTGCCACAGCCATGAGAAACTAGGTCTAAGAACTTAAATAAAACTAATATCATCTTCAAAAATTATTGTCCCCTAAAACTTGCTACTTTGTTAATGCTAAAATGGGGTAAGTATAAGTTTATATTTGTATTGGGTGTAGTAAGGGCAAATTTATATGAATATAATAATGTTGAAGAGTTAGTTTTGTTAAATGCGCTAATCTCCAGGATTACTGATCCAATTTAAAAAAGTCTTGCACTGTTAGATAGCCAATTTATAAATGGGCTATCTAACAGTGGCTGGTAAGATACTTACATTTCACACTGCTGGACATGGGTTTGATTCCTGCTCGAGACAGACTTTTTTGTGATGAACATGTCTGTTTGTTTCGTATCTGGGTTTAATTATCTATTATAAGTATACATTTCCAAAAAAAGTAGTATATGTACCGCATGATCAGTTATCTGGTTATCATAACACAAGAGCTTAGCAGGGGACCAGAGGACTGTGTGTGTTAATGTCCTAAAATATTTAACATAATATATATATTTCTTGTGTGCGTGTGTATGTGACTGAACTCCTCCTAAACAACTGGACCGATTTTGATGAAATTCTTTGTGTGTGTTCAAGGGGATCTGGGAATGGTTTAGATTCACAATTTTGCACGGTACGAAGTTCGCTGGGGCAGCTAGTACTATTATAAAACAATGTGGATGGCTTACAATCAGTATCATGTTTCCAAGAGTTATTGCTAAGAGGTTTGACACTGTTTAAAAGATGCTGCATCAGTTGTGTTGGCTCCTGGAAGACGATCTCCTCATATGACTCACTGACAAGCGCTCGTCCGACTGTTGGCTGGACACCTTCCGTTACTGGAGATTGGAAGAGCTTGAGGATGTGATATAATGTTACCTGTTAAAAATGTGTGAAACAGCAGGCAGTTATAAATTAAGAATAAAAAACATGACTGCAATGTATTGAAAAACTGCTTATTTATTATTCCTAGTGACATTTAAACAAATAATTAAAATATATTTTTGTAATGTCTTTTTAAAAATCCTTCAAGTTGATACCCAACTTAATAAATTTTATTAATAACGTAATAACAAAATATTCGAACCTAATATAGTTAAAATTGTTCAAAGTACTTACAGGTCTTTCATTGGGATCATGGAAGTATATTTTTATAACAATTTCGAACTCTCCCCAGCCTGTTTCAGTCAATTCATACGGTGGCTTCGTGATTATTCTGTTAGGGTTAGCGTAGCTCTCATGTAATTTGAAATGTACTTTTTTTATGTACACAGACATGTCTTCGTTAGTGTAGGGCTTCACGTATACAGTCCACTGGTGTGTGTGCCCATCTTCTTCTCGTTTTTTACCAAAATACCGAGCTATATTACCGTAAACTATTGGTTTTATTATCACAAGACCCTGCAAAACATTTTAAGTTGGGAAGTGACTATTGAAACATTCAACCGAAAATATAGTTGGAAAATTAATATATACTTACCTTGACTCTGCCCCCAGAGTCGGGGCCAAAGTCAGTTTGTAAGCTCATATTATCCAAATCTATTTTAGCCGACAGTTTGACTGATTTTGGTATTCTTTTAAATAAATAAATATAACCTCACTTTTTTCCTAAACCTCAAAGCAAAGTATCAGTGTCAAGCTAATTGAAAGCTATCAGTTTGACGTTGACGTTAAGGTGACGTAAAGCAATTTTGTAAAATTTTGTTATAAAATCTTTGATACTGATGGTTTTTAAGCCCATGAAAAAGAATGCACCCCATGTTCTAGTAATGATTACAAACAAGATCTATCATGGAAATTTTGTTATTCATACATAAAGAAAACACATTTTTGTTCTGTAATTATTATTTATTCTTATTTAGAAGGCAAGTGAACAATGGTCCAACAAGCTCTTACTTTCAGCATTATTACAATTGAATAACATTAAACTAACTAAATATTGCATAGGCTCTACCATATAATGAGCACAGTTCAAACGATCACAACATTCAGAATTCAATTAATGATCACACGAAGACTATGATCATACTCCATCGTTTAGGCCGTTAGTAAAAACACCAATCTACACCGAATTTTTACCGACTCGTCTCGGTGTCACATTTAATGTTGCAATTCGAAATTTTTGTGCGATCAATGTAGCTTCGTGTGACCTAAAATTTGTGGTCAGTTAATCCTGCCGTATCCGTTTCTCCAAGAAGTGGATCATTTTCTTCTTCTAGTCTAGAAGACTTGGAGCCATGTCTCGACGCTGACACCCTCTGTGTGAATGTGAGGAGATTGGGAACGATTGAACTACAAGGAGTGGCTGGAGCAGACCGTGATGACGCCCTAGATCCAGGAGATATCCTTGAAGTTCTAACACTACACGCTGCAGACAGCGGCATGTATAAGCTCGATTTTCTTTGCCTTGGTGTTTTTTTGACACATTCTAGATTACGTTGAGGTTTTTGCCGTCGTTCATCGCTGGATCTTCTGAGTGTGGACTCCCTGGATGTTTGTGTGGGGCTTGTAGGTTGGGGTGGAGACTCGCAAGCTCCGGGGACTTCGAACAGGTGCCGCAAGCCGTACGCTTCGTGGTCATACACTGTGTCGTCCACGTTAGATAGGGAACGGTGAACTGGGGGCGATGAACCGAGTCTCGGCTTACAACCGCCGTCGCAGTACATTTCGCAGTCAATGAGTTCTAACTCTAAGTCGAAATTAGGGTCCTGGAAATGAAAAAAATAAATAATTAATTAAAGAACATTACTTACATACCTACCAATATTATTAATTGACCAAGTATTTTTATGTGAAGAAAGGTAAAGAAGTATATAACAAACAAGGTACGAGATCTATAAATTGTAACTAGCTCGTTTTGTCTCTACAGACAGTACAGAGCAATAATGTAAGACCATGGTTACAATTTCTTTAGGCAAGTAATTCGGGAAAATGCAGTTTAAAAATAGTATGTAGCGATGGAGAGAAGCATTCTTAAATTGAGGAGAATACAAAAAACAAAAGAAATCCAATATACCTAACGGACGCATATACAATTATTGTCTAAAACAAAAATGACAATGGACACGACACATAGCTAAAATATGGAACATCTAAGTGGGAAAGGCCAAAAAAATGAAAAAAATTTAAAATAAGAGCAAGCGGAGTTTGGGTGAATCTAGAAACAGATATAATATAACAGGAGATTAATAAATTAATATTGACACAGATAGAGAAAAATGGTTATAGCTGGAGTAGGTTTTTTTAAGTTTTTACCTATAATTTGTTTATGTTAGGAAATATGTAGATATTAAAGTTTGAGGCGAAAAGCCCGCGTCTGTCATTGAATGTTGACACTGACCGCTAAAAAAATAGTATAATGGTCAGTGTTTGGTGGCGAACTAACCATGGGCTGGACGGGCGACGTGATGAGGTTCTCCCGGAAGGCGGCGGGAGGGTCGCGGCGCTCGCGCGTCAGCGACAGCGAGCGTAGCAGCGGCGCACACCCCACCCCACACGACGAGTAGTTACTGGCGCACGAGTATGGCGGTGGGACCACCGAATTTGCCTGCCACAAGCAAATAAAACAATTATGAACAGCGGTGACGCAATGGTAATATATAATGGTATAATGGTCTCGCTTTAAATAATTCTAGGTAATCAAATAAATAAACTAAATAGCTATTATCGTAATTTTATTTTACTTTAACAAAGTAAAAATTTGATTTACTTTTGACGCCAGGGCCTGAGACCACACTTTTGAAATTAAAAAGTAAAAAATGTTGTGTACGTATGTAAAAAGGTATATAGATTTAACCGACCTCATTTGCCGCGTTGCATATGAAACTGGAGCTGAGAGATTCTGCAGTACTCGTCGCTGATAGAGAACCTGTAGAAAATAATTATTTATTTAAGTCCCCATAATTATAAAATAAATTTATTATTAATCGAATCTATTTAATAGGCCATATCTTAGAAAATTTAGGACGGAACTAATTGGTATTGAGCGCGTTTCGCTCTGCTGAGGTACAAGAACAGTTTGTATGCTTACGTATACTGTTCATGTTTTGTGTTTGTGTAACTTTTATTCTACAACTTCAACTTCTACATGTGTACTGTACGAGGGAAGGCCCACCCAAAATCTGGCAGAAACAATTTAGTACCAGAAGTTGCGTAAACTCCCGTTTTAAATGCTCTATGGGTTGTTTTAATTTAGATTATTATTATTATTTTAAAATTAAAGTTGAATGAGATTTAAACATAGAACGATTAAAATAATTATCGACTTGGTGCTGGCTGGAAAAATAATTTATCTATTATTAAAAAAAAAACGTTGATAGAAAAAACGGTTTGAAGTCTATGTTTCTGATAACCAAAATTTATTTTTAGAACCACAGATACTAACAGTAGTTACATTAGTTTTCGCTAATCGCAATGTTCCCGCGTGTTTTTCGAACGCATTTCTCACTGGGTTTAACATTATAACACCATACGACGAGACTACGCAAATGCGAATAAGAAAACGCATAATTTCGAGAGCTGGTGAGCACTAAGTAGTTAATTAAATTATCTAGATAGAAAGGCTGCATTGCTTGTTCAATATACCTAATCTGAAAAGCCAATTAACTCATACCGCTCACGATATTACCCGAAGATGTAAGCAGAGGTGAATATTTCCTACGCTCCACCGGCTATGTTTCAATAAGAAACAGAGCACTTGAAACAAAGGGGAAAGGTGTACAAGATGATCCCCTTAACGGAAAATGCTTAATGTTGAAGGATAGTTTGGAGCGGGCTAATTTTCTGCAACTCGACTTCTCATAAATGCGCCTATTTTGCGTGATTGGGCTGGCGTCGCTATAAATGTTGAAGGATATTAAACTTGACGCATATTTACATCTGACAATACGTAATCCACTACAACATGTAAAGTTGGGGAGGCATTCCTTTCCAGTGAATTCTTTTTGAGATTCTAAGAATGAATCACATTTGTTGTTAGAGTATAATGTTTAGACTAAGGCACAATGAGTTATTGTTTTCACAGATATAATTGAATATAAGTAACTTTACTTATTATTAGTATTTGTATTTTAAAAGAATAAGGTGGGTGAGAGTGGTAAAAGCAGACGTCTTTGTTTTGTCTTCAAATAAATACGAGAAATGATCATTTACGGTCCGTAATTAAATGATCTATCAAACGATTTAGTTCCTGTTACGTCACATGTGTTATAATATTACATTGTTTATCAAAATGTCTAATAACTGTAGTGCTTGTGGATCAAAAATTACAGAATTTTTCATGGAGTGCTCGGATGAAAGTTGTAAGAAAAAGTACGATTTAATTTGCCTTGGTATTAATGTAAACGTTCTTTTCAAAATCATTCGATCTTACAAAAAACGTTGGGTATGTCCAGAATGCACGACAGAACCAGAAAATCCATCTAATGTCTTTAGAAACAAATATGAAGGTCAAAGAGGCTCCCAACCAATAACGATTTCTGACCCAAAACTCCTTCAAGAATTAAAAGAATTCAGATCAGATGTGATTACGCGTTTGGACAACCAAAATAACGCAATCGCACATTTTTTCCGAAAAACCGGTGAATACCGAGCACCGGTGAGAAATCGGACAACGTTACTCCACGTTTGGCGTTTAGAGAAAAAAATTAAACTACAAACGATTATCAATCAGGTGAAAACCGTATGCGGTGAAGATGTGGTTATGAAGATCGACGTAAAAGGTGACGAAATGGAAAATTACTCGGTGTCTATTGGAGTGCTGGAAGAGAGTTTTGATAAGCTAAATCTAATGGAAAATTGGCTGACATATCAAAGTGTTAAGTATAACCGCAAATGAAATGAAAAATACAATTTAATTGTGACTAAATTTATTAATAAAGGTAGGAAGATAGGGGAAAAGAAAGAAAAACTCATTTATTTGACACAACCAGGACACACGCAATAAAATTACAAATAAAAAACACAAGTGAAAAATAATAATAAAATGAATCATATAGCGTTCGTGGGGTGCTGAGGGAAACACTCATTAATTATATTGTTTTTACACAACAACAGAAATACAGTCACAAACACAACTAATACAAACGTCCAAGCTAACCTATAAAACTCTCTCTCTCACTGAAAACCACCGGCGAATTGGCGCGAACCCCCGCGCACCGACTTCCCCGTGAATACCCTGCGTGAACCTCTATAATGTTGCCGCGTAATGACGGTGGTAATCGGAGGCTTAGTGTTGCCACACGCTATAATCAAATAAATTTTTTAAACAATATCTTCCAATCATAAAAAAGTTATAAGACTCTTTAGTTGAAATGGAGTTTGTCTCTTTCTTACTAGTAGAATGTCAAGTTGATAGACAAAGACAAACGAATTATAAACCTATTTTAGATTTAATGAGCTTAAAATACGTTTATAAATACGGGGGTATGTATCAATGTAGTACACACGGCTACAGATCACGCTATACATATCTATATCTACTAATATAATAAAGAGGAAAGATTTGAAAAATTCTTTCACCATTAGAGAGCTACATCTTTACTGAGTAACATAGGTTATATTGCACGTTAAAAAAATTAGGGATCCGTATGAAAACTTCGATAATATAACCCAAGGTGTGAAAAAAATCACGAAGAAAATCATTATACCGCGTACGCTGCGTAAACTATTGACATTAGAGCAAAGTGATGTACTACAGTTTTATAGATCTAAATATTTTCTACACGTAACAATAACTACTTTTTCATCTTAAAATCTGGTTTAAGAAATCAATTCACTTACAGAGAAAACTTATTTTTAGATATTATAAACCGATAACAAGACAAAGCGTACATAAACACAAAATTAATAAAAATAACAAAAATGTCGGGTAGTTCACAAATCTTCGTCAGTTGTATTCTGTACCAAGTAAACACGGATATAGAACGCACAGAGCGTACTTGTATTCTAGATACAAATTAGACTCAATTATTCGTACCTTGCTATTAATACTTATCTAAATAAATCACTTAATATTCAAAGGTATATCAGTACCTGTAAATTACTTTTTGAACTATTCAAATCGGACATACCATTCATAACATATGTTAAAATATTAACAAAAAAAACCGACTTCATGAATGCCATTCTCAGAACTAAACCAAACTGAAATGGGACCACACGGGAAGCATCAGCTTTCAATTAAAAAAAAATTATCATAATTGGATCACCCATTCGAAAGTTTTGAGGTAACAAGCATAAAAAAACATACAGTCGAATTGATAACCTCCTCCTTTTAGAAGTCGGTTAAAAAGTAATCATTATCAAAATTAAAATTTAAGAAACAGAGCGGTCTATGTTTGTGACTCATGGTGAAAAAAGGTGGGTGTTATAAGGTTGAGACGTGTATCTGTGTACAAGTTTGTTGTCATGTAGTGCGGATGGGCTGATTTTAAAGCGGTTTTATTCCAAATAACGAACGAAGATCGAAATGAACGAAATGTAATGGATCGAACTCCTATGAAATGTCACGTGTCAATCACATGACATTTCATTCTATTTTTTTTTAATTTTTTGTGCCAGGATACGGCTGCATCCTCGGAGCCTCGGAGTAATTAACAAACGGTCTATTAATTGCTCCGAGATTGCATCTATCTCTAAGCGTCGCGTCCTCGGTCATAATAAGGCATGCGGGGTACGGTGATTAAGCTGAAAACTTGCCTGGCGCTCTAATCACGTAGTTCCTGAAGTAGTGCACCATTAGATAGTTGCCGGCTTTACCGTCACCTTCTCCGCACGTTATGACTAGTGGATACAGATCTGGCTTCGAAGTTACCTGGAAAAATATAAATGAACAAAAACTGAATTTGTACGGGTACGCACGAAACGCTTTGTTCTAATTTTACTGTGCAAACTGCTAAGTTATGGAATTCGCTACCGGTATCTCTGTGAGATTTATAAGGTCGCGGTTCGGTTCCCAGTCGTGCTCACACATCTTTGTGTAAATTGTAACATCACCGCTGCTCAATATCGGTGAAAGAAAACATCGTGGGGAAACCGGCATGCGGCACGTCTAAGAAATAATCATTCGAGGAAATGTGACATCCACCAACCCGCACTTGACCAGCGTGTGTTAATTAAGGCCTAAACTCTCTCAACTCGTAAGATACTTGAGAGAAGACCCGTGCCAAGTAGTGGGACACTAAAAGTTATAAAGTTGCGGTACAGTTGCGGTGCAATTTCGCTGCAGTTGTTCGCAACTTCACTGCAACTGCACTGCAACTGAACTTATTTAACCACGGGAATTAGCCTACTTGACATAAATATAATATGTGAAATATCATTTATTTTAAAACTAGGTAAAATAATTTGTGAGCAGCGGTGGCGCAGCGGTACGGGCCTCGCCTAAGAAATTTAAGGTCACGGTTTCGATTCCCGCTCGTTTCCACACACATCTGTGTGTAATTGTTTCATGCCTAACTACTAACTAATGCCTAATCGCTGGTGGAGTTTTAATACTGGAACTTACTTCAGAGTAGGGCGGTGGAGCCTGATGGAAAGAGCCACAGCGGCTGTACCGCGGCGGTGGGTACACAGACCCAGCGGAATCGTGTTCAGACGCGGGCCGTCGGACGCAGCACGCGAATGAACACATATACACCCCATGGCCTGGTCGCTTGAAGAACAGGCACCACACGCAGCAAACCAAAATGCCGCATAACGTCGCGAGTAGAAAGAGAACTGGCCTGGAATGTAAACAGATTGTTTAAATTCTTAATTACTTATAAACTTTTCTATTGCGTAACTTTAAATTAATTATAAATCAATAAAAAATATGATATGTTTAATAATACTACTAACTTAGCCTATAAAAATATATATTATATAATAAATATATATAAAAAAATATAGCCTAAAATAAAATAAATAAAAATATATAAAAATAAAAAAGTAAATTTAAAAATCGAACTTATAAAATATATCTAAAGCTGGGCGTCAAAAAACTTCTGGTCGGTTGGTAGCGTACCAAGAAGGCTGGCAGCTTTGCCACGTTGAATAGCAACGCACAATCTTTGACCTTAGTGTAGGCCATATTATTAATTTGTAAAATTAAGTAGTTTTTCTAGGTTTCGTACTTTACAGAAAAGGCAGTGCCTTCTTCTAGTGCCTCTTCACTACTGATTGAACACATGATTTTATCCTCTTTTTGACTTCAATACCAAGTCAGGCTTAGAGCCCGTGGTCAACCCGTTTGTTTGTACTTTAAAGCAGATCTTCTAGCGTGGGTTAAGGTATTCCCAAAGTGCTAGCATCTGGAACTCACCACTGCGTATACCACGGGTAGACATAGTGATCTTTAGCAGTCTCCTCGCTTCTTCTGGGCGTGGGCGGCACGCAACATCCTTGCTCGCAGCACAGCCAGTGTGGGGGGCACAGCCGCCCGTCAGGACACGGGGCTTCTGAGACACACTGAAATATAAAAAAATCCAAGAATAACTCTGCCTGTCTGTCGCGCTTTCACCATAAAACCATGCAACTATTTTAAATAAAGTATTTTATCGCAGTTTATTTTGAATCTTATATCCAGAAGTTTCAGTATTTTTTTTAAGTCAAAGGTAACATAGCTCAACATTCATAATCATACAAAAACTGCCAATCTTCTATGATGAATTGATGATACGAAACGTGTACAAAACTCTGTCCATATCTTCAAACTGTAAAATCGTGAGCTGTGAAAAGCTGACCTTAAAGCTTTTTCAAAGAATGTTTACTTACTCAGAGCTTTCATATGAGAAGTTGTTTACTTATGGCTTTGGCGAATAGAAACTGCTGTCTAAAGTGACTTCCTAATTACTTGTTATGTGTATATGAATAGGTAGATACTTACAAAACTAACATAAAATAGTTAAATCGTAAAAGTTAAGCAATATATTTATGTGCTATAGGTACGGAATATGCACGGTCGTTGTGACGAAACTTCTAAAGAACTGCGCAAATTAAGATAATGTTTGTTTCAATGAGTTTCCGAATGATTCATGTTCACATTCAACCGACTTACAAAAGGAGGTTTTGAATTTAAATGTTTATATTTTTTTTGTTAGAGAACAACTTTTAATTTGAACTTTGTAGTTTGCATATGATTCTGATGAATAGGATTGAAATATGTTTTGTGAGTTAATAATAAAAAAACATTTCCAAAATAGTCCCGTTTAAAATTGAAGTGGTACATTGGTAAATGTCGTTCTTTTTTTAAAAATACAGTTGATGACATTTTATTATCTAGGTAATTCGTTATTTTGTTTTCTTCTTTAATGAACCTTCTACAACTAACCTAACAACATTATTAGCCAATAGAACCCCCATAGTTAATAAATCTTTGTTTCGACGCTTTAATTGTATAACGCAGAACTAATTCTGTCAATAATTATTATTACTAGTAGGTATGTGAGGCATAAACACATTTTCGCGGTAAAACAGGGCAATGACAGTGACTGCACCGCGCATATTCCTTGCGATCGATCGCTGTCAACCGGCCGACGACGACGGCATCAAGCCACAAGTGAATCTCAAAACCTGATTACCTAGATAACTAACTGGCTACTAAAATATCCTCCTGAATAATTATTAATGTAATGTCGTCCATTTCTAGGAATACTACTACTACTAGGAATAATACTATATTAGAGGAGTTTACTTAATTGATAATGATACTTAAAATAGATATGTTTGCATGCATCTTACTGAATATCCCTTTTCTAATATAATGTCGCCCAAAGGTAGAGGTATCATTTGAATTATATTTAACTAACGATAATGCGATAAATAGAGTAGATTAATTATTGAGGTTATAAGTAAAAGAATAACATAATTATACTTAATATTTGTCTTGTACTATTATTATTACTCTGACTTTTAATTAAAAACCTTAATAATTTTTAATTTATAAAATGAACACCCACTGGTTTAACAACCTAAACAATTATTGTGCTCTTTATATAGGTACTATAGACGCATAATTAATTATATATTTTTTACAACACAGACCTAGGTAGTTATTAAAAAAAATCACTTACAGGCACAGGCTTATTAATTAAAATCCCGAGCATAGACAAAGCGAAAAAGGCGGAAATCATTGCGTTGATGAGCAGCGGTGACGCGTCATAAAGAGGTGTCACATAGTTTGTTATTGCAGGAGTCTGTCGGTGGAGCGGCGAGCCCTGACGCCATGGTCCAGCCCCGGGGGCCGCGGGGCGCTGACTGACTAACATATACCTCAGCAGTTCACCCTATTCGTGTAGTTCAGCAACGAACTACATAGGTATGTAGTGAGCGAACTATATGCTCTTGGTCTTTAGTTCGTTCAATAAATCCATAGTAAAAAAAGATTTCAAAAATGTCAAATTTTACATTTTTGCTGTTGAACAGGCAATAGAGTCCTATTCAATGTATCTAAATAAGCGGCTCAAACTGGTTGCGTTGTAAGAGCAGACATCGAAAGATAGAATAAATATTTTAATATAAATAATATTGATTTAGAAGTTAATAATGTCTACGCATTGGCAAACGTAGCGTAGGACGCCCTCAGACTAGGTGGAATGACGATCCATGCACGATCGCTGGTAGGAGCTGGATGAGAGTAGCCGCCGATCGTGCTCAGTGGTGAGTTTTGGGAGAGGCCTATGTCCAGCCGTGGACTAAAATAGGCTGATCTGTCTAGAAAATGTCTACTCCTTTAATCAATAAAGTAGGTATGCTGTAGTAGTAGCAATTTAAACTATATTATCTGTATTTCAAGGATTCGAACTTAATATCAAAGAGCTTCCTAGTTGACAGTTCACTAGAGCCTTTTACTCTCTCATTCACGAACTATTACGGACACAACTCTTCAGTAGGTTTCAGTGAACTGGCGCCATATAAACTTCAGAAGGAAGATATTCCCTCACGCTAATATAAACTTTATCCACGAATAAATAAAGATGTTTTTATATAAGTAAGCTGTAACTAAGACATTTGCAGTTAAATTTATATTTGCTTTTCCATTTTCCTCTTTATGCTGCAAGTTATAAGGTACAATAAATTTTGGTCAGACGTTAGTCACTTCGTTGATATTTTATTAGGGTAGTATTCTTGTGTAACATCGAGTAAAATATTAGTGACAGTAAGATATGTTTGATGTGTTTTCTGAGCTTTCCTCTTCAACCCTGTTTAGTGTCCCACTGCTCGGTACAGGTCTTCTATCAACTATTTTACAAGTTGACAGAGTATAAGCTTAATCCACACACGCTGGCCAAGTGCAGGTTGGTGGATGTCACATGTCTTCGAATGATTAGAATTATTAATAAGGATATTTATTTATTAGTTCTTAGACATGTCGGTTTCCTCACGATGTTTTCCTTCGCCGATATTGATCAGCGATGATGAAACAATTCACACAGAGATGTGAGGGCACGACCGGGAATCGAACCCGCGACCTTATATTTCTAAGGCGAGGGCCTTTCTGAGCTTGGGTCTGAGTCACTTTAGGTAGAGCAGTGCCGGATAGCCTCTCCTCAGGGGCAACACCACAAACATAACAAAATATGTTTTCTGAAGCACGGTAAGTCTATCGAAAAGTACTTTCCGCGCTGTTCAATGAAAATAAAAACAACAAAAATAAGGCTGTATGAAGAACGCCGCAAATTTTTTTTTTTTCAAATATTTTTTTACTTGTTTAGGTTTTTATTGTTGAAATTACCTTTTTTTAATACTTGTTCCACATACACGTAACTCTTTTGTATTTCATTCTTACCTATTCTGAAGTCCATATAATATTTATGTCCTTAATCCACTTCCAGGTATGCAAGCTGCATGTGTGCAAAATTTTATGTTTATTGGTTCAGTCCTCCGTTTTCTCGTGAAAAACAAACGTCTATACATTTTCACATTTGTAACATTTAGGTGCAGTTTCACCAGTCACTGATAACTGTTGCATAGCCTATCACAAGTTTTTTCTCTTTCTCACTTTATCTCAAGGGACAATAACTCTATCTGACACTTATTATTACGTAAGAATATTAAGTGACTAATCCGGTCAATAATGGTACACTATATAAATATTTATTAAATACAGATAAAGTAAATAGGTTTTTTTTTATAAAAGTTAAGGGGGATTTTAAGCCTCGTATCGCCTCAATGGAAGTTTACCGTCGGGGCATTAAACGCCCCGTACCGCAGGAATGGTAAGAACACAGAAACTTGTGCCTTTACGAACGTGTTATACCGGCACTGGGTAGAGGTCACTAGGGCATGTCTAATAAAGTCGTAAAAGTTCGTATTTCGTACAAATTGCCTGATGCTCGTAGCAATTCTGTGACGTAGATACAACGTTAAGCTATTACCTGAATTTTTTATTTTGTTCTAAACCTATTATACATGTTTCTGTAATGTTGAGTGAATATGACCTATAGCTATATCTAAATTTGCTTCCGTTCGTTGCTATCCCGGGTAGTCCCCGTTACATCCCCTTAGGGGTTGAGTTTTGAAAAATCTTATCTCAGTCATAGTGCACCCTTAGACCTCTTGTGAAACGTACAGAACATAACTGCCAAAGGAGACAGAGCGGTTTAGACTGTGCGTTACCTATCTAATAAAAAAGTTGCAAATCAAAAGTAACAGTAGTTTTTGAATGCCTACTTCGAAAAAATCAATCAAAACACAAAAATGTCTAACTTTTCTAGGGGGAAGGGCTAATGTAACCTAACCTAACCTAACCCAATTAGCCGGAAGGGCCTTTATTGGTTCACCGGACTATTTCGGTGAGCCGTCCGAAGACGGTCGAACTGATCAAGACTGTGGCAGCTGTCATGAGGGTTTCCCATGTGGGGACGAACCTCGGCTCAGAACGTTGCCGGACACTCTAGTTTTAGGGGATCGGGGGCTGTGGAAATACATTTTTGTAAACGAGTTATCTCGCCCGTGCACTGTCTAACAATATACGAAGAACGAGGTAACTCGATCGCCAACTCAAGATGGATGAAGCCACCTCGACCTTGGGTAGGTAGTGTTTAAATTGTGAATTGTAAATTAAAAACTAATATTTTTTAAACATTTATTTTGAAACATCCATATCATAATAGTAATGTAGGTAGGCACTTAATAAATAATATTTAATAGACATTTAACTTGACACGGACTGTGGGGAATTCGTTAGTTTTTCAGGAATTTCATTCGATCACTACAGGGTACATCAATACAACATTCATAATACACTAACTAAATACTGTTGTTATATTTTAAAAGGCCCATTCTATGTGGTCACAAATAAGTTTTTTTTTAAATCTAAACCGTTTTCTCGTTGAGAGTTGCTAGCTTTGTAATTAGCAAAGAGATTGCTATGAAGTTTATTAATTATTATAGTAAGCCACCGACTAGATACCTATTAGAGTCCACTTTGTGCGAATATTGTATGAAATTGTAATCATCAAAAGTTACCGGGGTATCAGGGAATCTAATTTTGAATGTTTCGTCCAAGGTTTTATCATTAAACGAACACTCAAATTAGCTTGTGGTCGGACAGTATGTAATGGTAACTTAGGCGAGCGGGAGGTCCAGTTATATAGGTATCTGGTTGGTAAGCGAATTTTTTTGGTAAAGAACTAATATAGTACTGGCCGCAACTAGTATACTATGTACTTAAAAACACTGTTTATAGAAAAAGAATCTAATTTAGAATGCTCGTAAAGCATTGACGTTTGCTAAGGGCGTGATTGTCCTTTTAAATTAGTGTTAGGTGTTTTTAAACTGTACTAGTTATCTCGAGTCAGGGCCTTTTGCCGTATAACAATTATTATAATTTAAATGCATCTACTACCGCTTCGTAACGTGTTATGGCTGTGGAGAAGAAGCGGCGGAAGAAACTCCACGCAACACGATAATCCGATTGAAAAGATTAGACGGAATAACACCAAAAGCCACTATATTATAGGATAATACTTATAACATAATACTGTACGCCTTTGAGCAAAGTGACTACCAGTACTGACCTGAGTAAGTAACCGCTCGTTAGCGCTGGAAGTAATTTTGTTTAGAGGCGTATACAGTAAGAAAGCGGGTAGCTTACGCCGCGCGCCGTCTACCAGCGCTAGTAGTTACCCGTTTTCGTATACGCCTTTAAACAAAGTGCTTACCAGCACTGACCAGCAAGTAAGCGTTAGACAGCGCTGGTAGTAGTCATTTTGTGTAGAAGATAACAAAGATTGTTTTGTGTTTACGACCTTAAATTATCTTCAAAAAGCAATTGTGCAAGATTAGGGGCCTGAACACACTACCAGCGTTTGACCGGGAATGATTTGTACCGCATCCGACTGGCTGGAGTTCAATTTTTGTATGATAATGCATGATATAATTTATGTTGCGGTACATCGCACATATCAAAGTGTACTGCATGTAGCCGACCGCATTCCAATCAAACGCTAGTGCATTCAGGTGCAGGATTTTCGCGCTTTAAACATTTATCATGTGGAGGTGACTGGAGGATCGGGTAGTCGTGACCAGTGATAAGAGAAGACATTCCGGCGAGGTATGATGTCCGGCGACCGCGGTTTCTCCCCTCAACTGTTCTTTTTTTGTTGCGCATGACCTAACTCAATCGGCCGGAAGGGCCTTTATTGGTTCACCGGACTTTCGGTGAACCGTCCGAGGACGGTCCAACTGAACCCAACTGTTCTTATCGGGAACTTGTATATATTCTAATCGTTCGTGAAAACTTGCTTGTGCGATTCAGGATTGCTATGACGTTATGTCTCTTGTTAGGTATGTGACGCCACAACCTCCTTAATAGACATACCTATGTCGAAAAAAAATTGCGACTTCAATAATGTTCAATTGACATTCGCCATTTTTTGTCGACATAAAATATGTCTATTAGACATAAATTTATGTCAAAAGAGCAAGAATCGCTGCCCAGGAGTGGTGGTAGTATTCCGTCAAATCAGTCAGTCGACATTGAAAACAATACTGAAAATAATAAAACCTATCTCTACTTAATATGTTAGACATCAAGATAACACCAAAATTTAAATACTTAAAATACTTTTCAAAATGGTGGATCTACACAATTTTCCTGTTTCACAATGTCCCAATCTGTCTAGGGCTGTCATCAAAAATAAAATTGTTATCTAAATATGTAGGTACATACTCTAAATAATTATATAATAACTAGTGGGCAAGTCTAGGCAGGTACTTATAAAAATTATCTAAAAAAGCGTAGTCCATTAGACATCACACTTTTTATTAATATAAATTACATACTTGAAACTTAAATATCAAGTAGGTAAACTTTAAAAAGGCCTTGGAAAAAGTCGTAAAAGAAAATTCGATTACGTGCCAAAAGATATTACAATATTTTAAGTTAGTACTTAAATAAGTTTCAACATACATAACATAGATTTATCATTCAGTAAAAAGTGTGATGTACTACGGACTAGTCATTTTACATTTAAATTTTAGACTATATCATAAGAACGTTTTACGTATTGAATTATAAAACTAACTAATTTTATTAGTCTCTAAGGCTGCGAACCTACTATAGAAATTCTGGCATTGCTGATAAATAAAAAAATGTTGCAATCCCGCAGACACCGACTAATTACCTAATAGACACCGCTATATTTTATGAAATTGTAACAGTCCAAAGTTGGCTGGGTATTTGGGAAGATAGCTAATTTTGATTTTAACTTCTTCCGGCGCGTTTCCAAGAGTGATCGACTAAAATGGGACCGGGAGGTATTAAAAACGGTTTTTTTCCCATAATTTTTCATTTTGTGATTCAATTTTGTTTTGGCCAAATAAGTATAAGTTTATTAGTATTAGTTTATTTTTTTATGAATTCTTTATTATATCTGTACTAGAAATCAATAATTTTCCCATAGGGTCCCTATTTGCTCACAATTATTTTATTTATCCAAAGAAATAGCAAAGCACAAAAATTCTAGTGAATTCGCAACCTAAAGTTTGACGATTAGGATTAGATGACAGTCCTAGCCTTATCCTACCCTACCACTCCTTAATATATTTAGTTTCTGCCACACCGATGCATCCACAGATCTTTGATGAAGTGAATACGGTCTTGTATGGAGCTGATGTGCTGCTCCAGGTCACGTGTTACCTCTTTCAGTTTTTCAATCTTCATATCCTCATACTCGCTGAGATCTTCACGAGTTCCTATAAGTATACGTATATAAGTATGACATGAATATCATTGCGTTTAAGAAAATTGCATTGTTTTATTCGCTATTAAATTGAAGGAAGCTTGGTATCCGCTATTAATCTATTTTGCATGATTGTACCTGTAGGTAAGTCGTAGTAATTTTACAACTTCATAAAACAAATAAGCTAGAATAAAACTTATAACCTAAAAAAACATAGGTACCTACTTATTAAAACTAAAAAATTAGAAATCAAAAGCCGCATTTCAACTAAAAATAAGACTGGAAATCCGTCATGTTTGACTAGAATGGTCAACAATTTCACATTTTTAGTACGGTTGGCAAAAACTTTTGATCGATAATAACGACATCTAGATGAAAAGAAATACATACATGTGTAGGTATTAAGTTAATATGTATCGAGTAAGATTGGACATTTGGAATGAAACATATAAATACGAACATATTTTATTATGTTCCGACGTAAAATACAGCGTTTTAAATTATAACGTGTGTATATTGTCTGTGTATTTGTGTACTAGTATGTGGTATCGTAGCGCGTAACTTTACTTATGTGGCTACATACTTTTCTACAAAATCACTCTTCCTATTTTAACATATTATTATGTTCTGATATTTTGTTGCGTTTGCTTGATTTTTGGTACGAAGTTGGTAGCAAGGTCAGTCCTATTCTTATTTGAAACGCAAGAGGTCACTGCCTGCGGGCAGGGTACCAAGAAAGCTGGATCCGACGTTACTCCTCTGCATAGCTAAACTGAAAGCGTTAGCGAAGTATGTGCCAGCTCTAGGGTCGCCTGAGGTGGTATCTAAGTGTGATAACCCGCGGCAATAAAGAAACGAAATGCCGGCATTAATCATTCCCTCCTACTCGTACTTTATTGCTGTCTTTAGTCACACACGTCGGTACAGCACACAAAAATTGTAAAATTTTGTAAATATTACGTCGTTTCTAGTATTAGGTTTTATACGTTCTAGGAATATACGGTAGGGATCTGCTGTTTTAGAGTCCATTTAGCACTTGGTTGGCTTTTTAAATAAGTACATATTTTACTATCTTGCTTATTTATTTTAAAACAAGCAAGGTCTATACTTAAAATATCTATCTGATTACCTTGTTTTGCTGACGGTCCAAACTGTCAGTACAAGTACAAGCCGTTTTAGCCGTTCCGAAGTTAAATTCGTTTCTTTATTAACGCGGGTTGTACTAGTGTGTAGAAACCGATTTGAGAACCTACTTTTTGAAGTCGGTTAAAATTGAGACTTACCATCAAGGTCGTCAAAGAATATTTTGAGTTTTTTGCCATTGATCGCTGCAACAATAAAGTTCATTATTGATAAGGATTTGGGAATGCATAAAAATACTTACTTAGAATGAAAGTTTCAGTTGCAGAGCAGTTGCAGTTAAGTTTCGATCAAAACAGCCCTTTTAGTATCCTCGTAATTTTGACAACCGCTGTCAGAGACGCTCGCGTCAATTTCGCGTCACGCGGTTTTTGTATTCACTTAATTTCTTGACGCGCCGATCAAGTTGCGGTGCAGGTACAATGAAGTTTTCGTCTTAGTGCAAAATTGTATTCATAGAATTGTTTAGCTGTCATAACTAGTTTAAAGCGCTCGCGTGACGCGAACTTGCCTCGAGCCCTTCTTTGTCTTTGTCAGAGAAAGAGACAAAGTCCTTTTTAACTAAAGAGTATTTACTAGCTATATGTTTTTATGAATATTTACTTCAACTCTCTTTTTAGTGTTCCACAGCTGGGCACGGGACTTCTGTCTTGATCCACACACGTTAACCAACAACCGTTGACACACAGTTCTGCGGGTTGGTGGATGTTACCTACATGTCCTCGAATAATTAGTTTTTAGACATGCCGGTCGCTCACGATGTTTTTCCTTCATGGATATTGGCACCGGCGATGACACAATTCGCAGTATTCCCACAAAGATGTGTGGGCATGGCCGAGGTTCGATCCCGCGACCTTATATTTCTAAGACACCGCTGCTCATAATTTACTAAACATAATCTATATTAACTTACCGTTTGAGTCTGGTTCGCGTGCGATTATTATTCGCTTAGAGTTTGGAATCACCCTTTGAGGAGTCACCACACTGTCACTGCTAGTGGATGGGTACAGCATCAGAACTGGTTCCTCGTTCTCATTGTTGCTTTGGCAGTTCTCAAGCTCCGACGGAGAATAGGTCATCGACTAGATTGCAAAAATGATGTTAAACAGGGTGACGACGAAGTATTGAAAATCGTACTTATTTTAATTAGTCCGTCAGTATGGTTAAACTAAAAAGTAAGGCACGTTTTTTTGCCCTAACATTGAAATGAAACAATATTATTAAATATCTCTGGATATTTATCTACGGATATCGTGTCTCACTTCATGTAATATGTAGTACTAAATTTAGTAATTTCTGTGTAGGAATAAAAGTAACTTAGTAGTTTGTACTTTCTTTTTATAATAGATATGACGTTTAATATTTAAATATGTAACATTTTATGAGTGGAGATTTTTTGCGAAATCCAAGCGTAGCTTAGGTGTCCCGGAACTTGGCCGAGTAGATATCCCGAGTCTCTTCACGGTACGTCGTTCGCTATTTAATGATCCTGGCTCACAGGAGTATGTACTTAGTAGTGGCCAGTTTACAGTCATTGCTACTACTCCCGTAAAACAAGGAAAAGGCTTGGAGGAGGCGTCACCCATCTTCTTCTTCCGTCACCCGTGACCTCTAATATCCAGATTTTACTAAATTCCTGGTAATAATTTATTTGCTACTTACTATCGAGTCATTGGTCCGGACGATAGTTTCACTCGGACTTGTTCTTACAAACGTCGGCTTGAGCGCATTCATCTTCTTCTTCTTGATGTTGCGCCTGCGTTCCTTCTCCAGCTTTTTAGTCTGAAAACGTATTTAAACTTGATTTTGGACACTAATTTAAAGTGTAATTCACCAAAGCATAAAAACAATTGACTAGGGTAGAAAATGGTATAGAAGAACGTGGGTACAGTTAGTTGCAAAGTTTGACTAACAGATTGAATGCTTCAAAACATCTAACACCGATGATTCGAATACTAGGTGTCGGGATGAGAGAAGAAACCTCCTGGTGGCCCACCCATGTGGGCTGCCGACTATCGAATATATAATGGGCCGGCAAGAACAGGTTACTGCCTACTCCTGAAAAGAGAGCACGCTGCGACTCCTTTAATCATCAAACGTATCGAGGCTAACTTGGGTTACTACAAATATAATACTTACCACTTTTTTTATGTTTCTTATAAGTGGAGTCTCCTGCGCAGGGCGGATCAGTAATTCTTCCAGATAACTCAAATTCGCTGGCTGGCCAGATTGGGTCATTGCCCTGTCCCGTCTCTGAGAACAAAATAAATAAATAAATACCTATTAAGTATTTAGGTACCAACAGATCGCGAGACGTTCTTTAGCTTTTAGCTAAAATAAGTTTATAATTCGTTTGTCTTTGTCTGTCATCTTGACATTTATACTAGTAAGAGACATAGTCCATTTTAACTGAAGAGTCTTATAAGATTTTTATGAATAAGACAGTTATCAGTTATTTAAGACAACACACACGGTCATCTAATCTCAAATTAAGCAGAGCTGGTGGATATTATGTCTGTCTCTCCGCGCTTTCACACCAAAACTACTAAACCGGTTTGGATGAAATTTGGTATGGATATAGTTTTAGTTCGAGAAGAACATTCGTTTTTATCCGACTGCGCAAAAAGAGGTCACGGGCGGAAACCTAATAACTACAAAAGAAAAGTACTAGGTAGTAGAAGGTTTTCTTTTGTAAATATGCATTTTGATAATCCCAATTATAATTATATAGGTATAATTTTTTTTACGGGGTGTTAGTTTGAAAGTTTGACGTGCTGTGTGTGCGTGTGCGCATGCGTCTGTGGCAACGTAGCTACCGAGCGCATGACCCGATTTTTTTGTATATAAGGTGAATTAGTTGGGAGTGTTCTTAGCTATAAAAATTAAAGGTTATAATTTTTTAAATTTAGATTTATTATGTTGTTAAGCTAAATTAGTATACAGTATGTTTTTTTAATAAGTACCTATTTATTGTAAAAAACTATAGCCTTGTTATTATAACCCCTAGTTCCCACTGGCGAAACATGCAATAGAAAACATGTTGCTAGCACTATCTATCTCTATCGTTTAGATATGATTAGAAAGAGATAAGACTATGCTTGTATGTTTTGTTGTGCAGTGCAAACCCCCAGTTAGAATAAGACAGCAAATATCTGTCTTGGTTGAGAACATAAAAGTTAAAACTCTGTATTACAATTAGCGCCATAGTATAAGAACATAATAAGTGTGGTGCAGGGGCGGTATCGGCCTCGCCTTTGAAGTATAAAGTCGTCGGTTCGATCCCCTGTCGTGCCCCATCTTTGTGTGAAGTGGTTTATCGCTGTTCCTGAGTATCGGCGAAGGAAAACATCGTGAGGAAATCGGCATCTCAGAACTAATCTTTCAAGGACATGTAACATCCACCAACCCGCACTTGACCAGCGTGAATGAATTAAGGCCTGACTCTCAACTCGTAAGATAGTTGAGAGAAAACACTCGCCCATTGGACACTAAAAGGGTAGAAATGAAAACGGTATAGGTACTTACTATGAGGGCCTCAAGTTCAGCCAGGGACTCTCCGTCCACGGGTTCTGATAGAAGATCATCTAAGACCGCGGTATCAAAGATCACATTGTGCAGTTGATCCTTGATCTTCTCAGTGAGATCTTTCCAGTCCCGCAGGATCTGTTAATGTTTTATTTATTTATATATATGGCATGCCAATATAATAAGTACAAACATTACAATAAAATCATAGACAAGTTAAAACGCTTGCGCTTACGCCAAATATATTATGATTAAACATTAGGTAATATTTATTTACTTTTAAACAAATATTTTCATGAATCGCATTATTTAATTCTTGGAACATTTAACAGGGAATTGTTAATCGCAACTTCTAGTACTAAATAGTTTCTGCCTGAGAAAGGCGAGGTAACCACGTACAGCAGTTTATAAGTTCACGCACACTTACAAATAGTTGAAGCGTTTATACAAATGCTCACTTTTAAAAGCTACACACAAACACAAAACATAAAATCGGTTCGACCGTCCTCGGACGGCTCACCGAAAAAGTCCAGTGAACCAATAAATGTCCTTCCGGCCGATTGGGTTAGGTCATCAGCAAAAAAAAACCAAACAGTTTATGCATACAAACTGTTCATGTACGTCGGCAGAGTGGAACACGTGTGTATAACAGATCCTGTGTTAAATGTTCTGAGAAATAAGGTTAGGCTTTGACTAACACAGCGGAGTCAGTGAAAGTGAGCAGTTCGCCTCCCCCAAAAACTGGCAGAAACAATTATTCTACAAGTTCAAATTCAAATTCAAATTATTTATTTCTTTGCAAACATGGGTGATATATACATAGATGTCACATGGGCATGCAAAATCTTAAGTAGGTAGATATTACATACATACAAAAAAAAAACAAGAGGTTTATTAATAAATTATTTCAAATGTCACGTAGTAAGTCCAAGTAGTTACGTATAACACTTCCCTGTTAAATGTTCTAAGTCTTATACTTTCAAACGTGTATTACAAAACAAATTAAGGTAGGTACCATTACAATTTTAAAGTAGTATCCCTTTTGATAACTTACTGACATCCATTCGCCAACAGACTTAGATGGGCCTGTAAGCCCGTTTAAGGTATCTGCCAACTCCAGCCACTGCCGGTCGAAGAACATGCTCTCGTTGCATAGCGAAGGATTCTTCGCCACCTCCATAATTAGTGTACGGAGTTGCTCAGGTGTATGTCTATTCCCTTGGTACACCATTTTGTTCTGTTACCAGGTAAAGGATTTATTTTCAAGGACATATAAAATGCTATTTATTTGTATTTGGAAGAATGCCGGTAAAAGAATGGACGCTGGTGATGCGCCACACGTTCTTCTGGGTTCTAGGTGCCTGTGGTTGAGCACGTTTGATCAACGGTTTTATTTATATTGTAGGTCTGTACTAAAACCTACATTTTAATTTCAAGAATACCTATGCATCTAATTGGATTTCTATTAAATGAATTCTCCAAGTCAGGACCTTTCATTTGATACCCATAAAGAGGTCAATTAAAGTTTATTATGTTAAGATGGCAGCCATTTTGGATTTATAAAGATGTTAAATAATTGTCTGTGCTAAATTTCAGAGCAGTCGGTCTATTTCATGGGGATAAAAATTCAGTCACTAGATTTGACCCATCAACAAATAGGGCAAGCTTAATAAACCGTTTACCAATAAAAAGTACCAAAGATCTTTATAAAAGACGACCTCTGATTAATGACCTAAGATGGCGACTTCAAACAAACACTCGTACTTAATTACTTAAAAATGCATACTCCCGCTGTTACAGTTATGTAATTACCTACCTAAGTATTATTCGTTTGCTTTGATTTAATTACCAAGCAAATTGAGCTCACATCAAACTTTCCACTTCAGTTTATTTGCTGTAAACGCCTACCTCTAGAGACTGAGCAATATGCAGATCAATAACTAACAACACCCGACCAGTTCTATTGCGTCAGTCATCAAAATTTGTATGTATTTATGTAGAGGTAGTGTAGAGGTCAGGCGTCGCGTCGCGTCGTTGCGTCGCCGCGTCGCCACCATAAAATAAGATTCAATTTATTCACGCATGCGCAAAGGATGCGCCTTTATCTGCGTTGTAGTACACAGAATCCGCGAGATGCCTTAAAGCGTAGGTACTTTATATTCTTACAGTAATTACCAGCAAAATCTCAGGTCCTTAGCACCTGCCTACAGGTATTTACCAAAGAGGTATTATTAAGGTGATCAATAAATTCTTTCAACCATTAACGCAATACTTATTACGATTCAAGAAACTTAATTGTTAAAATTTCTGATAATACATGGCGGGCGATTTATTAACCTACTGTGAGCATCGTAATTTTTTATTTAGGTAATGTACAAAATAAAATCTCTCATACTTATGCTGTCTATCCTATGAATCAAACAATTAAACACCACATAATATAATTCGAACTATAATTTCGGAGTGTACGTTTATTAAAATTTACTAAATAACATCTTAGGAATGATTTTATAAGAAATATGTACCTACACATTAATACTGTTTAATAATTACAAAAATCTAAACACTTAAATCAAATCAATCCATGTTTTATAATAACATGTTTCTTTACCTGATTTTTGAGAGCACAAGCTGCACAAACGGCGGCCTCCGTCCAGCTTTGTCAGATACACAATAGGAGGAAGGTCCTATGAAATCAATCGATCAATAAAATACAGGACGTTTACAAATTGTACGTGTTAGTTGGTCGGACTGGGAATGTAGCTAGTTCAGATAAAAACAAAAAAAAAATCTTAAATTAAGTACATTTATAATGATTTAGGATTCAAAATTAGCCGTAGGCATTAATAAAAAGGCCCAGCTATATAGACTTGTAAATATTATTAATACGTAGGTTTTTATTGAAACAATAACAATACTTTTTACTAACATCGAAATGGTAAAAAAATCGGCAAAAGGTAATATTTTATCTGTGTTGGAAACGTCTCTATTTACCTGTACCTACCTGTAAATTGTCTATGATCTACCAAGTTGCCAGATTTATATGCTCTTTGGTTGCCAGCTGGTTAGTTGTCAAAATTATTCTGTCAGAGTGTCGGACAGAAAAGAAGGAAATCTAAAAAGGACTGCTTTCGCTCATTAATAAAATGCCATTTTTAATATTTTTTAATTAAAAATAGTTCAATTAGACGATTTAACGATGCAGTGGAGTTTGTTGCTGGTTTATTTTTTAATATTGGGTGCAAGAGCATGGGATGACGGCGATTTCGAAGTGTTCGATGTGGTTGAAGAAGTTAATCAGAATTTCTACGAACTATTAGGTGTTACCCAGGTGAGAAAACGCTGTATGTATTTATTAAATATTTGACTGAATTCTAAAAATAATATCATAAATAACCTAAAAATGTGCTTCTAAAAATTGGGTTCTTCACCAAGTTACTTTGTTAACTTAGTTTGATTTATTAATTAAATATTTACCATATGTCTTTAAATATCTGTCTGGTGAACTTTTTGAGATTATAAACCATCTGTAGATATTTAATCCAATAACTGATTTCCAAGATTTTCTCTCTCAAAAATTCATTTTCTTTCTGTGAAACAAGTATCGAGCTTCAACTCGACGGACGTCAAAAGAAAACTTAACCGTAGTTACCAAGTAAACACACTTAAAACTGGACCACTGAGGGAGTTAATATAACAATTTGATTGATTAGCTTAATCCCTTTTATTGATAGTTCCTATCAGGTAATGATTTTAATATATGACATAAAATAAAATAAAATGAACCACACAATTTTAAAATTTTTAATTAATAATAAAGCTCCACAGGCTAGAACTTTCTATTTTTATTATTATGTAAAATCAGAGCTTCCTCTCGTCTAACACTTTTGCTGTGCCCGACAGGGTCCATAATGATTCTATTATAATAAGCACCTACCACCTAAGCATCTACTTACTTATGGTAAAGCAATAAAGTTATTGAGTATTGAGTATTGAGTAATTCAATTATTTATTTATCAATATATTTTCACTTCACCTACAGTTGATACATTCTTATTTATTTCTTTAGTATGTCCAACAGAGACAGTAGAATATTTTATGTTGCTTTAAAAACATGATACATTAATAGGTATCGAAATGGTACATAGGTACAGAAATTAGTGACCTACCTTTTGACTGACCTGGTGGCTTAGTGGGTAATGACCCTTACTATTGTTGAAGCCAGAGGTTGTGGGTTCAATTCCCATCCAGGACAAATCTTTGTGTGATGAGCACGATTGTTTGTTCTGTGTCTGGGTGTAATTTATCTATAATATGTATATATTTACAAAAAAACAATTATTTTCCTTCCTAGTACCCTACAATAGACAGTATTATTATTATAAATTGTGTTTTCAACATGCGAAATATTAAAATTATCAATTACATTACTTATTAACCTGTGTACAAACCTGGAATTAAATCCAAAAACAATCCAATTCATTTTTTTATGTATAAACCACAAAAAATGTAACTACTTACTGCAACCCTTTTTAGTGGTTCACTGCTGGATACGGGTCTTCTCTCAACTATCTTACGAGTTGAGAAATTTTTCCACCATTGAGCCTCTATAAGATTTTTTTTTTAATAATAATAGTATATTACTAGAAACATCTCGAAAAGGTCACCTTAGATTACATTATACATACAGAAGTAATGCCGCAGCAGTATTGCGGTAAGCACCTTGCCTTGAAATATGAGGTCGCTAGATTGATTCCCCGTCGTGCCCACACATCTTTGTGTGAATTTTGTATAGCCGCTGTTCAATACCGGTAAAGTATCGTGAGGAGACCGGCATATATAGTATAGTAATTCTTCAGTAATTAAAATTTTGTTATTTGTGATGTTCCCATATTATGATCCTTAAAATTATAGATTACAGAAAACCACAACATTATCAGGTATTCATGTTGTATTTAAAGATTATTAATGTTTCAGGATGCCTCTCAAGCTGAAATAAAGTCAGCATTTAAGAGATTGACTCTTAAACTACATCCAGATAAGAATGACTCCCCTGATGCTGATGTACAATTTAGAAACTTGGTCTCCGTACACAATATACTCAAGGATCCCGGGAAACGTGAGAAGTAAGTAAGATTACTTAGTCTAAACCCCCTAGTTTCCATTGGCGACACATGCACAAGAAAACTTGTTGCAAGCACTATCCTGCCCACCAGACACTAAAGTGCCTTTGGATAATTTTTCGTTTTATCAGTGATTCTGAAAGCGGGTTTCATAAGGTTTCTGCTGAATTAACTAATTTTTTTCTTGGACAGTTTAGGTGGTTTTAATTTACAGTTTTAGTGTTTTATTTTCCAACTTCAATATATTATTAAAATTCTACAAAGTGTATTGGAAATGTCTGCCACAACCCGAAACTCGTATCCAGGTTGTTAAGAGAGTATTACCTGTACATGTAAAGGGATGAAGTGATTTACCACTTGACCAATGAGGTATTCTTGAGATAATTTTTAACAGTCAATCAAACAATTTTTTTACAGATATAACGATGTACTTAAAAATGGTCTTCCAAACTGGCGCTCAGCGGTATATTACTACCGGCACGTGAGAAAGATGGGTCTCGCTGAAGGCTCGATCATCTTGTTTATTATCATTACGTTTGGGCAATACGCTGTCGGTTGGGCGGCTTACGCAGAGAAGAGGTACACTGCAGTAAGTAGAAAGCATTGAAAAATAATATTAATAATATAGTGAGACATTAATAAACACGGTCATCTGATCCCAAACTATGCAGAGCTTGTAATAAGGGAACCAGATAACTGATAATGTAAAAACAATACTTTTCTTTTGTTAATAATTACACCCAGACTCAAGACAAACAGATAATAATATGTTCATGTCACACCATAATAATAATATAATAATATGTATGACTTGGGTGGGAATCGAACCCACGACTTGCGTGGTGAAAAGCATATATCTTGAAATAAAACTACTTTTTAACAGATTTTATCCTTCTTTTTAGCGCAATAAAATCCGTTACGGAGTAGTTTTATTTCAATGTGTGATATTCGCGTAAATCAAAGAAAATACTAAGCAAGTATCTTACCGACCACGCGACCAGGCCGTCAAATTTTCGAATTTCATGGCAATTACATGTAAATTAATGGTGTAATAAATTTTTCAGAAGTTTGATATTCTTTGTAATCATATTATTCGAGTAGGGTAGGAAGACTGCCTCGTATGTGAAGAGGCTAATCCCTTCATCAAAATACAGTTTTGGTAAACGCAATTTGAAAGATTTTAGAAAAACGATCAAGGAATCCCATGCTAACATAAACCGTTACCTAATAGGTAAAAATAATTTAAATCTGTTACACATTATTTCATTGTGTGCCAAACATTTTTATTCAGTGAGGCGTAACTGTCTCGAATTGTATTACCTAACTGCTTTTGTCGATAGTTTGTGATGGTGACATACAATTATAAAATAGTGTTACGTAAATATCACCTGAATTAGTGTAGGCAGAAGTAAATACCACCCATATTTCGCTAAGTAACTATGCCTAATGGGGCGATAACCTGATATATTTTTCTTAAAAATCTAATTAATAATTTTAATATTAATACCGGACGAATCTCCTAATATATGGCAACATTACTACTAGAAAAATGAAACTATCTTGGTTTATAGCTTAAATAATACGAATTTGTCTTGAGTTTGGGTGTAATTATCTATATTAAGTATGTATTTACTAAAAAAAGGAAGAAATGTGTACTCTCTGGTATCTGGTTTTCATAACCACAATCTCTGCTTAGTATGGGATCAGATGACCGTGTGTGTTAATGTCCCAGAATATTATTACTATATTAAAAATACGTAATTAAAAAAAAAACGTTGGGGTAAACGAGTTCTTGAGTAGAGACTACGAATTGGCAAACATAGTGTAGGACACCCTCAGACTAGGTGGAGTGGCAAACTCAGCAACTAAATGAAAAAAAAACTGCGGTTCGTGCTCAGTGGTGTGCTTTAGGAGAGGCTTATATCCAGAAAATAACTAGAATTATAGGCTGATGATGATGAAGTAAATAAGAGTACCTAAGCAGGTTACGTTGGTGTATAAGAAGTTCTTCCGTGCTCTCTTTGGTGGTTCCTAAATGTATATAACGTTGCCACCTGTCCGGATAAAGCTGGATGTGGTAGGTATTTTGACTTCTTGTCAGACCAAATTTAACTGCGTCAAGTCAGTCTTGTTCTTGTTATGTTTTTTATACTATCTTTAATTTCAATCAGTCAGTAGCGACGAGCGAGCGAGACGAGATTTACTGACTCGCTCAACTTAACGCAAGCGCACGAATCGCGACGATGGTATGTAGTGCGTGAAATATTTTTCTGGCGTCTAGCTTAGGAATTGAAAAGAACGGCATTTATTTGTTTTATTTGATATTTTTGTTAGAAATCCTTAATATTTTTTTAGTTTCCGGCTTTGGTACCCACAATTCCGGTTATTTTGACGTGTAAGTCCGGCTGTTTGAATTTTAAAGATGGTAACACTGTATGTATACAGAGAAATTGGTCACAATTTCAGTCATAGTTTGTAACTTTTATAATTCTCTGATTGTCTAAACTTACCATTATGTTTCAGGAGCAAATCCTAAACAGTAGAGGAAAGAAGAATACCAAAAAGTCGGGCTTCGACCAGGGCCTAGCTGAGATTCTGGAACAGCTGCCGAAGCCAAGCATCAAGGACACTTTGCCCTGCCAGATACCTAGGGCTGTATGGTGGCTGATCGTCGGTGTACCACGAGGTATCATAGAGTTAAGAAAAAGAATGAAGGAGAAAAAAGAAGAAGCGATTAGACAAAAGAAGAAGTAAGTTTAGTCATATAAATACTTATTTTTTATTAAAAATAGAATGAGAAGTTTTTTTTAATGCCAGTGCCCATTAAAAATTGTATGGATTTTCGATATGTTTGGCGCCAACATATCCATCGAAATAAATTCAGTATGCTAACTGTGAAATCTAACTTTCCAACACCTATTATCTTTCTGATTAAATTCATGCAGGATCCAAGACAGTTTACTTATCCCGAGCCCTGACTGGGTTCAAATCTTGATTCTATTCACTACGTCACTGTCGATCCAGGCTTACAGGAGTAGAAGTGGCGGGCAAGCACTTATAATCATCATTATTATTGCAGAGAGGAGGAGGAAGAACGTCAAAGAGCAGAGCGTGAAGCTGCGATAGCGTCCCGACCGAATGTGCGGCGACGTCGTGCGTTTGTACCGCCTGAACAGAGCGGAGATTGTTTACTGGACCCTGTCGACGAGCCTGTCACTGGCCCTGTCGTGGTGCCTGTTAGACAGGTAATTATATTATTATAGCCGAGAGAAGACCGGAGCCCAGCAGTGGGACACGAGGGGTTAAAGCATGTTGACGACGAAACATTAGGTTATTTTTTTGGGTATAGTACTTTTTATTACCTATTTTATGCTAACAGAGCCGATACCCTGTTCATTTGAGTTTGTGACAAAGTGTAAACAAAGAAAATGAGGTTAGCTACTCATACAAGTTGATCTATTAAAGCTAAAGGATATAACCCGACCGATGAAAAAATGTTACATTTAAAAGTAAAGTACTGAAGTATCTGTGGTCCATAATTAATAGTATTAAAGTGGTTTGTTTGTCTTTTATCTCATGGCTCCCTGATTACGTTATAGAGACCTATGATAACGAATTAAATCATAATGTTCTAGACTTTTGAGTCTCGTCCAAACGACAATCCTATATCAACCCAGCCAAACCAAAATTCTTTTCTGATAATTTGATGAATTCTAAACCTATTTATTACAGCCAACAGCTCCGGTCATCACAGGGGGCTTATGGACAGACGACGATCTGGCGGAACTAGTCCGCCTGGTGAAGAAGTATCCTGGAGGCGCTGCAGATAGATGGGAGAAGATCGCAGAGACCATGGGTCGCAGTGTGCCAGAGGTGACTCATATGGCCGCCAAGCTGAAAGAGAACTGCTACAAACTGCCGGGACAAGAGGCGAATGAACAACCGGCAGTTGTAGAACCACCTAAAAAGGTAGTTTAGAAGTGAAAAATTCTTTAACCGCGACGGGCAGTTTTTGGTAGAGAAAAATTTCATGGGTTCATGTCACCGACATGCTCATGACAGGCGCATGCGCAGCGGCCGTGTACTGTGCTCGTTAGACGCTTTTTGTATGAGTGAAATCTCGTGAGTTCACAGTTTTCACTTCTATCGGCAGTCCCTAAACTGTCTAATTATTATTATCTTCATAAAATTTTATCTCCAACATTAGGTGTAAAGTAGTCTATTGGGTGCTCTTTCTTTGTAAAACCTTGTAATTTGTTCTGAACAATGCTACTGCAGGAACGTAACAAGTATTCTAAATCAAAATATTGTGTTTAGGTGAAAACCCGTAAAGCGGAGGAAGTGAGCGGCGGGAACTGGTCGCAGGCGCAACAGAAAGCGTTAGAGACAGCACTCGCTAAACATCCGAAAGGTGGCGCCGGTGACCGCTGGCAGAAAATCTCTAATTCAGTTCCTGGGAAGACCAAAGTATGTGTAACCTTATGATTAACCGCCTTACTAACTTATATACGAAACTTAAGCTAAGAACATGTCTGTATCATATGATTTCAAAGTGTCTTATAGAACACCATCATAATGATTTAGCGTTTATAAGTAAGAGGGGAAGTATTTAAATTCAAATTTGGACCGTGTTGTGCAGAAATGATTTAACCAGCAATCCGGACAAATTGTAAGATATTAAATTGACGCTAAACTGTCGAAAAACTACAATGTATTATAATGACAAAAAGATTCCTACAACGATTACATACTTAGATCGAACGAGATTAGATATCTACGTAAGTACAAATGCGAAAATGTATAGCAGATCCATTGATTGATTGAAAACTTCAATTATAATATTGGGTTCTTGTGGCTTGAAACATTTCTGTACAACACGGTTCATTTATCAATATAACTGCTACAACATATACTGGGCGTTTGCACAGCACAACAAAACATGATACAAACACAGTCTTATCTCTTTCTACTCATCCCTAAGCGATAGAGATAGACAGAGCTTGCAACATGTTTTCTTGAGAATGTTTCGCCAGTGGAAACTAGGTGTTAAATAAACCTTTGACGAATTTAAATATAACCTCAAAGCAAATTTGCCTCTAATTCAACTCGCAAGGTTAGATATGCATAAACATTCTAATGGTGCTCTCTCATCGAGAGCATTTGCGTGTAATGTAACATTTCAGATTCAATTTTGAACCTCTTCATCTGATATTGTAAAAAAAAATGTTAAAAAGTAAATAATAATACTTTTTCGTGATGAACACAAGAATATACTTGGTTTTTGCATAAATACTTGTATTAAATAGAAAATTGGGTAAAAACACAAAATAGTGACTATGTGTGTGTAGTGTTATTGGTGGGAGTGGTCGATAGAGGCGCTGGTGTAGGATGTATGTGGAGTGTTGTGATTGGTCGACTGTATGGCTCGATACTTATCTAATTATGATAGCAGCACCTTAATAATAATAATAATAACAATATTAAACTTGAAATCTAAATACAATATAAGATATTATCTTATTTTTTCCACGTTGCATCATGTGTGTTGCGTGGTGTCAGGTAACCGAGTCAATACAAAGGTGCTAAGGTCGATGTTGAGGAAATCTGGCGTCGACAGTACTAAATTAATTGATTTCACAATGTCAGATGAAGTTGTATCAAAATGATACAGATTGTACCCTTACAGGTTGCGCACTTTAATGGTCGATTCTCTTCCTAACGTTACATACCAAGCGAATGCTCCTGGTCAGGAAGCACCAATCATCATAAGTTAACTATCAGAAAAGCAGAGCTAATTAATTATAGTTTCTAACACTTTTTATTCAATTTACAGGAGGAATGTATGCAGCGATGTAAATATTTATCAGACATCGTAAGAAAACAGAAACAGAAAGAAGAAGAGGAAGCACTACAGACAGAAGCGGGTGACGTAAGAAACACAGAAGAATCGCAAATTACGAATGGAGATGACGCATAAGACTTAAAACAATTTGATAATAGACCAATATTTACTTAAGGAGTCGTATTGACAGATTTTCCATACATTACTGTCAAAATGTCAAGAATATTCCTTACTAATCTATCTATCTGTTGGCAAACTAGCCCTTAAAACATGCAAAATCGATTTCTGAATGAGGTCATAGATAGAAATAAGACTCGTTGGCGTTGAAGATAAAAATGGCGTGCTAGGACGCCGACGTCAGACGTTTCCCAGTGTTTTTATTTAATGAGTATTTGATGAGTATTCAAGCTTTTAAAAGATTGATCTTTTAAAAGCTTGAATACTCATTTAAACTTCTGGCAAAATTGCGAGCTTATTTTGCAGTGGCTTTAATCAAAATGTAATCCTTACTAATATTATAAATGTAAAAATAACTCCGTATGTCTCGTAAAATTTATTTGGAGATCATTTAAGTCCCAGAGAACTTAAGATAGTTTTTATTCGACTTCGCAAAAAGAGGTTAATGGAAAGCTAGAAACAATAATCAACGTTAATATCCTTTACAAACGATTTTTTTTTTGGTAAACATCTATGAAATCATTCGGAAATCGATAAACGGAACTTTTGCTACCGAGGCTACTCTCACATTGTTTGCCAAATATAACCATAACATTGAGATTACAGGATTTGGAAAATTATTATAATATTTGGATTTGGAATGTATTAAACATGGTATCAGAATTTTGCAAAATAAATATTTGGAGTATTAACACTGGAATTTTATTGTTACACTAGCTTCCGTCCGCGAAATTGATCTCACTAATCTTGTTTCTCCATACAAACTTTGGAACCCCGTTTTACCTCCTTAAAGGGTGAGTTTTGAAAAATCCTTTCTTAGTGCACCCCTAGACCCCATAAGAAACCTTTGTGCCAAATTTGTGAGACTCCAGACCCAGTGTTTTAGGCTCTGTGTTGATATGTCAGTCAGTCAGTCAGTTTCTTCTTTTATATATTTAGATTGTAATTAGCGTCAATAACTTTAACATAGACCCACGACAGACTTGGCAGGTTTGGCTTTAGTATTGGCATTTCGTACAGTATCTGTCAAGATCGTGATTTCTCAAATAAAAATAAATTTTATTTTTTAACAATTGCTTTATTTATTTACAAAACTTTGGAATATAAAAAATTTCTTTATCACGAACATACATTTGCTTTTGAGTATGAATGAGTAAAATTAAAGTGCAATGCCTTTGGTGTGAATAATTTTGTACTTTGATTATAACAACACAGAAATCCCACTAATCCGGCACTTTTAATAGGTAACGGATACAGGGCCTCTTAACAAATTACATGGCGAAGCGATAACAAAATATCGTGAAAATAGATTTACATAGAATTGTCACGTGACATTTCGTAAGAAAAAGTCCATCCTGTACATGTTTCCGCTCCTATGTAATATGTCTAGGGGCCCTGGTTGTTATTGGTTGCAGACTGCGCGGACTATGTTTCGCATAATTTATGGTTTGAACGAAGTTATGAACTGTTAAGTGTTAGATTAGTGATACAGTCCTGTACTGTTTTTTTTGTGAATCAAGGTAGTTTAGTTCGTCCGAATCGATGATATATTTCTGGTATAATGTCTTCATCTAACGCCTCTTCGTGCCCTCCTTTGCTGGGTGGGTTCTTGGAGTTTCCTGAATATTGAAAAATAACTTTAAGTACAGGAATACTTTATTTCAAAATAAGTGGACACAAATGACTTATTTGTTTGAAAAGTTACAAGTCATGGTTTGTTTCATGATTATAAATATTACTAAACTTCAACCCTTTTTAGTGGCCCACAGCTGGGCACGGGTCTTCTCACGACGATCTTACGAGTTGAGACAGTTAAGGCCTTAATCCACACACGCTGACCAAGTGCGGGTTGATAGATGTCACATGTCCTCGAATGATTAGTTCTTAGACATGCCGGTTTCCTCACTATGGTTTCCTTCACCGATAACCTTACGGAAAAACTCTTCTGAAACGGTTCGATAGATTTACATGATATTTTTTGTTTAGTAGGTCTGAGAAAAGGTATATTCCAGATCGCTGACACCAGTACTCTGGCGAAGCTAGTATTTTAAACAGATTTCAGTGACTTCCAAAGCATAGTACCTCTATAGTGTATAATGTCGTAGTGAAGTGTAACTCACCCTCATAACCAGACCATGCCGGTTGTTCCCCACAAGCAGCACAGCGGCAGGCGGAGGGCGAGGCCACGCGGTGCTGTTGTGTGGTGCCATCCTCACAGTACAGCGACACTATCACTGGACTGTACTTGCTCGCCTGACAACACTCGCACCGACTGTCGTGGCTTCCGGTCTCTGAATAATAATTAATCATTAATAAAGGCTGGTATCGCCGTATATTGTCAGAACTATAGTTAGATACTATAAATCACAGTAGATTTAAATTAAGTATTTAGATTTAGTATTTAAAACACACACGATTAGGGGAGAGTGTGTATGAAAGAGCCAGGCTTTGAAAGTACCGATACGATTTTTCTAACATATCTATATACTACCATAGTTTAATAATTTTTTTACTAAGCAACACTAGATAACTATTACTAACAAAAATATGAGTGCTACGAAAATAAAATTTATTTTCGTAGAGCTGTCATATTTTTGTGAGTAAACATCATAACGACTCTTTCGAAGCCGGGCTCTTCCTTACACACTCTCCCCTATACGGTTACCCGCTTGTAGCTGTATCAGCTGTGCCGTCACGTCGCTAGGGTGACCACTGACCGGTAATTTACGCCGCGCGATCGATTTTAATCGATATCATTACGAATAGATGGTCCATAATTTGCTGATTTTATATCGAATAAAAAAAATTAAGAATTATTTCTGATACAGAAGTACTAATAAAATTTGTGCAACAATAGCTTCTTACAAAAGGTTAATTTTGTTTTCAAAACCAAAGAAAGATCAAAATAAACGTGTGCTTACGGTTGTTGTAAATAGTGCCGGAGTCACACGAGCCGCGGCACTCTTTGAAACCTTTAAGTGGCAGCTTATTGACGCACATCCCGTGTGGACTCAGCTTGATCCTCAGCAAACCGATTGACTGGGAACTGACTATACTCTTGGGTACACATTTACCTGTAAAGAGAAGACATTTTAACTGAAATAAAAGAAAAGTAGATATTTAGATAATTTAGGTTTATAATGCGCACTTATTGAAAACAATCAAAATGGCCGCAATGAAATCTTCAAAGACTTTTGTTCAACACGGTTTTTCGGAGAAACTTGTTAGACAAACTCGGTTACGAACTTGAACGGACCAATTGAAATAAGCTATCTTCTCCGATACCTTGGTAACTTTTTTATATATGTCGGAGAAGTGATTAGTGCGGTAGCAGACTTGCCAGGGAGGCGGCAGCGCGTCGTGACGTCACGCTTCGACAGAGTCTAGCCTGAGGTCCGCACGGGCATACAGTGGGGACTGTCTACAGACGTCCGTGCGACCAACATCGGTCTAGGAACTGTCTTACCACTGGTTGTATTAATTTTACATTTCGTAACAAATTAATAGTGTGATTAAGAACTTTGCTGCTCGTAACCACACCCACTCAATAAGTTTTCTGACGAGGACTATCCCTCTGATTGGCCCCTGTACCGAAATATATATATTTGAATATAGTTAAGTCAAGTATAACGTGTTTGCTCCTAGCCACCGAGGAGACTGCCTGCGGTAACTTGAAAAAAATACTGCTAGATCAATATAATACTAACTCAAGTTGTCAGATGTCATCTCACAGAGCTGACAGCAGGTTCCGTTGACAAGTCTATCAGCTGGACACTTGGACACATCGGGGCACTCTCGGCGCGATGACGTCAGCAGCACTTCCTCGCCCAGCCGCTCGCAGCTGTACGTCGTGCAGTTGTCCGGAGACTGCCATGTTGTTCCTGTTATATAGAGTATGTAGTTTAATATTTAGATCCATAGCTGTCTGCGTTTATAACAGAAACTGACAGCTTTAGATATCCTCCGAAACACGAAACACTAATTGAAATAAAACTACTTTTTAACGGATTTTATCGCGGTTTATTCGATCCAGACGTTTCAAAGTCTTTTCAGACTTCATGTTCACGGGTGAACTGAGGTATTTGACGTCCAAAAATATTAATCACAATTATTACTGACTACCTCCAAACATTAATATTTAAGTTGCGTTCCGATTTAAGCGAACTGAGCTCACAGTGTCTTGAATTCTGAGTTGAGGGATCTAAAATCTAAAATAAACCGCGATAAAATCCGTTAAAAAGTAGTTTTATTTCAATGTATGATATTCGCGTAAATCTAAGACAATACTACGAAACACTAAGCCGTCATCCATCCAAAGATAGACCGCGCTAAGTGTCTTTTATCTTACAGGCCACGAATTGAGAAGTATTCTTAAACCATGAGATATATGAATGGGTATGCTCTATAGTCAAAATGGATTTAGTCTCTTTCTTACTAATATTTGTCATAACGAGGAATACACGCATCCGCACCTTTAATTTGGCTTTACATATCGACACGGTTTTAGGGATTCTTTCTTACTAGTACAAATGTCAAGATAACAGACAAAGATAGAGTAATCATAAAACAACTAGCAAACCCGGCGAACTCCATTTCGCCACCAGATGGCTTCGTTTTATGTAACATTTTCCCGCTTTTCTGTTGAAATTTTTCTTGAATTATCTTTGCTATAAACCTCACGGAGCCCAAGACCTTTCCAACGAATGCAAAACCGTGGAAATCGTTTCGTGCGTTCTGGAGTTATAGCGTCAGGAAGGAAAACCCGACTTATTTTTATATAGTAGATTTTAGCTACAACAAGCATAATACATTTATGAATAAGAGGGTAACCCCCGTTTTCATAAACATCGTATAAGTATCGTTTTAACTAAAAAAGGTTAGTAATTCGTTTGTCATTGTCTGTCGTCTTGACATTTATACTAGTAAGAAAGAGACAAAGTCTATTTTAACTAAAGAGTCTTATAAGATTTTTATGAATAGGACTTAGTTTTTATTGCAATTTGAAACACTAACAACCGCATTTTTTTATACAAGTGCTGGGCCCCATTCTCGCGTTATGGACATTTATCTGTAATAGATAAATGACGAACAAAATGTCGGATGTAATTGAAAACTAATGAAATCGCCATTTTGTTTTCGTAATATGTCTTTTGGAAACTAGTTAGAAATATGTCTAAGCCCCGCGAATCGTAGCCCGATCACTCACCAGGTTTAACGATCTTATTATCGACGATACACGAGTCCTGCACACAATGTCCGCAGCAGGTGTCAGCAGGCGGCAGGCGGTAGGTCCAGCCTCGCTTGCACTCTGTCTCGCACGTCGCCACGCTCTCCTGGTGCGTCAAGCCGCCGGTCACGTCGCGGGTACACGTCGTGTTCTTGCAAGGATCTGTCGATGCCCAGGTTTGACTCTCCTGTCAAGTATAGTCACAGATATAAAATATGATACGACAACATTTTTAGAAAAGTTTCTGCAAGTGAAATTATGCTGCTGGATACCATTATGACATTGATTTTTGGAAACTAGAGCAGTTAAGTTATGAAGTTTTGCAAAAAGTGGAAACCACGCTTCTAGTGGTAGCCATAGACGAGCCATAGCGATTTTTTTTTAACTGGTGGTAGGCTTCGGCCGTGGTTAGTAACCACCCACTAAACAAAGCCGCACCGCCAAGCGGCCTTGCCGTGTTCCGGTGCGATGTCGGGACCATTTGGTCGAAATCGTTGCTCCTGTATGATTTCTAACCATATGGAGGCTCATTCCACTGCCACCTTCTCACCGATATTCATTCGTAACCACGAATGAGTCGGTATAGTGGGCAGACGCGTCCCATCGTAGACTACATCATTGCTTAACATCAGGCAAGTTGTAGAATTGTAGTCAAGCTCAGGCCTATTTCAGGATAAAAAAATTGGACTTGGATTAGACTTGCACAAATACACGTTATTTGAGGGTGACCACAGACTCGTCAAGCGCGGTTGTACAAATATCATTTCTGGCAAAGTAAGCTCCCAGGGCCCTGGGACGCGAACTGGGGACATCTGGACATTTTCTTATATTTACATTGAAATAAAACTATCGTTTTATCGCGGTTAGTTTTAGATTTTATATTCCGACGTTTTAATGTATTTTCAGACTTTGTAGAGTCTCGTTAGAACTCTCCAAGGTATACATTTCCAGCATAAGCTGACCACTCGTTGTACGGAAATCCTATACTATGCCGAGATCAACTTCAAATCAAATCAAATCAAATCAAAGTTTATTTTGTAAACATAGGTAAGTACAATAGCAGATGATCATAAATGTTATAAATAACTCTATGTTTTGCCTATAGGTAACGGGCGTACAAAATTAAATTAAATTACAAGTAGAATAAATTAAATTACAAATAAATTAAATTAAATTACAAAATTAATATGTCAAAAAGAATTATTATGATAGTAAAATTATGAATTGTGATTTTATTATATATTTTAGATGCCATGCCCAGGACACTTTTCCCAAAAAAAGCAGTTTTGTGGGAGGCAACACTTATAATATTTTGATGTCGTTGGGATCGTAAGGTTTGGAATAAATGGGCATTGGATCTAACAAATACTGCCATTTCGTATATGTACATGCTGGGCAGCGTTAATATATTTAATTTTACAAACAGTGGTTTGCAGCTGTCTGTAGAGCATAATTTACAGAAGGACCTAATACATTTTTTCTGGGCTTTGAAAGCAACATCTTTGTCGGTTGAGTTACCCCAGTAAATGATGCCGTATCTTATATTAGATGCAACGTAAGCATTGTAGGCCATTAGAACCGTAGGCCGGTTGACTATTTTAGATAATCTGAAAAGCACATACGCAAATCGATTCAGTTTTTTTGATAAGGAGTCTATGTGACATTTCCATGTTAAATGGTTATCTAAATTAAGGCCAAGAAACTTTGAGTTATCAACTGTAGATACGGAACTATTTTGATATTGAATATTAAATTTTGGAATGTACGTCCTTTGATTAAATGTCATAAGTTTTGTTTTACTAATATTAATATTTAAATTATTACAATTAAGCCAATTAATTAAATTTGTCAGATCATTATTTATGTCACTTTCGAGATTTTTTATGTCATTACCAGAATACAGAATGGTGCTGTCGTCAGCAAAAAGAATTATTTTATTTTTAGTTACCTTGGGCATGTCATTTATATAAATGTTAAATAATAACGGCCCAAGTAAGCTCCCTTGGGGTACGCCATATTTTATTGTCCTAGCTGGAGACTTGAATGTTACTTCAGTTTTGGACTTCATACATAGTCTATTGGTATATGTAACTTGTCTACGATTTGTCAAGTAAGATTTGATAAGTTGTAGAGCATTTCCTCTGACCCCATATCGTTCCAGTTTGTTTAATAGCACGTAATGATCGACACAGTCAAATGCTTTGGTCATATCCATTAATAGAGCTACCACTGGGATCCGCTTGTCAACATTAGGAATTATTTGGCTCATTAAGTCATATATTGCCATATTAATGGATCTACCTTTTCTAAAACCATATTGTTCTTTTGTAAATAGTTCATATTTTTCGAAGAATGAATAAAAAGTTTTATGTATAAATTTTTCAAATACCTTAGAAAAAATAGGGATGAGTGCTATAGGTCTATAGTTTCCTATTATTTTTTTGTCTCCTTTTTTATGGATTGGTTTAATAACCGTAGTTTTTAATTTATCCGGGAAATAGCCATGTTGAATGCAGAGATTGACTATAAAACTCATCGGATGCGCAATTACAGATACAGCACGTTTAACAATATTAGTGACAATTTCGTCATAGCCATGGCTGTTAGTGTTATTTAAAGACATTATTATATTTACAATGTCAGACGGTATAGTGGGTGGAATATATATAGAATATGGATTAATGTCAATATTTTTATAAGTAGGAGTACAATTACAATTAGTCGGCTTTATTTCGTCAATATAGTAGTCATTAATAGTGTCAGCAATTTGTTGTGGGTCAATTATTATACGTCCATTAACTATTATTTTAGAGGGGGCATTATCTCTAGGTTGGTTGGTAGTACTGTTATTGATAATGTTCCAAGAAGCCTTGGACTTATTTTTGGCCATGCTTATGTAACAGTCATTTTGTGATTTCTGAGTCAAGGTTATTACTTTCTTTAGCCGGGTGGTATATTGTTTAAGTAGCTTTTTATTTTGAGAAGAAGGATTACGGCGATATTGCCACAGTATTTCCCTCTTCCGTTTACTGCTTAAACGTATTCCTTTAGATAACCACTTTGGAGGTTTGCGTAGGGACATTTTAACTTTTTTTATCGGGAAGCACAAGTCATAAAATAGTTTAAATAAATCGTAAAAGTAGTTGAAAGCCTCTTCAGGATCTGAATATTGATATAGTTCGCTAAACCTGAGATTACCAAGAGAATCAATAAATTTGTCGATGTTTTCTGGGGAATAATCACGCTTTAAGATAAACCAATAATTGGTAGTATAGGTCTTTTTTACAGGGCATTTTATAATTTGAGCTGTGTGGTCAGATAATTCTAGGTCAAGTACTTCACATTTGCTCCCTTTTACATTATTTATTATGTTGTCTATGCATTTCCCACTAGCTAATCGCGTAGGCTGTAATATGCCTATTTTTAGATTATAATTTAATAATAGAGATATGAATTTATTACTAAGTTTTGATTTGGACATTGCATCAATGTTAAAATCACCACAAAGAATGATTTTTTGTTATTATTTAATATACAATGGCGTAATATTTTATCAAGATTGTCCAAAAATAATTGAATGCTGTCATTGTTAGTTTTAGGAGGTCTATATACGCATATTATTATTAAGTGATGCATTACTAGCTCAATTCCACAACATTCAATAATAGAAGGTACGGAATACTTAGTTAGGTCAATAGTTTTCAGCTTATACTGGAAATGTACAGCTTGATGTGTAGCCGTGTGTATGATGATGAGATCGTACAGACTTCATGGTCCAAACCGCTATAAAATCTGTTGTATAGTTTTATTTCAATGTAGATATATAGTAGTACTAGCGACCCGCCTCGGCTTCGCACGGGTGCAATGCTGATACTAAATATATTGAGGTATATTTACAAAATGCCCTTTTATACAATGTTAACAGCTTTTTTGCCATTAGATAATACAAACAGCACGCGCCGCGCGCGGCCATGCCGGTACCGCCTCACCGCTATTTTAAATCTGTAATATCTTCGGAAATATTCATTTCAATTATATGCTGTAAAGGGCCATATTGATCTATATTAAATAGATATGTATACTATATACCAGTTATCTGGTTTCCATAACACAAGCTCTGCTTAGTTTGGGATCAGATGACCGTGTGTGTTAATATCCTGGAATATTATTATAATTGGTGGATGGTTACAGATACATACCTGATAAATCTTGTTCCCAACTCGACACGCGACAGGTTCGTAGATGGGGCAACATTTTCCTTCTTGCTTTTCCTCTTTAAGCACATATTGCTTCTTGATAGCTATTGTTGGTTCAGGACATGTCTCGTTTGAACATTGGACTTGTAACTAGAAAATTAATAACATTTTAATAATAATAATAATAATAATAACCATTTATTTCAGGCTACAAGACCCATATAAAATATAACACTATAAACAAATACAATATTAAATTTCATCTAATCTAAATACTATAATATCCACTGACCCGCACTTGACCAGCGTGTGTGGATTAAGGCCTAAACTCTCCCAACTATTTTCAGAGTTGTGAGAGTTTAGGTCTTAATCCACAAACGCTGGCCAAATGCGGGTCGGTGGATGTCGCATGTCCTCGAATGATTACTTCTTAGACTTGCCGGTATCCTCACGATGTTTTCCTTCACCGATATTAAGCCGCGGCGATGAAAAAATTCACACAAAGATATGTGGGCACGACCGGGGATCGAATCCGCGACCTTATATTTCAAAGGTATATAGCTCAATGTGTTAATGGCTCGCATATAATAATATGTGTGTCACACACACATACGCGCACGACGAGTCAGATGCGCCAGAGCATCGCCGGCCCCCACCCAAAAACACTTCCAACATGGACGGCTATCAAACAACACGTTTTTTGTATCTTATTTACTTATAAAATTTTATTATTGTGCAACATCGTGTTTAAATACCGCAAGCGAACACCCATCATCGACGCAGCAGACGACCAGTTCCCCACACAATGATAGAGCATTCGACTGCAAGATAATCAGATTGACCAATTTACTATGATATACTTACAGTCCCGTTCAAGTTAACACAAGTACAGTTGGAGCAATAGTCGGGTGTAGCCCAGCTGCTGCCTATAGGTCGCTCGGTACCTTCGCACACGCACGCCACCGGCTGACACCGACCGCAACATTCTTTGCTCTCTTTACTTGCTGGGAAGTATTTTGAACCCTGGAATATAAATATAATAATAATATTCCAGTCGCATATGTTCGTATTCCAAACGTGGAAGTCGTCAGAATCGAAAATTCGAACGAATGAATGAAATGAATGAAAATGAATTATTCTACACTTAATGTTTCCAAAATAATTATGTTTATACCTTCACTTAGACCGTTTTTTTGTGGACCATTACAGGGCACGGATCTTCTCTCAACTATCTTACGAGTTGAGAGACTTTAGGCCTTAACCCACATCCCATCAAGTGTGGATTGTTGGATGTCACATGACCTCGAATGATTAGTTCTTAGATTACTGGTTCTTTACAATGTTCGTTCACAGATATTGAGCAGTGAAGATGAAACAACTCACATAAAGATGTGGTACGACCGGGAATCGAACCCGCGAGTAATCAATTTTTATTCACCTCTATCATTTTGCATAAAACGTTTTCTTAACATAAATCTTGGACTACAAAAAGGTATTTAGAGAAAAATAAATTAATACAAGAATCTCACCAGTTGACAGTCGGTGTGACAGTTCTGTACCGTAGTGACACGTTCGAGAGAGCCGTCATCAGTTCGCTCACAGCTGTAACTCTCGCAAGGGTTCTCTCTAGATGTCCACTTCTCTCCTTCCTGCAGACCAGAGAGGTATTGTTAGTCAGCTAGCTATCTGCCACGCGTAAACTACTATACTAATTTACTGTACAAAAGTAACTAAAATTATACAGATTCATTAAAAAATCTGTGTTTGGAATTTATCCTAAACAGCGACTATTAAAATTTTTAGTACTGAGATATAATATATCCCAATTAGAAAATAAGTGTCTATTACTAGATCCCACAGTCAAATCACTTACGTGGTTTTGTGGGACACAGATTTTAATTTATCACTTCAACCCTTTATAGTGTCCCACTGCTGGGCACGGGTCTTCTCTCAACTATCTTATGAGTTGAGAGAGTTTAGGCCTTAATCCACACACGCTGGCCAAGTGCGGGTTGGTGGATGTCACATGTCCTCGAATGATTAGTTCTTAGACATGCCGGTTTCCTCACGATGTTTTCCTTCACCGATATTGAGCAGCGGAGATGAAACAATTCACACAAAGATGTGTGGGCACGACCAGGATTCGAACCCAGGACTTTATTTTTCTAAGGCGAGGCCCATACCGCTGCGCCACCGCTGCTCACCGCTTTTAATTTATAATGTTGACCAATGTGATGATAATAACAAATAATAATAAAATATGTTTAAGTTTATTTTGTCCAAGTTTGCGCACTGAGCCATAAAATTTTCATGTATTCAACGTAAATTTACGTTTTACATAACCGTAAATTAAAAAAGCAACAAGACCCCCGACGTCTAGGTACTTTTCTTGAAGCCTAGTTAAGCATATTGATCACATCAGTTTTCTAAAAAAACGCATCAAAATGGGTTTATCTTAATTAGATCTTTTAAGTCTTTTACACAGAAGCACTCGTCAATTTTTTTTTATCCTCTAATAGACTTGCGCTTGATTGCAACTTGCCTGATGTGAAGCAATAATGCAGTCTACTATGTAGCGCGCTTGTCCAGTAAATACCGATTCACTCGTGACTTGACAAATTTATAACATAAAAGTTTTTCGTCGGAGTTAAAATATAATTGTATATAATTTTCGAAATGTTAATTATTTATTAAATTAATTTGATAATAATAATAAAATAATAATAAAATAATATAAAATATTTATTTAATCATTTCTTAATTTAATGATTTTATTTGTTGTGATTTTATTTTATTTTTTATAATAATTTATGTAAAATAACATGGACCGAGGGTCTGAAATATATGATTTATTATTATGTGTTCCGTGAGACGTCCGAAGACCATTATGAGAGAGCGCTGGGCGTTCCCACACCTTCCGCTAGATGCCACTACCGCCCGCTTGACCGCGTCAACGTCACATCCGCCCTGCGAAACGTCAAACATCCGACCACAGCAAGCCACCGTTATACTTCCTCATTGTTGCGTCGGTGTTCGTTCCGCGAACACCTTCCCTAGATTTTAACTTAGAATTAATTTTCTAAGAATACCGCCATATTTAATTATTTTTTTGATTTTACATTTAATTATGATAATGTTCGAATGTGTTTCAATGTTCGATCTGTTTTTCGTTATTATCAAAGATTCCAGTCGAAAGTTACAATAAAGTGTAGTTTTTAGTTTCGGCCTACTCGTTTTCCGAACTTACGACCGTCTGTAAGTTGCGAGTATCGTCGCCGGAATATCGCGACCGCGTGTTCGAGGGATAGGTTATGCAAGTTCCAGTCGAGAAGTGGTCGGAGTCCGGGAGCAGCGAACACGGCAGGTCGGAGGAGACGAGCCTGCACCCGGTGAGTCCGTTCCATTACATAGGCGCTCCGCCTGTTGGCTGGTGACGTCACGATCTGGTACAGCCGTGTGTGTTATACTTGTAATGTAACCGTGTGCGCGCGCTCCTTTGTTCTCTGCGGCGGCGCCACGCTGTCGCGACACGTGACCAGTGTTATTGTGTGTATGTGTGTGTGTGTGTGTGTGCTCATGCGTGCGGCAGTGCAAGTGCCCCGCCACCTACCCACTGCGGTGCGGGGCACTGACGGGCCGGGCCCTGCACGTGGGGCCCCCGCCAAGCTCGGGGGTCACGTGTCGCTCCGCACCTACATCTCGTGTACCTACACATAACCGGGCCTACGCCGCCCTGTCGGTGCCCTGTATACACAGTATTGCGTGTTTCTATGTTTCCGCGCTGTTATCTCTCGTGTCTACAAATCATTTCTTGTCGAACGATATAGCGTTTATGCACCGTGCACTGACACTGCCACGTTTATTAAGTTTGACCTTACCTATCGGTTACTTTTGCATACTTTAAAAGTTCTTTGTTTCGATCTATTTCCACGAAATCAAGCGTAGTAACAACTTTTAAATCCATTTCATTAGAATGTATTAGAGTAATTACGGTTCAGGCTGTATTATATGACTATTGACTTTTAAGTTGAAGCATGACTACTCTTTTGATGATCTAGATTCTAGATCAGTGTTCTGTTTAAGATCTGGTGCGGTATGCATATCATTCATATATGAATACGGTGTGACGTTTGGAACCGAAACCGAAACAGATTCCGGTTTTTCTTATCGGTTTCGTATTCGTATCTTTAATTCCATCCGGTTGCGGGTTTGTATCCGGATTGCGTTCGTTTCGTGAACCATATTAAAACACATATCCGGTTTGAAATACTACTATCTTAGTCAGATCTCTCTCCCCTTGCCTCGTCTTTTATCCTTAACCTGCTTTGATAAAGCAGTAGACCATAATTTTTATGATTTGCAATTTCGCCAACTGTATTTAATTAGTGGGATACTAAAAAGGGGGGGGGGATAAATAAATATAGATAAATCAAGACCATCTATCTGTCAAGACAAGATCTAACAGATCTCAATGTATCTCAAACAAATCATAACCCATTATTTGTAACGTAATACTTGAATGTACCCACATCTTACCTAAATAAATCTTTAATTTGCTAACTGTTGTCTTGCATATCGCATCAACTTTATTACTATTATTTCTCAGACATTCAGATTCTGGTACAGTCGCTAAAATCCATCTATAGCACGACATTTTTCTCCGTAAGCAATTTGTTTGCGCAGTATTATTATCGATATAATCTTTAAGTTCGCGTTACATTTTCCTGCGACATAAGATATATTACAAACACGTTACCTTCATTTCGCGGTCTGGTCAAATTAATTTACCCGCGAAAGCGTTGTCTATGCCTAGGACTATTCCTTTGACATTGCTTCGACTTACTAAAAGGTACTTAAAAGCCTTGAAAGGTTATAACCTACTGCTAAACCCTTACAAACTTAGCAATCGTCTCTAGTGACGAATCAGGTAACTCGTAAACACGAAATTCTGAGCTAGTCAGTAAATAATTTTCGTAAAAGTTACTGGCCTATGTACCTACGCCTGTCTTATAATTGTAGTACGAAAATTTAAAACTCGCTAATCTTAAAGTGGCTGTTTCATAAATACCTTTAAGTAGACCCGTCATCAGGCTGTGGCAGTTTCTCAATCGTACCAAGTTCAAAATCATCTGAACGGTTGTTTCTTCAGATTTTATTAATTGGGTCTGAAGTTCTAATAGACGGCACTCAAGATTTTTCCCTACGCCTTCTATCTTCTTTTATAATGGCGTACTTAATTATTACTGTGGTTAATCCACAAAGCAGGCTTCTGCTCCTAGGGCTTATCAACGTCCCTGACAACCACCGGGATCTCCGTGCCTATGCCTAGATCAAAATCTAAAATACGTTGGTGTACCTAATGATGGTTCCAAAAAATTCATGTGCTTATGTTTGTACCTTGAGGTAAATTAGCTCTGCGAAACTTAACACAGTCACTACCCGGTAGAGTTTGCTTGGCCATTTGCTCGTGGCTTAACGGCATCAATGGCAGTTTATTTTTAAAGTGGCCCTCAGCCTTTGAGGTACGACGTGACTCTTTGCAGACTTCTTCACCTTTACTACCCAAGGAAGTTAATGCTGCAGTTGCCTGTTGCTTATCTATCGTTAGTCACAGTATGCTTCTATAATTGACTAAATAGTATCATACGCAAGATATAAATGCGGGCCCTTAAAGTATATTAAGAAAGTTTGTCACAGTTGTATATACAGCAGTTTTTTCTCAAACCGGGTCGTAGCTCTTAAGATTGCGAACATCTTCACCACCACTGCCCGAGGAAGTTTATATCGCAGTTGCCTGTAGCCTAGCTGTATCTACGGCAGTTTATTCTCAAATCGGGTCGTAGCCCTCGAGATTGCGAACATCTTCACCACCACTGCCCAAGGAAGTTTATGTCGCAGTTGCCTGTAGCCTAGCTGTATCTACGGCAGTTTATTCTCAAAGCGGGTCTTAGCCCTGAGATATATTAACTTTGCGAACATCTTAAACGTCACTACCTGAGGAAGTTTATGTCGCAGTTGCCCGTAGCTTAGCTGTAATTACGGCAGTTCAATCTCAAAGCGGGTCTTAGCCCTGAGATATATTAACTTTGCAGACATCTTAAGCGTCACAACCTGAGGAAGTTTATGTCGCAGTTGCCCGTAGCTTAGCTGTAATTACGGCAGTTCAATCTCAAAGCGGGTCTTAGCCCTGAGATATATTAACTTTGCAGACATCTTAAACATCACTACCTGAGGAAGTTTATGTCGCAGTTGCCCGTAGCTTTGCTGTAGTTACAGCAGTTCAATCTCAAAGTGGGTGTTAGCCCTTGAGATTGCGAACATCTTCACCACCACTGCCCAAGGAAGTTCATATTTCAGTCGCCCGTAGCCTAGCTATGTCATACAGCATTTTTCAAAGTTTGCGTTGCAGTTTCCCGGATCTTAACCGGCACTATACGGCAGTTAACTTTAAAGCGGGTTTAGGCCCTTTGAGGCGTATCAACTTCGGTAACTTCATCACCCCTTGGGGAAGTCTCCGTTGCAGTTAAAGTACTAAGGGCAACAGATGTCCTTACACCGATCTTAGCCCATAGAACTTAACCGACTTTAGTCTCTGTGAGATTGGTGCTTTATGAGGCTCAGCACCGGGTTTGGCTTGTGATCTTCGTCACCCCCCGGGGAAGATTACATTGCTATGACTATATACGGCTCATCAAGACGATCATCGCTAGCAATCTAGCGGTGTACTCCAACCATTGGCTGTTCACTTTGAAGATCTATTTGGAAGGTTAACCCAGAAGCGGGTAAACGCCCTGTGTTTGGCTGCGATTTTCATCACCCTCCGGGGAAGATTGCATTGCCACGTCTACTGCTCAGCAATAAAGTCGCCGCTAGCAAAGAAATATTCTACTTCGCCCTGCTTGTCTATGAAGTCTACAGAATCTGGCATAGAATGGCCTATTCAGTACCAAGATGTTCTAGGAAGTATTTTTAGCCAGTTAACAGAAATGGAGGTATAGATTACAGCAATGTTCTTTTTGGGAGCTAGTGGGTACTACTTCCACCACAACGCTGCAGGTTATCTCTGCCTCGTTAAAGTCAATTTATAGATATCATTATCGTACAGTTCAGCCTAGATGGCGTGTCGAACAGTTTTGATCAGACTCAAACGAAAACTAAATATTTGAAATTTTGAGGTTTAGTTCAAAGACTTGCGCAGTTTAGTTTACTTTAACTTACAGATCCTTGCCATATTCAGAGGCCACTAACAGTTCGATTACAACTGCGCCAGCTTTATTATGTCAGCGAGTTTATTAGCTTAGACCACAAAGAGTAAATTTTATTGCAGCTGGGGTACTCTGTGCAACGCCCTCTGTATTAGTGGCGTAGGTTACTTCAATGACTCGTTACATGTAACACATAATAGAAAATCCTTAGACATCACATTGTTGCATTTTTTCGCAAGCCACCAGAAGATAACAAACACGTCTCTCATAATGGTCTTCGGACGTCTCACGGAACACATAATATAACAATTTTACCTTCCAATAAAATTGGTATTATGTTTCCTCCGACGTCCGAAGACCAGGTGATTTCTTTCTGGTGTTCACATCATTATGAGACGAACAATGAGGAAGTATAACGGTGGCTTGCTGTGGTCGGATGTTTGACGTTTCGCAGGGCGGATGTGACGTTGACGCGGTCAAGCGGGCGGTAGTGGCATCTAGCGGAAGGTGTGGGAACACCCAGCACTCTCTCATAATGGTCTTCGGACGTCGGAGGAAACATAATACCAATTTTATTGGAAGGTAAAATTGTTATATTATTATTAAAAATATACGAACAGGAAGGAAGGAAGGAGTGAGTATTACATTACCTTGTAAATATCATCTCCGTCTCTGCAAGCGACGTGCCTGGGTATCGGGCAGCACTGGAAGGGCACAGCGGCAGGCTCGACGACCACCAGCGCGGTGCTGACCACCGGCACACACTCTGTGAGCGAGCAGCGCGGGGCCGGGCCCACACCGCCCACACCGCCCACACCGCCCACACTGCCGCCCACACCACCCACACCGCCCACACACACGCACGAGCGGCACGGACCGTCCAGCCATACTGCATCCACCTGGGCGTGAGTCACACTTAGAGATCAGAGGCCTCGTTTTAGAAATAAAAGGTCGCCGAGACGTATTACACTGCCCTATTTAAAGAAAATTGTGATCTAATGAAACAGAAAACCAAACGATTGGTTAAAAAAAACTGTAAAATCTTTTTCATTTTTTTATATAATTAATGGAATATTATATAAAATTATATAATGTAATATAAATATAATATAATTAAAATAGAAATATGATATAGTATAAAATTCTAGTTGACTTACATCTTTGAGTACAGTTAGAGGTGCAGTCTTAGCTGTCTCTCCCCCTTTAGCTGCTGCTTCCCATTCTAAGGTGACCACACATTTGTCTTTCGGGAGCTCTGTAATATTGGTAAATAGGGTTACAAATATATAGTATGGAGTATATAATCTTCACCAAACACACGTCGTTAATACGAATTAGTAGATTTCTTATGGAACTTAAACCATCACCGCAATCCCGTCACTGTTACTCCTGCGCACCAGGATCAACAGTGGCTCCATGAAGACTCGGAATTAGAACCCGGCCAAGTCCCGGGACCAGAAACTGTCTTAGATCCCGCACGAATTTAATCAGAATGATAACGCGAGCTGGAAAGAATTAGACAATCTAACTTTCCAACAGATTGACAGATGTCACAAATCTAAGACAAGCTAGGTTCCTCGTCATCAATAGGTGATGGTGTAAGGTATTGTCAGCTACGGATCAAAAACAATCCACAACACACGAGCCGAGGGAGGGAAGCAAACCGGCGAGTGCTAGAACAGAATCAGGTCCTATTTACTAATAACTTTTGGGGGCTGAGTCACCTTCGACCGTGGGTGTGCACCTTAAAATAAATCCCCACACGTGGTCCTCGGGTGGTGGAAATCAGGTGACAATAAACTAGTGGTAGGCTTCGGCCGTGGTTAGTGACGACCCATCAGGCAAAGCCGCACCGCCAAGCGGCCTTGCCGTGTTCCGGTGCAATGTCTGGTGATACCATGCAGAGAGGGTGGCGAGGAATTGTTGCTCCTTTATGGTTTCTCATATGGAGGCTCATTCCACTGCCATCTTCCCACCGAAAATCATTCGTAATCATGAGTGAATCGGTATACTGGGCTGGCGCGTTCCATCGCAGACATAATTATTGCTTCACATCAGCAAATTGTAGTCAAGCGCAAGGCTATTTCAGAATAAAAATAGTCTCAAAAACAAATTCCACGAACACTTAATCGCTGGGTTAGAATAGGTACGATTTTTGGAATGAATACTTTTTAAGTGATTATTTGTAAAATGAAATGTTTGCTTATTATTACTAGTATAGTATTATATCATCTGTGCTTATTAAGCAATTTTTTTAAATGTATACGAAACGTTAATTGTAAACTAAACATGTGTTAAACATTTTTGGTTAAAACGTTACTACAAGTACTTACCACAGGTGTGTTCCGGACAACATTTCCCATTATCAACCGTCTTTAATTTATAGAACTTGTCACAAGTCGGCGGCTCCGGACACTTGTCAGCCTGGCACAGGAACTGAACTCGGGGACAGCACCCACTGTTGTCCACTACGCGCTCCATGCCTGCCTCTAGTATCTCTATTTCGTTCTCGCTCGGTAACGGCTCGCATTCGCTTGCTGGTTTACATTCTGGAAATAGAGATTTTGTTACGATTTAATTTTTACTCATGGTAAGAAGATTAAAAATATTAGTACACACGGCCACACATCAAGCTATTAAATTCTAGTATAAACTGATCTCGCATTGTATAGAATTTCCGTAAAATGCCACCGCTGCTCTTTCACTTATTACGTATGTATTTATAATGCTTTTTTTAAATGCTAAAACAGGTTTTGTGGAGGAGACTGGAGGATCGGGTGGTAGTGACCCTCCAGTGAAAAGGGAAGTTGTATAAATGCTAATCGTCGGTGAAACATTGCTTGTGCGATTCAGGATTGCTATGACGTCATGTCTCTTGAGTGGAATTCAAGTAATCCTACCACAAGCAAACTCTGTGCATCCATCAGGCGTCTTCTTCTGTTTAAGTACTTGACCAAATCCGCATTCCATTTTCTTGGCTTCAGTGCAGTTGGCTTTTGGTTTTGGTACTAGAAACAAATGGAAAAAAACTCTTAAAGCATATTACATCATTGAACGCTTATAAAGAGGTTGATATTTTTTTACAATTTTAGTTATATATAAACTAACTTTTTAAAGAATGAATGAATGAAAATCAAATGAATCTATCCTCTAAATCATTCAATAGTATTTTATGGGTATTGAGATAGGCACGAAATTGAATGTAAAATCATCTCACCACACAAGTATGTAGCACAGCATTGCCCAGGCGTAGGCGGTGTAGTACGTAAGTCTTCTCCTTCCGCACATACTGGTGTTGAACAACTCTGCTTAGTGCACGATACGTGCGCTACGTTCTCGCCTGGCACTTTGTTGCATGTGCATTTAGTGCACGCGTCTTCCTATTAATTGATAGAGATTATTATTATTAGCATGAAAGAAAAATAAGAGCTTTTGAATATTTTCTTGGTAAAAGATGTAAGATAGTGTCTTGATGTGAGACAGTATTAAACTCATTCCATTATTTTTTATTAAAGTTATTGAGTAAAACGCAAGAGACAAATATAAATACCATGAAGGTTAATATATTCAAAACTTATTGTGCTGTACCTATACAACGTTAGCTTGAGTATACGCAATTTGAAAAATGAATTTGTTTGGATTCACACATTATCAATTTTAAACTGTATTTTCTTAGATTTACGTGAAATCACACATTGAAATAATACTATTTTGTAACGGATTTTATCGCGGTTTATTTTAGATTTTAGATCGCGACGTTTCAACGGCCAGTTTTTGAAACGTCGGGATATAAAATCTTAAATACGCCACAATAAAATCCGTTATATTAATTTTAATTTTAAACTGACTGGTCTGGTGGCGTAGTGGTTAGTGACCCTGACTGCTAAGCCGAAGGTCGTGGTTTCGATTCCCACCCAGTGCCCTAATTCACGTAATTTCTTGACGCGCCGATCAAGTTTCGGTGCAGTTTCTAATTAAGATTTCGTCGTAGTGCAAAGTGACAGCGGTTGTCAAAATTACAAGAGTACGAAAAGGGTTGTTTTGATCGAAACTAAACTGCAAGTGAACTTATTTAACTACGTGAATTAGCCTACAGGACTAATCTTTGTGTGATGAACACGATTGTTTGTTCTGCGTCTGGGTGTAATTTATCTAGGACTAGCGTACCCCGCAAACGTCGTACTGCCCGGTAAAGCAGTGCCACCTACCGGGCCCGGAAATAGATTACGACTGTTTCTTAGACTTATCGAATATAGATATAAGATTCCATAAAAATCGGTCAAGCTGTTTCGGTGGAGATTGCTTTTTTTTTTCTCCCCGTAAGAACACTCCTCGTACTTCAAGGAATATTCTAAAAAAGAATTAGCGGAATCGGTCCAGCCGTTCACGCGTGATAAAAAAATAAAAAAATTAGAATTTTGCGTAGTATGAAAGGGTAGGATTTAGGGTCTCGTACTTACTTGCCACTCGTCGCCAGCGTAATGTTCTTTATTAGCATCGCAGGGGAAGCATTTGGTTGGCTCTATACACGTGTTGTTTACCCGAACCTGTAAAGTATTACGCGGTTGTAATTCTTAACTTAAATACTGCTACGTCTAAACCTTGCAAGCAGATCTGGAGGTGGATAGATGCTAACGGCTGACACCTGGTCCTCGTAGGTGAAGCTTATACAGTGTGACAATTAACAAAAACGGTGGTGCAGCGGTACGGGCCTCGCCTTAGAAATATAAGGTCGCGAGTTCGAACCCTGGTCGTGCCTACACATGTTCGTGCGAATTGTTTCATAACCGCTGCACAATATCGGCGAAGGAAAACATTATCAAAGTACGAATTATTCGAGTACATGTGACATCCACCAACCCGCACTTGGCTAGCGTGTCTGAAGACCTAAACTCTCTGAACTCGTAAGATAGTTGAGACGAGACCCGTACCCAGCAGCGGGACACTAAAAGGATTAACGTTTGACGGGCCGATGGCGTGGTCGGTAAGATACTTGCTTCTCATGCCGTAGGTCGTGGGTTCGATTCCCACCCGAGACAAACATTAGTGAGGAACATTTGTGTTTGTGTCGAGTCTGGGTGTAAATATCTATTATAAGTATATATTTACAAAAGAAAAGTATTATATGTATAGTATATACCAGTTATCTGGTTTCCATAACACAAGCTCTGCTTAGCTTGGGACCAGATGACCGTGTGTGTTAATGTCCCAGAATATTTATTGACGTGTGGACGCGTGTGTGATTTGTGTTTCCGTTAACCCGTAAGTATATAGCACATTAGATACCAAAAATAATATTCTTACAAAAAGAACTATCATAAACTTCAATAAAACATCAGCTATGTTAAGACTTCTTATGATAAGCTTTATTAATCAAATTCGTATTCTGTGGCAGTTAGATCACTTCTTACGAGAACATGCAAGCGAGCATTCATGAGCTAAAGATGTAAAGCTTGTTGTTACCTTTCCTTCAGGACAGAAGCACCCTTCGACAGGTTGTTTGTCACACTTCTCCGGGTTCTTAGTCAGTTCTTCATAGTTTTCACAAGTCTTCTCACAGTCCACGCATGCCCGGTACACTAGAGGCGCCTCGCTATACAGATAATGTTTATATTGTAGATGTGTCGTTGATAATAAATCTTTTACTTTTAACCAAAAGTAATGGCTTATTTACGAAGCGATTTTAAGCAATTCTGCATTAATCCTTATCTAATTAAGTATCTTAAATACATTGTCTATTTAATATAGATCAATATGGCCCTTTATAGCACATAATTTAAATGAATATTTCCGAACATATTACAGATTTAAAATAGCGGTACCGGCCCGGCCCCGCGCGGCGCGTGCTGTTTGTATTGTCTAATGGCAAAAAAGCTGTAAACATTAATTTAGTATCAGCATTCCACCCGTGCGAAGCCGGGGCGGGTCGCTAGTAAATAATAAATACATTGTAAACGATTCATTTTGATGATAAATTTGTATTTTATAAATTAATATTTTGTTTTACATATATTTGAGATGTTAGTAGATTTAGTAGCTGACCTGACAATGTAGTAATATTAATGGTGATTTGATATTTTAGTTAAATTTAGGCCGATTTCACATTGTAGTTAATCAGCTGTTTTTAAAGGAATTTCAAGTGTGCCTAAGCAAAATTTTAGTACACCGACTCCTGGCAAACCATGCAGGTCTTAATTTGTTTAACACCTTTGTATTCTTACCAATATATGTAATTGTATTTTTTTCAGAGTTTATTGTCATTAACTACCAACGACTTGCTTCGGCTTAACAATTAATTATAACCATTCCGCAAGAATTATGTAGTTAAACTTTTCGTGGTTTGGTGTATGGTTTCGTGGTTTAGGACAATAAGAAGAAATAATAATAACTAATAAGGACAATTTCATCTTCTGCCGCGCGGCAACCTCGCTGTCTGTGCTGCAACGACTCCGATTTGGCTGTTTAGAGTGATAGTGATGATGCACCGTCCTACTACATAGTATCACTACCTGAGCTTGTTGTGTGCTGAGTGTGGTTGCCCTCCATACCACTACCATAGTCACAGGCCTCTACATTTGAGCAGAAGGCTTTGCTTCCACTTTTATTGTGCGAACTGCTAAGTTTTTTGTTTTTTTTTTGTTTTTAACACTTATCCTACCTCACAGGGGAAGGAGTCTTTGTATATCTCTTTATTGACTACATATTGGTTCTCGCAGACGTGCTTTCGAGCTTCATGCATGGATTTTCTTTGCATGTGTGGAATTACTTATCTTAAGCTTTTAAATTTTTATTTATATTGTGTATGTTATATTGTTTTTTAATTATATTTTCTTAAAGCTTTTATTCTATAATTTTTATGTCTATACGTTACGAATAAAACAATGTGAAAATAATTTAAGGGTATAACCTTAAATTATTTTCACATTGTTTTATTCTACTTATTTATTATTCTAATTTATTGCTTCTACCTATTTAAGACTATTTTTATAAAACACTATTTATTTAATTCAAATATATAATAGTTTTCTTTGTTGACTTTATTTATTTTTATCTATAAGTTGTTTACATATTTTTTCTGCGTAGGACATAAATATTTTTCTGTTTTTGTTGTTCATCATTATTTCTGGCATCGTCTCTTCGGTTATTTTCTTATTTAATTTTGTTTCGGCTTCCAAACATTTCAATCCATATATTGGGCATTTAATTAGTGCGTGGAGGATACTTTCACTTTCGGCGGCATCACAAGGGCAGGACGGACTTTCCTTGCATTTAAATCTATGCAGATACTCTGAGAATCCGTCGTGCCCTGTGAGAATTTGCGTTTGTATATAATTAATTCCCATCTTCCGTACCACCCTGTATGCTTCCGCAGCGTTCGGGAAAAAAGTTTTTGTGACTGAGGCGATCTCTTCTGTTTGGTATCTTCGGTTCCATTCGTCAATCGAATCTGTCCGCAGTCTTCGCTTGACAAATGAAACCGGACACTGATCGTAGTGCGATTTAATTTTTGTGTTGAGTGCGGCCACTTTGGCAAGTTCGTCCGCCCGTTCTCTTCCCTCCAGCCCGGTGTGTGCCTATATCCAGAATATCTCAGTTATTCTGGTTTGTTTTAGTTGTTTCAAGTTCTGAATTGTTTCAACAACAAGGGCATGGAGGGATCGACCTCCGACTAGTGTGTCTAACACCGACCTAGAGCCAACTGCCAAGTTATGGAATTCGTTGCCGGCATCTCTGTTTCCCGATAGCTATAATCTACCTGTCTTCAAGTCACGAGTGAATCGGTATTTATTAGGTAAGCGCGTTCCATCGTAGACTGCAACATTGCTTCACATCAGGCAAGTTGTGGGCAAGCGCAAACCTATTATAGAATAAAAAAACTAGGGGCCTGCGCTGAGACTATCCAATAGACAGGGCTGGCCTGAAGGTTGTTCGTTGCACTATAGACATACTGACCAAGTGTAGGGACAGAGCTGTTCCCTCCAGCGCGCCAGGCACACCCCTTGCCCCGCACACTGCGCCACGTAGCGCTGCAGCGCTGCACACGTGTCCGACACGTTAGCGCATAGCTCCGCTTCACACGAATCAACGAACGACTGCGGCTCCACTAGTGCGTGACACTGGGGTGAACAGATATTATAAGGTGTTAATTAACTAACCTGTCTAACTTTGTTAGTGTACTTTGGTATTTACAAACAAACCCAATACATAAAAATATTGAGAGATTTTAATTTTTGACTAAAAAAAGTAATCTATAAAAAAATTATGCATACAGTATGCGCGCGCGCCGTCTGGTTTAAGAAAGGTACCGTACTGACAGCTTATTTAACTATGGCAATGCGAGACGGGCCGACACTAGTCAGGTATTACGGAAGTGTCGCATATTACCGCGACCTCTAGTACACGTATGAGATGGAACACCCGGAGGTGATCCCTGCGCCTTCCAAAAAAAGCTAGCTAGCTATAGGGATAGCTTGATGCGCGTGCGCATTTTAAGTTGAGGTATAATTTTATGCCCAGCTGTAAACAATACTTTTAACAATTTAATACCTAATACTCGGTGGTTTAATTTCACGCAATCAGGACTTATATAAAAATAAAAAAAAAACAACACAAACCTCTCCGAATCGTTCAGCGTTAAGTAAATTGTAGCAAGGATTGTTGTCTGGTGGAGGCAGCACACATTCAGGCTCTTTTGTCTCCGAACATTTTCCTTGGTCATCAATATCCAGGGCAGTTAGAGCTTCAGGAGTCGCTTTCCAACTCTTGCCGTACTGTTGAGAACATTGTATGTCAGTGGCGAAAGGTGAAAATTTGATTTTGGTTACCTATACCGTCTATCTTATTAAAAAATATGTACCTACCTACTGCATTTTTGATGCTTTTTAAAACTTTTAGGCGTTACATAATATTTAGTTATATTGGCCAAATCCTAAAGGGAAGTCAGTGGGGATCGCGTTATACGGACTCTTCGCCACTGTTGTTAATAATACCTGGCTTCCTTTATTAATTATCAGTCCATAATTTAGCGAATAAATTATGACTGATATATTTAGTATTTAGACACCGGACATATAACGACTCGTTTTAGTAACGAACAGTAACATTTTCTACCAACCGTAAACAACTGTTCTTAATTAACAGCTATTAAAAAAAATACAAACCAACTTCAATTTTTTAACAGTATCGAAAAACCCGCTGAATCGTTAGTGATAAAATTTTAATGGGACACCTGGAAAGTATAGTTAGATAGTAGCTGGATTTTAAAAATATTAAAATCGATTTAAAATTGGGGAACTTATCGCATGAGATACATACAAAAAATAAATAAATAAGCAAAAGTATTTCAAAAATCGATAACCCGACTGCGTCAACATCTGCCAACTTGATAGGATAGAGAACTGATTTGGCGCGAAAGACCCAAATGTATTTTTTTTTCATAATAATGATGAAAGTGTCACACTCACGACTAAGACGAATCTCAAGCTCAGGTCCGAGAAGCCCTTTAGGCTCTAAAGCGTGCCAAAGAAATGTACATACATACTTTCGAAAAACACCCGAATTAAGAACCTCTTTCTTTTAAGCAGATAAAAAAGCTTGAGGAATGCTCTGTGAAACCTCGTCAGTAGTAGGTTAGTAACGGATGGTTTGGAACCTAATGACTGATAGTTGATTATAGGATCCAAACCATAAAATAATGACTATACACAATACAAAGCACTTCACTCTATAAAAAATGTTACAATATGCATCTCTTTCTACACATCCCTAAGTGATAGAGACAAACAGTATTTGCTATATGTTTTCTAGTGCGTATCTCACCTTTCAAAAGTTAAGAGAAGATCCATTGTCAGAAGTGGGATGCTAAAGGATTAAGAAGAGGGCAAAAATATGAAGGGAAAATAAATAAAGCTTTAACTTCATTTTAATTTCGCTTTCACAAACTTAGCAATGTTTAGGTCCAGAATATAAACAAGGTGTTCGACAGGGTGTAACTCTCGGACCATATCTTACAAGCACTGTCTATAAATTTTCATAGTGCGTTATAGATATTGTTATTTGTTTAGCAATTACTATAGCATATCATTATTACCTCATCAATATCGTCAGTGACAGTGCCGTTGCTGGTGAGCAGTAGGTCCTGGTACCCTGCGCAGACGCCGCACAGACCTTCTGTCTGGTTCGCGTAGAGGTACGACGGCACGCGGATACGGAACTCTAGCTTAGCTTCCAACACTGTTAGCTGTGGACAACATTATTCTATTGTTTAAAACTATAACGAATATTCCAGAAGGATGCTAATCCTTTATGCTTTTTTAACCGAAAAGTGGGCATAGCGATAACGAAGATCAATAAATTAAAAGTAAAACATTTTTTAAAACAAGATTTTATATAAATTTGCTTTAGAGTGTAGAGTGCACTATATTGGATTTAGAGTGACGACACTATATTTTTCGAGTTATCCTCAACAAGCCCTTTAACTCTGTACCCATATTCTAGGAGCGCATAAAAAAACTTGTCCGATTTTGACAGTTCCGCCATGTTGGATTTAGGATAACGTCACAATTCATCATTGTACACGTTTAGTTTGGATGACAACATCGTCATACAACAGTGTGTACACAATTTCAGCTCAATTGGTAAAAAACATCTGTTTCAAAATTGAGTTGCAAGTTGAGGGCAAAATGGCCTGCGATTACTTGCTTGCCTTTATAAATTTTGCATCTAATTTTTGGTCCTGCTACATAATTCTTTGGACAATTAATATTGAAATGCCCATCGATAGCTACGGTTCTTATATATCATTTGTTTTACAGGCTATCCCGATGCGGTTGATAGTATTGTGACTGGCCCCCCGATCCCTTAAAACTAGTGTCCGGCAACGTCCTGAGCCGAGGTTCGTCCTGACATGGGGAGCCCTCATGACAGTTGCCACAGTACCTGATCGGTTCGACCGTCCTCGGACGGCTCACCGAAAAAGTCCGGTGAACCAATAGAGGCCCTTCCGGCTAATTGGGTTAGGTGGTTAGGTCATCAGCAAAAAGAAATGTGTAGTGACTGGAGGATCTCGTGTTAGTGGATATCTTCCGACGATGTGTCATGCCCTGGTCTCTAACTGTTCTTGTCGGGATCTTATACCTACGCTAATCGTTGGTGAAACTTTGCTTGTGCGATTCAGGATCACTCATTCAAGTGGCTTTAGGTTTGTGAAGTCACAAAATCAGTAGAATTAGACTCATAAAATTACTTTATAACCTGTAAATAGTGAGTAAAACAGAATAAGATTGAATAACTTGTTTTCTCTTGGTTACCTCAACGTGTATATCCGGTAGAGTTATGATGACGTCTTTTCTGTTGACCTGAGTGATGGTCACCCAGTCCTTCTTGAGGGGATACTTGAATACTGCCGTGTTACCGATTGTTGTTAGTAGCTGAAATAAATGAGATTTGTTTAAAATTTTCTTTATATCACTACATAGTATAAAAGAAAGTCGCTGTCGCTGCCTGTCCGTATGTATGCTTAAATCTTTAAAACTACGCAACGGATTTTGAAGCGGGGTTTTTTTAATAAATAGAATGATTCAAGAGGAACGTTCCTGTGTATAATACATGCATATATTGTAAAGAAACACTGATAAATTCAGAGGTTACTAACGTGATGTCGAAAATAAACACTTTTTTGCGCTTACATTGCAAACGCTGGCTGAACCCCACGACATAAATCAAAATAATGTTTTACAGTATTGTAGACCTTAAAAAGGTCAACAAAAAAGTCCGCGATGGTATATGTTTATCTCTTAAGGATAACCCACAATAACCATTTTTTATTCTTTACAATTCACGGGGAAAAATGGTTAATTTACGAAGTGATTTTAAGCAGTACAGCATTAATCGTTATCCAATTAAAAACCCTAAATACATTGTCCATTTAATATAGATCAATATGGCCCATTACAGCATATGATTTAAATGATTTTTTCCGAAGATATTACAGATTTAAAATGCAGGGACAAAGCGGTGCGGTGGTACCGGCCCGGCCACGCACGTAGCGTGCTGTTTGTATTATCTAATTACAAAAAAGCTGTAAACGTTGTTTATTATAGACATTCAGTAAATATACCTTTGTATGCGCCTGCGCATTTAAATTAGCAATTATATTTTTCCAATTATTTGCCACTACTTTGTTAGTTACATTTGTCAGTAACAACCTACATTCCATTTTTATCCAACGCAGTGCTAGGTCGATTTTTGTAACTTGTTCTTGTTTTACCCTAAAGTACCCACTGCTGGAACTGTTTTCTACTAATTTAATATAAGGATCTGAAGCAAATTCTTGACCCTTTCATTTGGATCCTCAAAGAGTCCTTGAGGCGCAACATTTGGCGACCGTGACAGGACTCGAACCTGCAATCTTCGGATTATATTTAGTATCAGCATTGCACCCGTACGTCTCTTGTAACAACAGATATGAAACCCAAATTTGCCATCAAACTGGCTGAAAACATTAGTACAAGCAATGTAGAACATTATTAGGAACTGACAAAACACCCCTTTGGCCTAGCAAATTCTAATCAGTTGTTACTCTACTGAAGTAATTAAATTAGAACGAAAATCTATCCAGTTGAGACTTACCTTTTTAGTGACGTTATCCTTAGTAACATGTATTACATTCTTTTCATACTCCAAATGTACAGCCTTCGTACAAACAGCGTCACTTCCCTCACATGGTCCATTAGTCGCGTACACTTGGTACTTGTGGTGGTTAGTACTGTTCCTGTCTCTAGACGCGAGGTATGTACAGTTGCCGAAGTTAGGGAGGTCGTCTCCTTCGAAGGTCATGTATTTACTTGGAGATCCTACTCCTGTGCAAGTACCTGGGGGCGGGAAGTTATATTTAGAGCCATACTTTGAAAGGTTTCAGTTAGGAATTGGGTATCCAAGGAAAACAAAATAAAAGGGGAATGAATTTCATGTGCGATACAAGCTATTGATTTTTTTTATGTATATAGAATATACGAGTAACAAAGTTTTATGTAAGATTGCTGAATAAACATTTCATGAAAGTCTTTTAAGCTCATTATAGCTAAAATAGGTTTATAATTCGTTTGTTTTTGGCTGTTATCTTGATATTTATACTAGTAAGAAAGAGACAAACACCATTTTTAGGAATAAGATCGTCATTCTTTTTTAGATAAACATTAATGTAATACATACGTATTACATTAATGTTTACCCTCAAATATCATTTATTAGCATGACCCTTGCATACAATCATAGACCAGCTGTCAATAAGGGTGTGTTTATCATATTGATCAGCACACTCACAGTCTAAACATTCAGTAGGCAGCACGCACAGGTCCCCCCTCCTCAGTTTCCCAGGCGGACAGTAGCACCCCGGGAAGCACTGCCCCTCGGCCGGGGGGCACGCGCGGGTCACTCCGTGCGAGGAACACGTCGGCTCGCACTTCTTGCGGTAACACTCGTAGTGTACCAGGGGGGCAGGACAATCCGCCGCTGTGGGAAAAGAAAACATTGTAAAACTCCTCCGAAATGGCTTTACCGATTTTTTACCAAATTTATATGCGTATTCAGTAGGTCTGAGAATCGGCTACTATCTATTTTTAATACCCCTAATGTAAGGGTTGTTCACCATTACATTTCTTTTTAATTGTTGGCGATTTTTTTTGTTTTTATTTTTTTATTATAAGCAGCTAGTAATTTATAATTCGTTTTGTCTTTGTCTATCATCTTGACTTAAATACCAGTAATAAGAAAGAGACAAAGTCCATTTTAACTAAAGAGTCTTATAATTTTTTTATGAATTAGACCGAAAATCTAACGCTTACAATTAAAAAAAGTTTATATTGTCAAACGTGCTTTAAGGTTACATTAAAATTAATGTGGTCTTACATTTTCTTAAATTGACTAATTTTTACGTATTTTTTTAAGAATCTTCACTGGTCAGTAACAAACTCAACAAAAAAAAAGAATTAGCGCAATCGATGCAACAGAAAATAGAGATCCATTTCAAACGCAATTCTGAGTAAGGTTGAAGAATCTAAGCTTAAAATCAGTTTAATTAGTAACCATTAGTAGCAGGTTTGCTAACCGCTTATATTTTTGTACTATGATTTAATACAAACAGACAGTAAATACAAAGTTTAATGTTATAGCTCCCCAATAAGTTTAGTTTAACATAATCAGCGGACAATGTTCACAAATTTCATTTTCATTTTAACTAGAAGATTACATGAACTTCCAGTGTCATATGCTAATAACACATAATATTAAAAAGCACTCACGGCAATCCATCATCATTCTCCATGGAGACAGGTCTAGATCCTTATTCCCCGCAAGGCACTCAGCCACGAGATGTTCGAGCAGTACACAGCGGCACTGTTCCTCAGTACGTTTGGTACCGTTCACCATCAGCTCGGTACACTCGCAGATCTTCTCCAAGCAGATGCTGCGCCATTTGTCTAAATTCAGCACACTGCCGCAAGCTGATAGGGGTTCTCTTCTACAAGTAGAAATGTATGGATTAATTTAGATCAGAATTGCGTACTGATGTTATAGCTTTGAAGAAAATAAAAAGTGTGGGGGCTTATCGAATAGAAGCACTAGTCTGTGAAGTCTGGATCGGGGGGTAGTGATTCTCCAGTGTGGTGGAAAATTATCCGGCGAGGTGTGATTTCCTCACTGTTCTTGTTGGGAACTTATATCCCAGGTAATTTTGTCGGAGAAACTTTGCTTGTGCGATTCAGGCTAGGTATGTGTCGCCACAATAACATGGTCAAAGACCTGGTAGTGACACCCTCGTACCTAAGAGAATAAATTTATCTGTCGGTCGTGCATTCGATCTGTCGCTGGCCGTGTCTGTTTCCCTGACCCACCATGCTATGCTCGGTAGTTCCTGATTTTTTTAATATGAAAAAAGAAATACTTTATTTTAATAATTTATAAAACCCCCGAACTAGTTAAAATCCCACTAAATTGGTTCATCCGTTTATACGTTACAGAGAAACAATGATTGTACACAGATATCCGAGATATAAAAGCTTACTTACGTGATAACATCGCACAATTTCCAAGCTCTCTTCTGCTTCTCTTCTGATATAATCTTGGTCTGGCACGCATTAGGAGGCAGGCCAGGCTTGGCCCAAGCTCTGCCGAACTCATCGATTGTAGTAGCGAGACGTCCGTTGGGCAACGTGCGGTCGTTGCGAGAGTTGCCGTCAAATGTTCCACACAGACCGTCCACTGCACCCATGTAGCTTTTGAACACCTACAGATAGTTAAACCAGTTCTACCATTTATAGCACTCATTTCGAGATTATTTTAACAATAGATATAGAATAATTCTTTTTGAAATAAAAACTCAAAACCGACTTCAAACGTTACCTACGTTTGAAGTCGGTTAGCTAGAGTTATGCGTTTAGGACCATTGCTCTTACAATATTGTCAGGTCGCAGGCGCTTAGCATAAACAATTACGCTTTTTAGACAGCTCAAAAACTACTTGTCAGATCTTGATCAAAATGGTGCCACACGTAAAGTACCAGCTTTCGAACAAAAAAAAATAGACATCGGTTCATGTTCAACAAAGATATTACGGAACAAACATAAAAAATACAGTCTATTCAAAAACCTTCTTTTTGAAGTCTGTTGAAATGCGAACTGGTGGATGTCACATCACATGACATGACTTTGAACATTTAGGCATGATTCTATGGTACGAAAATCAAAATTCTACTTATTCAGCAAGAATATTACTGTATTTTTGATTTTACGATTTAGTAAAAAAATACTCGGATAAATCGCACTAAAGTTAAAGACTAGCAGTTCTTATCTTCGTAATTACTGAAAAACTACTCCGTGAACGTGACGTCACTCTATCAGTTTATGTAAGCTTATTTTTCGATTAGGTAACAAAAGGAAAATATGTGAAATAAATAACCGGTATTTCGATCATTGACTCTCTACAGGGTGGAAGAGACAGCCTTCCACAAACTGAGGTGGTGCATTCGGCTCCATAATTAGAATGATTTTCCACAAGATTTTTTTTTAATTTATTTTGCTTGATTTCAATTTAAATTACTACTCTGTACGCAGAACTCGATTGAATAAATAAGAGCTAACTATAACTATCCATCAATGCATTAGTTTAAGGAACGATGCGTAATATGTCGCGGCGCGAGGCGGTTGGTGGTAAGGACTAACCGCATAGTGGAAATGTTGGCCGTTCACTATTAAGGTTTCCTTAAGGTAACGATACATTCCGTGAAGTTAAGATTATTGGACACAAAGTTCCTAAAATAATTTCATATACCGATCATTACAGTATGATGCACGGATTTTACTCTATTAGTTTGTGGAGGGTGGTCCCTTCCACCCGGTACAATCAGTCTTTATCTACTTCTGTAAGTAATACGCGTGATTGTTATGTATGTTTTATACTTACACCAATCTTGATATCCCCTTCAGTAGTATACAGCACTGTGAAGTTATACTTCCTAGATTTAATAGCTACACCGTTCCCAAGTCTATCCACATCGAAGCTGTTCTTCTGGAAGCAGATCTTGCTCGTCTGCTCCACAGTGTACTCGTAGTTATCGTATTCTATCATCAAATTCGGTTTCACGATAATCGGTTGACTATCTTGGATTACTATAAGCTCGTTGGTACAACCTTCTAGACGGCATTTCTTTCGGACTGGAGGAAAAATTGTCGGTTTACACAAAATGGAGATTAAAAATGAGTAAAAAATGACATTTGATGCAGCATAGTAACTTTTGTCAAATTTCAGATTTTTAGTACCCCGTGCCATCCACATTAAAATTTTTACTTATAAACGACGCGTAATCTAAGCCAGCGGTGGCGCAAGTTCGATTCCAGGTAGTGCCCACACATCTTTGTGTAAAATTGTTTCATAGCCGCTGCTCAATACCGGTGAAGGAAATCATCACGAGTAAACCTTGGTTTGATGTATGTATTTTTCTTTGTGTCGGTCATCTAAAAACCACTATAACTTTTCACTACAATAAACAACTTACCAAGCACAGCCCAGGCATCGAATCTGTGCTCTCTCGCTAGGATATGGAAGCAGGCGTCATACTTGTACTCAGTACCATCGAACGTGTTGAACGTACGTCCTGTCACGTTGCAGAATACTTGGCGCTCTGGTGGGGGAACACACTCGTACCTGGTCGAATAATTGCAAAGTTTATAGTGGCATTTTAAATGGACATGGTATTGTTTAAATGTATTGTATATGTCTACACATCGGTAAGACAAAGCGGAATCCTTATTAGAATTTTGTAGTGCTTACCTATAACTAAGACTCTGCTGTCTATCTGTCTCTAGTATCGAATTGTAATATGTAGTGTTGATATTCTTTTACAGAATGATTTTTTTTATCACTGACCAAGTTTAAAATAAAAAAATAGAATAAAATTTTATTTTATCTTTAGATAGATAAAATAATGAAATACACGTTTTTTTCTTTTAGCATTTGGTTCCACTGTGGTTGGCGCGAGCTATTTGATATTTTTCAGAAGACATAGTAAACACTAAAAACTAATTGGAAACGTTTTCGGAATACAAAAATCATTCATTCATTTTCATTCATTCATTTCATTCATTCATTTCTTTCATTCATTTTATTCATTTAAGGTATCTAACTATTGCTATCTACTGATTAGGGAAACGCGTGGTGATTATTGACGCAAAACATTATTAAGTATGTAGTCAATTATAAAATACTTACTGTGGACAACCGTTATGCGCAGACGCAAGTTTGTCGAACTTCAAGGTGTACCCCGGGGGGCAGGAGGGCACCTGGCACACGGGGCGCGCGGTGACCCCCGGCCGGTAGGGGGGCAGGCGGGGGACACACTTGTACTGCACACACTCGTGCGAGGGGGTCGGAGGGGGGCTGGTCACGGCTGGCTTGTCCAGGGTGAACGCTTGGTTTGTTCGGGGAGGGGGTGGGAGACCTGAAAACCAATTTTTTATAGCATACACCTCTGCAAAATTGATAGACCATTGAATGACTTCTTCTGTGCGTTAACCGACCAGCTTGGCTGAAAACATTTCCCAAACGAATTTTTTTAATTTTTTTTTAAACTATTCCAAAGATCTTACCTCCAAAACCACCTTTCGAATATCCTCCCTTGGAGTACCCAGTCTTCGCAAATCCGCCTTTAGAGTATCCTCCTTTGGAGTACCCTCCTTTAGAGTATCCGCCCTTAGAGCCTCTATAATAAGGTCGCCTAGGTCTGGGCGGGGGCAGTTCGGATCCAGCCCCGTAAGTATACTTGGAGTGGCTAGTAGCGGTCGTGGTTGTGTAGTGGATACTGTAGCCAGGAGGACATTCCACTTTTGGACATACTATAGCTAAAAAAATAATTACAGTTATATAAGGTAACTAATTCTAAAATATGTAGTCCTTGAAAAACTCAAGAGGAAGTGTAGGTGTTAAAAAATCAAGTCGATAACATTTATAAAGTGGTTTGAAATAATATTTTATGAAAATTGCAGCGTGGCGTGCTCTCAAGCCCAAATGGATAAGATAAGTTTTGTCTGGACTAGGTGTCTTACAAACGTTAATGCGGTTAGATCCCGTATCCAGTAAATCGATGTAATTTATTTTGACAACAATTATGTCACAGCGCGACTCAACAGCGTCACACTAAAATGCATACTGCTCTTAGAAGCGTATGAGCTTCAGCAGCGCTAGCGAACAGCGAGCGTTTACTCAAGCGCACGACTTTGAAACGCAACAACTACCTTATAAATACTACTATTTTAATACTATAAATTGGCATGTTATTATTACTATAATTGTTATATTTAATATGACTATTTAGAAAGTGACGCGCAGGTGTAATATTATCGAACAAAACTCAATTTTATTGTTTTATAATTAACTAATCTTGTAAGCGATTTGGATGATATTATATCTGTTAGCTTGTAAGATCAATTGAATGTATAAATAAATAAATAAATACAACTGCGCACGCGCTTCAACGCAGATGCCGAAACGCCGAACAATAAAACCAGTTCCAAAAAACTTACGTTTCGCAGTAGTAACAATACCCCCCACAGTCGGCGCGACTGTAGTAACAACAATCGGTTCTGTAACCGTTGTCCTCACAGTGGTGGTGGTGGTGGTGGTGGTGGTGGTAGTGGTACAATTCCTCTCATCGTCAGGACAGTTCACGACACCGTCACACCACTTGTCTAAAGCCAAGCACAGTTTGCTGGTGACGCAGATCTTGGTGTTGTTAGGGCAAGGCTCACAGAGGCACTCGCAGGATGAAGCTACTTTGGGCACCAAGTCCTAGGGAATTAAAGGAGTTTTTAAATATTTACCACGGAAGCGATGGTGCGATGATCTGAGCTCGTTAGTCCCTACTTGGACGGAAGAAGTTAGCAATAGGAACAGTTGGAAGGCTATGGGGGAGGCTTTTGCCGAGCAGTGGGACATTACGGGCTATTGAAAAAAAAACTTGCAACTCTCAAGCCAGTTGAGAGAAGACCAGTGACTTACCGGTGCGCACTTGCACTCTACCGCAGGTTTACACAAAGTTATACCGCCGAGCTTGCACAGACACTCGTCACAGTTGCTGCCACGGAATGTTGATCCTACTGGGTACCTGCAACCAAGGTAACGTCGTATTTATCATTCATAATCATAACCATTCGTTAGCGGCGGTGCAACAGCACGGGCCTCGCCTTAGAAATATAAGGTCACAGGTTAGATTCCCGGCCGAGCCCACACATCGACATCACCATCATCACACATGTGACATCCACCAACCTGCACTTGGCCAGCGTATCTGGATTAAGGCCTAAACTCTCTCAACTCGTAAGATAGTTGAGAGAAGACCCGAATCCAGCAGTGCGACACTAAAAAGGGTTGAAGTGATGAAGAGAACCATTCGCCGTCATCATTTTCATGATGGCTGGCCCATCATGAAAATATACCACATGACACCTTTATAAAAAACACCTTAAAGGAAAAGATAGAAGGAAAGCGTAGGTGAGGAAGGCCAATGATAAGCAATATTAACCTAATAAAGTAACAGGTTGGTGTCATGTCGTATAGATAGGTGAAAGAAGCTGCTCTAGATCGAGCCAAATGGAAAGAACTTCATCAGCTGCACCGACATAGGGTTAACCTTAAATTAAAAGAAGAAGAACCTTTCACCAGCGGCATCACCGATTTCAAATTACCCACGTGCTAGTTTACAATATCCAAAGAGTTAGAGAGTTCCAAACTGGATGACATGACATCCCAGTAGGCTAATTCACGTAATTAAATAAGTTCAGTTACAGTGCAGTTGCAGTTAAGTTTCGATCAAAACAGTCCGTTTCGTACTCTCGTAATATTGACAACCGCTGTCAGACACGTTCGCGTCAAGTTCGCGTCACGCGAGCGCTTTGACATTCATGATTTAAATATGACAATTACAAGAATACCATTTTACACTAAGACGTGAACGTAATTGAAACTGCACCGCAACTTGGTCAGCGCGTCAAGAAATTACGTGCAGGTCAGATTAACCTGGCGCCGCAGAACGAGGAGGGCTAGTTGCTAGATATTATGGTTGAGCGAGTTGCTAGTCTTACGGTCTTCTATCGGATACATTTCGAAGAGTGTGCGTTAGAATCACATAATCTTATTCCCCCATGTCCGTTTTATCATCGGGCAAGTAGAGGTACGGCTGTTCGCACTCGTTATATGGTGGAAATTCCACCGGTACGCACAAAACGCTTTGCTTCCACTTTTATTGTGCGAACTGCTAAGTTGTGGAATTCGCTACCGGTATCTGTTTCCCGGTAGCTATAATCTGCCTGTCTTTAAGTCTCGAGTGAATAGGTATCTACCGGGTAAGCGCGTTTCATCGTAGACAGTATCAATGCTTAACAAAAGGCAAGTTGTGGTCAAGCGCAAGCCTATTACATAATAAAAAACCATAAATGATGGGAAAAGGCTAGGACAAAGAAGAATATACAACTACTTACGTCATGAATGTCTCTACACAAGGACACTGGTCTCTAGTGACGCAGTTCTCTCCGTCGAAGTATTTGGTGGGAGGTTTGCAGTCACACTTCTCTTCGTTAGAGTGAACGTTGGGACACATGTTGCAAGATTCATTGGTTGGAGGAGTCACTAGGGTACGTTCTGAGGGTCCCGAGGCTAAAAAGGAAGGGTTGAATATAAGAAAGGCATATGGACACACGGCTGCACATTTCCAGTATAAGCTGATCTCCCGTTGTACGGAAATTCTATACAATGCGAGATCGCTTTGTCCCTACAAGAATTATGTAAGTGGTGTTCAATTTAAGCAAACTGAGCTCAAAGGGTCCAAAATTCTGAGATAATTTTGCTTGGGTTTTGGTACAAGTAAATTAAAGACTGGGTCTCAAGCTGGTGGTTTAAATCAATCATTTGCTCTGTTAAGATTAGGATTATTTTTAATATTAATAGCCTCGTGGTGTTCTCTAACGAGTGCTTCTATCCTAAATGAATGAATGAATGAAATGAATGAAATGAATGAAATGAATGAAATGAATGAAATGAATGAAATGAATGAAATGAATGAAATGAATGAAATGAATGAAATGAATGAAATGAATGAAATGAATGAAATGAATGAAATGAATGAAATGAATGAAATGAATGAAATGAATGAAATGAATGAAATGAATGAAATGAATGAAATGAATGAAATGAATGAAATGAATGAAATGAATGAAATGAATGAAATGAATGAAATGAATGAAATGAATGAAATGAATGAAATGAATGAAATGAATGAAATGAATGAAATGAATGAAATGAATGAAATGAATGAAATGAATGAAATGAATGAAATGAATGAAATGAATGAATGAATGAATGAATGAATGAAATGAATGAAATGAACGAAATGAACGTAATGAATGAAATGAACGAAATGAATGAAATGAACGAAATGAATGAAATGAATGAAATGAACGAAATGAATGAAATGAACGAAAATTAAATAATTACCCCCGTATTCATAGACGTCTTATATGCTCATTACAGCTAAAATAGGTTTAAAATTCGTTTGTCATTTTTGTCTGTCATCTTGACATTTATATACATTTTAACTAAATGTCTTAAAAGATTTTTATGAATAAAACTGTAGACTGTTTAATTGTTTTCGGGGGCTGAGTCACCTTCGTCCGTGGGAGTGCATTTTATTTGAATCCCCACACGAAGTTACTGGTAATTAACTGGTGATAGGCTTTGGCAGTTACCACCCACCGGACAAAGCCGCACCGCCAAGCGGCCTGGCCGTGTTGTGGTGCGATGTCTAGTGACACCGTTTAAGAGGGTAGGTTGGTTTTTTGCTTTTATATGGTTTCTAAACATATGGAGCCTCATTCCACTGCCACCTCACCGAAAATCATTCGTAATCAGAGTGAATCGGTATATTGGGTGGGCGCATCTCATCGTAGACTGCATCACTGCTTAACATCAGGCAAGTCGTAGTCAAGCGCAAGCCTATTACAGAATTTAAAAAAAATGTAAGCATTGTATACAATGTTAGAAAATGAAATGGTAGGACTTACGATAAGGCACATAGCATCCAACCGGCTCGATCCTCATCTCCACATTATCATGCCAACTGACCGGCAACACCTTGAAGTACTGCGCACGTATTGGAGGTCTGAACTCATTCATAACTGTTGTATCTCTATCAAAGTTAGCTGGGAACACTCGCTCAGATCCAGTGGAGTCCAAGACCGGGTTGAAGATGGAGAGGTCTGAGGTGTACAAGATCTTGTAGGTGGTCACCCATCCGTATGGTCCACCTTTAGTTTTGATGCCGGTGATCGTGCGGGGTGCGGTGAAGTTGAACTGTGACAAAATTTGATCGATAGCATTAAGGAGGTTGTAAAGGAATTTTTTCACCCAAGTTAGACATTTGTGTGATGAACACGTCTGTTTACCTGGAGTCTAGATGTAATTATCTATATTTAAGTATATATTCACAAAAGAAAAGTATTTTAAGTAGTGTATTACCAGTTATCCGGTTTCCATAGTACAAGCTCTGCTTAGTTTGGGATCAGATGGCCGTGTGTGTTAATGTCCCACTATATTATTATTGTTTAATGAGTAAAGAATAATAGTAGCAACATTAGATCAGCGGTAACAGCCTCGCTTTTGAAATATAAGATCACAAGTTCGATCCCCGGTCGTGCCCTCTTTATGTGAATTGTTTAGCGCCGCTGCTTAGTATCGGTGTGTTTAAGAACTAATCATTCGAGGACATGTGACATTCACCAACCCGCACTAGGCCAGCGTGTATGGATTAAGATCTAAACTCTCTCAACTCGTATGATAGTTGAGAGAAGACCCATGCCCAGCAGTGGGACACTAAAAAGGGAAGTAGCAAATTTTTTTACCATTATCCATTCTCCTGGGGTACTGTAGAGCGGCCTCCAGCCTCTGTTTCCGTCTAGTTTGAAGAACTCCCGCGCTTCATTATTGGAGCTGACTTCAATGCTCTCGATAGGAAGACCAGCAGCGATTCCCAGGGCGTCCGTACATTCTAATGGAGGTGGCTGAAGGGAAAGAGTATAGTTAAAACACTGCGGTTAGGGGACACCTGTCCGTTACAATGTTATTCAAATTGTGATGCAAAATAATACATGCAAATAAAAAAATACTATACTGGCCCAGTCAAGTTTATGCAGTGTGCATAATTCTTTTCACAGAGTTTAAATTATCTGTTTAACCAATTTTTCCAAAATCAGTTTAGCTGTGAAAAGGTTACTAACGTTTATATTTCAAAGGTATTTTATTTTTTTAGGAAGTTGCTTCGATTTCAATTAGGTACTGTCTAATCAAACTAGAGCACCGATATCGGGTTCAGTTTTGAATATCAACTTAACTATCAGCCCAGATTTCGTAGTTATGGGCACGGAACCTTTGTGTGAATCTTTCATCGCCACTGCCTACTAATGAAACATCTTGAGACCATAGAACACCGGCATCACTTAGATCTAAACCTTCCAGGTTAAGACGTGATATCAACATAGAGCACTTGACTACGTGACTCAACAATATCCTCTCAACTCCAAGATAATTCAGAGCCCTCTTTGAGGTTAGATACCATAAAGAAGCACCAATTCCGACCCACACTCTCTGCATGGTGTCACCAGACATCGGACCGGAACACGGCAAGGCCGCTTAGCGGCCATTAGTGTATTGTCACCTAATTCGCACCACCCGAGGACCACGTGTGGGAATTTACATAAAGATTACAAACCTACGGACGAAGGTAACTCAGCCGAAAAAGCAATAAAGGTATTCACAATTGAAACTTACCATTGTAGTGTATGTCACTTCTGTAGTAGTCTCTAATAGTTCCTTGCAGCCGATCAACTCGAACCGTACAGCGATCTCATCATGCCAAGTCAGTGGACGGATTCGGATGTACTTCGCTTCTATTGCTGGCTCCAGCATTTGTTTGAGAGGTTTCTTGTGGTCTACTGGGCCGCGGAATATCTAAGAACAGAAAGAACGAGTGAAGGAACTAGATTTTGCCCACGACATTCTTTATTTGTACCTACTCGTATACAAAGTAAACCGGCAAGCGTATATCATGCTTTAAATTCTACGTTATATGCAATAGTATTGTACCGATAATAGTGAATCGGTACACTGGGCTGGCGCGTTCCATCGTAGACAACATCATTGCTTAACATCTGGCAAGTTGTAGTAAAGTGCCGGTCTATTGAAGAATAAAAAAAAATTGTGACGTTCAAATTTTATTATATCAATTAGAAAAAGAGGAAAAGCCCTACAAATTAAAAATATTATTTTTCCGTTTTATTTTCTTTGACAACCCTAACTTTTGAAGAGACCGCCAATTGTCATTCATTTGTTACATCTTTTAGTAGGTCAAACAAAGTTCAGAAAAACAGCTTTAATAGGGTTGCGCGTCGCGAACTGACTCTTGAGTGGAGTTACGTACGTGACGCCACAAAAATGTATAGGATTGACATTCGACTTCTAAATGTCACGTGATAATCTCACGTGACATAACATTTCGTTCTTTTCAATCATTCGTTATCGTTTCTCCATGCGACTTTGTCAAGGGGCCCAGATGAGTTTGACTTGCCTTCTAAGTAAGCTGGTTTAATATAAGTATGTCGGAGAAGTCATTAGAACGGTAGCAGACTTGCCAGCGAGGCGGCAGCGCGTCGTGACGTCACGCTTCGACAGAGTCTAGCCTGAGGTCCGCACGGGCATACAGTGGGGACTGTCTACAGACGTCCGTGCGACCAACATCGGTCTAGGAGCTGTCTTACCACTCGTTGTATTATTTTTACATTTCATAACAAATTAATAGTGTGATTAAGTTAATTTTGTTTGCTGCTCGTAACCACACCTACTCAATAAGTTATCTGGCGAGGACTATCCCTCTGATCGGCCCCCTGTACCGAAAAATAAATATTCATTAACGGAACTCACCTTGGGTTTCACATTCTGATCATTAACAGTAGCAAAACTAACACCATCATCACCATACATCACTTCATAGCTGGTAACATACTGGTCGAGCAGTGGGCTGCCTTGCATCACAATACCATAGATAGGTTCCGAACGAGGCAGTTCCACCTGGATGTACTGGTTCTTATCCATAGTCTTGGGCTTCCAGCAATCATCAAGCGATTTAGCCTTTCCGAGATATGGTACTATGAAACAAAAAGCATTGTTCAAAACATCGTCCTCAACACTGTGCTTGATTGAATAAGTAAAAACCCCAGCGGGCACATCACTTTGTAATGTTTGTTATGTAACTGACCGGCCGGTGGCGTGGCCATTAAGATGCTTGCTTTTTACGCCGCAGGTGGGTTTGATTCCCACACAAGTCAGACATTTGTGTGATAAACACGTCTGTTTGTCTTGTGTCTGGGTGTAATTATCTATATTTAAGTATGTATTTACAAAAGAAAAGGGTCAATATCAACAACGAGCTTTTTTTTTCAATTTTGGTGGCACAACTTTTTCTTCAATTTTCGTGAAATGTAAGGACCAGGTATAAAAATAGAAATTCAAAGCTAAAATAATCTTCAAGAGGTCTAAGAATATCTCGATAACTTTTTGAGATATTTTAGTTTAAAGTGTAGTGTGGCCACCAAAATTGAAAATCGCCCACCAAAATTGAAAGTGCCCACCAAAATTGAAAATCAATGGCACCAAAATTGAATTTTTCTGTCATCTTCAATCTCACTAACAAAACTTCATGTAATGAATCTCACAAGTTTTCGGGAATTATCAACTTTCATCTATAACTACTAATCTGTACTAACATTATAGAGAGAAAAGATTTGTATTTTTGTATGTAACGACTGGTGGCAATACGGTCTTTACCATAAGGGCACACGAGGCTCGTGCCCAGGGCTCCTATTCTCAAGGGGCCCCGAAGGATTGATAATTTCTCTCACACATTTAATCTGAAAACTTTTTCGTCAGGCACATTACACTTTTTTTCACAAATCAGTAATAGCTCAAAAAGAAATAAGGGAAAAAATTACAGTTAGAGAAACAAAAAAGCCGAGGGATTATTCAGTCTCATCCCCGCAAGACAAAAGTACCTCTGAATATCACTAGGAAAAAGAGGTTACGTGTGATGAAAACGACAAACACACATTAGATGCGGAACCATCGACTTCAAGCTACTTATTACTAATAATAATAAAGCCTGTTCCGAAAAGTTGTGATTGATAAAACTAAAAAACATAAAAATTAAAAACTACACTAAATATACAAAATGTCTATGATTTCGGTGTGCCTTATGGCTAAGGCCTTCTCCAACCGTTGCCACTGCTTCCTGTCTGTCGTCACTCTTATCCAAAGAGGTCCTACGGTCAATTCAAGGTCATCTTCCCATCTTCTTGTTTTGCTAACTGTCACCTCTTTGCTCCTTATAGCAGCGGAGCATAAGTCTCGTCCACCTCCATTTGAGTTTGTTAATATGTGACAGTATGTCTGTTAATTTGGTTTTGCGCCTGATACTTATAATTTTGTCCATTAGTTTCAAACCCAGCATGCTCCTTTCCATGGTTCTCTGGCATCTTGCTAGTTTGTTCCTATCGTGTTTTGTCAAAGCCCAGGTTTCACATCCTTAAGTGATACGGGTTATTATGCAGGTATCAAAGATCTTCTTCTTGATTTTTATGCCCAGTACCTTGTTTTTAATGACTTCTTTTAAGGCGCAATACTTTTATCATTCCGTAACAATTCTTTTATCTATTTCATTGGGCATTTGGTCAAGCTACATACTATGAATTAATAACTGCAAGCTTAGAGAATGTATGTGTCTCCTGACCCTGGTACTTACTGTGGTGACATTTTACCGGAAGAAGTCCGTGATATTTGAATTCGAAAAGGGCCAGAGTTTTATTAAAATAAAAATAGTGACTTCTTCGAAACTTTTACAAGTTTTCTAGATTCAAATGGTAAAACGAAAACTAATACTTGAGTAAAATATTTTATTTGTTAATTGACGAAAAAGGAGTCTTTAGAAAGAAAATGGCTCCTTTATTCACCACTAAATAAATCTGTATACTGTTATTGCTGCCGTCTATTTAATACCATTACTGGTTCTGGACATAATTGAAGTTCTCCTAATGGATATAAAGATTGGAAGCATATAAGTAGGTAACTTATTGATAGAGCATAAGAGCAGATTACAGCTCAGGGAATTTATGATGAATTATGTTGCAGCAATAAAAACTACTAGACGAACAGAAAATAACTACCCGTTGGAAGAATGTGCTTAAGAGGATTGTTGAAGTACCTAGTGAAATTGTTGGCTTCAAGAGGTCTTGCTATTCGTGGTGGTAATGAGAGATTAGGATCTAATAAATAATAAATGTTCCTACTTAGTAAAAAAATGTTATTATAATTCGCTTTTTTACTGTCCAAAAGGGAAAAACGCCACCAAAGCCACCAAAATTGAGCCACCAAAATTGGAACCAGACATAAAAAAAAACTTTAAAAATAAGGGATTTAAGTAACAATTAAATTATTATCACTGATTAAATGCATAACCCAAATCACTACGTGTAACGTGTAGCTTACTGTTAAAATACTTTTAAATTAACAGCAAATCGATCCACCAAAATTGAACATTTCTTGTCCCCCGTGCCACCCAAGATGATATTTTCGTTTTTGACGGGAAATCACAGCACTAATCACACACCTTATACGCGCAAGTGCCGGCGCACGACTGAGAGATGTTAAATCATAAAACGCGATTGATCGCATACGTACGTAACTTCACGTTAAAGTAAGTTGAACAAGTGCCAACAAATTTTTGATATTTGCTTGGACAAAATTTGATTGAGTATCCAGTGCCTTTAAATTAAATTTTCTAATATGGTTTCATTGTTTTCAGATAATGTGTCTTATGCATATACTAACGAAATCGTTTATTTTGTATTGTATCTTAGATTGTGACTTAGGTGAGTGCAATTGTATCAAAAAATGGAACTGGGACAAGCCACCAAACTTGAATTTTCAGGCGATTCTTTTTTTCCTGATTACTTATACACACTTATAAAAAAAACATATGTGGCCCTAATTGCACCAAGTTACGTAGTTCACTACAAAAAAAAATCAAAAACATCCTATAATTTAACACCTCGATTCTCAACGTGGACACGTAAAATTTGCCGCGGGGATATTCACCCAAAAGCATTATACGTAGTATATTACACGTTAATTGGTTTCCATAGAACAAGCTCTGCTTAGTTAGGGATCAGATGACCGTGTTCATGTCCCTCTCTATTATTATTATTAATTGTGACTTGATTTTTTTTAATTCTGATTTAGGGGCCACATGACCAAGTGACCACATTCGTCCATTTATGTACCTTGTATTAAGGCATCTTTCTATACTTTTTTACATTTATTAAATAGGAATTAATAAAAGTTCATACAATTATTTTCAAAAGGTTCTCCATTAAGTTTAGCATGTTGCGGCGCGTATACTTCGCTAGCGACAGAACTGGCACTGAATGATGTGTTAGGAAGCGGTTGTTTGCCCCACACTAAGTCTTCATAGCTGTAAACCAACAATTTTTGTGTAACAAGTTACAAATTTACTGATTGCCCTTTTTCTTATAAAGGAATTTTAACCTCTAATTTTCACTGGCGAAACATGCACAGGAGAACATGTTGCAAGCACTATCTATCTCTATCGTTTAGAGATGAGTAGAAAGAGATAAGACTATGCTTGTATCATGTTTTGTTGTGCAGTGTAAACACCCTGTAAGTAGGGTAAGGTAAGGTACTATAGCTATAACATAATTTGTCAACACTTTGATATTACTTGACAGGGACAAATATAAAAAGCCATGTTTAACTCAAACCTCAATATATCATTGAGACATCATTGACAATTTATTTAATATGAATTAAGCCTTTTTGCTGCTAAAGGCACTCCGTGATAATTTACACCGACCAGATACCTGTAGACACTACATAGCTGGGCACAGTGGGCACCCGCGTTTGCCTTATTTCTTTCTGTCTTATATTAAAATTTTATGTCAAGCAGAAAGTTTAGAAAATATCAAACTGGTTTTCCTGAAATAACTCTTATCATTTATTTATTTATTTAGTTTCTCGACGGGCCGGTGGCGTGGTCGGTAAGATACTTGCTTTTCACGCCGCAGGTCGTGGGTTCGATTCCCACCCAAGTCAGACATTTATATGATGAACATGTCTGTTTGCCTTGTGTCTGGGTGTAATTACCTATATTTATGTATGTATGTACAAAAGAAAAGTATTATACCTATGTAGTATATTACCAGTTATCTGGTTTCCACAGTACAAGCTCTGCTTAGTTTGACATTAAATGACCGTGTGTGTAAACGTCTCAATAAATTATTATTTGCATTACACATAATTATTTCTGTCACATTGGTCACTGTGTGTCTCTCTCAATTCTTAAGAGTTGCAATTAATTATTCGTATTCCTTCGAGAATTCATATTCCTAAAAATCTTAATAAGCTTTTTCTAGGTTCTTTCTATGCTTTTTTATATAAATTTTAAACCTACATAAAAATCCCAAAAGACATAGAAACTAAAAGTTTTAAAACGCTGTACACGACGTACAAGATACTTACCTATCTGGATTACATTCAGGCGGAGGACTGGATGTGCTTATCATAATTAATGGTGCTACGATAGTTGTAGTCACATTTGCTCGTATTCTGATTGTTACTGGCGTGGTAGGCGTAGTAATTGTCACTGGCGTAGTAGGCGTAGTGATTGTCACTGGCGTAGTAGGCGTAGTGATTGTCACTGGCGTAGTAGGTGTAGTGGTTGTCACTGGCGTAGTAGGCGTAGTGACAATACGCTCCGTACTACGCGGTTCCTGACACCCGATGAGTTCAAATCTAATGGCTATCTCTTCGTTGTATGTTATAGGTCGGATGCGTACTATTTTCGCTTCTATTGGCGGTTCGATCATTTGCTTTTTGGGAGTGTTATTGTCAGTGGGTCCTTCAAATACCTATTAAGAAAAGATTCATGGAATAATTAAACTTGGTTTATTCTACAATCAGTACCCCCTTATTCATAAACGACTTATAAGCTTCTAATAGAGCAAATAGGTTTATAAATTATTTATCTTTGTCTGTCATCTTGATGTTTATACAAGTAAGAGAGAGACAAATCCATTTTAACTATGAGGTTTATTAGATTTTTATGAATAAGGCCGTTCCACAACGATGTCCTGACTAAGTTTAAATGTGTTTAAAGGTAAAGTCTGACTAAACATATAAATAAACCTGAGGAAAAAAAGTCTTAGGATAGTTTAATAGTGAGAAATACGCGTTATAAAGTTTGCAGGGGCAGCTAGTATTCTAATAAAATATTTCCTTTGGGATGCTTTCGGCATCTTACGAGGCCGGAGTCACGACAAAGTTTAATACCTTCGGTTTCCCATCAGGGCCTTTAACTGTCTCCAACTTTTCAGCATCATTTCCGTACATAACTTCATAGCTGGTGACGTACTGATCGAACAGTGGGCTGCCTTGCATCACCACGCCGTAGATGGGCTCCGGACGAGGTAGTTCTACTTGGATGTACTGGTTCTTATCGTGGGAGCTGGGGTTCCAACTACCAGCTATGAGGAGAAAACACCATATCATACAATATTGAAGACACAATAAGTCTGTTGTGTCCTACGGATTATTCGGAGTCATCAAATCACATCCATTCTATACATATATCAAGATAACGTCCTATGATCAGGTGATGGTGACGTCATACGATACCTATAGTTCACCAGGCTAAGCGATGGAGAGCAGAGGTGACCTATATGTTCATGTTATACTCTTACCCCCATATTCTTAAACGTCTTTTATGCTCATTATAGCTAAAATAGGTTCATAATTCGTTTGTCCTTGTCTGTCATAATGACATTTATACTAGTAAGAGAGAGACAAAGTCCATTTTAACTATGGTGGCGGACGCCAGTCGTGCCCACACATCTTTGTGTAAATTGTTTCATCACCACAGCTCAATATCGGTGAAGAAAAAATCGTGAGCAAACCGGCATATCTTAGAACTAATCATTCGAGGACATGCGACATCCACCAACGCGCACTTGGCCAGCGTGTGCGAATTAAGGCCTAAAATCTTTCATCTCGTGAGATAGTTGGGAGAAGACCCGTGCCCAGCAATGTTACATTAAAATGGTTAAAGGGAAGAGAAAGAGTTGAGTAAAGTAAATCTAGAAAATTGTATTACTCTTACTATAGAAACATACCTGAAAAATCGTTGGGTTTTCCATTGAGCTTAGCATTCTGTGGAGCAAACGACGCGCTGGCAGCAGAACTGGCGGTAAATGAAGATGCAGGCAGTGGCTGGTCTCCAAACATCAGATCTATGTAACTAGAATAAAAATTTAAAAATCAAAAACCCGACTGCATGAAAAGCGAACCAAAATACGTATAAAAAAAACAAAATAACAAAATCAAGCACTTTGGATGTCCCGTGGTCTACAATACTATCGAAAATATATTGTACTATGCGTTTCAAATTAGAATAGGACTGAACTCGCGGCTAACTTCATACCATAAACCAAGAAAAAGTAGCGCCAGCACAAAATGTCAAACTACAGACAATAATATTATTATGAAATGTATGGAAAAGTGATTTATGTAATAACTTTACACAAGTATGTAGTTACAATGCAGCTACCTACCTAAGTAAATTTACGCGCTAGGATACCACAAACTTGCACACAAAATCATATACACGGATAAAAACACACGTTTTAACTTATAACTCCGATTTTGGTCGTCGGAAGTTAATAAAATAGGTTTGTATCTAAATATTCGACTCCAAATGTCCAATCTTACTCAAAAGGCCATAAGATATTTGCATTTTTTTCGTCTAGAGTGATTATCATATCAAACAAACATTTTTGCTCACTGTACTAAAAAATGTGAAGTTGTTGCGCATTCCAGTCCAAGATGGCGGATTTCCAATCCTATTCTTATTTGAAACGCATAGTAATAATGGAACGTCACAGTTTTTTTAAGCTTTTTTACTACTATCTTTTCAAAGCTTATATACTTATTAAAACTTGACATTAGCAAAATTATGGAATTATTTCTGCAGAGGCCATAATTAAAAGAAGAAGAAGTACGTACTATGCGTTTCATATATATGAGATTGGAAATCCGCCATCTCGGACTGGAATGCGCAATCACTTCATATTTTTAGTACAGTGAGCAAAAATGTTTGTTGGATATATAATCACATCTACACTAAAATAAAATAAAAATGCGTATATGCTTATTGCCGTTCGAGTAAGATTGGACATTCGGAGGCCAATATTACATACATATTTTATTAACTTCCGACGAAAAGAGCGGTGTTAAGTTATATGTTAAAACGTGTGTTTTTATGGTGTAAAAGAATTTGTGTACAAGTTTGTAGGATCTTAACGCGTAAATTTACTTAGATAGTAGTTTTTACATTAATCAGTTTTCCATACATTTCAAAAAATATTATTGTATATGGTATAACATTTTGTGCTGACGCTACTTTTGCTAGGTTTTTGGTATGAAGTTAGCCGCGCGTCTAGTCCTATTCTTATTTGAAACGCATAGTAAGCCGAATTGCAGAAAGAAAAATAATTTTAGTTGCTACCTTTGCAGGGATTTTTTTTGGACCAAGTGACCAGCCTAGCTCAGAAAACCTACAGTCCAGGAAGCTCCCGTTAATCGTTAACGCCATTATAATATTTTACATTATATTTATAGTATTTAGATTAGATAATATTTAATATTGTATTTGTTTATAGTGTTATATTTTATATGGGCCTTGTAGCCTGAAATAAATGGTTATTATTATTATTATTACAAAGTAACTTATTCTAGGAGCTCGATACTAACTTGTCAGGGGTACATTCCTTCACTACCACAGCAGTAGTACTAGGAGTGGTGAGTATCACAGTAGTGGTTGGTAATGGTGTGGTGGGTGGTGGTGTAGTGGTCAGTGTAAGTGTGGTAGAACGTTCTAGAGGTGAGCTGCATTCGGTAGAGTCGCAGTGGATCTCGTTGTCTACACACTGACACATTGTGCAGCCTTCGTTTATTACACCGCCAGGCTGCGAACAAAGTTAGGATTATTAGCAACTTTAGTTGAAATACTAGCTTTTGGTTTAATTAACCTTGCCCTGTTTGTTGATTGGGCAAATCTTGTGACTGTTTTACCCCCTTCCAATTGATTGATTGATATAAAATTTTGCACCGACCCTTAAATACAGTGATAATACAAAATGGCCGCTAATAGAAAATGGCGGATTAATAAAACCGTTGAACCTAAAAACTTATTTAGAGTTATTTTGACGGGCCAGTGGCGTTTTCGGTAAGATACTTGTATTTCACGCCGCAGGTCGTGGGTTCGATTCTCACCCAAGTCAGACATTTGTGTGATGAACATGTCATTTTGTCTTGAGAGTGGGTGTAATTATTTATACTTAAGTTTTTTTTATCCTTTAATTGGCATGCGCTTGACCAAAACTTGATGATGTAGTCTACGATGGAACGCGCTTACCCAGTAAATAGCGATTCACTCGTGACTTGAAGACAGGCAGATTATAGCTACAGGCAGATTATTGTATATACCGCTACAATATTTATTTGTATACCTATAATTAATTACCTTAATGATTTTCCCGTCTGCTAGGCAAGTACAGTCTCTCTTCGGTACACAGGTAACTTCGTCGCGCCAGAACGAACCTTCTCTACATACTTTGTCCACACAACCATCGACACATTTCTGATGAAAAATAAATCAAATAATAATTAAAAAAAATTAAAAAATAAATTTAAAAAAATAAAAAGAATTCATTTTAATTTTATTCATATCGCGCTAAACCATTAACCTCTTTTGCGCAGTTGAATAAAAACTATCCTATATCCTTCTCCGGGTCCCTAACTATCTCCATACAAAATTTCATGTAAATCGATCCAGCAGTTTTGGCATGATAGCACGACAGACAGAGTTAAAAGTAGCTTTCAAAGAAATACAACTGCTTATGTGACGATTTTACCTCAGTTATACAGCGTCCTTTAGCTATAAGGGTCTTCTTGTAATGGTCGCAGAGTTTATCACATGGGTACGCGCATGTTGAGTAGATCTGTCCTGGAGGACATTCAGAAGTAGTCGACGGCACTGCTGATGGTGACCAAGTTGTTTCTGAGAAGAAAATAGGAGTTCAATCCTTTTTTTTAATTCTTGAATAGGCTGGCGCTTGGCTACAATTTGCCTGATGTGAAGCAATGATGCAGTCCACGATGGAACGCGCCAGCCCAGTACACCGATTCACTCGTGACTACGAATGATTGTCGGTGAGAAGGTGGCAGTGGAATGAGCCTCCATATAGTTAGAAGCTTCAAAGTAGCAACAATTCCGACCCACCCTCTCTGCATGGTGTCACCAGACATCGCACCGGAACACGGCAAGGCCGCTTGGCGGAGCGGCTTTGTCTAGTGGGTGGTCACTAACCACGGCCGAAGCCTACCACCAGTTGATTGTCACCTGATTCGAACCACCCAGGGAACCACGTGAGGAGATTTAATTAAAAGTGTACACCCACGGACGAAGGTGAATCAGCCCCCAAATTAGATTCCATTTAGAATCTATTAGCATTAACTTTACATAGCAACGGTGGCGCATCGGCATCGGCCTTGCCTTTGAAACAAGGTCGCTTCGATTCCCGCGTCGTGCCCACACATATTTGTCTAAATAGGGATGAAAAGGTATGAAAAATCGTATTTTAATTAGTCAAGAAATGTCACACGACAGTGTTATGTAAACCCCATAACTTTTAAATGAAAACTTCTTTAACCGCGTTGGGCAACGCAGCCTCGGTTTGGATTCGTGTCACCGACATGCTCGTGACAGGCGCACGCGCAGGGACCGTGTGCTGTGCGCGAGAGACGCTTTGTGTATGAATGAGTTCACAGTTTTCACTTCTATCGGCAGTCCCTATAACTGCCGATATACTTTTTGTAATGTGTTTTGTAAATTGTAATTGTGAACACTCTTAATAACAGAGTTTACAGATTTTTAATTAGAAAACTCCAAAGGGGATTTAAAAATAGAATGTTTTGATTACAAACCTTTAGTTGATGGCATTTTCGATGTACTTGTACTTTCTATAGCTGTTGTAGATTCTGTAATAGAGAATTGCCAAATATTAGCCAGTGTTTTTAGAGAGCTGTGGTGGCGCAGCGGTACAGGCCTCGCCTTAGAAATATAAGTTCGGGGGTTCGATTTCCAGTCGCGTCCATACATCTTTGTGTGAATTGTTTTATCACCGCTGCTCAACATCGGTGAAGAAAAATATATTGAGGAAACCAGCGTGTCTAAGAACTAATCATTCGAGGAGGATATGTAACATTAACTACCCCGCACTTGGCCAGTGTATGTGGATTAAGGCCTAAACTCTCTTAGCTAGTAAGATATTTGAGAGAAGACCCGTACCCAGCAGTGGGACATTAAAAGGGTTGAACTGAAGTGAGTGCGTTACTACAGAAGGAAATTCACTGGATTTTATAAAAAAAAAATATAGTTTATTAGATATATTCATTGACCAGCACAGAAAAAAAAAATTAGGGGTATTACACTCACCAGCACACTCGGGTCTATGTATGATAACATTGTAAGGCCAGTCGCACACCATGGCCACGGTGTTGTACATAGTGCCGCGGCCGCACGACTTGAGCACGGCTCCGGACGGTGAACACTCGTAGAACTTCGTGCAGTCCGACGGGTGCGGCTCGTTCGGACGGACCGAGTTCTCGCAAGGTGATTCTGTGTAATAACGAATATAACATTTATTTTGAATCAGCTTAATTGTATACTACTACGGTTTTTGCCACGAAACTAGTCAGCAACGCGCAAGTGATACTTCTGGTGTTGCAAGCGTCGATAAGACTACAGTAAAACCGCTTGTTAAAGTTAGCCGTAAGACGCATTTGCAAAAAAAGTAGTATAACTATAGTTCATCAGTTAACTAGTTTCTATAACACAAGCTCTATAAGTAAAAGCTAGTAGTAGCTCTATAAGTAAAAGTTAGTAGTAGCTCTATAAGATCAGATGACCGTGTATCTTATACTAAGGTATAAGATACACCGTCATCTGATCTTATATTGTCTCGGGATATTATTATTATTATTATTGTTTATGCCAACCTAATACAGTTTTAAAAAAAAGCAAAAATGAAGTACTATCACACATTAACATAAGTGATCTTTAATTTTTTTGGGTAGGGCTTAATATTGTATTTTTTTTTCAAGTTAGCGAGGTTACAGACAGTGAGGTTGTTGTTTGGATGGGTGTTTGCTTAGCGGTATTTCTTTTTTCTGAATGTTTCCTCAGCTGTGGCCATAAACAGTCATAATAACGCTATAACAGAGACTTTAGTCACCTAGTGTACACTAGCCAATATTATCCTTTGCATTAATCATCATTCCTTTGCTTACACCCTGTATAGTATAGTATGTACTAGAGAAACTTGGGCAGAAATAACTCTGCCTATGCCCTGGATATTTTATGAAGTTATGTAATCCACTGTCAAAAAAAATATAAAGTACTCGTGATAGATATCAGTATTAGATAAAATTTCTAATCAAACATTTTATCACACTCTTGGCTTACTTTCTATGCTTAGAACACTTAATCAAAAAGTTTGTATAGAAAAAAAAAGCCTGTTTTTAGGGTTTTCCCAGTAGTTATTCGATTTTTTCTCCCCTCTTAAACCTGCCCTAGACCTCCACGAACATTTCAAAACCAAGATAAGCTAAATCCGTATATATCCGTAGATATCTTATTCCCCCATCCCCGTTCTTCCATAGGACAAGTAGAGGTACGGCTATGCGCCACCGTTATATGGTGGAAATTCCAAGGGTCCGCACAAAGCGCTTTGCTTCCACTTTCATTGTGCGAACTGCCAAATTGTGGAATTCGCTGAAGGCATCTATGTTTCCCGATAGCTATAATCTGCCGGTCTTCAAGTCACGAGTGAATCGGTATTTACTGGGTAAGCGCGTTCCATCGTAGACAGCATTGTGCATGTACATTGCTTCACATCAGGTAAGTTGTGGTCAAGCGCAAGCCTATTTCAAGATAAAAAAATTATATCATACCTTTACATTCACAATAAACTCGGATCTCAAAGTCCAAACAATCTTTCTCCGGTTCCGTACAAATCAGTCCCCTCTCCAAGCTACATTCCACATCAAGCCCAGTTTCCTTTGGAGTCTTATGGCCCTTAACAGTTCGGCATTCTATCTTTCTCATGTCACTCTCTTTGCACATTGGTTCGCCTATAGTCTGAAATTGATACCATCTTTAATGACATGCAAAAGTCTACCCATCGCAACCTACAGAACAATAATACATTTTTCTATTAACATAATATTTTTTTTTATACATTGAAATATTTTTTTGCTGAAATTTAAATCTCATATTTTAATTAAATTTAATTTATTATTGACATCTGATTGTATTGTATGTAGTTTACGCAATTGTCATCTGGTCTTCACTTGTATTTTTTATAAGCTTACAGGTTTGATTCCCACCCAAGTCAGACATTTGTGTGATGAACACGTCTGTTTGTCTTAAGTCTAGGTGTAATTATCAATATTTATGTATGTATTTACAAAAGAAAAGTATTTTAAGTAGTATATTATCCGTTATCTGGTTTCCATAGTACAAGCTCTGCTTAGTTTGAGATCAGAGGGCCGTGTGTGTTAATGTCCCACTATATTATTATTCATAAGAGACACAAAGATTCCCGAGAGAATAACAGATTCCTTTTAAAGCAACATTAAGTTCTAACAAAAGTGTAAAATCATAACAGTGTGTAGATCCTCCCGATGCAATAGTTGGCGAAACGCAACAGGGGGTAGTAGTTAAAAAATCCACTTAAAATATTATAGCGTTTCGCTGCTGACTAATCAGCTAGTGCATCACTGTTCCACCTTCATTTTACCAGTTAAGTTATATTGGTAATGTAAGAGCCACACACACCACACATCCAACGCCACTCAAGAGACACTAAGTCATAGCAGTCCTGAATCGCACAAGCAAAGTTTTACCGACGATTAGCTATACAAATTCTCGACAGAAACAGTTGGAGGGACACCTCACTGTAAGGTCTTCGCACCTCACTGGTGGATCACTACCACCCGGTCCTTCAATCTCCACATTTATATTTTATTTCCCCCTTTTATAATGGTTATCACTGACGAAACATGGACTAGACAACATGTTACAAACACTATTCACCTCTAACACTCAGAGATGATTAGAAAGAGACGGACAATGTTCGCAATAGAGGCAAAGCCTCGAGCATCGCCGCATAGTTGCTAGTCTTTCGGTCTTTTACCAGACACTTCGGAGAGTGTGCGTTGGAATTGTGCATTGTGCGAACTGCCAAATTGTGGAACTCGCTGCCGGCATCTATGTTTCCCGATAGCTATAATCTGCCGGTCTTCAAGACACGAGTGAATCGGTATTTACTGGGTAAGCGCGTTCCATCGTAGACGGCACCGTTGCTTCACATCAGGCAAGTTGTGGTCAAGCGCAAGCCTATTTAAGTTAAAAAAAATAGACTTACCAATTCATTAGATTTAGGCAACGGTTCCTTGTCCACAGATTCCCCTTTCGGTCCGATCTCCGGCGGTCCTCTGTTGATCCATTTAGTCCAGCCGGTCATACACTTGAGTGGTTCATCATGAGGCTTTGTTTGTTCTGTATCAGGCTGAGGAAAAAATACTCTTCAAGTATGTACTGTTATTTTGTAGGTATTATTTGTTATACACCGTGATATGGTCACTTGTGGTTCCCGTGACCTCCTGGCCAAGATGAGCTAAGGAACACCCGGGGGGTTTCAGTTCGGGTAACCAGCGTGGTGTCCCACATACCCCCCTCCCTACGCCCACACAGGGCGGTGGAATCCATAAAGGATTTCACACCGGTAGACAAAAATAAAAGGTATTATTTGTTATACTGGCTGTAGCGAACTCTTACGGCCTTTTGCCCTAAGAAGTATTATTGTTTTGAATACGCGGGACCCTCTCTTGCGCGGGGCCTGTAGCAAATATTTCTCTTGCTATGTGGTTAGTCCGGCACTGTGCGGTGTACTCAATAAGAAGATCGGATACATCGGTCACAGGAAAGCACACTTTTGTCAAGAAGTTAAAGCGGTTGCCTAATCGAAAGAGGTTGGATTGGCATTTTCAACCTCATATAAAACTTTTACTTAAATAACTTACCGGTACAGTAGTAGAACACGGCTGTCCAGTACAAACTTTGTGTTTCTTCGAGCACCTGCAAGTGTGACACTTGTCCTCCTCAATGATTTCTCCCTCCCTTATCTCTCTCCCATCCACCACCATACACACTGGGTTACACTTAGCGCGAGGTACACATTCCTTGTGTGTACTGTTCGTGTATACTTGGCCTTCGGGGCAACTGAGTTTTGGTTTACAACCTATGAAAAGATTTTTAATATAAATTTCACAGTACAAGAAAATTGAATACTTTTTTGTTGTAAATACATCAATATCTGTAACTTCAAGCCTGATTTGAATATTTTGCACTGAATAATGATAGTGGCGTGGTAGGTAAGATACTTGCTTTAACGCGGCAGGTTGTGGGTTCAATTCGTACCCAAGACAGATATTTTTGTGCAGGCACATGTCTGTTGGTCTTGAGTCTAGGTGTAATTTTATAAGTTTGTATTTACAAAAGAAAATTAGTAATATATAGTACCTATATATCTATTGTTTGGTTTTCATAAATCAAGCAGTATCTTAGTATGGGATCAGATGACCGTGTGTGTTAATGTCCCAGAATATTATCATCATAAATAGTATAATCACGTTCAACGCCAAACAAAAGCTGCTTTTTGAAATATGTACAGTGGCCGACAAAAACCTGGTCATCGACTTTAAGTGCTCAGTAGCGAATCAAAGACTAACAATTCCCCTTTGGGCGAAGTTATATAGTGCTTACAGTGTAAGGTTAAATTATTATGGTTGTTTGGATCAGCATTTTAATTGTTTTGTAGCCTATCAATAGATTTATGTGGCGGTCGCCTGATTTGAATATTTTGCTCTGAATAATGATAGTGGCGTGGTCGGTAAGATACTTGCTTTTCACGCCGCAGGACGTGGGTTCGATTCCCACCCGAGACAAACATTAGTGATGAACATTTGTGTTTGTGTCGAGTCTGGGTGTAGATATCTATTATCCTACTAATATTATAAATGCGAAAGTAAGTGTGTGTGTGTGTGTGAAGGTTTGTTACCACGTATCTCCATAACCGCTCAACCAATGTTAATGAAGTTTGAATCGTAGGTAGTATATACCCTAGAATAGGACATAGGCTAATAATATTTCCAAAAATCATCCCCTAATAGGGTTAAATAGAGGGGTGAAGTTTGTATGCAACTTTTTACTCCTTGGTCCTATTAATTTAAAATTCGGTACACATAAACCTTAAGACAAATAATGAGATACGGGTTTTTTATTTTTCCATAATTACCCCCATGGGGTGTGAAAAATGAGTTTTAATGGTAAAAATTAAAGTTTCTCTGGATCTGCATAGTCTCAAGTCCGATTCACTCCAAATTCGGCACACATAAACCCTAAAAGAAATCATGAAACACGTGTTTTTTATTTTTCCAAAACTAACCCCAGGAAGAGTGTAAAATGAGTTTTTTTGGAAACACTAAATATTGCAGAACTGTTTAGTCCTTGGTCCGATTCACTTCAAATTGGGTATACATAAAGCTTAAAACAAATAATGAGACACGTGTTTTTTATTTTTCCATTTTTTTTTATTTTTACCCTAATACTACGCGGGAGAAGCCTGCGAAATTATTCTGAGTGCGATTTTCTTCGAAGTTGATATCAATACTCTTTCGTGCTTTTGATTTAAATTACTCTTTATTTTGACACAATGACATGTCTGAATGCGATGATTAGAATTCGAAATTTAAATTTTATTTCTTATAGGTATGGTCTAAGAGCCGTAGTATTTTTTAAGAAACACCTATTGATTTATGGATATACCTATGGGGGGTTGCCGATTTCAAAATGTTGCTTACACTCCTACACTACTGAACTAATTTTGTATGGAGATAGAGACCCGCTAAAGTATAGTTTTATCCGACTGCGAAAAAAGGGATTAATGGTCTAGCGCGATAACCGACATCCGCGGGCGAAGCCGCGGGCGGAAAACTAGTAAGTATATATTTACAAAAGAAAAGTATTATATGTATAGTATATACCAGTTATCTGGTTTCCATAACACAAGCTCTGCTTAGCTTGGGTCCAGATGACCGTGTGTGTTAATGTCCCAGAATATTTATATATTTAAGTGTGGTTTTACTTACCTTCAACACAAGTGTCCTGTTCACAGGATCCCTTTATATCATTATAGTCAAGTGTGTTGTCACAAGTTTCCAAAGGACACGGTGATATACACGCATCGTAATTGGAGCATTCCTCGTCACATTGCATTGCTGTAAGACATTAGAAGATTGAAGTATGACAATGTCACGATTCGAGGGTATGAAAATCAAAATTCTATGAAGTCATGTAGATTTTTAAAAAACATTGAACATGTCTTCTTTGCTTTGACGAATAAAAAACCGCGGCACTCGGGGACAGTCGCGGTAAAGCTATTGCATAGCATTGTTTTATCAACTTATGCAATTATAATTATTTATATATTTTATTTAAGCAGTATTTTTTTTTATTTGATATTAATTCAAGTTTTTTCTTTAATACGAATTCAAGTAACACTTTTTGAGTGTGGTGACAGATAAGAAAACATTTTATTTTTCTTTTATTGAATAAATGAGAAGTTAATAATGTTTAAAATATTTTTATTATCTTACAATACATGTAGGTTATTCAGCAATTTTTATCATTGAGACTACAGGTTTATGGTAACTGAAATAAGAAACATAAGTTTGACGCAAACGTCTAGTCGCACGCACACAGACACCGCGCCGAAGTCTGCCGAACTGAAACGACATCAGACGATGCCCGGCCGTCAAAGCCGCGCCGCACCGCTGTGCCAGTCGGAGAAATTTCGTAACGAAAAAACCTAACACCCCCAGTGTTAGGTTTTTTCGTTACGAAATTTCTCGATTCGGTCGCCGCGAATAAAGCCCGCGATAAAACCTATGCAATACCTTAAAATATTACTAAAGAAAACTTGTTTTCAAATATATGCGAACAATACACATCTCTCGTCGGGGATTATAATTAAAAAAAAAATATATATATATATATACTAACGGCACAAGTCATTCGTCCTCCAGTTAATAACGACTCCCCTGTGCGCACAGGCGTGCGCGTAGTGCGCGAGCGCGGCGCAGGCGCAGGCGCAGTCCCCGCCCGCGTCGCACGCGCACGCGTCGCGCGCGCACCGCTCCACGTGCGCGCGCGCCGACACCTCCGCGTGGCAGCGGGAGAACGGGGCGCGCTTCAGTCTGCTGCAGGTGGTGGTCGACCAGTCCTTGCGCTCCGGACGTTGGGCGCAGTGGTCCTGGAAAGATATCGTCGCGTCGTTGTAGAGAGATACTAGAAAAGTTAAATTAATAACACCCTCTATTACCGATGATGCCGATCATCGTTATTGCCGTTCATTGGTGACGTGAAGCGCCCTAAAGGGCGCCCGTCAAACGAAGGCGTCCAATTCGTAGCGTCTCTTCTATCCCCTGTCGTAGTTCTTCTGGTCCATCGGATAATCGTAGTATGAGAGAGAGTTGGTTTGTTTGTACCAGCAAAACTGATGACCCTCTTATAACAAATCACCCGCCAATGATACTTAGCTTATACTTTGGTTGAACGGATACGATTCCAAACTTACCTAGTATATTTGAAAAGTCTTTTTGCTCGACCCCGGACCTCGCGGTAATTATACGAACACGATATCCACTGGACAACCGAGGCCATACCGAAATTCTCTTAAATGAAATTTTAAAACTATAACTCACAACGTCAGCCTGCGCTTTAGGACACGTGGTCTTCTGCTTCCAGGAGTCGGCGAAGATGAGAGGCGAAGACTCAGGAACACCACCACTGGTCGGCGTTAGGAAGTCATCACGCATATCGCCGTTGTAGTTGCCACAAAGACCTTTCACCTAGGAAATAATTTAAAGGTAATGTCGTGACCCACTAGAGGACTCTTTCACAATGAACTGAAAAATTTCTAAATACCCAAATAACATATTAATCACATTAATAGCCGTATGACATCATAAAAATCTACTACTCATCATCAATTTAGGTAAGTCTATTGAGAGAGTCCTAAGAAAATTCCCTTTAGAACGCTCACAGCGATTGGTTTCAGGCCTTTAGCATCCATCAGCTTTTCGTAAATGTTTCAATGCTTATTTCACCGACAAATGGCAATTTATGACGATGTACGTTCATTGCCTTGAGGCCCAAGGAGCAGTGGAAAAAAAAAATTAGTTGTTTGTAAAGTAGGTTTACGATCGAGATGTTTACGTGATAACGTCTTATTGGTGATATAAGTTTTTGGGAAGTAAGGAATTAATGAAGATAACAATTTTTTCAAATTTGTATGCCGCTAGAGTGAGAGAGACGGAAGATCGGTCCACTCACTCGAACGCCATGCCAGCCTCCGCTCGTGAGGATTCCGCGTGACAAGTTTCACGGAATGACTGGCAGCGCTCGAGATGAGACGGGAGATCGGTCCGTCTCTCTCTCGTTATACCTGCGATCGCGCTCGTGAGGTTTTGGTGTGACACAAGTTTCTTAACATGTCACCCGACTAAAACGATTTTAAAGACGTTATCACGTCAAAAACAATATTTATAATAGCATTTTGTATAGGACTTGTGATCAGAAGCAAAATTGTGACCCGACGGTATCCTAGAGAAGGCAAAAGAAAAAGGAGTAGACCACAAAAAGATGAGATGACATAAGAGTCAGGCGTCACATGGAACAAAGTGGCTCGAAAAAGACATGAGTGGAAAATATGAGTCTGAATAAAGGCTATATTATTATTATTATTGTATAGGACTTAACCTACTACCACAGTCCTATAACAACTACTCCTGTAAGCCAGGAAATATCCTAAAATTAATTAGTCTGGCAATAAAATCATCAGATAAATAATATAATCAACTGACCCTTCCTTGCCAGATGGGCTGCACCTTCACGTAGACTCGTATGCCTTTGTCCCACTGCAGTGAAACACCCAGAGACGGTACATCCAGGAACACAAACGCGCCCGCTTCACGTAATTTTATTCTGGAAATGTATCCAGGAGTTAGTGACCTTAGAATTATGGGTCTTTTTATCATTCTTCTATTATTTGTACCCCACTTCTCTTTCTCCCTCTTCTCACCTTCGTCCATGGGAGTGCACCTTTGATCTGAATCCCCACACATAGTCCCCGGGTGGTATAAATCATGTAACAATAAACTGGTAACAAGTAATGGTGGGCTTCGGCCGCGGTTAGTGAACACCCACCAGACAAGATCATCAAGACAGACATCTAAGACGATGGGTTGAAATTGTTGCTCCTTTATGGTTACTACACATATGGAGCCTCATTCTACTACCACCTTCTCATCGAAAATAATTCGTTATGTGTGTGGGTGGGGGGTAGGTTTTAGCATTAGAATAAATTTATCGCTATAGATGTCATCCTACAGGTGAACTAACCTGTTGTACCGGCTCATGTCGGGTATAGGTGCGTCTCTGGTCAGGGCGACAGTCTCCCCCCCCGCGCGCAGCGACACCGACTTGGAGCACGTCGCGCCCGTCGTACCGCACGCCTCGTTCTGTGCGGAGATAGTTATAAGAATTATATAGTGGGACATTAACACACACGGCCCTCTGATCCCAAACTAAGCAGAGCTTGTACTATGGAAACCAGATAACTGGTAATATACTACATATAATACTTTTCTTTTGTAAATACATGCGTAAATACAGATAATTACATCCAGACTCAAGACAAACAGACGTGTTCATGGCACAAATGTCTGACTTGGGTGGGAATCGAACCCACGACCTGCGGCGTGAAAAGTATCCTACAGACCACGCCACCAGTCTGTCAAATAAAAAAAACTGTATCTAAATCGGTACATTCGTTTCACTTCAACCCTTTTTAGTGTCCCACAGCTGCGCACGGGTCTTCTCACAACAATCTTACAAGTTGAGAGAGTTTAGACCTTAACCAACACACGCTGGCCAAGTGCGTATTGGCGGATGTCACAAATGTCCTCGAATGATTAATTCGTAGACATTCCATCCGAGACAAACATTAGTGATTAACATTTGTGTTTGTGTCGAGTCTGGGTGTAGATATCTATTATATGCATATACAAAAGAAAAGTATTAATGTATAGTATATACCATCTGGTTTCCATAACACAAGCTCTGCTTAGCGTGGGACCAGATGACCGTGTGTGTTAATGTCCCAGCTACCATTCAAAAACTGAAGTGATCGATACGGTTCTCAGTTAGTCGGGGTTTCATAATATTCGAAACTTATACTTAATGTAGTAAAACTTTACCTGTATCTCAACATCGAACCCATCGCTCTCATCCATAGCACCCTTAGCTAGTAGATAAGTACAGACGCCCATGAAGTCGAAGTCTGTACCGTCGAAGGTAACAATGTGTGAATCTCCCCACGCGGAACAGATGCCTGCACACTTCTTCTGAGTACAAGACCAGTTGCCGCTCTTGCACTCACTGATGGAAGAAAGAGTTCCAGATTAGCACAAAAGCATAATAATATGCGTTTCAAATAAGAATAGGCCTGATAATCCGCCATCTTGGACCGGAATGGGCAACAACTTCACATTTTTCAGTACGGTAGGCAAAAATTTTCGTTTGATATAATAATAACAGTAGGATGAAAAAATAAATTAAATGCGTATATCTTATTGCCGTTCCAGTGAAATTGGAAATTTGGAATCCAATATTTAGGTACGAACATATTTTATTAACTATGGACAAAAAAAGCGGTGTTATAAGTAAAAACGTGTGTTTATATCCGTGTTTATGTATTTGTGTACAAGTTTGTGGCATCCTAGCGCGTAAATTTACTTAGCTAGGTAGCTGTTTCTATATGTTTTCCATACATTTTAAAATAATATTATTCGTCTATGGTTTGATGTTTTGTGCTGGCGCTACTTTTGCTAGGTTTTTAGTATGAAGTTAGCCGCGGGTCCAGTCCTGTTCTTATTTGAAACGCATAGTATAGTTGACTAGCTAACCCTGCCCTACCCTGCTGTACAGGGGGTATAACAGCCTATTAAAGTTCAAATTGACTTATGAATCGTTTTTCTGGCAATTTTTTAATTTTTTTCTCTGCGTAAGAGCCATCCTCGTACTTCAAGGAATATTCTAAGAAATGAATTAGCGAAATTAATTGAGCCGTTTTCGATTGTTGTGTTTATAGGCCGACCGTTTAACTCGCGTATCGCCATCTGAGGTACAAAATCATAAAACATTAATTAAATCTCATAAAGAATAGGGTGGATCGAAAAAAAAAATTGTTTTTTCTTAGCATGGGGGTAGAATTTGTAGCTTATAAAAAAAATAATTTTTCAAAAAAAGAAAAATTTTTTTCGCAACATTTAGTGATAGCCCACTCGATTTTTAATAAAATAATGGATCAAATGGACTTATTCTAGCAAAAAAAATTTTTTTCTGTCAAAAATCGTGGAAATCATGAAAAAATAATTGAATATGATTTTTTTTCACTTACCTTTTATTTCAATACAGAAAAAAGGGCTGCTTAATTCTATATTTTTCGCTAAAGTTACAAAAATAATAGGAAAAAATTTTTTTTGACTTCTGATTTCCATTTGGCTTTCAAAAAGACATTCCACAGTGTGGAATGTCTTTTTGAAAGCCAGAATTAAAATAAGTCCATTTGATCCATTATTTTATTAAAAAACGAGTGGGCTATCTCTAAATGTTGCGAAAATTTTTTATTTCTTTTTGAAAAACGTTTTTTTTTATAAGCTACAAATTCTACCCCCAGGGCTAAGAAAAAAAAATTTTTTTTTTTCGATCCACCCTAATAAAGAACTATTTAACCACAGATAAAAGTAATGTAAGACTATTCGTCACTAATATCCATATCGCTTGAATCATCATCACTGTCTGTGCAGCTTGAGGAGTCAGAATCAATCAATACTTAGAAGAAACTGACGGACATACCAACGCACAGCCAAAACCGCTTAGGGGTGGATTAACAAAGGGTTTTTTAAAACTCACCTCCTAGGGGGTTGAAACGTGGCCCATGCGGACGGAACCTAGTCCTACTAGTAATATTATAAACGCGAAAGTTTCTACGAATGTATGGATGTTTGTTACTCTTTCGTGCAAAAACTACTGGACAGAATAGGATCAAATTTAGCAGAGAGATAGATTATAGTCTGGATTAACACACAGGCTTCTTTTTATCCCAATAAGTACCACGCGGGCGAAGCCATGGGCGCAATTTATTTAGTATATAAAAATCCAGGAGAGGCCTTGACATGAGCCCACTGACTGATATCTGAAGTTAAGTCAGTACCTAACCAAGCATTTTAGGTCAGCATTAATTTTTTTACAATGCTCATAATTTACCTAGTTTTGTGTATACTCATTGACTTAACTACGTAATTTTCAGTGTTTACTTATTTCTTGTTATAGATTATTCGAGTCAAATAGTTTATCTTAGATAATTATATAATTTACAACCAGTGTCACTTTATGTAATCAAGCAGTGAATTAACGATAGCACACAAGACATACTTAATATAGGCCGAATCTTTGTAATCTTAGCTTCATAATTCTAAGCTCCAACCTCTGCCAATCCATGGGTAAAATATGTGACGAAGGTAGGTAGGTATATGTAAGAAACACATACCTATGTATATTATACATATTTAAGGTATATACATAGGTAAAAGTTGCAAACTATTTCAGTGCCATTAATATTTACACAAATCTAAAAAAAGCTGATACTAATTATTAATGCTGAGCGACTAATTATTTTACTGACTACAAAAACGAAAAAGAAAACTTCGTCGGGATTTATAATCTAAAATAAACCGCGATAAAATCCGTTATTAACAGTATTATGTCGATGTCTTCAAATGTCCGTTTGGCATTTCATGGTTCGAAAATTATTATTTTCTTTAAACAAGGTTGGTATTAGTTTTTTTTATTTAATGGAATTCATTTTTCATTTTTGTTCTTTTGTGGAGATATCTGGTGGAATACATATACAAGATTTGATATACATTAACATCTGACAGCAACCAACCAATACTTCATTGGTAGGGACTGTGCGTTTTTGCTAAATTGACATTTATATAAAGTGCACGCAAAGTGAAAGGTAAGTACGTGCTCTGAATTAATCATATTTAACGCATTGTAAACATTTGGTTTGTTATTTTAACAATATTGACATCGGGGGCGTAGCTCAGATGGTAGAGCGCTCGCTTAGCATGCGAGAGGTACCGGGATCGATACCCGGCGCCTCCAAAAACTTTTTTGGATAATAGATAAATAAAAATAATAATAAAAAGGAATTATTTGACGTATGAGGTATTTGACGTCATTTTTCAGCCCACTCGTGAACATGAAGTCTGAAAAGACTTTGAAAAAACGTCGGGATCTAAAATATAAAATAAACCGATAAAATCCGTTAAAAAGTAGTTCTATTTCAATGTGTGATATTCGCGTAAATCTAAGACAATACTATGTTTTTATTTAGTTTGAAAAATCTGGTATGTGCTCAATTTGCACATAACAATTTTGCAAATATTTTTTTGCACATGTCACATGTTTGTTGTGCACATAACAGAATGTGACAGTCGCGTGAACAGTCGCCTGCGACTAATAAGTTTGAGATTATCCAACATTTTGAAACAATTTACAAGACGAACTAAAAACTAAAAATCTTGCCTTGTTTTTGCGATTCATCCGTACAAATTTTCAGATTTATGTATATTATTAGTAGGATAGATAGAAATTTTCGACTATTGGAAATTAGATGACACAAGTCTCTTATGCAGCGGCGGCTCAACGGTATCGGCCTCGCCTTTGAAAAATAAGGTCGCGGGTTCGATTCCCTGTCGTGCGCACATCTTTATGTGAATTGTTGCATCGCTGCTGCTCAATATCGGTAAAAGAAAACATTGTGAGGAAATCGGCATGTCTAACAAATAAACATTGGAGGACATGTGACATCCACCAACCCGCACTCAGCCAATGTGTGTGGATTAAGGTCTAAACTCTCTCCACTTGTAAGATAGTTGAGAGAAGACTTGTGCCCAGTACTGTCGTCATAAGAAAGAAGAACGCATCTGGTGTTTTTTTTTCGTAATTGAGTTCTACACATTGTCGAAATTAGTATTTTTTACTGATTCAGACATTCCTTTTTCTTCATGACGGCAGCAGTGGGATACTAGAAAGGTTTGAAGCGAGTTGACACTTACCATTGGTTACACTCTTCTTGCATGATATGCCCATCAGGGTAACTAGTACCACCATGGTGGCACGGGCACTGTGCTGGTCTTACACATTTCTTTGATGTCGTGTCCAATACGTAGCCCTTTTTACACTGACAACCGGGACGACATTCCGCTGTTGTGGATAATAGGGGTAAGTGCATGTTCTGTGGACGAAAAAGTGAATAATTAGTTTATAGATAAGTTTGAATTTCATTGTGCGAATTGTCAAGTTTCCCGATAGCTATAATCAACCTGTTTTCAAGTCACAAGTGAATCGGTATTTACTGGGTAAGCGCGTTCCATCGTAGACTGCATCATTGCTTCACATCAGGCAAGTTGTGGTCAAGCGCAAGCCTATTTTAGGATAAAAAAAACAGCCAAACACGCTATACCTAAATCATTTGTGGTTTGTATATTGAATTAGTACAATACCTTGCAAGTAAGCGGCTCAGTGGTCTCGCAGGTGGTGAACTCCATATTAGCAGTACTGCTGCAGTTGGAGCGAAGGACTTCAGCAGGTGGGTACTGCTTGATCTCTGCTGGAGTAGCTGGCCGGCAGTCCCAACTCGCGCCCACACACGTGCTGAAGACAATTATCTGTATTAATGCTGGTTTTAAGCTTTCCAACCTAAAAATCACTCGTAATCACGAGTGAATCGGTATACTGGGCTGGCACGTTCCATCGTAGTCTACATCATTGCTTAACATCAGGCAAGTTGTAGTCAAGCGCCAGGCTATCGCAGAATTAAAAAAACGTATGCCGATCCGCCGCCAGGAACGGATCATAATGTAATATTTGCGGCAAGCTTTTTAAAATAGAGGCGTGATGAAGATGTTGACCCTAAGGGCCAACACAGCAATAAAGGCATGTGACGTCAACAATTTAATATAAACCTTAACAGCTTTGACATACGATAAATTATTGTATACCAAGAATACACGACGACAATGATTGAACAGCAGAGAGATTGGCGCAGCGGTGTGAGCCTCGCCTTAGACCTTAATAATCTTAACCTGTCACTACAGCCTCAAAAACAAAATATATAAAAAAAAAATTAAATCATACAGAACCGTCCGTGGCTGAATGATTTTCTTTTCTTGCTAGTTTTACGGTCTTATCGTAGAAGTGCATTGCTGACTATGCACTAAACCTAAGTTTAAGCTATCTACTCTTTCCTATATCACCAGTAGGCTAATTCACGTAATTAAATAAGTTCAGTTGCAGTGCAGTTGCAGTTAAGTTTCGATCAAAACAGCCCTATTCATATTCTCGTAATTTTGACAACCGCTGTCAGATACGCTTGCGTCAAGTTAGCGTCATGCGAGCGCTATAGATTAGACACGACAGCTAAACAATTTCAGGAATACCAATTTGCACTAAGATGAAAACTTAATTGAAACTGCACCGCAACTTGATCGGCGCGTCAAGAAATTACGTGAATTAAGGCACAGAAGTATGAACATTAGTGAGGCTAACGATGTATGTTTAAGACATAGCAATTGGCGCTCTATAGTCTCTGCCTACCCCCATGGAAAAAAGGTGTGATTGTATGTATGTAAGACTTTCTAAGACTTTTCTCTTATAAAAACCCAATAGTCCTTGTTCCAGCTTCCAAAAAACTCATTGCTTATTAACAGTTGCACGGTGCAACTTGCACCGCAAAGCAGTTAGGTATTTCCAGTACATGAACTGGTTTAAACTAGATCGAAAATTACACAATGCCATATTGCAAAAGTGAAAGGTAATCGTTTAAAGATACGTGCGTATTACTGTTTGTACAGTTGGGGTGAACTAATATTAGCATTCTAATATCGGGGGCGTAGCTCAGATGGTAGAGCGCTCGCTTAGCATGCGAGAGGTACCGGGATCGATACCCGGCGCCTCCAAAATACTTTTTAGAAAAAAAATAATGGGTAGTAAATTTTTTTGATTTTGATTTTGTAAAGGTTGAGAGAATATATAATCCGTGGCTCAGATTAACTACTATAATTTAAAAATATATTATTTTATCTGTGCAACATAATTTTGATTAATCAATCTATATATTTTTATTATTATCTATATTTTCCCGATTCTCCAGTCACCTCCACAGACAAAAAAACACATAATTGGATATGTAGTTCCTGAGTTTCCCTTGCATAATAATATAAAGTAAACAAAGAATTTTTACATTTTTATTACACTTATTAACTTCTACATAATAGATAATAATGTATTCTACCAACTCACCATAGTTCCCTCTCCCTCGCACCAGCCCTGACTTCCTTGTACCCAGGCTTGAACTCCAGATCATTGTGATGACACGGACACATCGCTCTTGGTACACACACGCCGGTGTCATCTAACAGCTAGTTAAATAATGTTAAACCTATTATTTTAACTGTATTTCAATCCGCTCCGAATGAGCGCAAGGTGGAATGTGGAGCACCCGAAGTGTACCAAAGCCCCCCAAATGTTCAATCTCACAGAAATGTCTGCAACTTGGCCTTCGAGTGAAGAATCCTCATAACGGATACGACGCACTAATTAAAGACTTCCGTCTTAAGACTTTGTGGATCGCTTTATGCACCCATAATACGGTAGCAGTGCTTCTATCAGCGGCAAATCCTCTTTAAATAGACTAGGGATTCGAACTCGGAGCTTCGGTTAGTAGCAAATATTCTACTATTAGACTAAAGAGAAAGTATTCTTGTAATATCAATAAAAAGAGGTGTCATCCTTACCTGTCCAATAGGACAAGCGCATCCTTCAACGCAAGTGGGCTTGCACTCTCCACTCGCTGCGAACCTTGTGTCAGAACACTTGCGCAAGCAACTGTCTGCGCAGACTGTGTACTCTTGCCCACCGGTACATTGTAGTTCTGTGGCACATAAAAATTTACTCCATGAGTTTCAGTTTATCTTAGTATAAGTTCTGTATCCGTCTAATCGAACGGCAGCCGCAGTGTACAGCGCAGCTAGGTAGTGGCACAGACCGCACTCCCTGACGCTGTAGCGCCAGTGCACGATGACGTCACGCCGCGCGCACTCGGCCGCGTAGTCCCCGAGCACTGCGCACAGGCAGCGCGACACGTCGCCTGCGCACGCGCACATGTCGTACACGCACGCCGCGTAGTACGCCGACACGTCCACGTGCCAGTGGCACGCTGCACACAGATACACGTTACTTTATAAACACCAATTGATTAAAAACTCAGAACTCCAAATTTATAAAATTCGTCTAAATCTTTTTCTTCTACAATGTAAATAGAAAAGTTTGTATTTAAGTACAAATTGACTGTCGATTTAACAAATTAACCCAAACCCTACTCGAAATGATCTTGACCATGTATGATAAGCCATAACTCTGGAACTTTTCCCCAATAGATAAACAAACACTTTAAAGGGCGTTCTTCTTTCTAACCTTTTGTAGCTCTATTTATGCTTGTACAACAGGTTATACATGCTTATCAAGTGTGAATGCTATATATCACCATACTCTTTTAAAAGATATAACTGATGATATCACTCTAAAATGTTCTTCTCATCCGTTTCGACTGTCATCATTTCAAGAATAATCTTCAGAATAATCCTACCTTCAAATATTTTACTCTTGAGCTTGCTACAGAAGGTCTCAGCAGCGGCCTTATTCTCGACATTAGTTTTACAAGGGTGCTCCGGTTCCTTAGTGTCGATGTCCTTACACACTTCCCTGGTCTTCCACTTGTTGGCAAAGGCTAGTGCTGACTGCTCTATATCGTTTTCGGGAGTTAGGAAGTCGTCTTTTTGGTTCAGGTTGAAAGTTCCACAAAGACCCTGGGAAATATGCCAATAATATTAGTTAGTTAATATACCGGTTTTCGGTTATTTTTTTTAGGTAGGTTATATAGTGAACTAGTTTTCCTACCGCGGATTCGCCCGCATGATACCACATTTATATAGTGCCTAGTAGTGGGCTACAAAGTAAATGGGCTATCTAAAGAGGAACAATTTTTCAAATCGCACCAGTAGTGCCTGAACCAGCGGCTTTAACCAAACAAACAAACTCTTCGGCCTTATAATATTAGTAGTCATAGTCGCAATTAAGTATATATAAAAGCTTTATACTATCCCATTATAGCAATTTAAGCTTATTATAGCAATAATAGGTTTATAATTCGTCAGTCTTTGTCTTTCATTTTGACATTTATACAAGTAAGAAAGAGACAAAGTCCATGTTAACTAAAAAGTCTTATAACATTTTTATGAACACGACCGTTAGTTTCTGTCGGCATCGGCAACCTTTTGCGGTGATGGGATCTTGTAGTATTTTTAACTTTTGCAAACTATAAATTTTTCCTGCAATCGGGTCTTTTGACCTTTGTAATCCGCGCGTAACTTTTATGATATAATTAAAGTGATGTAATAATAACTGTATACAACACTTATTAGTAATGGATTATTTGCTGTTTAGAGAATGAACTGTTATGTTATTTTCTTACAGCTGTTATCGTATTGTGTTGTAAATTGTTATTTCTAAGGTAAACGATGTAATCGATAATTTTAGCGTGAATGAGTGAAAGGATCTAGCACATCACTTACTTTAGTTTTTCCTTTGAACTCAGGAGGTACGTCAATAAAAACGCGAGTGTTGCCATCCCACCATAAGTCTACTTTGTTCGGCAGTTGAACTAAACACAAAAAATAAATTGGTATGAATATATGACATGTAGGATGGATTTCATGCCAGCCCCACCATTAACACTACACGTCACTACACATCATCTGCCAATTTTCTATTAATACAAGTACATTTTATTAAAGAACCTAGTTTTTTTCTTGTATCCATCGCGAACAAAATCTATATGACGGATAAATATTAAAATATAGTTATATTACCAACAAAATGTACTCACCAACAATAAACAAAGACGAGGCCGCCCTCACCCTGACCTGCCCCACCATCACAGGTAACGCTGTCACTTCCTTCCCGTCCACTAGTATCAGTCCGCCTTGCTTCAGCTGGATGTTACGTCCACCGTATGTTAAAGATACTGCTTTAGTGCACGACGGTTTGCCTTCTCCAGTGTAAGGACCTAAGTTCATTGCCTGGGGGGGTAAAATAATCATATTGTAGGGGATTTAAGCTTTGTTATGTGAGTTATGTCCAATGCGTTGTATTATAATTAGTTTTAGTAGCATATAATTACAAATAAGGCATAAAATAGTTTTTTTTTGCAGAAACCAATTTTTCTTATTTTATTTAACTCGGGGCGTATAGGTAGTTGCATTCAATCACGCTTTATTGGTAATGTAATTAAGCTTATTGTCTAACACCCCGGGACTATAGTAAGCGTAAGTTACGTTTATATGCTCTTTGCCCGGGAGTTTATACACGGAACAGACGAAGGCGTGGATAGGGGAAAAAATATTATTTATTTAATTATTCATTTATTTCACGCAACATGGCCCATGGAAAATTAATATAAGAAAATATTAAACATAAAAAATAGGTACCTATCAATTTATAAAGAAAATTATGAAATATCCCACACGTAGGGGAACAGAAGGCAGAACGGACCACTTAAGGAAAAACGCATTTAGAAAAAAAAATGTTATATTTATGTAAACCTTTTATTAGTACAACTAATCAACACTTTAATCTTTATCTTACTTATTAATCAGACTAATCAAATCACAATTAGTGAAGATATTAGATGATTTTCTCGTTTACTAGTCTCGTTCCATGAATTCCGATTAGACATTCTTCTATAATTATTAACCATCTAAAACAAGAAATACTATCATATGTAACAAAACAAAACCACAAAACAAAAAAAATATATACCAAGAACACATTTATATTGAAGGTAAAACGGCACCTCGGTCCGTTTTGCCTGGGGCCGTTTTGCCTTTTAGGTGTTATTAAGACAACAAAACAATTTTGAGGATATGTCGCATGTGATGGCCCTCATAATTAAATATTAGGTCAATAATAAAACATTCTAACCATGCAATCCAATGGGACACGTTATCATAAACCAAACAAAACTGGAGGCCAGTCAAAAAACCAAAATTTTACATCAAAATCTAAAAAAACAAACTTACCTCGCTGTAATTGTGTGCATGCGGGCGATGTCATTGGGCACACTGACCGAGAGAAATGACATGACTGCCTATTAAATGGCACAACTCATTCATAGATGGAGCTAATGGTTCCGAAATTATTAATGTGTTCCGTTTTGCCTTCTGTTCCCCTATTAGTGGCATTGGAATGAGACTCCATATTGTTAGAAACCATAAAGGAGCAATAATTACGATCCACCCTCTTAAATAGTGTCACCAGATATCGCACCGGAACACGGCAGGCTGCATGGCGGTGCGGCTTTGTATGGTCACTAACCACGGCCGAAGCCTACCACCAGATAATTACCAGTAAACACAATTACCAGTTGATTGATTGTCACCTGATTAGCACCGCACGGGGACCGCGTGTGGGGATTCAGAAAAAAGGTGCACTCCCACGGACGAAGGTGACTCACCCCCAAAATTACATTTTATTAAAACCAGATTACTCACTAAATCTATACTTTACCATCTAGCTAGTTATGACAGCTTACAATTAATCAATCAATGAAATCATTTATTTCTCAATATATGGTACATCGAGTTTTGAAAATTATTCATAAGTTCACACCTACTACCATTTCTGGTGTAGAAACATTTGTACTTACCTCAGTGATAGCTCCGGAGCAAGCGATATTCTCGACGTCAACAGTAATGTTGTCGGTCTTGAGCATGGTATAAGTGCAGTGTCCCATGAAGTCGTACCGAAGCCCATCAAACGTAGTGTAGTGTGGGTCACCCACCGCCCCACAACGTGCTCCACACGCTGCTTGGGTACATGTCCATTCACCCGACTCGCATGTACTATAGAATAATATAATATAGATTAACAGCCGTGGTGACGCAGCGGTATCGGCCACGGCTTTGGAATATAAGGTCGCAGGTTCAATCCCCGGTCGTGCAATCTCCTCCAAAACGGCTTGACCGATTTTTATGGAATCTTATATCTATATTCGATAGGTCTGAGAACAGGACGTAATCTATTTTAGGACGCCGTAGGTGGCACTACTTTACCGGACAGGGTTACATCTGCGGGGTCCGCTAGTAAGGGTATAAAAATAAGCCCAATGAGCAACTCACCAAGTATTACACTCCCTCTTTATCTTAGCCCCCGGCTTGAAGTTCTTGTTCCTCAACCGACACGGACACTCACTAATCGGTACACATCTCCCGCTATCCAGCAACAAGCCCTCCGGACAGAAGCACCCCTCCACACAAGTGCTGCTGTTTGTAGTACCAGCTACGGCCAGAGGGTACGAGCAACTTGGCTGAGAGTCTGGTCCGCAAGACTTGTACAGTTTGCCTTCAGGGCATTTCATTGCTGGGGAAAATATTTAAAATAAAAAAAAAAATTAAATATTAAATATTTTAAATATTTAAAATTGGTGATAATTTTAAGTATGGAAAGACCATTGAATGACTTAGATGGAAATTAAAGAAGGCATACCATAACTGTAAGCACACGTCAACCCAGTGTCCCACTGCTAGGCACGGGTCTCCTCTCAACTATCTTACTAGTTGACACAATGTCCTTGCGGGTCTGCGCCCGGGACGCGAGATCATGTAGTTACTGTGGGACTACCCTCTCTACGACGAAGTACAAGGTCTTGCTTTTGGGCTCATACTCACAGTACCTGGCCCCGCTTATTATATTGAATTGGTCGGGAGTAAATCGCGCTTGGCACGCTAAGAGAGGCGCTTTTGACTGCAAGTGATCTGCTGCGCGGAGTGTCTGTTTTGTGTTGTGGCACGCCCCAAATGGGGAGAGGTGACAGAGATAGTACAGGTCAAAGAATAATTTGTAGGAAGAAAAAGTGCGCGTGAAAGAGCTGTCATAAGCAGTGCGCGCACTCCCGTGCTTCCTTCCTTATGCCGCAAGGTGGGTAGGACCATGGGATGGAGGTGGGATAAATTAGGAACTGGGTCCTAATTTTGTTGAGGGATTTCTTTCATGGCACTGATATATAGTCATACTTACGGCAAGTGTCAGCATCTCGCCAGTTCCTCATCTCCTCGACGCCATGACGTAGACACTCTTTAGCATACACTGACACCGTTTTACACGCACACTCTTCAGCACCTGAAACAAGACATAGATAAATAATTAAGGTTTTAATAATTTATTTAAATTATATTTATTTAATTTACCTTTTCATTTCAATAAAAAAAATCAAAGTACAGTTTAGATAAAATTTAATTCTAACTTAAAAACTAGATAGTGTCAAATAATTCCTCCGACTTGAGGCCTTGGGGTACTGTGCCCAGAAGGCTGGCAATATTGCCATGTTGTATGGCAATGGTAATTCTTTGACCGAGATGAAGGCTAGCCCTCTGGTCACGGGAAGAGTCCATCAGACGTCTTGGTAAATCATTGAAAAATGCACGGGCGCTCGGGTCCCACAGTCCAAGGGTTTCAACCCCAAACGGTTTAAAAATGTAATCATATTTATTCATTTTCCAACATAACACTTACTTAAGCTTGCAGTGCATGCGCAATAATCCCATTGACATGCTTCCAAGAGCATTGTGACGTCCATTACCTGAAAATCAAACATTCATATTAATTTTTATATTTTACATTAGGAAGAAGATGACTTATGTTTGACTTGCACCGCAGCACAATACGGTGCAGATTGGTAGGCAAGGAAAGGCAATTCTTCCGCATTTCTTCCGAAAATCGTTATCCTCCAGGAACGTACCCAGGTGTTTTAAGATTTTGTTTATTTTAAATTTAATTATTTACTTTAATTACAATTATTTTTTTATTACTATTAGGAGGGCTAACAGACACAACATTTTATAGGAAGCAAATTTGGTTAACAATTTAGCTGATTACAAGCCCACACAGATTACTAATAAAAGCAATAAAAAGAAGAAAATAGTAAAAGTTTTTTTTAATGAAGTTATAATAGTTTTTTTTAATTTTTATTTTTTAGTTCACGTTCGTTTTGATTTATTGTTTTGTTCGTTTTTATATTTTAGTTATTTTTAATTTAATAAATTATCTTATAAATAAATTATAATTTTACTGATTTTAATATTGATTTTATTATTTTAATGAAAGTAATGTTTCGTCTCTCCCAATTTGCTGTGACCTAAAAGGTCAATAAATCTGCACGTCTTTTTTGGGACTTAACCCACCACTCCAATCCCAACACTGTTACTACTGTGCACCATCGACAGTGGCACCGTGAGGAGACTCGGGATTTGAACCCGGCCAAGTCCCGGGACACCTAAAATGTCTTGGATCCAGCACGAATTTAATCAGAAAGATAATAGGTATTGGAAATTTAGATTGTACACTTCTAAATTTGCATGCATTATCAAAACTGCATCTCTACGAAATAACACACACGCGACATCTACCGTCCGAGATTAAAAGAGCGTGTACAGATAAAGTTAAGTCCTTGTATTCTAACTCATCCGTACTTTTACTGGGTTTGCTTTGACTAGAGTAATACGACGTAAAAGGTTGTTATGACAGGTAAAAAGTGAATATATGAAAAAATATAATAAAATTAGATAAGTGACCTTAGAGCACTTCCTGAATTTCTTCACGGAAAATATCTTGGCGCAGAACTGCTGAGCATTCTTCATGTCCTCAGATGACTTTGATTTGCAGGGAATAGTTTCACTTGGACTACCGTCGCAGAGGTCTAAAAAAGTCACGTCAGTTGTGAATCAGACTGTCATTGAATTGGAGCAGTGTTGGCGCAACACATCGCGAGGAAACCAGCATGTATCAAAACTAAGCATTCGAGAGCATGCGACATCCAGCGTGTGTGAGATTAGCCTAAACTCTCTCAACTCGTCAGATAGTTGAGAGTAGCCCAGCAGTTGGTCACTAAAAGACAACTTCAATAATAATGTTTGTAGGTAGTCAGTAATAATTGTGATTAATAATTTTGGACGTCAAATACCTGAGTCCACCCGTGACTATGAAGTCTGAAAAGACTTTGAAACGTGTTTTCACACTAAAAAGGGGTTGAAGTGATACTGAATTCGTATTTAAATTACCGACAAAGGCACTTATAAAGCAGACTTAAATGTGGCCAAACCCCTTTCAAACAAGTATAGGTACCGGGATTTTTGGTACTACAATTTTTGTAAGTGGGTATTTCAAATTGTTGGTGTGATAATGTGTTTTTATACGTCTGTTACAATTATTATTATCATTAGTATACTCACCTCCAATCTTATTAACTTCCCATGAAGACGCGAGTGCTGTTCTGCTTTTCGCGATGACTCCAGTTTTGGTCTTCAAATCGTTCTCCGGGTTACCGTCCAGAGTTCCACATAATCCCTCAGTATTGTTCCAAAGTAGTACGGAACCTTCTATCAGGATCAGATTCTTTAAAATAACAGCATTTTTTTCAGCAACTCTATCCAATTATTGGTTCATGTTACAATAAAACATGTAGTACAAAATTAAACTAAAGAAGATTTTCTATAATTGTTAAAAAACAATTGTTTATTTAATTAATTTTGCAACAGAACCACAAAACCCGACTTCAAACGTAGGTACCTAGAATTACGCGTTTAGGACGATTGCTCTTATAATTTTGTCAGGTCGCAGGCGCATGGCAAGTAGTTTTCAAACAAAAATGAATCGTAGAAATCTGTTCCCGTGTAAGAAATATAAAAAATATTGACTGTAGGTGGATTAAGGCCTAAACTCACTCAACTCATAAGATAGTTGAGAGAAGACCCGTGCCCAGCAGTGGGACACTGAAAGAGTTGAAGTGTAGGTATAGGTAGGTAAGTGTAGGTGAAGGTACATATATTTAGGTATTGCCATAAAGTGGGTGGGCCAGATAGTGCGGATGCTGCGCAGCCAGATTATCCACAGCTAACCGGATATCCTCCAGAATTATAGATGACCTATAATAAACTTATGTATATCTACCTAATTATTTATTTGAAATAATATTTTATTCTTGATAAATTATGACAGGAAATACAGTTGGTATGAACATTTTGATTACTAAATCTAGATAACAAAGCGAACGGGTTGAACTCGTTATGTTACAAATTACAATCCAGAAAGAAGAAAAATTTAATTCTGTTTGCAACAAAAACACATAAAGCTGTAAATTACTAGTATTAGCTGACCTTTCTTAGAACGAAAATCCTATATAATACGAGATCAGCTTATACTGGAAATGTATAGCTTGATGTGTAGCCGTGTGTACCTAGGATTATACGTTTAGGACAATTGCTCTTATATTTTCGGCAGGGTGCACATATCTCAAAAACTACTTGAAAGGGGCCGTCCATTAATCACGTGAAGCTTGAAGGGGGGGTTGATAAAAATCACGAAATGACACAAGGGGGAGGGGGGTGTGAAAGCGCGAAACAACTTGCATCCTTTCTGTCTACACATTTTTATCATGGTCCTTAATTTCAGAATAAAATAAGATTATACTTTAAACTTGTTTATAAGATAATATTCAAAAATATTAAAAAACAAATTAAGATTTTTTGTAGATACTGAAAATACACGTGATGTCGGGTAGGGGGTGGGGGGGTAGTCTTAACCCACACCATGTATCACCAAGGAGGGGGGAGGGGGTAATAATATTTAAAAAAAAGATCACGTGATTAATGGACAGCCCAAAAAAATTGTAATAAAAAAAAATTGCGGCTCACGTACACAAAGATATTAGCGGTATCTTGAAAGAACCTTATACTGTGGTATACTTACATTAGTGTCCCACTTGATGGTAAGTCCGGGCTGGTCGAGCGACACGACCACGTGGTCACTCGGCATGGACACCCGGATACCGGGCAGTGCTGCTGGGATCGGGATCAGACGCTTCGACGTGCGGAATACTACAGACCCTTCTTCTGTAAATATAGAATATTTACATCAATTATTTGTGTACCCGAGAGCAGCGGTGGCACTGCGAATGCGTCCTCGCATTTGAAATATAATAATAATAATAAACATTTATTTCGGAGCACATCCATACAGAGTACATCCATAGATTGTTAGTAAGTACACTTAAAGCTATGTTAGTGAATAAAGTACCTAGTTACATAATATTAAACAGGGCAACTCTGGCTCTGTGCACCGCGTTCCAGTGTCCCACAATCGGGCACTCCACTCTATCCAAAATGGTGTTCAGAAGACTGTTGGTACTGCCCCGCACGCGACGCGTCAGGGACGCCACTCGTTTCCGCACTATAGCCCTAAAGCAGTCTGTATTGTTCTCAGCAAACATACCTGACGCGCTGCAGAAGCGGGGCAGCCCCAAATATAAGGTTGCGGTTTCGATTCCCGGTCGTGCCTTCACATCTTTGTGTGAACCGTTTCATCGCCGCTGCTCAATATCGGTGAAGGAATATATCATGATGAAACCGGTATGCCTAAGACTTAATCATTCGAGGTCATGTGACATCCACCAACCCGCACTTGGCCAGCGTGTGTGGATTAACGCCTATACTCTCTCAAACCGTTAGATAGTTCAGAGGAAAGCCGTGCCCGGATTGGAGACATTCAAAAGGGTTGAAGGAATTTGTATACCGCTCACACCGTGATCTAAAGGTATAGGCAGAGGTGAATATCAACCAAATTTTGAGGGCTATGTTTAAATTTCATTTAGATTTAGATCCTATACGTAATAGCAAGCATTTTGCCATTCATCGGGTATAATTCTCAACTACACAACAAATATTTTTTTTCAGAAACATAATTTTGCTCGACTCTGGATTCGAACCCAGGTCTTCAAAGTTACTAAGCGAACACGCTTTCTATTTATATCAGTTTTAGTATTTTCGACTTCTCTATAGTCGATAATAATTGTAATTAAAAATTGGGACGCCAAGTACCTCACTCTCCCCGTGAGCATGTAGTTTGAAAAGACTGAAACACTGGTATATAAAATCTAAAATAAACCGCGATAAAATCCGTTAAACAATAGTTTTATTTCAACAAGAAAGACACAAAATCCATTTTGTTTTTCACTATAGAGGCTTATAAGGTATTTATGAATAAAACCGTAGAAGTTTACTTACCTCCTACAGTCAGCACATAGAACTTATCATCGAGGTAGACGGTCAGCTCACTGGGGCAGATGAAGGTATTGTTGCAGTCGCCATGTTTCACTTCCACGGTGTACTTGTGCTCCCGCGCATCCTGAACTAAGATGTGCTGGCACGGGGATTGGAAACTGAGGGGAGGAAAATATTTGTTTAAACAATTTTTCTAGTACACCCTTCCTATCTTTGGAAGGATGGATCCCTCCAAATTCTACAGAATCACCATATAGCAGAAAAACACTGATAATTTTAGATGTTTCTGATGCGACGTCGTAAATTAACGCATTTTTGGGCTTACATTGCAAACGCTGGCTAAACCCTACGAGATATATCAAAATAATGTACTACAGTATTGCACACCTTAAAAAGGTCAACAAAAAAGTCCGCGATGGTATATGTCTATCTCTTAGGGATAACCCACAATAAGCATTTTTTTATCTGTTACTTTCAACCAAAAGTAATGGCTTATTTACGAAGCGATTTCAAGCAATTTTGCATTAATGCTTATCTAATTAAGTACATTAAATACATTGTCTATTTAATATAGATCAATATGGCCCTTTACAGGACGTAATTTAAATGAATATTTCCGAAGATATTACAGATTTCAAATAGCGGTGCGGCGGTACCGGCCCGGCCACGCGCGGCGCGTGCTGTTTGTATTGTCTAATGGCAAAAAGCTGTTAATGTTGTATAAAAGGACATTTTGTAAATATACCTCAATATATTTAGTATCAGCATTGCACCCGTGCGAAGCCGGGCCGGGTCGCTAGTTTAATCAAAATAAGACTCGTTTCTCGGTGTTAAGAAAGTAAGGTCGAAGTTTTCTGTTGTCGAGTACATCACGGCCCATCTTTGTGCCTCTAAGTCAAACGGTAGCAAGCCAGCAAGGACTGGCAGCGCTGTACTAGCTGTTCCATAGCCCTTACATAAATTAAATCAGAGCCAATTGTTGACTTCAGTAATTTACAGCAAAATAACTGTTAGATAACAAAAATATAACAATGCAACAAGGTATTCGTGATGGGAACAAGAGGAATAAAAACTAGGCGAATCTTGGAACTAGATTAGTCAAGATTCTACAGTAAATAGCCCGACAATTGGTTCGATAGGGTCGGTGGTTGTTTAGTGGGCTGGAGCCCAGTAGAATGAATATGTGAGTGAATTGTATGTATGAATGTATGTTTGTATAGAATGAGTGGAATGATTGTGAGTGTACGTATGAGTGATTGTGTGTTGGTGATGTGCGTGTATCGGGGGCGACATCCTTCCGGCCGTTGAAAGGCTTCTTTCAACAATCACAAGGTCATATTTATTTCATGCTCACCTATAAATAACACCATCAAAAGTCTTGTAATGCACCCCCGCCCAGCTCAAGCATGTGCCTCCTTTAGGAGTCAGATCCTGTACAACATAAGTCACTCGATTCTTGCTGTAGGTACCGTCAGCAGAATGGGTGAGCAGCTTATGTTTACGATGGTGTGTGTGGCTTTCACTTAATACTCCTCCACTTTCAGAGTTGCTTGAAGTTTCTCTGTAGTACGTCTGATGAGAAAATTTGAACAAATACTTGTATTTTAAGGTTTCCCTACTTACCTTAAAATGTAATAGCGAGACTCTTAAAGGAACAGTCCGTTGTCTGCCTGTCATATGCCACAGCCGATTTGCCCCGAAACTATTGATTCGATTCAATTGAAATTTGGTACACTTATGTTACTAGCTTCCCAACCGCGACTCCGCACGCACTATCTGTTATCACGCAAAACTATAACCCCTTTTTGTGCAGTCGAATAAAACCTATCATATGTCATTCACATTGGTTCAGTAGTATGGACGTGAATGTGCAACAGACAGACAGACAAAGTTACTTTCGCATTTTTAATAAAAAATGTAGATTCATAGATTATTCACTTACAATATTATGCGTGTGTCGACCCGGTGTTACAATCACATTGTCCGCTGAAAATATAGAGATAATTAGAAGGATGGACCTCATCTCAAGCATAATTTTCCATCAGAAAAAGATCCGGAACTTTTTACTAATTATTATTTTGCTATCGCTTCAACCTCAACCTTTTTAGTGTCCCCCTCCTGGACACAGGTGAGGACATGTGACATCTACCAACCCGCACTTGGCCAACGTGTGTGGATTAAGGCCTGAACTCTCTCAACTAGATGGCGCTGTGTATATATGTGAAAATATTGTTATTATTACTTACGGTAGATGCAGTGTGGTATCGGTTGTGGTTCAAATATGCCGGTAGAATACAGGCAGGTGTACACTGCAGCGGGTGACGAGCTGTACGTACTGCCCGTCGGACATGTGAGCGTGCAGCTCAAAGTCTCGCTATCTCCCTTACACTCGTACGCACCGTTGAACGCGAGTTTACGAACATCACACGCACTTGCAGCTGGAATAGAGATCCTTTATAATTTCTACTAACTTGAATATATACACGTTTTACAAACGCATATATGCGGCAACGTATATAGGCGTCAACGCATATAGACGGCACCGCATATAGGCGCCAACGCATATAGACGGCACCGCATATAGGCGGCATCTGTTTGAACACCTATGTTTACAAAATAAACTTATTGATTGATTGATGATCTAGATATACGACCGGCAAGTATCTTTTTGTTCCGGCGCGAGATTTGAACCCACACCCATAACCTAAATGACCAATGACGAACACACTATTTCTTACGCCAGCAAGGCGTAGTAGAAATTAATTAGATAATACTCAGAGTATATTTGACTTTCAATACCAGTAATTAGCTCTTTTGGAATGCTGTCGATTTAGTGTATGAAATCGCAGGATTCCAAATCAAAGATTTAATAACGAGTTGATATTAAAACAAAGAGAATAATAATTACTTACAATATTGACACTGGGGTCCTCTAAACGCTTCAGGACATTCGCACACATTGACAGACAGACATACCCCCCCATTGACACAAGCGGGGCTACACTCCGGCATACAATCTGGTATAGTGGTGAAATCCGCTCTGGTCGGCTGCCACTGTCCTTCTAAGCAGTTCATATTAGCTACTGTGGAGCCGTCGAAGAATTTATGACCTTCTAAACAAGAGAAGGTGCATAACCTGGGAATTAAAAGTCAAATATCAATGTCAACTTCATGAAATAATAATCAGTTAATAGGCATAAAAAAAAAATTGGTTGTTTGTAAAGTAGGTTTACGATCGAGATGTTTACGTGATAACGTCTTATTGGTGATATAAGTTTTTGGGAAGTAAGGAATTAATGAAGTATGCCGCTAGAGTGAGAGAGACGGAAGATCGGTCCACTCACTCGAACGCTATGCCAGCCTCCGCTCGTGAGGATTCCGCGTGACAAGTTTCACGGAATGACTGGCAGCGCTCGAGATGAGACGGGAGATCGGTCCGTCTCTCTCTCGTTATACCTGCGATCGCGCTCGTGAGGTTTTGGTGTGACACAAGTTTCTGAACATGTCACCCGACTAAAACGATTTTAAAGACGTTATCACGTCAAAAAAACAAAATCATTTATTCTAGAAGTGTGGTACATAAAGATGGTATCCCTACTAATATTATAAATGCGAAAGGAACTCTTTCTATCTGTCTATTACGCTTTCACGCCTAAACTACTGAACCAATTTGGATGAAATTGGATATGGAGATAGTTTGAGACCCGAGAAAGGACATAGGATAGTTTTTATCCGATTGCGCAAAAAGAAGGTAATGTTTTGGCGCGATAACCGACATACACGCGGGCGAAGCCGCTGTCGGAAAGCTAGTAAGTAATAAGATCATCACATTCTACAATAACAATAGTGTGTGAAACTAAAAAATCGGCTAAAAATTATTGTAAGTATTTCAAGACAATTATTAGGTTCCCTTATCTCAGGACTATTCCTGAGATACGAAAACTTATGGTGCCCATATCTCAGTACTGTTCCTTAGATCTCTAGATTTCAGCTGGATTTAATTATCAAACCAGTTAAAAAATTAAGTTTTTTAAATTTCAAACTGCAACAAAATTTCGTTGCATGAAATCTGGCATAGATATAGATTACAGTCTGGAATAGCACAAAGGCTACTTTTTCTTTTAAATCTTTTTAAATTTATTTACCATAGTCTTAACCATATTGTTACTAATATGTTTTTAATCCTGTGTTCGAAATAAAAACAATTTTTTTTATGTCAAGTAATTTCAAAGAACTAATCATTCGAGGGCATGTGACATCCGCCAACCCGCACTTGGCCAGCATGTGTGAATTACGGTCTAAAACTCTCTTTACTCGTAAGATATTTGAGAGAAGACCCGTGCCCTGCAGTGGAACACTAAAAAAGGGCTGAAGTTGTTTTTTTTATTATTAAAGTTAAATAAATATATAACATACTCTGAGTTACATATCCTCTTAGAGTTGAGCGGCACAGGTGGGTAAGTAAGGCAAGGTTTCTTCTCGAACTCGCAGTACTTCCCGTAGTAGTTTGCGGGACACTGACAAGTGTTCGTGTCCACGCAGATGCCAGTGTTCTTGCAGTCTGGTTTGCATTTTGCTGTACAACAAAATTTATCGCTCACAATGATTAACAATGTCGGAACTACAAAAACGCTACTTGTCAGTACGGCCTAATAAAGTTTTACGGTTCTATTCATACATACTTAACTATACCACCAGCTTGTGACCCAGTGCTTAATTTACTTGTACCAAAATCCAAGAAAAATCAACTCAGAATTCAAGACACTGTGAGCTCAGTTTGCTTAAATCTGAACGCAACTTAAATAATAGTGTTTGTAGGTAGTCAGAAATAATTGTGATTAATACTTAAGGACGTCAAATACCTCAGTCCCCCCGTGAACATGAAGTTTGAAAAGACTTTGAAACGTCGGGATCTAAAATCTTAAATAAACCGCGATAGGTAAAATCCGTTAAAAAGTAGTATTAAAAGACGTTTATGAATCCGGGGGTTATTTTTAATGGGACGCTCTGGAAACTTACGACTTTATTAATTTGCGTTTGCACTGCTCAACAAAACATAATACAAGCATAGTCTTATTCTTTCTACTCATCTCTAGACCATAGAGACAGATAGTGCTTGCAACATGTTTTCATGTGCAACAGGTTTTTGTGATTATTGACAGCTTCAGGAAGCCGTGAGATAAAATGTAAAACCAGTGACCATTAAAATCCTTTACTTAAGGTTGGTTGACTGTGGGTAAAAAAAAATTTACGATACACAGATTATTACCTTTATTTGAAAAAAAAAACGAACCACTGAATTCAATGTTGCAACAATAAGTCAAAACCCGATCAACAGGTTTTGTTAAAATTTAAATGGGAACACCAGAGAAGTTTACCTACCCTTTGAAACAAAAAGAAGAATTATGAAATTCGATTTTTATATGGCGAAATTATCGCCTCACACCGCCTCACAGTCAAATTAAGAACCTCTTTCTTTTTGAAGTCGAAAATAGAAAAAAAAAAGATCTAATTGTACATGAAATTCTTGATCTGCACTATAATCAATGCTACAACATCAATAATTAGGTCATAATACAATAAACACAATATTTATGCAAATCGGGCGGACACGATAGCTTGGATTTGTGCTTCCGACGCGATATGCCCACGCGCAGAGATAACTACAACGCTAATAATCTGCATTGGTTTTATCGCGAATTTGTTGAATTTGATTTTAAATTATCAAGTTCATGGTAAAATTAACTTTGTATGACCTTTTATGGAAACTGAGATATTTATTACAGATTTGAAATTCAACCCTCGACCTACCCAAGAACAATCTCGATAACTTCAGCTATTAATTATAACAATCAGCATCAAAATCGGTACATTCGTATTTTGTTCGGATCATAGATGTAGATTAGGTAATTAATGTTTTATGACTTTGTACCTCAGATGGCGACACGCGAGTTAAAAATCAATCCCATTAAAATAAGTTTGAAGAGTTGGTAAAAGCAACGTGTGTGGTGTGGGGGGGGATATACGGCCTATTTCTCTGCTGTAGTTGGTAAAAGAAAACTGAAGTTAGATACTCACGCGCATACACCTCATTAGCGCTGTTATGGAAGTCACGATAGCTCGGCCTGAAAATTTATTTGTATCAGTATAGCTACAATAGTACATACTTAAGTAAATTTACCTATCTCTAAATTATCATTTTTGTGTGACTTCAATGGGACTTAACCCAATCGCAACCCCGCTACTGCAACTCTCCTGTCGCTGTGAAGACTCGGGATTTGAACCCGGCTAAGTCCCGGCCAACTGCCAAGTCCCAGGACACTAAACTGTCTGGTAATATTACCGATACAACCAATGCCACCTAGAGGCGAGTTGCTGAACTAAAGAGACAAGCGTGATATTTTAGAAAGTCATTAAAAGTTCTGCTATTCATCGATAGATGGCAAAACTAAAAACTATCACCGCTGTGCCGGTCGGAGTGGGGGGTGTTAGGTTATTTTCGTTACGGAATTTCTGGATTCGGTCTCCAAGACCCGCGATAGAAGCTATGCCTACTGCATAGCTTCTATCGCGGGCCTTGAGCGTAGAGAGGTTAAAAGAGAGGTTTATATTGCCTCATCCAGATGGACTAAACACCATGGTAATGTAATCTAAGGGACATATTAGAGCTGGTTTCAGTACTAATAATGGCAAAATCGTTTGAATGCACGGACATTAGTAGGTAACGCTTGCAACGAGATCGGTATAGTAGACCGCTCCGGATAATGCTTGTACATTGTCGAGCAAAATGTTTCGTTCATTCTACCAAATACTACACTAAAATATTACTGTCGTATTCAAGACACGACTGTATTCGAAAACTTTCCGTATTGACGAGCTTGTACTAGGGTACAGGCAACTTTGACTGTCCTGGTGGCAAAGTGGTTAGTGACCCTGACTGCTAAGTCAAAGGTCGTGAGTTCGATACCCACCCAGAACATCTTTGTGTGATGGATAAGCACGATAGTTTGGTTTGGTTTTTAGTTTTTTTCTGTGTCTAGATATAATTAATCTATAACACGTGTATTAACAAAAAAAATGTATGTAGTATATACCTACGTTCCTAGTAACACAAGCAAATATAATTGGGACTAGATGGCGCTGTGGGTATGTGTGAAAATATTAGTATGAATATTATAATACTCTAAAAATGTATTCTACCAAAGTAAGAGGCCTTATACTAAGTAATATCAGTCATTTAAAACAGTAGGTAGTTATTTAAAAAAGCTCACGATTACTTACACAACATTATTACTTGAATACCACGTGTTGCTCTGTCCGTATTTAGACGGGTTCGTTTTCGTTCCCGAATACGCGGTCTTAGTTCCAGAGTACGTCTTGGTACCCGAATACGAAGTTTTTGTACCACCGTAAGCCGTTTTAGTTCCGTAACTCGAGTGTTTCTTCAGATACGGGGGCATGTAAGCGGGAGCTTGCACATCGGATTGACTGGCACTAAAAAGGTAAATTAAAAATTTTAAATACTATTTCCAGAAATAACCAGAAAAAAATATCTGAGAAGTAGGTACTTTTGACTGAAACAATAGATCAATAGTGTCAGAAACTCAAAATTGTTTGGAAAGCTATTTAACCCATATAACTTTGGCCAATAGAAAAAAAACTTATTAAACGGATGTAATTCTAAAAAACTAAAATATTAATTGACTGACAAAAAAAGTCGTTGAAACTAATAAACAGGTATTTTATAAAAATATAATTACATGCATTTAAAATGCGACAGTGTTTTATCAAAAAATAATGCTATTTATTAATAAATACTAAGCAAAAACCTAATTTAAGAAAAAAAAAATCAGATGTATTTTTGGCGCGAAGTATTTTTTTTATCATGACTGCACCACATTCTGCCAATAAAAAATGCTCACCCATACAGCTGGTTATTGGACGGTGCAGGTATACCATATCCTGCATTACCGAAATAGATAAAACATAACAAAATTAATATTTGCTGTATTAAATACATGTTTAATGAATTAAGTTATCCATTTATGTTAATTTATTTTATATTACACTGTTGTCGTGTGCTGAAGACACGAGCCAACTGATTCCAAACCGTCAAATCCTGTCACGATTTCATTTCAGTTTTGCTATAAGTACCTATCATTGTCGGAAACCATCCTTGATAACGAATTATTATCTGTTGCAGGATTTTGCTAATAATAGTAATACGTACATATGAGGAAAATTTCGAGGGAAAATCTGTTGCATAGTAAGTATGTGCTAACATTTTTTTAAACATGTCACCCATTTATTAAACCGGAACTGGTCCCGCAGTGCATTAAGGAGTTGCTTGTTGATGTATCTACATATACCTAAATATTTGAATAATTTTCTTGTAAATACTATATTTCAGATCTAGTTTTCAGCCCTTTTAGGTACTTATTTACAACTTAAAAACACCACTGACTGAATAATGACAAGGTCAACGTACGACTGTGTACATTGTGGTGTACAATGTGAAGAAACATGAATGAATGACCAGACATGAAAAATCCTGCTATACGTAAAGATGACAAGAATCGAAAAATTCAAAACGGAAGAAATTATAACATTTTAAATCTACGGATGTGACTATAAAAACGAAAGAAGAGGCAGTATGGTCCGAGAGACCTTAGCCTGTCCGCAAGGGCGAATTAAAAAAAATGATTATTAGTAAAAAAAAAGCGCCAAGTCAAATACAATTTTTTGCAAGTTGTAAAATTTATACTTTTTAGAAAAAGAAATAATCAAAATGCCAAAATCGAAATCCAAACAACAACAGCATCTAAATAATAAACAGGTATCTATTATATTCATTAAATTATTCTTTCCAGAGCACATACCTACATTTTGTTTCCAAATAAAGCATATTTTGATTTTGATTTTTATTTTGAAGTAGCTTCCTATTCTCAATATAACTAGTTCTAAAATGAATTACTTACCTACCTACTACACTAGAAAATGGGGTCAGTGGGTCATCTTAAGGGCGGAGTTGTTGGTAAGAACGTTTATCTTATAGTAAACTTTTCGATTTATAGATCATTTTAGATTAAAATAATGCAATTATTCTCACAGAAAAAGTTAATAACAGCAAGACTAATGCAGATAAGCTTCAAAATAGATGACTACGTGTACAAGAACAAACCAATTGCCGAAGATGAAGCTAAACTGTACATGAAGGAGGTGGAGGCGTATAAAGTTACCTGTTATAAAGACGAAAGATCTCTACAGGTATTTCTCATAAAAAATTGGTACCTACCAGTTGCGAAGGGTGGAAAACTGTAAAAGGGAAAACGGAGCAAAAAATCTTTTACTTAGGAAAATAAAATCTCTTCACTACCGTCACCGATCGTTCTTCTACTTGATGCTATACTTATTTTTGTTGCTATTTAAAACTTTTAGGCGTTACATAACATATTATTAAGTACGTGTGATATTGACCATTTCCTAAAGGGAAGCCGATAGGAATCGACTTGCATGGACCTTTCGCTACTGGTACCTACAGAAACGAAGAAATCACTCAGCGTGCTGTAAAGCGCGCTTTGCTTAGGGTTTCTTGCAAGGATAAATTCGCAAAAACAACAAGTGATCGAAATTCAGTATATAGATACGATATATGTTCATAAATAGTTATGAACATATAATCGCTAGAGCAACGGAGCAACGGAGCAGCGGTGTCAGCATCGCTTTTGAAATATAATGTCGCGGGTTCGATCCCCAGTCGTGCCCACACATTTTTGTATGAATCATTTATTAAGATTGGCGGATTGGCGTTTTTGCATTCGATTTTAAAGTGTCGCAGAATATTATAATTTTACTAGCGGACCGTCTTACCTGGTAAAGCAGTGCCACCTACTGGGTCCGAAAATGGATTGCGACCGATTCTATGACCTACCGAATAAGTATAGATATAAGATTTCGTAAAAATCGGTCAAGCCTCTTCGGAGGAATTTGTTTTTTATTTTCTCTGCGTAAGAACCATTCTCATACTTCGAGATTCTAAAAAAAAATTGCAAAATCGTTTCAGACGTTTTCGAGTTTTGTGCTTAGCAACACATTTAGTGATTCATTTTTAGGTATTATATGGTTAGGTTGTGTAACCAAGGAAAATCAGGACCTTTTCAACTAACAATCGTTGAGAGTTAGGTCTGGCCTGGCCTGTCTCAATGCGATCTAGTACTGTGTGGGTTCAAATCTATTAACAGTAGGTAGGTACTTGAGCATTTCACACGGGAGTAATATACTCATCTTCTACAGTCCATCAAATCTAAGAAGTACCGTTTGACAGTTCTAAACGTAACATTAACGTAACATTTAGAATTTTATTTTTAGCATGAAAATTGTTTACGTTATGTTAAAATAAAAATAGCTTCATAATTCAATTATTTTACAGGAAAGCTAATAAAAATGGTGTGAATTACGCCTCTATAAAGCTAATTTAATAGAAAACAGTGAAACGTCGAACGGCACTTCTTAGATTTGATGGACTGTAGTACTAAATTTTTTCTACTAGTTTTTGTGGGAGGCGAGGTAACCACATATAGCACACATAAAAGTTGAAGCGTCTTAACAAATGCACACGTACGTAAAAGCTACACACAAACACAAAAAATTAACAGTTCATGCATACAAACTGTTCATGAACCTCGGCAGAGGGGAACGCACGCAATACCAGTTTCGTGGTGAATTTTCCAAGCTCTCAACGAACTTATCAATGAGAGGCCTGGCAGTCTGGCTTAATGCGATCTGGTACATACCTACTATCCCTTTAAATCAAATCAAATCACTTATGAGAATACTTCATCATTTTTGTCAATACCAAAATTTTATGAATGTAAGGAATAACCCAACGATTGGAAAAGGATATGATACCAACTGAATTTAGAGCGGATACAATGAAACGGATATTATGTATCTTCTCGGTAATCGCTATGCAACTGGTTTATCTGCTGCATTTTAAATAAATAATATTCAATCTGTAATATTTTTCCAAGTCTTATAGAAAAATAACAAATGGAAAACTTCCTAGTTCTATTTCCAAACTATAGGCTTTAAATCTATAAATTTATACCTGAGTATACGTATACCTAAGGAATAAGCAACGAGTTTATACTTAGGTGTAACTTTATAATAACATATTTAGTTAGGGTTTAAATGTTTCCATCAGGTCGATGGTCCCAATTAAGAAAGTCGATAGTTTCATTTTGTCGATTTTCACTTTTTTACATAAATGTATTCGCAAGAATGAATTCTACTATAAAAAGTAACTTCAAACTGCTCTACTGAAAAGTAGTCATTTTGTAGATACTACTTTCTTGATTGGGACCATCGAGGTTATTGTTTCGTTAAATAAAATGTAATAATGTGTTTCAGGTTATTGAAAAACTATCACGATACATGAACGCCATAATCTCTGAACATCATGAAGCTAAAAATATAAATTCAGAGAACCCGAGTTGTGTATCGCCAGTTTATTCGATATGCGATGAGGATTTAACGCAATTCACTCCAACAGGAGAGCCTATTAATGAAGTTATTGATAATGAGAACAAGAATTACAATATAAATAGTACACCTACTAATGTAGGTAATCCAGACTGTATACCAAATATACAAGTTGAAATACACGAAGCTATTTCCAATCTTTCTTTAAAAGATACTGGAGAAGTGATTAAAACTTCTACCGCTAAAGAAGATTGTTCGCCAATTATATTACATCAATATAACAACAAAGATCAAAATAACAAAACTCCTATTTCAATATCTAACAAAACTGATATAACTGAAAGAAATTCGCAAGATTTCTTTAACAAACCATTAAAGGTAACAAATCCAATAATGACTTCTAAAGTAACTATTGCAATAGCTAATGAAATTAAAACTAAGTTACCACATAATGAGATAACAAATTCAAATTCTATACCAAATATGAATATTAAAACTGATAATCCTAAAAATGTAATTCAAACACATAAGAAAAGATTGACTACTGATAAATTTAATACAACAAGCGTTACTACTGAAGCCAATCATGTCTCAAGTGACTTGACTAAAAATGTAAACAATAATTTTGAAAATGAAATGCTTACAGATGATTGCTCGCAAAGTATACTCAAAGAATATAGTGCTAACATAGCTAATACAAATAAAAACACTGCAGTTTTAATAGATGCAAATTTGTCTATTCAAAAACACAAACTTATTCTAATTACAAATAACAAAGATCAAAAACAAACAACATTCTCTCATAATCCCAATGCGAATATAACATCTCCATCTAATTTGGTAACCATTAATGCCACTCATGAAATCAATGCATTTCAAAACCAGAATTCATTACAAAAATCAATACAACTTAACAAGGAACTTCCACAAAGAGTCAATACTGAGATTTTGAAAACCAGAGACAGCCAAAATAGTCATGAGTTAACCCGCCAGAGTAAAATACCATCAACAAAAGTAACTTTCAACAACCTTGCTCCATCAAAATCTACTATTAACAATCATCACAGTCTGAATGAAAACTCTAATATCATTAAAAAGAAAAGAGCTCCTAAAAAGAAGAAATTAGACAACATGCCGAATGTTACTCAATCTTTTAATCCAAATCTAACTGATTTAAACTATGCACAAACAGTGAAAGGTCGTAGGAAAGCAATAATAATACCCTTAAATAATAAAGCTGTAGAAAATGATCTGTCATGGTTGGGAGGTATAAAATACGTGAGAGAAGTAAAAGATGACGAAAACGTAACCCTTCGAGAGATAAAGGACACATTTTGGGAAAATTACAGCTTACCAGCAGATTGGAATAAGTGTGAATTTTTTTAAATTTGCGTTGCGTGTCTGCTAATATTTAATTTTTAAATTAAAAACCAGTAAAGCGCGTCTTGCACGTGTCTGTACAGTATGCAAAATTCGCAAAAATATACTTTGTATTGTGTTTTATCAAATTAGTGAGCCAAGACTTACAAATTTCAACTATGTACCTAGGTTCGAATATTTAAGCGATGACTATTCATCAGTATGTATGTATGTATGTATCTTTATTATCAAATTTCACAACATTACAATATTTCATTGCCCCACAAAACTTTTTTCACAGTTTGTCTGTGGGTACACATATTCAGGTTAACAATGGTTATAACAGTGCATGAAATTTTAAAAACGAAACAAACAAACTATAACTATTAAAAGGTCGATATAGGTGTACACTTATACAGTATTCATACGGCTAAGTAAGAATTGTTTGAGTGATTTTACAAACTTATTTTTACCGTCCATATCCCTAATGTCGGCTGGCAAGCTGTTAAGAAGATAAAGTAACTCACTAGGTTACTCCACTCACGCACGCTTTAATTAAGTTTTTAAACAGAATAGAAAAATGTAAGCTCATAGATTTTGTCAATAAATAAGATACGTACTCATTTAAAATTGATTTATTTCCTTCAAACTACTTCTACAGTGCAACTAAATGAAAACATGCATTTTTCCTGCTAAGCTTCTACAATAACTACTGAAAATTGCTGAAGAATAAAAGCCCAATCTGAAATAAACACCTTATTCGACCCGTTCCATTTGTGCATGAAGTATCTATCGAGTATCTTATCGTTGCATAATCTATGTAAATCATTATATCAACTGGAAGATGGGTATTGTGATGTTTGCGCCTGATGAACGGCAATTTGATATGTTCGCCTCATATGGTACCTTAACATGGATTTAGCTAGAAGTGATATTCGTATTTGCCTACACCTTCACCATCTAACCGAAGGTGTAGGCAAATATGTTACGCTTTTATACTGTTGGCCTATTTCATATCAATGCTTACACCTAGGAATAAAACCATGTATGATTCTGATAGAAATATTTAATCAATACAATGGATTAAAATTGAGAAAATCTAACATAATTAACATACAAATAGTAACACAATATACAAATATCTATTATAATAAATTATTTAACAATAATAGAATACTCTTGCTTACTTACTGCTATAGAAAAAAACTCAAAGCGCCTTAAATAACAATATTTAAAGCCTTCATTAAGCGACCATAATATTTAACTAAGATTAATAACACAATTTACATGTTTACATTATACTCAAATATTCGTGCAATTATAAATCTATGGAAATATATCAAATAACTGTCGCACATACATAATGTAACACAGCATTATATAGATACGGGAATATTTATCTATGACTCAAAAAACTACTCAACAGAATTTCATACAGTTTTGACAACAGATAAAGTGTATGAAAGGAAGGTTTGTGGGGTTCGTCGCTAGAACGTAATACTAATAAATTATTCTACAACAATTTTGAATAACTACAACATTCAAGGGGCGGGATATCTATTTAAATGCACAACAAATCACCTTTTAAACAACGTGTAACTTTTTCAAGTACTAATACCTAAAGAGCCGATACTTATTTGAATAACATCCCACACGTCTCTTTGTCTATAGCAGCTTAGATACTGAGTTTTATGCATTTCAACATTTACTTAAATTTCATCGTTTGCAGCCCCATTTCTATTTCTAATGGCTGAAAACATTTTACTTTGTACATTTTGGGGTTGTTAAATATTTCTGAAATATTAATACTCTAAAAAGTAACACATTGTAAAATATCTTTAAAACATAAATATTATCAAAAACAACTTACCTAATTAATATATTTACAAGAACTTATAAATATATATAATATACTCTCTAGAATTGCAATACATTTACCACCTGCGCGCGCGTGTCGATCGATGTTAGTAAAATGTATGGCAGGACACCCCGCACCTGTGTCCCTTCTACATTTCGTTCGATAAAGCGCCATACATTTTATAGTTACAGCGATCCGACCACGCACTGGACGCTTTGTATACCAAGTCCCTTATAGCCTGGTCACTACATGGGTGACTAATTAGGGACAACTCCCAACTATCTTGGTAATCTGACAAACAATATCGAAGCAGTGGCGGATTTACCAATATCCTGAAAAGGCGGGAGCTTAGGGCAGCAAATTTAAGGGGCGGCGAATTTAGGCGCCGGTAATATTTTAAAGTTACTACGTTGAAATTTGAAGCATGGTTACCTCTTATATTCTTACTTATTCCTTTGTATGGGATACCATGTTTGGATAGGACATTTAAAAACAATGTTTGAGAAAGTTTATTACGATTAAGTAATAATTTTTGTTCTCATATTAAAACTTTAATTTAAATGTATCAAAGGAGAGGTCAAAAGTGGGATAGAATTTTGAACACCAATGTGATATACCTCATTGGAAAGCATATTTAATAAGCTGTTAGAATTTAACTAAGTACGAATTTTAGGAGCAACCATTTTTGTAAAAATCTAAAAAATGTAATAGAAAAACAAAACGCACATTACCTTTAATTATCCGTTTCCTAAGCAGTATAAATATTGCAATCACTTCAATAATTGCATTCTATTACAGTACTTTTCTCTTGTAATATTATTCTAGCTGCAGTTTAATTTAATTATGACGAAAAATATTTGTTATCTTATTAGTGTAATAACAAAACGCGTTGAAAAAAATATAATTACGGGAAACGTCATGATGTCATTGTCATTGATCAGTTTGATTGACAGCGTTCTAAATAATTTTAATTTTTTTCGTTGCTCAATTGTCATTTGGCAATGGGGTTGCCAATTGCATTAATCATAATATTGCATTATGGATTCTTATTTTCAATTTCAATTTAAAAAAAAACGGGGGGGTGTAAAATTATTTTAAATACACCAAAAAATTTAATTAATTATGCTCTATTAACATATGTAACTCAGGTTGCTGTTCAAATTTACAATTATTTTAATCCCAGGCTCTATACATTTTTTGAACGTCTCCTTTCTTTAAAATAAATAAATAGGTACGTATCAATACCATTGTGGACTACGGTATCGATTTGATTAGTAAGTAGGGGCTAGGGTTGGCAAAATTGAAATAGCCTACGGGCGGCAAAGGAGACGTTCAAAAAATGTATAGAGCCTGGGATTAAAATAATTGTAAATTTGAACAGCAATCTGAGTTACATAGGTTAATAGAGCATAATTAATTAAATTTTTTGGTGTATTTAAAATAATTTTACACCCCCCCGTTTTTAAAAAAATTGAAATTGAAAATAAGAATCCTTAATGCAATATTATGATTATTGCAATTGGCAACCCCATGGTCAAATGACAATTGAGCAACCAAAAAAATCAAAATTATTTCGACGCTGTCAATCAAACTGATCAATGACAATGACATCATGACGTTTCCCGTAATTATATTTTTTTCCACGCGTTTTGTTATTACACTAATAAGATAACAAATATTTTTCGTCATAATTACATTAAGCTGCAGCTAGAATAATATTACAAGAGAAAAGTACTGTAACAGAATGCAATTATTGACGTGATTGCAATATTTATACTGCTTAGGAAACGGATAATTAAAGGTAATGTGCGTTTTGTTTTTCTATTACATTTTTTTGATTTTTACAAAAATGGTTGCTCCTAAAATTCGTATTTAGTTAAATTCTAACAGCTTATTAAATAAGCTTTCCAATGAGGTATATCACATTGGTGTTCAAAATTCTAGCCCACTTTTGACCTCTCCTTTGTAAATCCGCCACTGAATTGAAATTAGAACGATATCAATGGAACAAAGGACGGGAAAACTGTTCAGTGACCAGGCACTATCACTTTGAGCCTTATTTTTCCAAAGAATTAAAATATTTTAATATTTAATGCAAAAGCTACATCCGCTAGTAATTATAATCACGATATTTGGCTAATTTCATTGACTATTATCCAAATCACTTTATAAATTCATATGTTATTAAAAATTACAACAATACTTTATATTTTTTATAATATACACAATATATTTCTATAATAAAAAATGATTGAATACGAATGTTCATTTAATTAATATTTAGAACATAAATTATGATGTTAATTAGGTGACTATTTTGCATGCTTTTTTTGTAAGCAAAACGTGAATGATCTCATATTATATTGTAACACCTTTGTATACCATGTTTTACGCAAATAAATATTTGAATTTGAATTTGATGTGGGACACCAGGTAGGAACGAAGTTCCTTCGGCTAATAAAGAAAGAGGGAGAAAGAGAAAGGTTATTATACACTACTCGCTTGTGTATGCAACTGTCCCGCCTGCGCACGTCTCATTTAACGGTTTTATTCCACGCACTTTTTTCCACGGTTTTTTTCTTACGGTTTTACTATCACATTTTTTTCAGTTCGGTCGCGCAGCAAAATCCCTATCCCCTCGAAGCCTGCCGTAAGGAACTTCGTTCCAATATAATCATTAAATACTTAAGTACATATTATTGTAGGTATGTATCATGTGTATGCCATATATTTAAAGATAAATCGCATAATTACAACAACAAAACGATATTTATACATATTTAGAGCTCTTTCAGACTAGCATTTTATGCATAGACACGAGATCTTTCAGTGGATTACTGTCTCACAAACATACTTTTTTTGCTAAGCTAGCCTTTTTCGAATTTACAAAATTGTAACATTCGTAATACATGGCTGTATGATTAAAACGCTAGTCTGTAAGGGCTATTATGTGTTCCGTGAGACGTCCGAAGACCATTATGAGAGAGAGTGCTGGGTGTTCCCACACCTTCCGCTAGATGCCACTACCGCCCGCTTGACCGCGTCAACGTCACATCCGCCCTGCGAAACGTCAAACATCCGACCACAGCAAGCCACCGTTATACTTCCTCATTGTTGCGTCGGTGTTCGTTCCACGAACACCTTCCCTAGATTTTAACTTAGAATTAATTTTCTAAGAATACCGCCATATTTAATAATTTTTTTGATTTTACATTTAAATATGATAATGTTCGAATGTGTTTCAATGTTCGATCTGTTTTTCGTTATTATCAAAGATTCGAGTCGAAAGTTACAATAAAGTGTAGTTTTTAGTCTCGGCCTACTCGTTTTCCGAACTTACGACCGTCTGTAAGTTGCGAGTATCGTCGCCGGAATATCGCGACCGCGTGTTCGAGGGATAGGTTATGCAAGTTCCAGTCGAGAAGTGGTCGGAGTCCGGGAGCAGCGAACACGGCAGGTCGGAGGAGACGAGCCCGCACCCGGTGAGTCCGTTCCATTACATAGGCGCTCCGCCTGTTGGCTGGTGACGTCACGCTCTGGTACAGCCGTGTGTGTTATACTTGTAATGTCACCGTGTGCGCGCGCTCCTTTGTTCTCTGCGGCGGCGCCACGCTGTCGCGACACGTGGCCAGTGCTAATGTGTGTATGTGTGTGTGTGTGCGAGCTCATGCGTGCGGCAGTGCAAGTGCCCCGCCACCTACCCACTGCGGTGCGGGGCACTGACGGGCCGGGCCCTGCACGTGGGGCCCCCGCCAAGCTCGGGGGTCACGTGTCGCCCCGCACCTACATCTCGTGTACCTACACATAACCGGGCCTACGCCGCCCTGTCGGTGCCCTGTATACACAGTATTGCGTGTTTCTATGTTGCCGCGCTGTTACCTCTCGTGTCTACAAATCATTTCTTGTCGAACGATATAGCGTTTATGCACCGTGCAACGACACTGCCACGTTTATTAAGTTTGACCTTACCTATCGGTTACTTTTGCATACTTTAAAAGTTCTTTGTTTCGATCTATTTCCACAAAGTCAAGCGTAGTGACAACTTTTAAATCCATTTCAATAGAATGTATTAGAGTAATTACGGTCCAGGCTGTATTATATGACTATTGACTTTTAAGTTGAAGCACGACTACTCTTTTGATGATCTAGATTCTAGATCAGTGTTCTGTTTAAGATCTGGTGCGGTATGCATATCCAGTTTGCCGTTCGGTCCGAATACGGTTTGACGTTTGGAACCGAAACCGAAACCGATTCCGGATTTTCTAATCGGTTTCGTATTCGTATCTTTTATTCCATCCGGTTGCGGGTTTGTATCCGGATTGCGTTCGTTTCATGAACCATATTAAAACACAGATCCGGTTTGAAATACTACTATCTTAGTCAGATCTCTCTCCCCTTGCCTCGTCTTTTATCCTTAACCTGCTTTGATAAAGCAGTAAACCAAAATTTTTATGATTTGTAATTTCGCCAACTGTATTTAATTAGTGGGGTACTAAAAGGGGAGGGGGGGGGGATAAATATAGATAAATCAAGACCATCTATCTATCAAGACAAGATCTAACAGATCTCAATGTATCTCAAACAAATCCTAACCCATTATTTGTAACGTAATACTAGAATGTACCCACATCTTACATACATAAATCTTTAATTTGCTAACCGTTGTCTTGCATATCGCATCAACTTTATTACTATTATTTCTCAGACATTCAGATTCTGGTACAGTCGCTAAAATCGATCTATAGCACGACATTTTTTTTCGTAAGCAATTTGTTTGCGCAGTATTATTATCGATATAATCTTTAAGTTCGCGTTACATTTTCCTGCGACATAAGATATATTATAACCACGTTACCTTCATTTCGCGGTCCGCTCAAATTTATTTACCCGCGAAAGCGTTGTCTATGCCTAGGACGATTCCTTTGACATTGTTTCGACTTACTAAAAGGTACTTAAAGCCTTGAAAGGTTATAACCTACTGCTAAACCCTTACAAACTTAGCAATCGTCTCTAGTGACGAATCAGGTAACTCGTAAACACGAAATTCTGACCTAGTCAGTAAATAATTTTCGTAAAAGTTACTGGCCTATGTACCTACGCCTATCTTAAAATTGTAGTACGAAAATTTAAAACTCACTAATCTTAAAGTGGCTATTTCATAAATACCTTTAAGTAGACCCGTCATCAGGCTGTTGCAGTTTCTCAATCGTACCAAGTTCAAAATCATCTGAACGGTTGTTTCTTCAGATTTTATTAATTGGGTCTGAAGTCCTAATAGACGGCTCTCAAGATTTTTCCCTACGCCTTCTATCTACTTTTATAATGGCGTACTTAATTATTACTGTGGTTAATCCACAAAGCAGGCTTCTGCTCCTAGGGTTTATCAACGTCCCTGACAACCACCGGGATCTCCGTGCCTATGCCTAGACCAAAATCTAAAATACGTTGGTGTACCTAACGATGGTTCCAAAAAAAATTCAAGTGCTTATGTTTGTACCTTGAGGTATATTAGCTCTGCGAAACTTAACACAGTCACTACCCGGTAGAGTTTGCCTGGCCATTTGCTCGTGGCTTAACGGCATCAATGGCAGTTTATTTTTAAAGTGGCCCTCAGCCTTTGAAGTACCACGTGAGTCTTTGCAGACTTCTTCACCTTTACTACCCAGGGAAGTTAACGCTGCAGTTGCCTGTTGCTTATCTATCGTTAGTCACAGTATGCTTCTATAAATTGACTATATAGTATCATACGCAAGATATAAATGCGGGTCTAGCCCTTAAAGTATATTAAGAAAGTTTGTCACAGTTGTATATACAGCTGTTTTTTCTCAAACCGGGTCGTAGCCCTTAAGATTGCGAACATCTTCACCACCACTGCCCGAGGAAGTTTATATCGCAGTTGCCTGTAGCCTAGCTGTATCTACGGCAGTTTATTCTCGAACCGGGTCGTAGCCCTCGAGATTGCGAACATCTTCACCACCACTGCCCAAGGAAGTTTATGTCGCAGTTGCCCGCAGCCTAGCTGTATCTACGGCAGTTTATTCTCAAAGCGGGTCTTAGCCCTGAGATATATTAACTTTGCGAACATCTTAAACGTCACTACCTGAGGAAGTTTATGTCGCAGTTGCCCGTAGCTTAGCTGTAATTACGGCAGTTCAATCTCAAAGCGGGTCTTAGCCCTGAGATATATTAACTTTGCAGACATCTTAAACGTCACTACCTGAGGAAGTTTATGTCGCAGTTGCCCGTAGCTTTGCTGTAGTAACGGCAGTTCAATCTCAAAGCGGGTCTTAGCCCTTGAGATTGCGAACATCTTCACCACCACTGCCCAAGGAAGTTCAGATTTCAGTCGCCCGTAGCCTAGCTATGTCATACAGCATTTTTCAAAGTTTGCGTTGCAGTTTCCCGGATCTTAACCGGCACTATACGGCAGTTAACTTTAAAGCGGGTTTAAGACCTTTGAGGCGTATCAACTTCGGTAACTTCATCACCCCTTGGGGAAGTCTCCGTTGCAGTTAAAGTACTAAGGGCAACAGATGTCCTTACACCGATCTTAGCCCATAGAACTTAACCGACTTTAGTCTCTGTGAGATTGGTGCTTTATGAGGCTCAGCACCGGGTTTGGCTTGTGATCTTCGTCACCCCCCGGGGAAGATTACATAGCTATGACTATATACGGCTCATCAAGACGATCATCGCTAGCAATCTAGCGGTGTACTCCAACCATTGGCTGTTCACTTTGAAGATCTATTTGGAAGTTTAACCCAGAAGCGGGTAAACGCCCTGTGTTTGGCTGCGATTTTCATCACCCTCCGGGGAAGATTGCATTGCCACGTCTACTGCTCAGCAATAAAGTCGCCGCTAGCAAAGAAATATTCTACTTCGTCGTGCTTGTCTATGAAGTCTACAGAATCTGGCATAGAATGGCCTATTCAGTACCAAGATGTTCTAGGAAGTATTTTTAGCCAGTTAACAGAAATGGAGGTATAGATTACAGCAATGTTCTTTTTGGGAGCTTGTGGGTACTACTTCCACCACAACGCTGCAGGTTATCTCTGCCTCGTTAAAGTCAATTTATAGATATCACTATCGTACAGTTCAGCCGAACAGTTTTGATCAGACTCAAACGAAAACTAAATATTTGAAATTTTGAGGTTTAGTTCAAAGACTTTTCGCAGTTTAGTTTACTATAACTTACAGATCCTTGCCATATTCAGAGGCCACTAACAGTACGATTACAACTGCGTCAGCTTTATGTCAGCGAGTTTATTAGCTTAGACCACAAAGAGTAAATTTTATTGCAGCTGGGGTACTCTGTGCGACGCCCTCTGTATTAGTGGCGTAGGTTACTTCAATGACTCGTTATCTGATTTTTTTTAACACAACTGTTACTTTTAAGAAAAGAAAGCCTAATCTATCAAAAACATACGCTCTATATTATGCCTTTTAGCATGGCGATTACATGTAACACATAATAGAAAATCCTTAGACATCACATTGTTGCATTTTTTTCGCAAGCCACCAGAAGATAACAAACACGTCTCTCATAATGGTCTTCGGACGTCTCACGGAACACATAATATAACAATTTTACCTTCCAATAAAATTGGTATTATGTTTCCTCCGACGTCCGAAGACCAGGTGATTTCTTTCTGGTGTTCACATCATTATGAGACGAACAATGAGGAAGTATAACGGTGGCTTGCTGTGGTCGGATGTTTGACGTTTCGCAGGGCGGATGTGACGTTGACGCGGTCAAGCGGGCGGTAGTGGCATCTAGCGGAAGGTGTGGGAACACCCAGCACTCTCTCTCATAATGGTCTTCGGACGTCGGAGGAAACATAATACCAATTTTATTGGAAGGTAAAATTGTTATATTATATTTTATACGTGTGGAGAATAATAGCTGTCTTAGATGTAAATACATATAAAATAGGCCTATTGATTCTTAGAGTACAAACTAAATTTAGGTAAACATACTCATCAAGTAATGAAATTCTATAAATTAATAATTACAGTTAAAGTACCTGTTTATCTTTAATGGAATTTAAGTACTTATAATACTTTGCAAGTTAAGTTAATTATTTAAATAAATAACATCTTCAAGGCCTTTAAAAGTAGACTAGAATAACTTTTCCTGAACATGGTCTATACGAATTCGAGACTCAGACCACAGATAATAGTTAAATGCTGGTGTATTAATGCATTATCCCCTAATACGAGTAACAATCGCGCTCCCTGAGAATTTTTCCGAAACTGATGTTTACGTCTATTTCAACTATAGATAGACCGTTTAACTCGCGTATCGCCTATCACCAAGATTCTGACTCCTCAAGCTGCACTTAAGCGATAAGGATATTAGTGACGAATAGTCTTACATTACTTTTATTTGTGGTTAAATAGTTCTTTAAGAGATTTAATTAATGTTTTATGACTTTGCACCTGAGATGGCGATACGCGAGTTAAACGGTCGGCCTATCGGCTCTGAACGAAACAAATTGCGCACGCATTCTTTTTTCATACTAACATTAAAACCTTTTTGGTATAATTATTTCTGCTACAAGTAATAGTAGATTAAAAGCTGAACTTCCCTCTGACCTTGAAGAAGCCCATGCCGGTTTTGTTATGCAGAAGTGACGTCACTCCTACGTAACTCTGTATCACTATTGGCGAGTGGTGGATACAGCAGGCAGACGATGACATAGATTCTATAGCTCTTTGTAGTTTGACTGCAAAGGTTTCCATATCGTAGGTTGATTTCTCTTCAGGACCGCCTTCTGATAACAATTATTATAAAAATTAGGCAAATTGTTTGAATTTGCATAGCTACAACCAATAACGTAACTTAATAGCCCGATCATCAAACAGTACAGAGTTCATAACCCGTGTTGAGCAAATAAATTGGCAAAATTCCAAAAAAATACTAATAAACTTATGAAATAGAAAATCTCGTATCCCTTCAGGCATAGAAAAATAAACAGCATCAGGTAAGGTATAATAGGTATTTTATATTTTTCCTGTTTCATGTCACTTTACCAGTAACCACTCACAATTACATATTACATACTTAAAATTATTACTTTTACTAACCTTTATGCCAGAATATTGGGTGTGACGCGAAGGTTAAGAAGGGAACATCCTGGCTGAAGGGATTCCACACAGTCTTCAGCGGTAACGGTTCACCCTTGTTCCACATCAGCCGCACCCCTCGAAGATGTCTCTCCCTAAAATAAAAAGTATTTATTACTGTTCAAACACAAAGCTGTTTCTGTCTGTTTTCACTATAACTTAACCAGACTTTCACCTGGTTATAGAAACATAAATCATTTATTCTGGTTTGCTAACCGCGGAGGTTACCATTGAGTGAAATAGAGTGTAATATAACTGTATTAAATTATTTTGTGGTTTAGTTAAAACAGTGTAAGCGTGTGTTTATACCTAAAAATCACATCAACCCTTTATATTGTTCCACAGCTGAGAGCATCGGTTTTCACTCATCTTACGAGTTGAGAGAGCTTAGGCCCTAATCCACACACGCTGGTAAGTGCGGATTGGTAGATATCATATGTTCTTGAATGATTTGTTCTTTTACATGCTGGTTTTGCTCACAATATTTTCCTTGACTGATATTGAGCAATGACGATGAAACAATTCACACCAAAATGTGTGGATACGGCCCGGGATCGCACCCGGGATCTTATATTTCTATGATCAGACTCTAGGTATACTAAAAATTTTATACATCACAAAAAAAAAACACAAAATCACTAAAATTTTTATGTTATTTGAGTTCACTTTTTATTGGTTATCGGCCCAGACAAACGTTAGTGCAAATCATATGAAATGGTAACGACAGAAATAGATAAGTTACTAGCTGTAATACCCGGCTTCGCTCGGGAGTTGATATGAGGTTACGTGGTAGTTGAAATAAAAAAATAAACTATGACGTAAAAAGTAAAAAATATATATATATTGAAAACATATATATTTACATGTATTTACATTATCATGGATATATATATTTACATGTATATTTAAACATATATATTTACATGTATTTACATTTTCTCATTATTTATACTACTTGTTTATAAACAACATTTTTCATTTTATTGTCCGGGGTATATATATATAAATTTTTCGAATTTCCTACTCTTGAGCAAGCTACATAAAGCTGACCGTGAGAGAAGCAGGATTCTTTGAGGTTGATGCCACAATATTTTAAAGTTTGCCCTTGCGCTTTGTTAATTGTAAAACTAAAGGCTAATTTAATTGGAAACTGCAATCTTTTAAATTGAAATGGCAATTCAGAAGAGATCAGTGGTATTCTAGGTATAAATACTGTGTGTCCTTTGTTCTTTCCAGAAATAAGTTCAGCTTCAATGATATTATTCGATAGCTGTTTTACGATCATCCTCGTTCCATTACATAGTTTTGGGGAGTTGAGATTTCTAAGTAGTATGATTGGAGATCCAATTTTCAGACGAAGGCAGTGTAATGGCATTCCTGGTACTTGTAAAGAGTTTAGAAATTCAGTAGGGAAGTTGACACTTTCTTCAATGGTTACCATCGTGTCGATCGATTTATATACTTTCTCTTCACCAGGTATTTTCTTTAGAATATTAAAATTGATATCGTCAACAATATTATTTTTAGTGGCCAAAATTGCTCTTTGAAATAACCACTCTACGTTGGTATAGTTCTGAATAATATTTGGATAAATTTTGTCGATTAGTTCGTTTTCAGTAGTGGCTATGTTACAGAAATCACTATTGAGTTCAATGAGACCGGTCGTTTGGTCAGTAGGATATGTACCTTCGCCTATTTGTAAAAGCATTTTAGCAAAATGTGCTGTTGTTTCATCTTTTGATAATTCAACCCTCATGTTTTTTGTTAATTGCAGTATTTGTACTTCTGGCCAGAGATGTGACTTTTTTAAGCATGCATTGATCTCGTCTGCTGGTGTTGACTTGGGAATAACTGGAAGTGTTTGTCGAAAATCTCCTGAGAGTATGAGTAGAGCTCCTCCCATTATTTCAGAGTTTTTTCGCAATTCTTGTAATGTTCTGTCCATGGCTTCTAGTGATTTTTTATGGGCCATGGTGCATTCATCCCAGCAGATAATTTTAGCTTGTTTTAGAAGTTGACCCCGTCCAGATGCTCCTGAGACTTTACATACCGGGAATTGTTGTTCGGCTATATTCAACGGTAGTTGTAAGGCAGAATGAGCAGTTCGTCCTCCTTCCATAAGTGTGGCTGCAATGCCGGATGATGCTAGTGCCAGTGCGATGTGTTTTTTAGCACGTATTTCCGCCAGTATTAGATTTATTAGAAACGTTTTACCGGTGCCTCCTGGTGCGTCCAAGTAAATAATTCCACCAGTGTTGTTATTTATTCGGTTCATTATAACGTTGTAAATTGTTTTTTGATTGTCATTGAGGAGTGGTTTATTGTGAGCAATGTATTCAAGTAGTTCATTGACGTTGTAGCTTTTTTCCTTTGTAATTTCGTAGTTTAGCATACTGAAAGCATTTCTTTGTGGTGCTGGCATTCCAAGTTCTACTAAGGTCCGGTTATTTATTGCTAAGCATTTATCTTCTAAGCGAATGAGTGTTTCATTGAAGATGTTGTCACTGAATTCTATAGTCAGTTCTGGATTAGCTTGTCGGATTTGGTACAATATATCATCACTCATACTCCTTTTGAAAGAGTCCCATAGCTGTTTTGGGTTTGATGGGTTACATGTTGTTAGAATTATGGCGAATAACTCTCGAATTTGTTCAGCTGAAGCTGTGAGTGTGGCTTCTTGTAGTGTTAATTCCCAGTGGTTATCGTTTTCCAATAATCCTAAGCGTTGACATGCTTCTCTGTACGTCTGGCATAGGTAGCCGTCAATAGTCCTGAGATCTGTGAAACTTGTTGGTCCTCGTATTTCGTGTAACAACATCCGGAGATAGAAACATTCGGCATTGTTTGGATGTACAGTGTATACTCGACCTATTGTGTTAGTTTTCATTATTTCTGGATGACCCTCTTCTGGCATTCCTTGTTTTCGTCGTTGAAAAATTTTTCTTGTTTTGTCCCACGTATAATAAATAGGGACGTCGACATACAGTAACGTCTTTGCGAATGGATCCGTTTGGCAAAGTTGGAAAAAAGCTGTTAATGTTGTGTTCTGAGGTGGTTCGCTTGCAATTTTTCTAGCCGAGTCTTTTGTGAAGTAAACTCTCTGTCCATTCTCCAAATGTACTGCTAGATGTTGCACAGCTGGTTCGCGTTCGTGTATGGGAAAACTAAAAATCCTCCACGCTGCTTCGTTACTGTTGATGTATCTTCCCATTTGGTACATGAGTATCTCATCATTTCTGTTATTTTGTTCGCTATTTTGGACTATTTGAAATACTGCCATATCACTACCTTTGTTTACGTACTTACATATATATTTAATAGATTTTACTGAATTGCAATATTCAACGTTTATGTGTGCTTGGAACATTTTAGAAAGTAGTGGGTTATATGGTACTACCCATTGATTATCTATTTCCAGTTCATCTCTGCCTTGTATTCGTATTTTTGCTGTGAAACCACCGTTTTTCGGTGATCGTCTTCTATATTTGGGATAGCCGTCATCTTCAGTTTTTGTATCGTCTACGTATGGTTTTGGATATTTTTTTGTACATTTTCCATCACGCATGCATGGCGCATTAAAGTTTAATGGTCCACATGGTCCGTGAATCATGTTTTTCACTACTATGCTGTATAGTTCCGGATCTTTTTGTGGATTGGGAAATTCAGCTTGGATGATTTTGTCGATATCCGTGAGATAAATTTTATCGTGTAGCCATATGAGATTGTGTGAGTGAGGTAATCCTCGTTTTTGCCACTCGATTGTATACATCCAGCATCTAACGGTTCCAAAGATGTGGTATTTTGTGATGACTTCAATAAATCTTATTTGTTTTTGTCGAAAAACTCGGGCTATTATGTCGTGTCGATCCATGGAGGTTTGTCCATATTTTAGTTGTTCTTTGATTTCTGGCCATGATGAGTTGCATGTAAATGTTATGAAGAGATCAGGTCGTCCATATTTTCTTACGTAGGTCATGGCATCTTGAGTATATTCGTGCATATGTCTTGGACTTCCTATGTATGATGAGGGTAAGATTACCATTGTTCCAATATCGTCAATATTGCCGTCATTTATGATCGCATCTCGAAGGTGGATGTATTCTTCTGTGCGTAGTTTCTTCTGATTCAGTCTTATGTAAAGCATCCGTTCTGCTTCTATTTTTGCGTACATATCTACCAGAAATTGTTGGAATAAACGGCGAGTGTTGAGAATGTGATTGTATATTTCATTGTCTCTGATCATTAAGCGGTAAGCATAGAACTCCTTGGAAGTGACTTTTTTGTTTGTTTCTATGCCTGTTTCAGGATGAATTTGTTTTATATTGAAATGATAACCGTCCTCTCCGTGCAGAAATATTAAAGGATATTGAAGAGAATCATATGAACGGTGTGTCTCTGCAATGCGTTGTAGTCCTTTTCTTCTTCGTTGTAAAATTATGTCACGGCTTGTATTTTCATTGTCCACAATTACGATGGCGACTTCATCTATCTGAGGTGCATTAAATCTACGTTCGTGTTCTCCACGTGGTCTTTTATCGGCTCGAATCACAATTTTATAGTCATCAGAAATCATGCGATCTAGTGTTGTTTTGAATATGTAAATCAGTTGATTGTATTTGTGTAAGATCCTCTGTACATCTTGGATTATTTCGCGTTTCAATCCATTAAAATGTGTACTTCGTTGATCAATTTCTTGTTCTTCATTTCCAATGAAATATACTTGCAGAAATTTATAGTCATCGTTAGGCATTGGTAGTAACGATCCTATTTTGTGATAAATTTGCCCTTGAATTGAAAATACATATTCAAATTCATCTCTATTAGTGTTAGTCGAAGTAACACCGAAAGAAGTCATTTGAAAGCAGGAGTTGTATGATCTTATATTTTGAAGAAAGTGTTTTGATTCTGGTGTTTCCCCGGTCATGTAATGTAGAAATTCCTGCGGAGGTGCTTCCAGTGGTGGTAATCGAATTTTTCCATTCATGCAACAGAGACCTGGTGTTTCTATACTGAATTTTTTCGCGTGGCAAAATTGGCAAATGTTATTCATTTTTCCGATCACAACATATTTATGATTGTAATATTTCTTCGTCGATTCGTAGTGGAATGCTTCCTTTGTTAGATTATCTTTTAAAATTCTCGATTCTTCAATAGTTTTATTTTCGCTTCTTTCTTCGCTTTTTCCGCTTCTCAGGGTGCTCATTCTGGTTCGTTGATTTTGTAAACGTGCTTCGCGCTGTTCTTCCGTTTCATTTCTTCGATATTCTTTTTGTTTCCGCCGTTTCGCTGCAGAACTGGCAAGATCTCCACCTCTTTTACGTCTAGGCATTATATTCTGTAAAATATAAATTAAATGAACATTTTATAGACAAATATATTATTACGTAAACGTGGGGCACGTTGAGACAAAGAAAACAAAATTATTTAATCTTCAAGCGGTCGCGCGATATTTTGTTTACGGCCAAAGTATATCGATTCAACGCCGCGCGACTACTTGAAAGTTAAGGAAATTACAATTAAAAGAAAAGAAAAAAAAACCATTAGAATTAATTAAATACATTATTAAAAATACTCACATTTAATATTTCACAATAAAGGCTCACAGATAACTTTTTTTTTTCTTCACTTCAAGATCATGAATTAATTAAACACACTATTAAAAATACTCACACGTGATACTTCAAAATAAAGGCTCACACAGGTAACTTCTTTCTTTTTCGTTTCGAAGTGGCTTGTTCCGCTGTTCAAATCGAATTAATTCTGGCGGGCGACACCGGGCTCTTATATATTCAGAAAGCTAGGCTCTAGGGTATTCCAGAAAGTTGGCTTTATGGAGACTATACACATGAAGTGTATAGTTGGCTCTAAGATATTCGAGAAAGATGGCTCTAGGATATTCAAGAAAGTTTGGGAATATTTACTTTCTCACACCTTCTAGGTATAGAATGTTCTCGACGTTATCGTTCGCCGTAACAATAGGTTTTGCAGCTGTAGCATACGCAGTAAAGGCGCGAAATTTAAAAACTTAAATTTTAAAATGTTTTCAGAAGTAATTTGAATAACTAAAATGATATCGCTTTAACTCCAACATATAAGTTAGCTACTGCTGTATAAATACACAAAATTTAATAACTTTATTATGGTAACAAATGTAATTTAAGACTTTATTGAAATGAGAATTTTAAATTTCGCGCCCCAAATAATCGTTCTTTTAAGTCCATATTGTGTACAATGAATGAAGTTCAACTATTTGACAACAGATGGCGCGACTACACTTACTTTCCAAGTTGAAGGGTTGGAAAAGCCCTTATATCTTTAAAAACACACCCTTTAGGTTAAAACGGGAACTTTCTTGTTCGAGGGGGGATAAAGGGTTATGGTAACAAATGTAATTTAAGACTTTATTGAAATGAGAATTTTAAATTTCGCGCCCCAAATAATCGTTCTTTTAAGTCCATATTGTGTACAATGAATGAAGTTCAACTATTTGACAACAGATGGCGCGACTACACTTACTTTCCAAGTTGAAGGGTTGGAAAAGCCCTTATATCTTTAAAAACACACCCTTTAGGTTAAAACGGGAACTTTCTTGTTCGAGGGGGGATAAAGGGCTATCACACTATATAAGTCCCTTTATCGTGATGGGACTCCTTTTTAAGTTTTATCGGCACGCACATTTTATCAACTTAGTTTTATTATATATAATGATATTTGCATATTAATAGAAGAAGATGGAGAGGATGGATGATAGACGATTGACGAAAGGTATTACACAGCGGTGGTGAGTGAAAACGCTGGGAGAGGACGCCCTAGGAGGACATTCGCTGATCTCATCGGTGATGTCCTTCAAATGGGACAGGTGCGTAGCACTCACAACCACAGTGCATGTATGACCAGATGTATGAACATTAGTGAGGCTAAGGTAGTGTGTTTAGATCGTAGCAAGTGGCGCTCTATAATCTCTGCCTACCCCCAAGGCAAAAAGGCGTGATTGTAGGTATATATGTCCTAATAGAAGTTTGAGAATGAGGATTTTCTTTTTAATTAAACTAGTAGATTAAATAGCCCAAGATTGAGAAATTTGTATCTAAATAATAATGAAAATAAGGCAATATTATTTTGAAATGCAGATATATAACACACTAGCGGACCCCGCAGACGTCGTCCTGCCCGGTAAAGCAGTGCCACCTACTGGGGCCGAAAATAGATTACGACCGATTCTCAGACCTACCGAATCGGTTAAGCTGTTTCTGAAGATTTTTTTTTCTTTGCTTAAGAACCATCCTTGTATTTCAAGGAGTATTCTAAAAAAAACAATTAGCTAAATCGGATCAGCCGTTCTCGAGTTATGCGCTTACCAACTCATTTTTCGATTCATTCATTTAATTTTTTCATTTTTCAATTTTCTTTGCTATTAACCTCACGGAGCCCGAGACCTTTCCAACGAATGCAAAACCTTGGAAATCGGTGGAGTTATAGCGTCAGGAAGGAAAACCCGACTTATTTTTATATAGTAGAAGACTACAAATCAATATTTGAATACACCAATTAAAAGTTAGTTTGGATGAAAACTGTTCACCAATTAACCTTATCGATATCGCCAACGTCAATCAAAAACGTCAACCGTTAGTTATAACTATGACCTTGACAGTAACAATCTATAGTAACTGTAGTGAACTTTTAGTACCATCTATAGGGTGATTGGTAATTAGTGTAAAATACCTTTGTTGGAAGAACTTTTTTTTTTAAATCGGTACTTCATATTGAGCCGCGTAATAGAGACAACAATAATATAATGAACAATAAGGAGGGAAGAGGTGATGTGCCAGTTATGCCACGGCGGGGAGCGCGATGAGTCTCACACTATCTTAGTAACGATCATCGTCTCTACTGCGCAGCTTGACATTAAATAGCCAATTAAATAAATAGACAATAAAAAAAATATTAATTAAATTTTATTTTTTTAATTATTATTTATTTTAAAATACTTGAAAAAAGTTTCTTTGGGTAAGTTGTTTGTGATCACGTGTTTAAGTATTTTACAATAATAATCAGTCACCCTATATTTAAAGAATAGTTTGTATCTAGAAAAATTATGTAACGAAAACAGAAAACAATTTAGATCAGCCTTACTGGCGCAATGTAGCACCACTAATTTCGGACTAATAATGTAGAAACAGAAATTTTAATAAAAAATAATACATAATTATCTATAAATTTTTTCATCACAATTTACCAAATAGCTAGTATAACTACAAAGTACAACAAGTATCCTTTACAACAGATAGCATTCCAAAATCTAACTTTTTCTTCAAGGGCTGGTCTCAAAAAAGTAGTCAGTGTATAAACCTATTTAGGAGGACACACAGTTATGCCTTTAATTGTATTTTATTTACGGTATAAATTAGCATATCACCCTTTTCTAAGTCCGACTTTTTTTGAAGTCGGATTAATTTTTTTAAATTAGTTTTATTTTTATCAAGAAATTAAATATATCAGTTTTATGAAATTTTTAAAGTCATTATTGACAATGCCATCTCTACTAGTTCTCCACTGTAAAGTATACTTTAACTACAAACAAGCTCCAAACAAACTGAAAGAGAAGAAGCTGCTAACATCGAACTCTACAGCAACAGAAAGTACCTAGGTTTAAAATACTTGGTATCAAACAGTTTGCTGGCGTGGTGCTCCTCCTCGGTGGAAGGCCGGCGACACAGCCGGTCTATCACGCAGTCTTTGACGACCGTTGTCATGCCAGATGCGATGCCGTTTAATCGACTGTATAGTAAATGATGACAGCAGACATTTGAAATTCGCATTTTATCGTCAACTGAGTCGGAGAACTTCTTGCCGCGTTATAAACATTCCTTAGACTTTTACGAATATTTCAAAACCAAAGTAAGCCAAATCAGTTCGACTTTGAACAAATGTTAATTACATACTAACGGCCTCATTAAAAAAAAAAGTTATGATTCTTTAGTTAAAATGGACTTTGTCTCTTACAAACGAATTATGAACCTATTTTAGTTATAATAAGCTAATAAGTTTATGAATATGGGGGTAATATTATAACAATGAAGAGTTAGTTTGTTTGGTTGAACATATTAATCTTAGGGACTACTGGTCAAATTTGAATAATTCTTGCACTCTTAGATAGCTCATTTTTGAGGCTTATACATAAAAGCTACTAATATAGTAATAAAAATATTCTTTTCTGTGGTATCCATAACAGGGAGGTGTCGCCTCCCTGTTATATGTTATGAACATATATATAAACTATTATTATGTTCATAACATATTTGCCCCCATAAGCAAAGCGAGGACTATTATCCTGTAATGGACTATGATGTCATGGTGTAACATTTAGCCAATTAGATTAATGAGTTAGTGTTGTAAAATTATATGTTTTTAAGATGATTCTGGCTATGATATGCATATTATACTCACGGCACTAATGAGGAAGGTGGGTAGACCAGCTCCCCAATAACTATGGTGTCCAGATCTTCAAGGTAAGTCTTCTTGAAGTCCAGCTGCTTCATAGCTATGAAGTCATACTTTATTGTCATCACTAGCCTTGATGTAAGCAACACAATTCTCTCTTTCTCATTATCCCATAGGGTTATTCTGGGAAACAAAAATACCGGGTTACATAAAATTTATTATTGTAAAAATACTCAAAAATTAACAGTCTTATTAATAAAAATCTTATAAGACTCTTTAGTTAAATGGACTTTGTCTCTTTCTTACTAATATTGATATCAAGACGACAGACAAAGACAGGTATTGAACAAATAATGGGAATGTTACTGATATAGAACCATTACAAAAATTAGAGCACTGGCTAAAAAGTTTTTCTTTATAATTATATAAATAAAAAATATTTTAAAATCAAAAAGCGTGCCTTTAAAATAAGAAAAAAAAAACATCTATGATAATTGAGGGAAGATTAAGATAAGCTGTAGAACACTAAAGGGCTGTTGCTCTATTTTATGTATTGATCCTTACTTCCTTACTAGTATTTTAATTGCGTAAGTAACTGTCTATCTGTCTGTCCGTCGTGTTTTGGATGAAATTTGGTATAGAGGTAGTTTTGAGACCCGGCAAAGTAGAAAGAATATCTTTTTAAAAAATATTTATTTTTAAGTGTTCAGTTTTTTTGCAAAAAGTGGTTTAGCGCAATAATCGATATACGCGCGGACAGAGTCACGGTTGGAAAGCTAGTTAATTCCTCCATTATCAATCATTAGAACAGTAAAGAAAATACTTATAATACCCTATACATATTTCCATAAATACATATATTTCCCTTCTCTGTATACTTTATGAAATAAAATTGTTGTAGTTACTTTATAAACTGCAAGATAATCATAAAACTCACTCTGTCAGTAGCCAAGAGCCAAGATACTCTCCATCTTCAGGAAACAGCAGTGCTGTGATGCACTCCTGTAGAGCAGTTTCTACCACTCCCTTGCGGAATGTGAAAAAGTCCTTGATGTTCTCTCTGTCAAACGGCACATCATAGCGAGGGAAGACTTGCGTCTCTTGAGCGGCAGAGGATGAAGGGTCAGCTTGGTCTTCATTTCTGGCATCTGTAGCTCAAATTTGACAATAACTTACTGTTTAGGTATGTCTAATATGGTGATAATTGAAGAGGTATAATTGATATTAAAAGAAATGAGTATGGATCACAAAAAAAAATTGTCTTCTTCCACCAGCCAGATTCAATGTAGACAGAAAACATACTTATAACAAGAAAAATAAAAGAAACAAATATTCAAGTCTACCTGCATTTTAATGCTGATAAGAGATATGTCATGTCATATCTGAGAAATAGCAAATAACTGTACATGATTAATAAAAAAATTACATAAGAGAGATATCATCTGATCACACCATTGCACACCGGCTACTCTTTGTGTTTCCCACTAAGGACCTAGGCCCTGCCCTGCTCTATCATCCACTTCTAGTCAGCTACAGTTACTTGGCATAGATTACAGAAAAATAAAAAAATATATCTTTGCTACTGGTGGCTTCGCACACAACCTGCAGTGAGCAGAAGTGGCACAGCCATATCGCTCACGGGTTCAAATCCAACAACACTCACTTGGCCCGCATATCTGTATTAAGGCCTTATGCTCCCTCAACTTGTAACATAGTTGTGAGAAGGCCGACGCTAAAACAGCGTTAAAGTGAACAGAGCAAAAATTTTTCAAAACCAGCAGTCCCTGAGATTAGCGCGTTCAACCAAAGAATCAAACTCTTCAGCTTTATAATAATAGTATAGATTTCAATGTCTGTTATGACCTTAATAGAGTAATTATGATAGTTACAGGCTTACCGGTGAATGATGCAGTGGATGAGGTGAGAGAATCAGCACCAGATAACACTGAAGGATTAATATTCGGAGGCTTTATTGTTGCGGTATTCGTGGAACGATTAGTTTCAGAACTCTCTGGAACCACGTTATCCGAAGATAGCTGCAAGGTACCGCCGCGAAACTCCAAATCTTCATCGAGTAAATCGCTCATCGTAAGTTAATTTAATTGTGAAAACAGTCAAGGTTTTCTTCTACGCGTAAGATATCATCGACCCGAATGAACAACACAGACGTCAGACTGCGTCAGACACAAAAACATAGATGACATTGACATTGACTGTCGCAGTGATAAGAATGTCAGTGTCATTTGTATTGTCAATGTCAATACACGTTTTGTTATTGGTATTGGATAAGAAATTATCATTAAAGTTAATTAAGAATCCCAGAGACGAACGATATTTTAAACACACATACTTTATGGTAATTTTTTTCGTTAGATCTGTTTTCCATGATATTTTTTGTAGAGCACCTGAATTAAATGAAAAAATAGAGCAAAACTAAACGCAGCTAACTATCAATGCGCGGCAAATTAAAAACATTTAACTTAATACCGTGGTTCAACATTCAACTTCAATTTAAAATTTATTTTCAAGTCAACGAAATTATGGTCATTCATATTACTTATGTGAAGTAAAATTTAAAGTCATCTATTGCCTAAAAATCTCAGCAGCACAACGAGATACCACAGTCCTAGTTGTAACTATACAGATGTATATGAGTACTGTATGTACTTTGTTGGCTAGAAAATAAAGTAGGAAATAGCTGCTCAGTAAAAAAGTAGGAATACGGCTGTTCAATCATGTATACATATTTTGGGTACAATAGCCAAAAAATGGAATAAAAAAAAACAACTCTTAAAATTTACAACCGATTTATTTTACAAAAATTTGGCCAATGCCTTTGAAGCATAAATCTACCTACTTACATAAAATTATAAATCTGGCACATATTTTTGTATTCATAGAATTGCAGGCATAAACTTACATAAATAATTAAAAACAAAATATTTACTGGTGTGGTTATTTTTGATATAAATTGCACTTAGATAAATATTATTCTAGAAACTGTACAGATTTTTTCTACATTAATTTTCTACTCAGTTGTAAAAAAGTACCTTAAAGATTTTAGGGGTATAATAAAGCATCCCTTAACTGTCAAAGCGAAGTCTGCCAGCAAAGAGACTAGAAAGGCACTCACTAACGTACTTTTACAATTAATTATATAGGCACCTACAACTGGTAAATCGACAATATACAAAAAAGAACTATTTCCCGCATAATAGTTTCCCATTTCTCCCACAGTGGCAATCTAAGCGTAACAGCGACATCTGTTAGCGGGACAATGTGGCGGATACACGATGCATTGATCCATACAATACACGTCGGCTCCCTCGCGGCCTTCCAACTCGCCGACTGCCTCGCATACTTGTCTGGAATTTGGAAAAAAATACACTGACAACGAGTCGTTACCGTAGTAATATTAATTTGAAGGCATAATCAGTAAGTCTACTTGGAACATTAAACACAGGAACTGTTACGCGCATGCGTTCCATTCTAATGATGTACATGAACAGTTTGTATGCATTAACTGTTAATGTTGTGTGTTTGTATGTAGCTTTTATTTACGTGTGCATGAGTAGGTAGGTATCAGTGAGTATGTAAAAGTGTGCTCTATACGTGGTTGCCTCGCCTCCCTCAAAAACTGGCAGAAACCATTGTAATGTAGGTACTAAAAGTTTCGCCTCCCTTGTTAAAGGTTCTAAGCCTAGACATAACTTTTTAGTTCCTACGATGCGATGGTTAAACAACGTCGTTCAAACATCGTGCTCATTTTCCATACATCAGTACCTAATATGAGCAACTGGTACGTAGGTAATGAGTTGGTTATTCATGAAACAATCTGACTTAAAGAAATATCTTTCCTAAGAATACGGCTTAAAAGTTTAGAGCTGTAGGTACTTGCTAATGATACTGTTGATATAAACCACATATGAACTATCATCATAGCACATTATTATTTTAAACATATCGAAACGTCTAAATAATAAGATTTCCTTACGGGCAAGTGCACAAGTCTACTGGACAGTTGGGTGGATATCGGAGACAGTTGGTTTGACACCAGCTCAACATGCCAGGCAAACGGCGGAACGACGGCGTTGGCACACACACTTGATCCCTGGAAAAATAAAAATCGAAAATTAAAGTATGTACAAGCACTTTTCCAGTGAGAAATTTTTGATAATTACTTAAATACTTAGTTGTTCAGGTAATCATAGATTTAAACGTGCAATGTACCACTCCCTGTAATATTTTACAATCGTGGAATTTTGAATTTCAATTGAATTTAAAATTGGAAACCGCTTCGTAAATAAGTATTTGCTCTCAGACCGAATGGACTCTGAACCCTTTTTAATTTTTTTATTTCTATTTGTGACCTCACCTTAAACCTAAAGTTACCTTTGTAAATGAAGTTTTAGGTAAAAATAGAAATAATCTTGGTACAAAGCCCTAAGGCCAGTAACATATCCATCTTACTTTTTGTGGTCAGACCCTAGAACTAGTCTACTCTGTCCTCAGACAGTGAGATATTTATAGGTAATTCGTATTTTGATTAAGTTAATCATAAATGATGTAATAGGTACGTATTTTATATAATGTAAAAATAGGTAGAATGATACTTGTTTTTGTTAAGTGTGGTTTCCTTTTTTGGCTAGGACTTCATGGTGGTACCACAAAGGATACAGAGACCATGATAGGAAATAGGAATAAAGAATGAACATAGAAACATTAATCTAAGGCCCAGCCCAAGTCTTCGAATCCATTCGGCCCCAGGATCTTCTTAACATTCCTTTAACTTATCAGTTCCTTAACGACCAATTGCAGCTATTAATTTATTTGCAAACATTTACTATCTAAAGCATCTACCAAATATGCAAAGATATACAGGCTTTGTAATTTTATTCACAGATATGTTAGTCACATCTAAACATTGATCAATTTGTACAACTTTATACAGACCATAACATTCTTTAGAGTAAAGGTTGACAGTTTGTTAGTTACGAACACAGACCTCAATGATGCAATTAAGTACCCTGGACTTGCTTCAATACCAAGGTATTCGTCACAATACATCAAATCAAACAATCAGATCAGAGCAGGTTTGGCGCTATCTGAGGAAATTAAATCTTACAGCGAACATCCTTGTCGCTTTTAGAGATAGGAAGAACGAACTTCCTATCTCTAGAGGCGGCTTAGAAGCTTTTACATCTAAAACAATGCGAGAAATAAAAATTGCAAAACCATTTAATGCAACAATTTTAAACGTAATTAGAGGAATATCGGATATTTCTAGTATCTACTTCACGGGATTGTACCAGCAAGTCCAGGGCTAAAGTAGAGGTCAATGGTTACAAACAATACATTTTGTACATTCAATAATCTATCTACAAAAGTAAAGAGGTAAAGAAAATTTATTCACAAAGACATATACACCAACACAGCCACCTTGTCGCCATCCAAAACCTTCAACATTAAACAAATACCTAATTATATGAGGAACAATCACGTCCACGGTTTCTGAATCAATATCATTGCTGAAAGAAAACATTCAACATTATACGACAGAACACGTTACTCCAATCTCCATACATTTCAGAACATTTATTACTCGTACCTAATTATGTAGGGTTCCTTTCGTAACGTCAGTTCTTCTCTGAAAGTCACATTTACAATGGTTAAGTTTTAAATACAGTACTTACACACAGACACAAGTGAATAATATTACATTGAATACACATACATATAAACAAAATGTTACAATTATAGAGCACAGAATACCATGAGCCCACGTCTAGAGTTGGCATACGACACAAATAAGTAGATGACATTTCCATAAGACTGAGTTTGAATCCGCTCAATGCCATTTGCGTAGGCATTAATATTACTGCCGACTCTAGTAGCGCCTGTATTCTGTTCTCTATAGTTCCATAATAGTTGAACATGTATTGTGGACACCGTCATACCTTATAACCAGTGGATAAACATTCTTGGGCATAGTGTAATCCCTATAGTAGAGTAAGAAGGGATAGTCTCTCCGTAGATCTGCGAAGGCAGGTGGAAGACCTCCGGTGCTGGTGACCACACTCACGTCAGCGCAGTTCCTGAAGGTCTCAGAGCGTCCGCAGCCCACGGCTTCAGTACCGTTAGGACAGACGCCCCACATGTTACCTGAAAAAGATTAATTTGTATCTGGCTGGCCTGTTCGCGTAGTGACTAGTGACCATGACTGCTGAACCGAAGGTTGTGAGTTCGATTCCCACCTTGGACAAATCTTTGTGCATGATTGTTTGTTCTGTGTCTGGGCGTAATTTACCAGTAATGTGTGTAAAGTATTTAAGTAGTACATCAGGTCCTAGTACCCATAACATAAGCAAGCTGATGTAGCAGTGGGTGTATTTGCTGCAGAACTGAAAACCTTTGGGGTTAACGAGTTCTCAAGTGACCACGTATTGCCCTGAGCGATAGCAATGGACAGTGTTTGCAACATCATTTCTTCTACAGTCGTAACTCATAAAATCCCAAGCTAAGTGAAAAGACAAGACCTTACCAGTGTAATAACTCCACTGCAACACACACTGTGTACATGTGACGTAGGGCGGCAAGCGCACCCTGTAATTGAACACTTCTTTCTTCGCCGTGTCCAGGGGGATAAGAAACCTGTCTTCTCTCGTCTCCGATATGTACAATGGGTACCTGAAAACACGTCAAGAAATTGTTAAATACGGTAGAAGCAGTTAACAGTAGAGAACATTAGCTGTCTGGGCCCCTAGACAAAGTTATAGGTGAAGTGTGTTCAACACCAAACACTTTTGTATAGTTTCAGTCCAAACAATACTAGATGGCGTTAGTGTCGATTTAAATTCAATTTGTTCACGCAGTACAATTGGTCTATTTTATTACGCAGTATAAAGCTTACTTGATCACATACCTACTTCTTTTCATCACTAGCAGAACAATACCCCATGGTTTTATTAAACGTCCACGCTCAATCAAACCGCAAGAAATTTATACGAAGTTACAAAGTGACAACGAATCTTCGAAAAGAAATAAAATACATATAAGGGATTGACATAAGATTGTCACCTGGCGTTTCGATGCTGAATGTTAATCCCACATTATGATATTTTCATATTTCGTTATCGCTTCGTGTGACTTTGTCTAGGAGCCCTCAGCTCGTTAATCATTTAGTCAAGTAGCAATATAACTAAGTGTAAAAAGATCATTCTACTACTGGACAAGACTAGAACAATCTAAAAGGCCCTATCAATTAAAGACTACCTAAACCATAGTATTGTCTTAGATTTACGCGAATATCACACATTGAAATAAAACTACTTTTTAACGGATTTTATCGCGGTTTATTTTAGATTTTAGATCCCGACGTTTCAAAGTCTTTTCAGACTTCATGTTCACGGGTGGACTGAGATATTTGACGTCCAAAAATATTAATCACAATTATTACTGACTACCTTCAAACATTAATATTTAAGTTGCGTTCCGGTTTAAGCAAACTGAGCTCTCAGTGTCTTGAATTCTGAGTTACTACTACTACCTAAACCATATTCGCGGATGACATCGTCATTATAGCAGCATCGCTGCAGGACCTGCAGAATATGATGAACGACCTGGGTGATTCCCACAGAGCGTTGGCTTCCGGATGAACCTAGACAAAATCATGTTTTATGACCATGTGTCTCTGGGACCTATTGCAGTAAAAAACTCTATTCTCGAAGTTGTTTCAGAATAGACATACCTCGGTAAAACACTGCAAATAGGTAATAAACACTTCGAGAAAGATGCTAATAGAAGAATACAGCTGGGTGTTGGGCAGCATTAAGGAAAATACTTCGTCTATTCCACAGAGTCTAAAGAAGTCCTATCCGCTATGACATACGGATACGAAACGTGGAGACTCACAGTAGGGTAGGACTGGTCCATTAATTCAGAAAAGGCTATTTGCTCGGAGTCGTTTTGAGAGATCGAATACGCTACGAAGTGCTCCAACCGAGAACTAAAGTAACATAGCTCACCGGATTAGTAGACTGAAGTAGCAATGGGCCGGTCATATCTGCCGCAGAACTGACAACCGCTGGGGTAAACATGTTCTTAAGTGGAGACCACAAATTGGCAAACGCAGCTTAGGACGCCCTCAGACTAGGTGGAGTGACGATCTTAGGAGGGCAGCCGGTAAGAACTGGATGCTCAGTGGCGTACTTTAGACTAGAATAGGCTGACGATGATGATGATGATGAAACCATATTCTGTGTCTTACCTGTCAAAACATTCCTGAGTAGCTTCCTGTTTAGGATTATTGTTTGGACACAGCTTCATTACAAAAGTTCCGAGGTGATTGGCTGTTAGTTCTACTTCCACTTCGATCTCCTGAGGATAACGTAACGTAACGTGTCAACAATAGTCACAAAAGTATAAGGTCATATGAGTCAATAATTAAACAGATAGTATGTACTTTTAATTAAAGAAGCGAAGCAGCGATTCGATTCCCGGCCTTGCCCACACATTTTTGTGTGTATTGTTACCTCGCCGCTGCTCAATATCGGTGAAGGAAAACCAGGCAACCGGCCTGTCTAAGAACTAATCACTCGAGGACAGTGACATCCACCTAAACTCTCTCAAGTCGTAAGACAGTTGAGAGAAGACACGTGCAGTGGGTGGGATAATAAATGATTAGTAGTTTTTAAGAACAAAGATCCCCAAAACTTCCCAACCCTGCCGAGGCTAAATATAATAATAATAAACATATTTTCACACATACACATCTAGATCCAAATTATTCAATTATATTTGCTTATACACGTGTAATAGAGAAGTTAAATAAAAAAGATTGGTCCTTCTTGGGAATCGAACCCACGACCTTCGGCGTAGCAGTCAGAGTTACTAACCACTAACTACGCCACCAAGCCAGTCGAAATAAAAAGAAGGATAGATCATTCAAAAACTTTTGAACACCTTGCGAGAGTGCTACATCAAAATACGTAAGGAATGAAGATTGTACTGACCTGTCCCACACTATAATGTCTGGTGACAATGCCTTTGCCGTACATGCCGCCGGCCTCATGCGGCCGCGGCTCAGGCAGGTGGTGGGCGTCACCACACACACCACATCTACCCTCGTTCTGCTCCCATTGAACTGCAAAGACAAGTAAATAAACGTAAATAATATTAATAAACAAAATTCAGCAGGCCTATTTACTCTATTTTTTTCCTAAATTTCTCATCTCATCTTTCACATCATCTTAAGACTTTTTCAGTTTTTCAAACATCGCACGAGAGACAAAGTTCCTGGGGCCCGATTCTGGCGCTTTAGATATTTATCTATAATAGACAAATGTCAAAAAAAATGGCGGATTTCACTAAAAAATCGCCATTTAGTATTTTCTTAAATTTACGCGAATACCTATCACACACCCGTGACCATGAAGTCTGAAAAGACTAAAACTTCGGGATTTAAAATAAAAAATAAACCGCGACAAAATCCGTTATCAAATAATTTTATTTCAATTTCTGATCATTTTAAATTCATTTTTTAGAGGTAAGTACTTGGCCTATTTTAGTAAACAAAGAACTATGGGAACGAAAATCACGAGTTTTAGAAGAGTAGATCACACCAAACACTGCTACAAATTAACTGAAATGGTTACCAGTAGTGTAATTCATTACATCATACATGTTGCGAAAGGTCGCCGATAGGAGCTGGATGCGACAAGCGGAAGACAGTAAAATGGCGCATTTGGGAAAGGTCTGCCTTCAACAGTAGACTGCTAATACGCCACAGAACTCATGTTTCGTGTATAACTAAGCAGAGTCAATTCAGACTAATTAAATTTGTAGACCCAGGTTGGCCGACCCGGTCTACAAAACTTCTCAATTTTTTATTGATATACGAAAACTAAATACCTATTGACAACTACAATGTACGTGACTCGAATTTTCTGTACATTTACATTGATAAATAAATAAATAGTCTTCGACCTTCAAGGATGCGTATTGGTAGATCATTGCACTCAATTTTGAATGTAAGTATTTTAGCTTTTCACTATTTGTTCATACAACATCCTACAAATATTTAAACGCGAAAGTTTGTATGGATGTTTGTATGGATGTTTGTTACTCGTTCACGCAAAAACTATTGGACGGAATTGGATGAAATTTCTGGTCTGGATTATCACATAGGCTACTTTTTATCCCAATAAGTGCCACGTAGGCGAAGCCGTGGGCGGAAGCTACTTAGACCATAATTTCGTAGTTAAGATTATTTTAATTATTATGAGACTGCAATGTCGTTACTCTGGCAAACAGAATGCTGTGGATTGATATATACATCAGTGTCATGGATGTATGCAGACAGCTAAAAATGGGATATCATCCATAATATGGTCACTTTACACAGCCATCAGAATTCAATACAGCTTTTCAAGGGAAAACCTATTTCTTTTCCTGTTACATGGGGTTGGCTGTCCTAATCATGCGATAGGATTATTTGAGGCTTCTGTAAATCCCATCTGCAACAATCTAACTTTCCAACTCCTCCTATTATCTTTCTGATTCAATTCGTGCGGGATCCAAGACAGTTTAGGTGATCCGGGACTTAGCCGGGTTCAAATCCCGAGTCTCTACGGCGCCGCTGTTGCTGTACACAAGAGTAGAAGTGGCGGGATTGCGGTGGTGGGTTAAGTCCCATAAAAATAAATCCCATCTCCTTCAAATCCTTTGGGCCCTTGCCAAGTAAAGGAGGAAGCAAAGTAGGAAAAACGAAGTGGTTTTTGAATTTTTTTCTGAGTACATTAATGTGTTACATAAATATTGTCCGGGGCGGGAATCGAACCCGCGACCTCCCGGGCACAGTATAGCCCAATCGGCCGGCTTACACCGCTCGACTGCCGAGGTCGTCATCTATATTTATGTATGTATTTACAAAAAAAGAATAGTATTATATGTTCTAAATTACCAGTTATCTGGTTTCCATAGTACAATCTCTGCTTAGTTTGGGATCAGATGGCCGTGTGTGTTAATGTCCCACTATATTATATTATACATCTTTGTGTGAATCTGCTCAATATCGGCGAAGAAAAACATCGTGAGAACTAATAATTCTAGGACATTTGACATCCACAAATCTGCACTTGGCTAGTGTGGGTAAATTAAGACCTAAACTCTCTAAACTCGTAAGCCTAGTTGAGAGAAATCTTGTGCCTAGCAATGGGACACTAAAAAGGGTTGAAGTGAAATTATTACAAACCTGCATAACCTCCACAAAACAGCTCGTTGTCATTATAATTGACAGGATTCGGGAACCCAAAGCGCCACATAGAGTTCCTTGCTGGTGGATTCATCAGTCTCCCGTGACCCTCAGCTCCACGGCGTGCACTGCCTAACATCTGCAGAATGAATAACAGCATTTAAAAAAAATCAACGAACTTTAATGTTTCAATAATAATTCAAAACCCTACATAATATCTAAAAAAATTGGTTGCCTGTAAAGTCGGTATATACGGGCGAAAGTTTTACGTGACAACGACTTTGAGTGGTAAAATAATTTTAATGTGAATATTCATTCGTATAGTAGGAAGAAGGATGAAATAATAGTAACAATTTAAAACATTTATTTATACAAAGAATTATATTTAAAACATTAATTTATACAAAGAATCTCGCTCTTAGGCGGGCTAACTGTGCTCGAGTGGAAGGGACGCGTGCCTTTCACTTTTTATGTCTGTCTCTCTCGCTCTTAGGCGGGCTAACCATGCCCGAGTGGAAGGGACGCGTGCCTCTCACTCGCTCTCATTGTGAGCGCATAACGTGAGCGGAGCGTAACGCAATTTCTTGAAGTGTCACCCGGCAAACCAATTTATAAGACGTTGTCACGTCAAAAAAATTATGGGACCACTAAGAAAGTATATTATTCTTCTATTAAAGTATCTTAGTGGCGTATTTATCGCGTTACATCATATCAGCCGCCTTTTTAGTATCTCACTACAGGGCACGGGATTTCTCTCAACAATCTAACGAGTTGAAAGAGTTTAAGCCTTAATCCACACACGCTGGCCAAGTGCGGGTTGGTGGATGTCACATGTCCTCGAATGCTTAGTTCTTAGACATGCCGGTTTCCTCACGATGTTTCCTTTACCGATTTTGAGCAGCGGAGATGAAACAGTTGACACAAAGATGTGTGGGCACGACCAGGAATCGAAACCGCGACGATATATTTTAAGGTGAGGCCCGTACCGCTGCGCCACCGATGGCCGACCGTTTAACTCGCGTATCGCCCATCGCCAAGATTCTTACTCCTCAAGCTGCACAGACAGTGATGGATGATTCAAGCGATATGGATATCAGTGACGAATAGTCTTACATTACTTTTATCTGTGGTTAAATAGTTCTTTACGAGATTTAATTAATGTTTTATGGCGATAGGACGGCCTGGTTTGGGTGGGAATCGAAACCACGACCGTGGACGGCGTGAAAATCGGTATCTTACCGACCACGCCACCGGCCCGTCAGATATGTAATATGTACCTATATACATATTTTTTGGTGGAGTAGATTTAATAACAAAAACATACAATATTATGAGAGAATATAAAATAAAAATTATTCCCCTAAAGGTTATTCAAACATTAAGTTAAAACAAAAACCCAGGCACATTCGAGGAATAGGATGCGTCATCATTGTAGAATACTTGCAGTCTACTGGGAAAATACGTGGGCAATAAAAAGAAATTTATTTTGAATCTTTGATTGACAGCACAGCATAGGCATGCAGTGAAACGTAACTACTCAAGAAACAATCATACCCATAGGTACCAACTATTTTTTAATGTGGAAGAAACTTCATAATGTCTGTCGATCTGTAACCAACATAAATAATATGGGGATCGCCTATCCAGAAGTTTCTTTTTTAATGTCTATTGAGGTATATACATCATATAGGTAATATTGACTTATAAAAGATGTTTGAAATCCCGCAAAGGTCTCATCGAAATTTAAAGTTAGTTATTTTTGTAAAAAAAATACCTAAGTAACTATATGTATATACCGTATTCAGGGGCCCTGAGATAAAAGGTAAAAACCACATATATATATTACTAGAGTAAAGACCACAGACAATGTGACATGTCATCGGTCGGGTTATATCCGCCATCTATAATATCAATAAAGTTTTAAGGGAAACGTCATTTTCTTTTTCAAGCCTAAACTAAGCCTTTTTTTGTGAAATTTGGTAATATAGAGATATTATTAGATCTGAAACTCAGGAAATTAATTGTTTTGTTAAACGTATGTACTTAAATTAATGTGAGTTGTTAAAAAGGCAAGACGCGTGGACCGAGCCACGGGCAATAACAAGTTTACATATTAATAGTCACTGTGTCACTAGTTTGGCACTTCGTCGCCGGATTGTCTGCGAAACGCGTCTGGAACGGATCTAAAAGCATTGGATTGCTAAACCCGCGAATCCGCGCGTGCGCAGATTTATAAGTAGTTAGTAGGTACTAGCTTGAGCGTAGGTATCTATGTAATCTCATCTAAAAAGCCAGGCTGTATGACGGATATAATATAAAAATATAAATTGTACTGTAACCTTTTAACTAAAATGTATTCGATACAGTTAAAAAAGTTAACCATATTTCTTGACAGTTTACTATACTTTTTTTTACTTATCCCACCACCTCAATCCCGCGACTGCTACTCCTGTGCACCAGGATCAACAGTGGTGCCGTGAAGAGACCCGGGATTTAAACCCAGCCGTCCTGTGACACTTAAACTGTCTTGGATCCCGCACGCATTTAATGAAAAGATAATAGGAAGAGTTGCAAAGTCAGATTGTTCACTTCCCTCCAGGCAAAGCGGGTGACAGTACAGAGACAAAAAAAGAGGTGTAAATAGATAAGAAAACTTTAGAAAGAAAGAAATAACTAATATGAAATACCTGTAGCAAAAATATCCAGTACGTTAGGAAAAATGTCCCCCCAGACCTCGGCCTTCTTAACTCCATCTGAAACAAAAATATGTCTGAGAAAAAACAAAAACTACATGCGAAGGGTTCCGTACAGTTTATGCCTGTCTATTCAAGCCTGTCGATATAACGGCAATAGATATAATTACGATGGTTTTGAGATGTCATGAGAGACACGTTGACAGACAAACGATTTAGTGATAAGCTCCCGTTGACCCCTATCAGAGACGAATTAGTCACCCTTAAATTAGTTCCAAAAATATCTTTAATAGTACAACAATAATTATTATGATACTGATCCGACTGCGGAGAATTATTAAGGACTTAATATGCTAAAGAAATGTTCTCTTGGACACCTCCAACCTGTTGTTTACTTTTGCGTAAAACCGTTGCCAAAAACCGGCTATGTCTTTAACAGCATCGTAAACCGATAAATTTATTTAAAACCACATCTACCGCGATACGACGATAAGAAGAAACTTTTAAGAATTTTATCAGAAAATGTTCTTATTAATAATGAATATTTTATAGTTTTTTTTACCAACCTTAATTTGTTCATATCCTTACTTAGTAGAAAACAATGTGGATTTCCGTATATGCAAGTATATTTGTGTATAAGTATACGTTAACTCTACCTAAACCATGCAACATTTTAAATTCGGTTATAAACATCAGTTCGATTACTCAAATATTTAAATACATATATTTTTGTAATCTCCTTCATTTTAATTATTAACTCCATAAGTTCGGCTATTTTTTTAACGACTTACTTAGGTACAATTAAGAAATAAATCTGCGCCATATTTTTTATTAAACAAAGCCTTTAAATGAACACTTCACAGTTTTAGAGAAATCTAACGATACCCTACTTCTTGTAATCTATTCAGCTATTTCACACACATTCAGATGGGATTGTCGCGAGAATTCCTCGACAGTCGTATAACTAAAAATAATATTAATAGCTTAAAATTTACCTACCTGTTCTAATAGATAGATATTATAAAGTTAAAGAGATTGACAAGTTGAATACGCTAATCTCTGGGAGTAATCCAGGGGTTCGATTTGAAAAATTCCCTTTATTGAGGAAGGCTCTAGGCTACTTTTAATCCACAGCTGGGCATGATATAAAGTTAGAGTCACGCGGAGTATTTAAGTAGCATTACATCCAATTAGAATCCCTGTCATAAAAGATTTCAACAACTGCATAAACAGTAAACACTAAAAGGTCAAGAGGCAAGAGTCAAAGGCACGTAAGGAGAGTTATTTAGTTAATATTTGATAGTAATATCCTCATTTAATTGTACTTGTGCGAAGCTGGGACGGGTCGCCAGTAAGTAATAAATAAAGGACAATTTATTTCCTCGATACAGCCTTTCGTCCACAAAGAATTAAATTCAGAAGAGTAAACTTATTGAAAGATTTGTAAACATCAATTGATCCGTCGTATAATTTTGATTTATTTCGTTGAAATATGGCCATTGGGAGAGTCTTTCGATCAATTTTATGATAATTGGCAATAAGAATGGCCATTTGCCATGCCTCTGCAATAAATATTATTTATGTCTTGACTGTGAATTTGTTAAAGATGACATGTTTTTCTTAACGACGAATAAGGTGGGTGTCCTTCAAAAAATTCTTTGCTCAATTTTTTTATTCTTCGATAGGCCGGCGCTTGACTACAACTTGCCTGATGTTAAGCAATGATGTAGTCTACGATGGAACGCGCCAGCCCAGTATACCGATTCACTCGACCTACCCTCTCTCATTGCTGATATTCCGGTGTACATTATGTGCTTCATCTACTAGAATATTATATTATAAAGGTAGTTTTATCTAATGGGGCTAGTAAAACCAGAGCTCTTTGACTCTAGATAATTTGTCTAAGTCTGAAACGTTGTGACATAAAATCTAAAACAAAAGTCGATAAACCCGTTATAAAATTGTTTTATTTCAATTGATTTCATTGGGCCCTTCATACTAGGATATCTCAAGTAATATTCTCACTTCGCACAGCGTAACGATGACCGCTGTTACTAACCTGGGACTCGACAGGATTTATCAGCAGTAAGGCTAAGACATTTAAAATAAGGATTCTTAATTTCTTATTTTAAATAATTAATTGTAAGGCAGTCTATTCCTAATTTGAAGTTTCTAATCTAATCTCGGCACAATCAGACGCAGATTGCTACGGACGGGAGGAAAACTGGTAATACTGAGAAAGAGCAGCTTATTTAGATATAGGAAAAAGCATTATACACTACCTTTTTGTGTTACGAATCACCTATTCCGTAAATACAAACGCAAAAAATGTAACACAAGAACTCATAATGTCTAACCACAAGATGAACTGATTACCCATGTTCCGCACCGCTGAAACATTAACAAGAAAACATGTTGCATATATTGTCTATCTCTATTGATCACCTATCAGTAGAAAGAGACATGAGAGTTAGCAACATGTTTTGTTGTGCGGTGGAAACGCACAGTAATGTCAATTCATCATTAGTCATTCATATTTTCGCGGTTAGCTCATAAACGGGGTCACCTACCGCGAATCATTTGCATATAATGGCAAATTGAAGTGAGACAGATGTTATAGATGATAATTTTGTGTTTACTAATCATATAGTCATTGAGTTTAGATTAAGTAACGGTACCTGGAAAATTATTTAAATACTGAGTATAATAATAATAAAAAGATACAGGGCTAAAACATATTTTTTTCTGTATAAAATATGTGACTTTAAATTCCAATAATAATAATATAGTGGGACATTAACACACACGGTCATCTGATCCCAAACTAAGCAGAGCTTGTACTATGGAAACCAGATAACTGGTAATAAGTATATTATCAGAAAAGAAAAGTATTATATGTAGTAACATATAATACTTTTCTTTTCTGAATATATACTTAAATATAAATAATTACACCCAGACACAAGACAGACATATTTAAACAAATGTTTGTCTCTCTATTGAAACCATTTAGAAATGCGCCTCTTTCAAACAAAAAAAGATAGATGTTTTCAAATCCTTCTTTAATGACTGACAAAGTTATTCCCCAAAAACACAGAGAACAACAGAACAAGAGAACTATCGAGAACAGTCTTTTAAATCGAATAAAATATGTGTAACGTTATGTTAACAGCTGTAATGATATGTGCCTAACAATAATGGAATCTTCTCTGTTATCTAACCAGTTGTTAAATGTTATTAGTTATAATTTTTTGGTCAATTGTTCTTTAAGATGTAAATAAAAATACAGTCTGGTGACACCATGCAGAGAGGGTGGGTCGGAAGGTTTTCTAACCACATGAACGCTCATTCGACTGCCACCTTTAAATAAAAATATTGAGTGTTACATTTTTTAAAGCCTATCACGCTTCAGCTCTTAACTTGGACCACACACAGGGCGTTGACAAGCCCGCATTGTTTGTAGGCGTGTAGGTCAAGACCCTCGCGGCCTTGAAAGACGCTAGATGCGCACACGCATACATGTGATTTAGTTATCTACTCATTATGTCAGCGGGGTGTTAACTATCAGATTTCCATCTGGGGCGTACTTAAGAATGACAAGGGTCATTTAAATGAATTATATCTTGAGCTCTATTTTATTATCTATGCTCTACAGTTGCAGATCTTAACCGTGGAGCAGCCAAGTACTCTGCCCTAAGTAGAGGGATTAGCAATGTTATGTAACTTCAATGTAGAGATAGCAAGGTGCCCATATCGGTAATACTAATTTCTAATATAAGTTGGATACTTACATACAATTTCTAGATATTACTTAAAGACAGAAAAAAAATTAACCAGTCCACAGTCCGTTTTTTATAGTTTCTTATTATTATTAGAACATTATTATTTTTATATACGTTTAATAATATCAATAATAATAATATACTAATAATTTTATCGATGTCTTATAAAGTCGATTGCGTTCTACTCAATTCAATTATTTAATACGTTTATTCTTCTTAAACTCAGCAAATTAAGGATGATCTATTTGTAATAATATCGATAAAAGCACGCAGCGTACCTCCTAAAATTTGCGGTCAGTGACCCTAGTGAACGCACAGCTGGTACGGTCCCAAGTAGGTGGAACAGAGAAAATAATGAAAAAAGAATTAAAAAATGTTTATTGTCTACATTACTTAAAATTATACAGATTTAGTAATAGTCCTCTCACTAAGCAAGCCAACCCTAAAATTATGTGTTGTGTTGATAACAATGATATAATAATATCAATATTTATGAGTTATTTCAACATTAGAATGCATGTAATATACCCCCTACATTCAATATAATGTTTAGATAGGTATTTAGAGACGGTAATAATAAAAATTGAAATTAATTCCTTTAGACGTCAAATACCTCACTCCCTCCGTGACCATGAAGTCTGAAACGTAAGGATATAAAATCTAAAATATACCGCAATAAAATCCGTTATAAAGTAGTTTATTAATAAAAATCAAGAGAAAAAAGCTCGCACATAAAATTTAAGGTTAATTGATAAAGCGTATAATGAAAAGGTTAAAAAAACATGTAGGTACCTACATAGTATGTCTGTATAATATGTATGTCCTGGGGGGCAATCATTATACTTTACAATGAATTGGTTTAATGAATATAATGAGCTGTAACGAGGTGATTAAATTTTATATTGTATTAAGTAATTTTGAAGATATTGATAAATCGCTTTAAATTTTCGTACGGTCTTGGCAAAGAAAAAGAATAAAATTAACATGTTTGGTCGCAATATCAACCCGCCCTTGAGGAGAACGTCTAGTGGAAATTTAAGCCTAAATTACCCTCACAACTTTAAATAGTAAGTATGTGAAGGAAAGCCCGTTTCCAGTAGTGGGAAACTAAAGAATTATTTTGCACTTTTATAAATGTTTGGTTGGTGATAAAAACATATAAATCTATTTATAAAAATGAAACCCGTTTTCCGTTGTCACGACATCACGCGTGAACGGCTGGACCGATTTCACTAATTATTTTTTTAAATGTTCCTTTAAGTACGAGGATGGTTCTTACGCAGAGAAAAATTAAAAAAAAAGAAAATTTAGAAAGCGAAGAAGTGCCGAAAACCGGGTTAGATACCTACCTATTATTTATTATTGGTTATATTCGGTAGGTCTGAGACCCGGTAGATGGCACTGTTTTACCGGGCAGAACGACGTCTGCCGGGTCCGCTAGTGAATAATAAAAATTTGTGACATTTAATACACATGGTCATCTGATCCTAAGCTAAGCTTATTGTTAAGAAAACTGGTATATAGGTATACTATTGTAATTAACTATCTTAAGTAGATATGTATTTACAAAAGAAAATTAGTAAACAGGTCCCTAGGTATACTGCCTTTCTTTTGTAAATACAAAAAGAATGATAGTTAACTACACCCAGACTCAAGACAAACAGACATGTTCACACAACTGCCTGTCTTGGGTGGGAATCGAAGCTACGACCTACTGGGTGAAAAGCAAGTATCGACGTCACACTAATCTATTAAATAGACTATTGAGTATTGTTTCACATACTGCTATTTACTATATTTTAGTTACATAATCTTGTTCCAAGCCAAGACAAAGCGCTTACATTAGTGCCGGCATTTCAGTATAACACATTTTTCAGATACATTTATTTATTGACAGCTTTATTTCCTTAATTAAGCTCTGTAAATGTTAATTAAGTATTATGTAGCGGCAATAATTCAATAACAACACTTAATTGGCTTGTTCGAATACTTATAGTTACTTGTCTATGTAGGTAATTTTGTTAAATTAGGTTATTATTACTACAGAAAATATAATACTAGTTATTTTGAAATTATTTATTAAATGAAAAATATTAACTAAATCCAATAACCAGATAGTACTTAACGAGTTAACATAATAAAAGGTAATAATGAAGCATAAATTAATTTAATATCCAGTTTGTCATCGCCGCAGATTGATTTACTGCCGATTGATTTACCTGTAATAAAAAATGGCCGCCAGACAATTCGCGCGCAAATGTTTTCGAAACACAAAACATTCGTCCCGACAATGACAGTATTTAAAGACAGGTGACAATAAAGTTATAAACATTATTTTAATTACAGCGAGCCAGCCAGCCTGTAATGTCACATTGTTATGAGAAAGAAACCCCATTAACCTATATTAACGGAGCAAAAACTTGATTCAAAACCCATTAAATTTTATTATGGGGAATTATGCTGTTAACAAGTTCATGTAGTTTATTGATATTTAAGATTTGGCACTCCTGAAAGACAAATCAAGCAGTTTACAAACATTATTTATTTATTTGGAAATTCCACAGTTTTTTTTACATAAATCATTCTTAAAGCATGCTGGTTGCCTCGGCTGATCATTACTGACTTATAGGAATAGGAGTTTCGTTTGTGGTAGCGATCTTATTAATATGGTTCTATATTGAGCGAAGATAATGTAGAGACACTAGTTCCTTCACCACCTTTTCAGATCACCTGAAGCTGCGTGTGAACAACCCCCCAGTAATTACCTATATTTAAGTAAGTATCTCAATCTTAACCATAAACTTTTTGTAAATAAAACTGTTTAACAGATTTTATTGCGTTTTAATTTTAACGGTGAGATATAAAATTCTAAATTAAACCGCGATAAAATCCGTTATAAAGTATTTTTATTTCCATGTGGGATATTCGCTTAAATTTAAAATAAATACCATACACAATTTCTAAAATCTTTTACGTTTAGGTATACCTACATCGTCAAATGAAAACTATCATGTAACTTAAAATTTTGTAATTTATTAAAATATCAAATTTAAATATAATAACAATCAACTACAAGGAACACAAAACCGGTCGCTATAACGAACGATAATGTGCACGAAGCACCTGATTTAAATAAGAAAACCAAAAAAGTGCGAGTCGTATCCAAAAGGATAGTGTTCCGCACAATCTTATTAATTGTTGTTATAACCGATTTAAAAATACACATTCTATGAAGATAGACACAAGCGCGGACCCTGCCTTCTAAAAAGCTTGTGGTCACAGCCACCTAAAATTGCCTAAGCGCGCGCCTCATCTATCGTGAGGTCTGACTCCGACTTGCGCGTAGGCATTTTCAAGTCAAGAGAAGAAACTTACACAAAATATGATACCGGGTTGCCAATATGATGCGCAGCGGTGGCAGTATGGTAAAAATTACATTCTAAATTAGTGTAGTACGCATATCAATCGTGCATACAACGTTAGTTCCGCGTATGTTGACTGCAGCCTGTAGAGAGAACCTACCTCCTCTTGGCTATAGATAGACCGTTTAGGGTCTCGTTGTCACCTTTCACGCATGGAACCCTAAAAATAACCAATGGTCACTCTTTCTTTGTATGGCAACCATAACATTATGAATGAAGTGTGCTCTGCAGAATTATGGCAACATTTGTATTGACATGTGGTGAACCAACTGTCATCTATCAGAGTTGACATTTATGTTTCACCAGCGGTAGCGGACAGGCTTGTTTGAGTTCTTTTTTACATGTTTTAATGTTCACTGGTGTTTTATTTAATGTTCAATGTAAGAATAAGGCGCTTCGTAACTGGCAGTTTGCAACTAGTTATTGGCGAAAAAAGGTTTGATAACTAAGTAGCAACATTTTGCAGAGAACTTAACTTAATAAGTGGGTAGTTAGTTCATAAATGGCTCTACTAGTACCTATAGTTAATTTTAAATTAACTTTTAGGATTTCTATTTTTCTTATTTATCGTTCGAGGTCCAAGATTCTGTGAACGTTTTTCACTGGTTTTAGTTTCATCGGTCGTGTCATTGTCAGTTCTGCCTTGTAGGTGTAGGTCCCCAGTAGGTAGTGGCAAAATTTTAGTGTTTATTTCCATAAAAAAACGGAGTAGCTCTGGTAAAGTCCATCTTCCCGCGTTGTGAACAATTTCTTACCCTTACCTTTACAGCGACATAAGTAATTTGCGTACTGAGAAATGAAACTGAGATCACAATTTCTGCTTATTCCTTTTGCTTCTAGGCTAGAGACCACGGCACGTTATAATGGGGGTAGCTTTGTTATTTTTTTAAATCCTTTTTCATTTCCTCCGCAGTTATTAAGGCCAGAAAAATCTATGTCATGTTCTTCATGATCAAGAGAGTTGCTGCACTTTATTTTAAATAAAAATAAATTTAACAAACGAACAGAGGAACCACGTAAATCTTTAGTTATCAAGTCTTTTAAAGCAAATTAACTAAGTAGTGATGCCCTACAGCCGTTTGTAACCGATCTCGGGGGTAGAGCAATAAATTGTCGACAGGGCGTGATGTTCTGCAATCAACCGATCTGAACACGGACAGAAACGACCGTTTACTTTTAATATCGACATTTTATTGGACTGCAAACTGAGTTTTAATCAGTTTCCAGTCCAATAAAAATGTCGAATCTAATGATGAAAGAGATGAGATTTAAGTTTCTTAACGATGTCACTAACTTTTTTTGGGTGTTTTCATCCTTCAATTTATTTTACAATATTAAGATATTGTAAATGCGAAAGTAACTCTGTCTGTCACGCTTTCAAACCTACTGTACTGATTTGTATGAAATATGGTACAGAGATAGTTTGAGACCCGGGGAAGAATGTAGGACAATTTTTATCCGATAGCGCGAAAAGTGGGATGGACGGAAGGGTGGAAAGCTAGTTGTTTAAGAAATCCTTTATTTTAAAGGTTTAGTTGGAAATACTACCTACTAAACAAAACGCTTGAGACAGTAATGCTTTTTCAAATATCCATACTTATTTCTAGTAAGAAACTTAGTATGTCAGAACTAGCGACACGATTTTCTGATAAAATTTGAAAACTGCGCCACTGGCTGCATGTTGTCTGCTGAAGACAGATTTCCTGATGAATATCTGACACTACATTAGATTATTCTATGAAGGAAACAGATTGCTTAGTGGCAGGATAGATATAGTTATAAAAAAATAGGTCCAACAAAATAGGTAAATTACTTACCATAAAGATGACAATTGAATCCTACAAAATGTTTTTTCTGTATGGGTTTTACTTTTAAGAACTTAGTACCTACCTACCTAAGTTACATTACGAGTTAATTTTGGACAAACATAAACTTCCTTAGGAACGCCAGTACAATTTCCCAGATTTATAAATACCATTTTCAGATAGGTGACAATTTAATTATTTTTTCGACCTAGTTACATATGTATAGGTATACTACTTATCTACATAATAACAATATGTATGATTTCTGAACCTGTATAATGTGATAGTATGTAGGCTAAATGTCAAGGCGAAACAAAATCATTCGCTTTTAGACTATTCGTTTTTTGTTCCCAGCTATCGAGTTAAACATTCATAACTCGATTATTATTCGATTTTCTGTTAAACACAAAAAACTGACTGCGATCCATAATAATTAAATATTTTAACTCTAAAGGCCTGAAGTAATGGAAAGTGGCAGGTTGAGATAAAACTACGGCCCTCGCTGACCAACTTGATAAAGGAATAATTAATGATCACCTTTGTTGTATACCGAAAGCCACTTTTAGTGCAAGTGCACACTTAAGACACGACAGTCTTAAATTCTGACTATTGTTAACAGAAAATAACATATTTGCAGCAAAAATAACGTTTTACGGTGTCAAGATATTTGTGTGCAAACCGATAGACAGCTCGCTGATAGTGCCTGTCGTTGAACGGGGCGTTTACTTGGCCTGCGCTTTTCGAACTCTGCGGATCGTATTTTTAAACATTTTGCTTAGTTCTGCGCTCGCATCGCCCCCCGCGCCGGGCTGTTATTAAGCTGCCTTCTGCTGCCTGCTGGCTGCTAACCAGGCTGCCCGGCGCAAATGTACCAATAACTAGACAATTTTTCTGCCTACAATAACCGTCTTAAGATATGATGACTAACATAGGATTGTCATGACTCTTGAGTTGGGTCTTGAGCTTTTTCAGTCTTAGTCAAAATAACTATATGTTATTGCGCATTTATACAATAAATGTTATTTTTAGGAACCATTATTAGCGTATTTAGGATCGCAAAGAATTTGGCATAATGGCTTAAACACACTTAAAGTTCATTTACCCTGAGCCAATACCGATATCGCATCGGTTGAGCCTTCATTAAAATTTAGTGTCTTTTTTTCTAAAGATATTTTATTTACCAGACCCGAAAAAGGTTTAAATTCGACGAATCCAGAGAACCAAAAATATTTCAGTCAAAAATGTATAGAGAAACGCGGTGTCGAAAACCTTTAAGGCAATAATAAACGGGAATAAATTCATCAATAAGGATGAAGGCAATCTTTTTTGTTTGTCCGTCAGATAGATAAATTAAAAATACTGGACACGACTTAATCTTTTTTTAGGTACTTAACTAACCTAAAGATTACAGACTATACGTTCAAGCGAAATCTGGAATCAAGTCACACCTACAATTGAACAAATCTAAGAAGTACCTTTTGACGTTTCACTGTTTTCTATTAAATTAGCTTTATAGAGGCGTAAATCACACTATTTTTATTAGCTTTCTTGTAAAATAATTTAATTATGAAGCTATTTTTATTTTAACATAACATAAACAATTTTCGTACAAAAAATTAAATTCTAAATGTACTACGTTTAGAACTGTCAAACGGTACTTCTTAGATTTGATGGACTGTAGGTAGATAAATTTTATACGTAGCCCACTCCCACTCCGTAACTTTAATGCGTTAAATCATAATAATGTTTTATTTCAATGATAGAGCAAAAATACGTGTCTAACATTTTTATAATTTTATTGACGCACTAATTAAAATACGATTTTTCCTTTTTAGATACCAAAGCCCTGTAGTTTAATTCACGTAATAAATTCACGTTATTTCTTGACGCGCCGAGTAAGTTGCGGTGCAGTTGCAATCACGTTTTACGTCTTAGTCCAAAATGGTATTCTTGTGATTGTCATACAAATAACATACACTCTAAAGCGCTCGCGTGACGCTAACTTGACGCACGCGCATCTGAAAGCGGTCAAAATTACAAGAATACGAAAACGACTGTTTTGCTGAACTTAACTGCAACTGCACTGCAGCTAAACTTATTTAATTACGTGAATTAGCCCCTGATCAACATTCTTAGTGCAAACATTGGATAAAATTATTCAATGTTTTCTGATAAATCGCTTTTTGATCCGGACATAATTTTATGACCGGATCAGACCCTTTAAAATTAGTTACTGTGGGTTAGTTATATGCAACACACTCAGCCACAAAATAAGTGTAGCAAATCTTCTAAAACTGCTAGTAACTATTACTGGATTTGCACTCAGAATAAAATCACAATACATGAGTTCAAAACAAAGATGCTAGTAAAGTAAATAGCTATTATAGCGTCCTTGGCATTCATGCATTGACATTGAGTGTCCGGGGGCTCGGCACCAGCTCCAACAAATAGACCGGTTACATAAAACATGAGCCTTCAACACTTCCTGCATTCTTGTATTGAAACAAGATCATTTGTGCAAGCTGTAATTCGAGTAGCAGCATCAGCCGATTTGCTTTGTTTTTACAGACACTAACCATTTTTCTGGCATGAAATCGTATATAACATTTGCCTGAAACCTTCCGCTACTGCTGTTCAACAAAAACTTTGATCCTAGATCTGCAAATGATAATAAGAATAATTTATTAATATAACAAGTTTAGTAGAAATAAAATTTACATGCGGTTCCTAAACTAGAACTGTGTCTGTATCTTAGGAACTAGAGAAGTCAAGCCATTTAAAGTCAAGAATTTGATATAAAAGAGTAAAACTGTAAATAAAAACCACCTAAATTGTCCGAGAAAAACCAGGAAATTGTCAGGAAACCTTATGAAACCCGCTTTCAGAATCACTAATAAAACGAAAAGTCATCCAAGGGAATGTCTTTTCATATTATATTACTGCATACTACTGCACTTTAGTGTCTGGTGGGCAGTTCACATCAAGCTTTACATTCCCAGTATAAGCTAACCTCGCATTATATATGATTTCTGTACACGAGAGATCAGCTTATACTGGTAATGTATAGCTTAATGTGTAGCCATGGTTACTATGACTTATATACCTATAAGAGAATAAATTTAGGTTTTGAAAATAGAATTGATATGAAAAAAATTCAAAACAAAAATAAAAGACAATCAAAAGAATAGAAGAATCAGATCGATATATTTAATCGGATAATCACTTCACTTCAACCCTTTTTGGTGTCCCACGGCTGGGCACGGGTCTTCTCTCAACTATATTACGAGTTAAGAGAGTTTAGGCCTTAATCCACACACGCTGGCCAAGTGCTGGTGTCACATGTCCTCGAATGATTAGTTCTAAGACATGCCGGTTTCCTCACGATGTTTTCCTTCACCGATATTGAGCAGCGGAGATGAAACAATTCACACAAAGATGTGTGGACACGACCAGGATTCGAACCCGCCACCTTATTTTTCTAAGGCGAGGCCCGTACCGCTGCGCCACCGCTGCTCGGATATTATTACGAATGATAAATAATCGGTATCTATCGATTATTATTGTATTAAATGTGCTATCGATAAATTAAGATGTTTCGCATTACATTGATTTGGTTACAAAAAAAATACAAAACAGGTACGCTAGATTTAATGTTGTATGGGTCTAAAAACCCCTTTAGCAATGCACTTCTTTAACAACAATGTTTGTGTTCTGTGTAGTATGTTATTGCTTGCCTTCAAGTTTAATAACAATCTTTTGATATCAATAACAGATCGCGGCTGTTCAAAGTAAGTCAATATGCTAATTAAGTTGCACATGTGTGCACGGAACTCCTTAAAAGTTTTAATAAAGGTAAGGCACCGTTGACACGTCTTCTGTACCGTTGTGTCGCTTTAAAGAGTCCAAGACTTTTTATGACGCGCTACATTATACTCATTATGTTTCACTTCAACCCTTTTAAGTGTCCCACAGCTGGGCACGGGTCTTCTCTCAACTATCTTAGGAGTTGAGAGAGTCTATGCCTTAATCCACATACGCCAAGTGTAGGTTGGAGGATGTCACATGTCCTCGAATGGTTAGTTCTTAAACATGCCGGTTTCCTCACGATGTTTTCCTTCACGGATATTGAGCAACGGCCATGTAACAATTTACACAAAGATGTGTGAGCTCGACCGGGAATCGAACCTGCGCTCTTATAAATAAGCCTTAAATATAATAAGCCTTAAAAAAACAATTTTCACTGGATGATAGAAGTAGGTAGGTATGCAGGATAATCATAAGGCAAGTGCATTATGTCATGACACGAAACAAGAAGGTTTAACCCCTAGTTTCCACTGGCGAAAAATGCACAAAAAAACATGTTACAAGCACTATCTATCTCTATCATTTAGAGGTGAGTAGAAAGAGATATGACTATATTTGTACATTGTAACATCACTTCAACTTTTGGTAGACCTACATAAAGAAAAGCAGTAACACGACGTAGCAGCGACACACTAACATTTTAAAATTCCTTAAAAAGCAAAACTAGTTTTTTGTGACAATTAAAATATCAACGAATATCGTTAAGACTAATTATAATGCGTTTAATTGCACCTTTTAATGAATGCCAGTAGAAAATAAAGCGCAAAATATGTAGTACTTAAAGCGTTTTACAATTAAACAGACGAAGAGCAAGTTAAATCAGAACTTTGTAAAAAAAATGAGGTTCTGTGTCGCGTATATGTCGTTTACTGTGCAAAAACGGTTTCCTGTTTTTATTAGGATTGTGTGAAAATACTACAAAACAACCTTACTTTGTGAGAAAGATTGATAATACCTTTACCCAGTCATTGTTTGACTTGGCACCGACATCGCATGATATCAAATACTTATTCATTCATTTCTGATCAACTAAATCAAAATATGAATTACTTTGTGCCATAGATTAAGTATGTAAACTGAAGATGCTTCATGCTTAGTAAATTAATTTTTAATTTTTTTTTAGTTTTCTTTTTGAAGTCGGTTTTATTTTTTTTGTTATTTTTTTAAATCAGACATTTAAGTGTAAGTACCTAATAGGTAATATGTATGTCAAATGTCCATCAGTGTATTTTTCATGTGCAGATTGTTGTTATCTCGTCCTAACTACTCTGTGTATTAAATGGCATTTGTTTCCCCATATAAATATAGTTGTCGTCGTATTAAATTGTATTTCCGTTCGCTCTGATTGGTCTTTTAAAGCTGTTGGTCATTACTTTTGTCTTCGTTATGTTCATCTCTAGTCCGACTTTTATACTTTCTTGACTGAGCAGCGTTACCATGTCCTCTAACTCTAAGTCTTTAGGTGCTTCCGTAAGTATGACTATATCGTCTGCAACTCTAAGATGATTAAGGGGGCGACCACTTATCAGCATGCCTATTTTGGTCCAATTTATTTTACTGAATTAATATTTTGGGTATCTCATAATTTTAAAAGAAACACAATCTAAGTAGTGTGTAAATAAAATAAGGAAACTGGAAGTATTAATAGGTCACGCAACTTTGAACATTATGTTAATGACCTTATCAATGTTTTATTCAGATTTTCTTTTGTCTAGGCATTATTTGTCTATACCTACTACATAGTAGGTATATTCAAACTGACAAAAATAACTACTGATATAAAATAACTACAGAAATTGAGTATCCGAAATAGCAATGCCGATAAATCGTATCCTGTCTTCCGTCCTCCGTTTTCTCTCATTGAATAGTTGACTATAGAAAAAGAGTATCCGAAACAGGAGTGCCGGAAAATTGTGTGCTGTCTCCCGTTGTCCGTTTTCCTTATAAAATATAACTCATTTTCTATAAAACGAGTATCCAAAACAGAAGAGGCGAAAAATTGTGTACTGTCTCCCGATCTTAGATTTCCCTCACCTAAACAGTTAATTATAGAAACTGAGTTAACCAAACAAGAGCGCCGAAAAATAATAAGTATCTCCCTTTCTGCGTTTTCCCTTTCAGCATTGCTCGGAGGGAGGTGGAGTAAATTTTCCACCAACATTTCTGATTAAATTCGTCGACATAGACCAGTTTTAGAACCCAGAGCCTCTTCACGCGTGCCCTGTCAATCAAGGCTCACTGCAATCTATTCCTAGCAGTACCAGGATTAGGGTGGTGGATATGGTCCCATATTAAGTACTTCCTCTTCTACTTAATAATGACGTCAGTGTTAATGACGTCAATATTGTTGACATAAAAAATTCTGTATTTTTATTATTTTAAAATGGAATTATGATGTCGGATTTAAGATTTAAATATCTTATCAACTATAATAATATAAACATATTATTATGGCGTGACAAACTGCTCATAAAATCGATAAAATACTTATAGAGAGACGTATATTACTAGAAGAGGTTAACAACCTTTTTTAAATATTTAAACACGATTGTTTGTTGTATCTTAAATGCATTATGGGATATTTGGTTAGCAAATTAACATAAGTATATTATTTTTCAAATTAAATATGTTCCTTCCTTTTAAAATTAAACCTCTTTTGATTAACTTCTGTATTTTTTTTTGTAATTGATCATATCACGCACACAATCGCCTGCCGGCGCCCAAGAGCATATAACTGCTTACGCTCACCGGGCGCCTTTAAGCATCATCATTTCCCTTGCCTTTTTCCCATTTCTATTGGGGTCGGCTCCCAGTCTAACCTGATGTGGCTAGCTACCAGAATTATACGAGCGACTGCCAACAGACCTCGAAACCCATAGGGAACTAATAGCCGAGATGGTTAGACCAGGTGTCAGATTATATCGGCTTCTGACTACATGTAACGATTGTCATAGATGTGTTAAATGACAACTGGGACCGACAGCTTAACGTGCTCTCCGAGGCACAGAGGGTAGTCCCTCAACCAACCAGACACCGAAACAATTTTTTGCTGTTACACAAATATTGTCCGGGACGGGAATCGAACCCGCGACCTGCCGGGCACAGTATAACCCAATCGGACGGCTTATACCGCTCGACTACCGAGGTCGTCCACCGGGCGCCTTTAAGCAAAGAGTATATTATTATCTGTGGTACAAATCCATCTAGAGATGATCATATTGTGTCGGCTAGTACTAAGCACACTTCACACTTCACTTCCATTTTTAAAATATTTGGCGTCCGCCGTCTTTGAAAATGATTCTGCCAACGTCAAGTTGAAAGAGACAGGTCAATATCCAGAAAATGTTTTTGTACGGTGGGCCCACAGAGCAGCCAACCGACTACGCGCCTGGATTTTGATAATCGAATGATGGGCCAAAACGTTGTATACTCATAAGCTATTTCATGAAGAGGAAAGACTTACAACAGCAAAGCTTAAATTTTACAAATGTATTCCTAAACAGAACAAAACTTGAGGCACTAAATCTATAAACTACTAGCGGCCCGCCCCAGCTTCGCCCGGGTAGCTTCAGCCCACTCAACAATTTACAAAAAATGTGATTAAATAAAGAACCGCCCAATCGATTTTGTGCAAACTTCACATAAACCATATCTACTAAATAGTCCGAACAATGCTTGAACATTTGGTATGAATAGGTAAGCCCGTTATTGTGTTATAAAATTACAACGATTTTTATTTAAAGAGATTTTATTTTAGGTTATAATATTTTATTGATTTTAGCAATTCGGCTTTTGATCTAGATCTTCAGGGACAAGAGCACACACTGCAGTATTTACTTCCGAGGTCTTTAGAAAGCTAAAACCTTACTTGTCAGTATCTGTCACGAACGACTCGTCCTGTCTCTTTGTTTCACATAAACAAAGACATTCGATAAAAATAACCTTCCGATCATCTTTATAGATACACTAGTGCATGCCCCTGGTTCGCTTAGGATGCCATATTACATAAGGCCGTACTTCAATTTTTTTAATATAAAAACGCATGTTTTCGTAGGAACTAGAAGCCTTGAGTGTTACAAAAATAAGTAAAAGGCGACAATAACAACTAAAAGATTGAATTAATCCGTAATTAATCATTGCAGACTAACTATATTGGATTACATCAAAACCCTTTCAACAAAACGTTCTTACGGAAGTATAATGGTACAGATAGGGCTATAAGAACATTTACTCAATTTAATAATAACACTTCAATTTTTGTGCAAAATTGAAAAACAATGAATTCATTAAAATAAAACTACTTTTTAACGGATTTTATCGCGGTTTATTTTAGATTTTTGATCCCGACCTTTCATTGTCTTTTCAGACTTCATGTTCACGGGTGGACTGAGGTATTTGACGTCCAAAAATATTAATCACAAATATTACTGACTACCTACAAACATTATTATTTAAGTTGCGTTCCGATTTAAGCAAACTGAGCTCACAGTATCATGAATTCTGAGATGATTCAATGAATTCAATAAAAACTTCAAAATACTTTTAGAAGAAATTTACACTTTACCCAATGTCCAACCAAAACTCATGGGACATGAAATATACGCAATCACATTGTTTCTGACCCCGGGCATCCATCAACTTGTATGACAGGTGACATGTGAACGTGCCCTTACATGTAACACAATACTCAGTAAACTACTGGCGTTAAGAAATAAAAAAAAAACTACTCACTGGAGACTGGAAAACTGGTTGACAGGTCACATCACCGATACTTATTTATAGTTTTATCCGTACGAGGTAGAAAGGCGGTTCGAAATGTGCAAAATTTTGAACAAAATTAAAGAAATTAAAATGAGAAGTAGCAATCAAGATTCTATGAAAAAACAAGACAATATAAACTAACTAAATCTCGGCCTCAAGTTAGGGTGAAGTCGAGAACGACGCATTATTCAATATGGAACTTTGCTCTCATTTTACATTCATGTTTTTTATGATGTTCTTTTTTGTTTTTTTTTTATTATGAAATAGGCTTGCGTGTGACTACAACTTGCCTGATGTTAAGCAATGATATAGTCTACATTGGGACGCACCTACCCATTATACCGACTCACTCGTGATTACGAATGATTTTCGTTGAGAAGGTGACAGTGGAATGTGGCTCCTTATGGTTAGAAACCATAAAAGAGCAACCATTTTGACTCACCCTCTTAAATGGTGTCACCAGACATCGCACCGGAATACGGCAAGGCCGCTTGGCGATGCGGCTTAATCTGGTGGGTTATCACTAACCACGGCCGAAATGTCACCTGATTAGCATTACCAGGGGACCCCGTGTGGAGATTCAGATAAAAGGTGCACTCCCACGGACGAAGGTTTTCGCCACCTGGATGTTTCAGTCATTAATGGTTTGGATGGATTAAAAATGACACGAACCCGCATGAACCTGCCCAATTTGATATGTAGATGTACACTCAAGTTAATTGAGGTATCGCTATCCACATGTTGAAAGCTGTCTCCACAGTCTTCGGGATGTTCAGATACATAGATATAATCTTCATTGAATTTAACTATACTCGTATATATTATGATTGAGCAATAAAATATTCTTTTCCTTTATCATTCAGTGTGCGCGCGCACGCGTGTTGCCGGAATGAAAGCGTCATCTGTCCTTATACGTCGAGTGTCAGTATTCCGTAAAGATATATCAATATTGTATGCCAATAAACAAAGATTCAGTTAATAACTATCCTCCAATGGACACGGGCCTTCCAAAGTAAATACGGGTAAGTACCTATTATTACTGGCCCATATGCAGAATCAAGTGGACTTTTTGTAATGGTATACTGGGCTGGCGGGTTACATCGTAGACTACATCATTGCATCAGGCAAGTTGTAGTCAAGCGCCAGCCTATCGCAAAATATAAAAAACTGAACTGCAACTGCACTGCAACTGAACCTATTTAAATATGAGAAGACCCGTGCCCAGCAGTGGGACACTATAAAGGGTTGAAGTGATGAGTGATGATGATGATCAGTTCGACCGTCCTCGGACGGCTCACCGAAAAAGTCCCTTAGAGGCCCTTCAGAATAATTGGGTTAGGTCATCAGCAAAAAAAAAAGTGATGATGATTATTCTACTGATGACTTGGCGGCTGGTGTTGTCTGTTGGGCTTCACTATTCATTGATCTTTACCAACTATTACCGGCACCGACCTAAATACTTACAGTAAATACTTTAAACTCAATCATCTACATAATTAGTTAGATTAAATATTTAGATCAACAAATTATTTGATTGATATCACCGGTATATCGTTCAAGCTAATTAATAAATATAATGAACAGTCATTAAGCTTGGATTACATCAAGATAAACTAATAGCAACAGTAATTTGTTAAACTAGTTTTAGATTGGGGTTATTGGTATCAAAAGTGCATACAATTAGTGACAGTCTATATCTATAGGGTCTTAACTCACCACCGCAATGCTATGCTACGACGCGACGCTATGAAGAGACTCGGGATTTGTACTCAGCCAAGTCCCGGGAACACCTAAAACTATCTTGGATCCCGCAAGAATTTAATCGGAATGATGTTCGAGACTGTCTACAGATATACATCTTGAGTAACAAGCGTTGGATTGGACATCATGTACAATGAAATATCTTCCTAGAGCAGAATATTAAGGTCTAGCTCTAAGGTCTTAAAAATCAGGGTACCTACCTTTCTACCCCACTACAAACAAGAACTTAAAATTTCGAATTGGCGACGCGCGTCGGTCCTACTGTGATTCTATGAGGATCTCTATATATAGGAGTTCTATATCTCCGAAGTACATCATCAGATCAAAAAAATATTCAATGTGATTATTTTGGGAGCATGCTCTTTCAATCGGAAAAAATTAAAATCGCTCCACAATTGACTTTCAAACGATAGGTAAGCCCCTGATCGGTGATCAAAAGTATCATGTACCTGTTCCTTGTATTTGGAATTAAAAATCAGCCTTAGTAGAGGCTATGCTGAATCCGATAGCTAGCAATCTAAAATTTCAGCTTCTATTTTAGCCAGAACACTAGCAACTATCAATACCTCTACCCACACCTTTCAATAGATAGAGGCGTGCAATTAATGATCCAAATATGCTTATTGTGTTAGCACGGAACCGATGCTTGGCGATGGTAATGTCAGGGCCACTAACTAGCACCGGACCTGCTGACATTTCGTCCGCCAGTAGGTGTCACTCAACTAAATATATGCGGGAATGTTGTTGTGATTAGGGAGAAACAATCACCCTGTACTATTTACTACCGTCATACGAAAAAAGGGCACACCTTACAATTTTTTGTAACTGAGTTATTGATATCATAGGAATCAATATATTTTACTGAAACAAACTATGTTAATAACTTAGTTACGAAAAAAATGTCAGATAGGACTTTTTACTTAATGACGGTATTTAGGTAAAGGTTTTAATCACTAATATTTTTTTACGATAGAGTATCGTTATTAGGTATATCTATTATTATCTATTTTACATTAATTATTAAAAACTTTTCGTATTTAAAACCGCAAAAGGTGATATAACTAAGTAATACAATTCGAAGCATAAATGTGTGTAAGTACTCCTAAAAAGATTAGGGCTAAGAAGTTAAAAAAATAAAATAAAAGTAAAATGTAGATATACCTATTCTAATATGTGTTAATCAATCTCGATGCTAACGATAGAAATCTTACAAAATTTCTGTACTAAACTCGCCAAATTCTAATACATTTTTTAATAAATAATTGGCAATATTAGGCATATTTCAAAAAGTACCTATTAAATACTAATACCTATATAAAAAATACTAACATACAATATGATGGTGGTGAATTCGGGTCTGAGACGGCACATCGGCCGTTCACAATATCAATAAAAAATATTTATAACCTTTTATCAGTCCACCAAAAAGGATTTTTTAATTATTTTTTATGAATTTCTCCATCATGTCAAGCAGCAGGTACCTACGTACCTTCCTTCAATGTTAAGAGACAAGATAATTGTTTAATTATACAAATCTTGTTGTCATGGATTGAAATAATCATCGAATAAGTACGGGTGAGTTCATTCTACGATCCTGGTGGTCGTAACAGTCATTAATAACTTATGCCGTATTTAACTTATGGATATCCCCAAAAGTGTCAATATCTCATTTGCTACGTTTTAAAATAGAGGGAGACCCGCGGTGGCGGAGTAGTATCAGGATTCGGGGCACTGTACCTACCTATGTTTTAATTTGTGGCGTCACATACCTAACGCCACTCAAGAGATATCCTGATCGCACAAGCAAAGTTTCATCGACGATTAGATTATACATATACAACTTCTCGACAAGAACAGTCGGGTATCGGTTCGACCGTCCTCGGACGGCTCACCGAAAAAGTCCGGTGAACTAATAGAGGCCATTCCGGCCGATTGGGTTAGGTCATCAGCAAAAAAAAAGAACAGTCGGAGGGAGTACCGCGGTCGCCGGACATTACAACTCGCCCGGCTGGAAGATCTTCCCTTTTCACTGGAGGGTCATTACCACCCGATTCTATTCTATTCTATTCTACCACCCGATTCTCCAGTCACCTCTACATTGCATTGGTAAGCTTAGACAATTATTCTTTGTTTAACATCAGGCAAGCTGTAGTCAAGCGCAAGGCTATCGCAGAATTAAAATAAAAAGTATAATCTGCGCGTAACTATGAACCATAAATTTACAAAATATAAGTTCACACATAAGATAAATGAAACTGTTGATAAAGTTCTGGCGTGACCAAAGGAGAGAGGGATTCTTGAGCAAGGGTGGCGAAACTTTCTGTATACTAATGTGCCATTTGTATACAAAAAAATTAAAGAGGTCATAGACGAGCCGATAATTTTACCTAACGAAATACATACTACCACAGATAATGAAATACTATAGATACTACCTACTATTATCAAACTTAAAACTCTCCGAATTCATTTGTCATAATTTGTGATGTCTGGGTGACCAAAATATTGAGCCACGTGTCATTGATTCGCCATTCCTATTCTAGAAGGTTATTATCAATTTAAGAACAGTTTCCAAGACCGAGTAAGCCCCATTCGGTTAGGTTTGAAACCCTGTCAACATTATCTTCGCTATGAATGCTACGGGATCGTTACTGTACGCGTTAGCCTCCCCTCCAGTACTGTCGTTACTTCTACCATCACAGTGTAACGTTTTCCCCCCTATCTCCGGGGACTTTCCACAGGTTGAAGGAGTTACAAGAACTCTGTATTACACAAATGGAAGGCAGCTATAGTTTATCGTCTGATAGCTCTCACCATCCACTCATCTAATTAATTCTCACACAGTAATCAATTCAAGAATCGAAGTCAAGACCACCGACCACGTGTTACCGGTCGTACTTGGAAGGGACTTAAACTGCACTCTGTTTTCGACACTTAAACGTTTTAAATGCTTAATTCGTGCGATAAACAGGAACGGCGATCTCTGAACAAGTCACGACCGCTGAGGTCTTGAAATGAAAACATCAATCAGTCAGCAATTTAGCTGTTATCAAAGGGCGCTTCTTAAACGCTGTCCCACATTATGTCTCCCTTGATTTTTACTCAACTGCCGCCTTCGCCGCCTGTCTGAATGATTGACTGCTGTCTGACGTGTGACAGCCTGACAGCAAAATATAAGCAGAAAGTTGGCATTATGAATGACAAATCTTTCCACACCGATTTCGGAAACGACCACCTTCTTCCTCTTAACTTGTTTTGGTAAGGTATTATAGGTACTGTTACTTAAAAAATGGAATGAAAAAAAAACAAACCATCCTTCTTCATAACCCGCGCTAGAAGTAGCCAAAGTAGTATTTATGTCGGGTTAAGCATTTTTTTTACTATGAAATAGGCGTGCGCTGGATGTTAAGCTTATTTGTTTTCTCCTATTTTTCTCTAATAGACATAATGTCGAAGATAAAATAAGGATTTCATTAGTATTCTGTCATTTTTTCGACATTTGTCTATTAGAGTCAAATGTCTGAAACGCGAGAATCGAGGCCCTGATGTTAAGCACTGCTTGCCCAATATACTGATTCACTCGTGATTAGAAATGATATTTGGTAGGGAGGTGGCAGTGGAATGAAAATCCTTATGGTATGAAACCATAAAGGAGCAACTATCGCGACCTCTTAAATGGTGTCACCAGACATCGCACCAGAACACGGCACGGCCGCTCGGCGGTGCGGTTTTGTCTGGTGGGTTGTCACTAACCACGGCCGAAATCTAACACCAGTGAATTACTCTAGTCTGTTTATTGTCACCTGATTTGCACCTCCCGGGGACCACGTGTCGGGATTAAATTAAAGGTGTACCTACACCCACGGATGAAGGTGACTCTACTCCACGATTGATTCTCAACAAAACATTCTAACTTCTCAAATGTTCTTGATTTGAGTATTTCCTTCTAATCAAATTACAAATGCAATTGCATTTAAAAGGTGATCTCGATCATAAAACATTAATTGCAGTGAACCTTGTTGCACAATCAAAAATGCATTCAATTTAAATACAGAAATACTTACTAATAGTATAAAGCTAAGAATTTGTTTGTTTGAACGCGCTAATCTCAGTAACTAGTGATTCTGATAGTCTGATTTCAAAAATTCTTCCACTGTTAGATAGCCCATTTATTGAGGAAGGCTATAGGCTATAACCCACTGCTCGGCATGTTATGCATGTTATGTAGTTCACGCAGGCGTAGCAGCGGCGGAAAGCTAGTCACTAATAAAATCAAATTTAATTAAAGTATACCATTTTTAAATGGACCTTCTTAATTCAGTGAGTAATATGCGAGCAGCGATGGCGCAGCGGTACGGGCCTCGCCTTAGTAATATAAGGTCGCGAGTTCGATTCCCAGTCGCACCCACACATATATGTGTGACTTGTTACATCGCCGCTGCTCAATATCGGTGAAGGAAGACATCGTGTGGAAACCGACATGTCTAAGAACTAATCATCCGAGGACATGTAAACTCCACCAATTCACACTTAGCCAGCGTGTGTGGATTACGGCCTAAATTCTCTCAACTCGTAAGGTAGTTGGGAGAAGACTCGTGCCCAGCCGTGGGACACTAAAAAGGGTCAAAGTGATAATTTACTGGAAGCCAAACGATGTAATGATAAAGTGTAACTAGACGTAGTCTTATACTTATTGTTTTTAATGACGTCAATAAGTAATGTTCATTGAGACTGACTTTTGTCTGTTATTTCAAAACTCTCCTTTCACTTGTCTTTACTCCTTAAGAGAATTAATTAAAGTTGCTTTTAAATCTCAGTTATATTTATTAGAACGATCAGGATCAATCTATATCTTTCAAACATATTATTAGTTATAAAATTTAATCGAGATTAGCATATCATACTAACCTTTATATAGTTTTTAAAAACATAACGAACCGATTTCGATGTTTTGATGATAACTCAAAACCTGTTTACTCGATTTTGTTTAAATTTAAATGGAACCACTAAGAAAAAAAACAAAAAAAAACAAAATCGATCTTAAATATTTTTTTTAAATATTATATATTTTTTTTAATTTGGCGGAATCATCGCGTATCGACATACATTCTAATTGAGAACCTTATGTTTGAAGTCGGTTGATAAAACGAACACGGCATTTATTTATTTATTTATGTAAACATCGTTTTATACCAAATACATTAAACACATATCAATTACAAAAATTAAATAACGACATTAAATATCACGACACAAAAATTAATACTTTTATCACAGATAATATAATACTATCTTTTATACAAAAAAAAAAGGATGGTTGTTGTTGTTATTATCATTCGCCAAAAGGCAGGCAAAGGTTTTGACCATACAGCCTTGTCTATTTTTATTTTCTTTCTGGGTATAATAAAAAGGAAACAAGACAAGTGAAGAAATCCATTATTTAATAATATTAAATCTAATGAAGTAATGATGCATGATGTACTTGTTTAAATATGGTTAAAGGATGCTCCACTCCACGGGAGGTCATGTAGCTCGGTGTTATTACCGCAAACTAAGAACCTTTAAAATGTCACCAAAACACAAAGTGTTAATTAACTTACTTGAGACGCCTTAAACACGCCAGAAAACGCCAGATTAACTTTTTTTGAAAAATAATAAACACTCCTCTTACCTGTCACAGATGAAACAATAAATTACAGATAATATGAGGATAATTGTGTGTTGCTTGGGTATATTTATGACCGCTGTTTCGGTACAGGCAGGGTTAAGATATCACACAACTTCTGTTCTTTGAAATATTATGAATACGGTTCATTGGTCTTTTGATTGTAATGAATATTAATAAGGTTGTATAGCGAGATAAAATACATAGTTAAGATGACAGTTGACTGTCGTATTAATAATTTATATTGAGTTGTTTGTTTAGTAAGGCATTGTAAAATTTAGTCAATCCTGTCTAATTGAGTAGGTACTACAAAATAGAGACTGATCAATCTATATTAAATTAAAACTACTTCGTAACAATTTCGCGGTGTATTTTAGTTTTTAGGTATATCCCCTTGACCATGAGTCAGAAATACTAAAACGTCGGAATTTAAAAACTAAAATAAACCGCGATAAAATCCGTTATAAATTAGTATTATTTCAATGTGTAATATTCGGGTATATATTGAGAAAATACGAAATAACAAAACCAATATGAATGTAGTTAGGTAGTTAGCGTTTGAAATAAAGGTGTTGATTGCACCATCTTAGTTTGCGAAGGGCTATACCTTCCACTCTGTATTTTATACCACAGACAATTTTATTCCGGATTTCACCATAACTTAAATTATTTTTCAAGGAAGTTTTAAATTTCCCCCCCATACGAAATCAGGTCAGGTTGCTAGAAAATACATAACAGACTGTTTGTTATGATTTAAAAAACAATCCTCACACCCAATTAAATTATTCTCAAGCCTCCAGGCTTCACTTTCAAAAGTAGATTAACCTTGAGAAAAAAATTGCCTCTCCATACAGAGTGACAACTTGCTACGTTGAGATACGCCAATCAATCAACTTGTATCAAGATTTTTACACCAATTACTTAAGGAGACGAGGGAAATCGTGTCACCACGATAAAATTTAATGGTGTAAACTTTAAACTAAGTAACTAATACGATTTCGATATTTAGTAAAATTATTTACAAAAAAAAGGAATACCAAAAAATTGTCAGAAACCTTGACTTAATTAATTAACAATCTCAACATTATTGTAGAGAGAATTAATTAAAAAACAAGAATAATGCCACAGATATACTTAGTAGTACAGATGCCCCATCCCATACAAAGAAACGTGTCAGGTCCTCGGCCCTGGGCTATTCTTCGGGCTATTTGCTTTCGCCTGCATACTCACTAGATGGCGCCAAACCTAGAAATTACTTAATACCTATGTAATCTAAACTAATGCGTCAAAAAATTATTCGAACAAGAAAGTTAAATACAGGATTTTTCTAAGATTCCTGTTGGATTCAATAATGATGTGCAAAACACATCTAAAGTCGACGTGGTCCAAGTCTATTAAACTCAAAAAAAAATGCATTTTTAGACGTTAAAGAACCTACCTACATAGTTTACTTTATTTTTCGTCATAATATGTATCATACGGATATAGCCGCAATCGAAATCTAGTATTTTATTATGTTTATATTGGTGTTATTAATTTCGTGACTGAAACATACATTTTGTCGTGATTTCCTTTTAAATATTTATTTTAGTTAGTCAAAATTGGTGTGGCTTTCAGAGCATTTAAAATTTTAATGGTTTCTGTGTTGTTAAGTATATGAAACAAACATTTTGATAGACATTAATGAGGTACAGGTACTTGAAGGACTTCCTTGTTCCTTCCTTTCTACTTATTTGCTGTACGAATCTGACTGGTGTCGGTCCATAAAGGTATTGAAACGTATTTGATGCCAGTGGATCAAAGTATTCGGATGACTTTTGGTGCCCGTCAATCAAGAAATAGTGGGCACTGAAAGGTGGACTTATCTAATAATACGGCAGTTTAATACCAAGTTTGAAGAAAACAAAACTGGCTACGGTAATATTCTGTAAATGTCACGACAAAGAGCAAATTTATTTTTGAACACTAATTCATTAGCTCTTTGGTCTTTTACTTACTCCTAAACAGCAACATCCTATGAGGTATAGGAATACTATCGAGAATACCCTCGTATCTAACAGAAGTGGAAAGTATCTTTGTTCGCAAACTTTATTTTCTATTACGTTCTAACGCTTCGCCTGTAGCTTTGAAGTCGCGTGTTCAAAAGCTGTGCCTGACAAAAAAGAGTAAAGTACCTACACTACATAATAGCCTCTACTTAAATAAAAGCAGGATCTTTAAATAAAAGCATCAGAATAATAAATATTCATGTATGTACGGCGATTTGTTCTTACAAACGGTTGCTATCAACGTTGATGTTTCTTAATGTGTTGGAATAATGTTCTGAATGTTTTAGATTTGTCAGGAGTGTTGTAAGAATGTTCGATATTTGTTATATTTGAATTAATGGATTTGTTTTAGTTTTAGACCTAGACTTACGTTTTATATTGCAATCTGACAACTATCTCGATAGAGTAGTATTTCACTGCATTTGAGAAATGCGCCAATGTCACCATTTCTCTAGAGTTGTCCTAATTTTTCTTTTTGTTTATTTTATTCTAACTTACTTACGAAAATTATGAAATTCCTGGCACACCTTCTGCATTTAAGTGAATTGCCCTACAGATACCACCGACTAGTAGAAGAGGTCATGGACAAGCTGTGTCAACGGAGAACATCTGAGCCCGGCACAAAGGTTGTCCGACAGAACACCGGGGGGTTTTGGTGGGTAAACCGGGCCCGGCCGCTTGTAGCTGGAGACCCTAGGGGGTCTCGCTCGCCCGGGCTAATAACGGGAGTCCCACATAGGGGCAAGGGGATGCTTAAAGCATTTCCCCTCGAAAAAAAAGGACTAAACAAAGAGAAACTCAATAGCTCCTACGAAGAGACAAATATTTAGATTGATATCCGCCCCATTTAATAAAATAGACAGCAAACTTCATTTTATTTAACAAAAATTACCTTTATAATGTTGGGATGTTGCCGTAGTTGACTATAAAACAATCAACAGAAACAATAAAGGAACATTATGACAGCAAATAAACGCCAATCATCCGACCGATGCCGGCATATCGATGGTAAAGTATAAGATGGTAGGTATACCTAGATACAGATAACACATATGTTTCAGAGCCAATTATTTACTCATATGTCCTTAACAGATGGAACGATAAGGTATTTCGGACTTTAATATCACTTTAAACAATACGGGACAAGATTATTTTGCATTACTTTTTTTTTAAACAAGAAACACCTTTTTTTTCAATTTAGGTCTGCTAAACTGTGCAGCAGGGAACGCTGTAATCAAGCTATGTAAGTGATTTGGGATTGCCTTTAGATAGGAATGCTCTTTTAACTTGACAGAGTCTAATTTTATAATGTGGCTGATTTTAAAATGCTGTTTTCCAGTGAATTTACTACATTAAGATGTCGCATTTTCTATGGCAAAGTTAAAAAATACCACAGACAGATACAGAACCTTTAACCTCATGTTAAAGGTTCTAAGGAATTTCGTAAGGCGTTATGCGCAACTTCTAGTACTAAATTGTTTCTGCCCGTTTTTGAGGGAGGCTATGAAACCACGTACAGCACATATGACACATGTGACACACACAGACAGACCACGAAGTAACCCTTTATATTATTTTTTTATTTATATTTTTTTGGACATTAACACACACGGTTATCTGGTCCCAAGCTAAGTAGAGCTTGTGTTATGGAAACCAGATAACTAGTAGGTATAAACGATACATATATTATTCTTTTTAGTAAATATACATATACCTAATAGATAATTACACCCAGACTCGAGACAAACAGACATGTTCATCACACAAATATGTGTCTCGGGTGGGAATCGAACCCACGACCTGCGGCGTGAAAAGCAAGTATCTTACCGACGACGCCACCGGCCGGCGGCCCGTCTAATCAATCTCTATCAATACTATAGCGCAAGTTATATCATCAGGAATATTATAGACTTTGAGCCCATTACTTACGAACTCATAAAAGTGTGCCCATATATCTTGTATGAGTGAAGCAAAAAGTCATCGTTAAGCAGAACATCGAAAGATTTGGCATTAATCCGACAGTCATTATGGACATTTTGTTGACTTGTACAACGCACCGTATTTTTTATTTACAGAAGCTATATTTCATGCAAATTGTCCAGGATATAGTTCAACAATGAACAATGGAGGAAGTAATTATTTCAATTTTAATTAAAATAAGCAAGACAAAAGTTTACATGCAAAAATCTACATTTGCCTAGTTAAAAAAACGAAAAGGTACATCACTACAGGTACATTAATATTTAATAGTTACCTTCTTATTGGGGTAGTTGCTGCTAATAGATGTTTTACAAAATCCTACAGCAGTACATGCCTCGCCTTTGAAATTTAAGGTCGCGGGTTCGATTCCGTCGTCCCCACATAATATGTGTAAATTGTTTGCTGCTCAAAATCAGTGATGGAAAACATAGTGAGAATACCGGTATGTCTAAGAACTAATCATTCGAGGACATGTAACATCCGCCAACCCGCACTTGGCCAGCGTGTGTGGATTTAAACTCTCTCACCTTGGCTTAACTCATAAGATAGTTGAGAAACACCCGTAATGCAATACAAATTTACTTTTTCGTTTTATACTTAATACTCTTTTCGTCCCGGCCTGGCTTCGCACGGGTGCAATAAGACGTGATTTTCATGCTATAAAGGGTTGAAGTGAAGTGAACTTATTCATAGTTTGTTTTGAAATAAAAAGTTGGTTGTTTTTGAGTGCGGACCCAATGAATGAGTACAGTTGCACTAAGCAGTTATTGGTCCGATTGTATATATAAGTTAGTATATCTACTGGTACCTACTCAAATAAAAATTACCCTAATTTCAAATATCAGGGCTTCTGTCATATTAACCAAACATACCTAGTACCTACCCACCTACTGGTAGCTAACAACGTTGTAGGTGCCTACAGAATCCATTCGGTAGTTTTGATGATATTTCAAATTATCATCATACAGATAGACATGTAGTTTTAAAAAATTAATTGTGACAACCCACCACTGCTGATCCTGTAGGCCAAGATCAAGAACGGCGCAGTGAGAGACTCGGGTTTTGAACCCGGCTAAGTCCCGGGTGCTCCTAAACTGTTTTGGATCCCGCTTTAATTAATTAAAGAATGATAGCTCTTTTGTTAGATTGTGCACTTCCATCCAGGCAAATCGGAAGACAGCAAAAAAAGGAATTAAAAAAATATAAAATGCATTTTTTAAATATTCAGATAACTACTAAATACTGCTCGCGACATCATTTGTGAAAAAATTACCGAAAGAATCTCCACTAACCATACTTATTGAAAACCAAGATATGAATAACGATATATTTTCAGGATAAGATATATCTATTTAAGTATATCCTAATATGCCATGTGTGGAAAATTTCATTCAAGTCCATTCACCCTTTCTTCGGTGATAAAATCCTTAACTATCAAATATTCTTCACCTTTCTCATTTTTTATAAATAGTAGGAGGATTTCTAGTGTATTAAATTAAATTTATTAACATCACTCTTCATTTTTGTTACCGCATAAGGTGTTTGCGTACGACTTTCCTTATTGGTATAATTTGACACGCCCTAGGAATCGAAGCCTGTTCCTTTTACGAGGTGATAAAATCTTAAATCAACAACCAATGAATTTTACGAGGTGATGAGTTATTTTCTTAGTCACGTTTTCCCGCCAATTATTTAATTTTAAACGCGATCGGTGTGAGACGAAATACAAATTTACTTTTTCGTTTAATTCTTAATACTGAGACAAGGCTTAACGGCCTTGCTTCATATGGGTACAATAGCATGCGATTTTCATGTTAAATCCTGCAACAGTAGCACTGTACTGTTCTGTTACTGTTAATAGCATACAAATTACCTAAAACATTTTACGTTCAATCCAGGGCTACGCTTGCGTGGACTACACTTCTGTAATGCGTGACGTGTTACAAAAGCGTTAGAGTAGGTATCATACTAAAAGTATCAATCAAGTTTTCATCGTCCCTCAAACACATGCCCAAAAATTCCCACCTGCTCCGAGACTATAAACACCCTAGGCGTATAGAACTATTTTTGCTTTAGAATTTTAGACCAAGTGGCCCCAAAAAGTGGCCCTTAGGTTTAAAATTCATTTATTTACATACTAAGTCCCTCTTTGTCAGTAATTCACGTACTTAATTGTAAACTAGTAAATTTCAACTTAATCTGAAATAATTCAAGAATTTCTGAGCAAATCGGCTGTAACAGACGGACAGACAGACTGACAACAGTGATCGTAATAAAGGTTACGTTTTTTCCTTGTGAGATACGGAGCCCTAATTATAAAGATGTCACCTCGAAGTTGCACCAAACATCATTTAACGTTGACTCAATCTTGACCTTTTTTCTTTTTACAATAACATGCCAGAACTGGTAGATACCCATTATGTTTTTTAGAATTAATGATTAATGATAAACTAGTTTTTATTTTTAATCCACTTAATAAAAAACATTAGGTGTTAAATGAGCGTTCGCAATAATTGTAGCATGCTATTTTTTATTTCCGTGGTATGCGGAAAAGTTGTGATAACTATGTGATATTACATACTAAATTTTTTATTGTATTGTATGTATATTGTATTTGTATTTATATTGTAATATCGGTAAAAAAAAAACATTTGTGGATTACCAAGTAGTTCATTTGGAACGCGGTTGTTAATAGTTGTTGTAGCCCAAAAAGGGTGCACCTTTGATAATGTTACTGGCTTTAGGCGTTTATTTAAAGTCGAACTACAGTGCGTTTCAAATAAGAATAGGACTGGAAATCTCCATATTGGACTGGCATGGTCAACAACTTCAGATATTTTGGTACGGTGGACAAAAACGTTTGTTCGATATAATAGTCACATCTAGATAAAAAATGCACAGGTATACGTATATCCTATTGCTGTTCAAGTAAGATTGGATATAGGGATAAAAAAAGCATTTTTTATTATTTTTTTTAAAGCAATTTGTTTTTTAGCAAATTTCGATGAAAAAAAGCGGTGCTATATGCTAAAATTCGTGTATAGTATGTCTATGAATCGGTGTTTCTGTGTAGGTTACATATCTATTTGTGTAGAAGTTTATGGCATCCTGGGGCGTAACTTTACTGTACGTAGCTATGCTACCTACTTTTCTACATAGATCACTTTTCCTTACATTTTAAAATAATATTATTATCTGTGGTTTTGATGTTTTGTACTGACGCTAATTTTGCTCTACTTAGTCTCTGCCCCGAGTCTAATCCTATTCTAAATTCTAATTTCAAAAAGGAAACGCGTTATAATGATTTAAGTTGTACAACTACTGTGACTATGGTCAAAGACCGCACACAATTTTTATACCAGTGTTCATTAATTTTCCAATAACCACCACACAAATAGTGACTTTCTAAATTCTTATTAAACGCGGCTGATTTTTATTTCTTTTCCTTAATAAAAGCACTTTTGTGTTTATTTTTAAGTATTTAGATTCTCATTAAAACGGAACGTGCTCAATCATTTAGGTATATAACACTGTACCTAACTGTTATTCAAACTATGTCGAGTTTAATGATCGTTTTCACATAAAAACCTCTATTTATCATTTAAAAGTGTGTCAAGTGTAAATTAATGGTGATAGAACCACACTGGTTCAAAATATATAACTAAATCTGTTGTAAATTTGTAAAAAATCAACTTAACATGTTGAATACCAAAGATTTTTTGATCCGAAATCAGTTCCCATCATAATTAGGCATACCTATGAGATACATCGTAGTTGGTATCCTGGGTTTATGTATAATACCGGTTTCCGCTCTATGAGATTTTTTGCTATAAGATAAATAATAATTTGGAACTCTCGCGGTTGTTAAATCATTTAGTATTGTATGAAAGCGTCCTTCAAATACTAGGATATATCTAGTTGGCAGCTTTGTTATAATTACACTACGAGATAACTCATAGTGGCACTCAACATGTTAACCAACTTATTTTACCTTGGTGTAGGTCTTATAAAATTTATCACGGAGCAGGTATCGCCTGATCCCCACTACCGAGGTACATGAACAGTTTATATGCATAAACTGTTCATGTTTCGTGTTTGTGTGGAACTTTTATTTACGTGTGCATTTTGTAAAGCTTTTTTTTACATGTGTGTTGTACGTGGTTACATCGCCTCCCCTAAATATTGGCAAAAACAATTTAGTAGGTCTAGTAGTTGGGAATAACACCTCCCGTGTTAAATGCTCTAAGGTTTAGGTAGTGGCACAGATAATATAATACTATACTAGTGTGGAAGATCAATTAAAGTATTCTGATTACTAAAAAAATTAACTATTAATAATAATTAATTAGTTTTTAAATTTTAAATAGACAGTTTAGTAAAAATGCATTATTAATCTGAAATGAGGAAAATTACGTACGTGGCTGTTACTATAGATACTAGTATAGTATTATATTATCTGTGCTATAGATAGACCGTTTAACTCGCGTATCGCATATGGCCAAGATTCTGACTCCTCAAGCTGCACAGACAGTGATGATAATTCAAGCTTTATGGATATTAGTGACGAATAGTCTTACATTAATTTTACCTGCGGTTAAATAGTTTTCTAAGAGATTTAATTAATGTTTTATGACTTTGTACCTCAGATGGCGATACGCGAGTTAAACGGTCGGCCTATAGTCTCGATTTTGTTTTTTGGTTAATAAATACTTGATAAGGCGTCGCGTCGTACCACAACAGCTTAGCAGTAGGTAGGAGCTGCGAAAGATTTTTTTTGCGGATGACCCTAACTCTAACTCAATTAGCCGGAAGGGTCTATAATAATAATTCATCGGACTTTTTCGGTGAGGTCAAACGAATAGCTGCGGAAGAGGGATGCCGCTATATAAGTAATGTCATAACTATTTAGTAATTTGTAGTAATGTGTAGAGCAACTTCTCTTTAGTGCAACTGCAATTATAATACTTATCGGTGTCATAGTACGGTTGCAGGAGGCAATTTTACTACCGCGTACTGCGAAAGTCAAATTGATAACGTTTTCGCACAGCTGCTGTGAATAAAATCATAAATAAAATATGACAACAAAATACGCTACACATCACATCGATATCACGAAGACAATTTGCGTTTTTCATTTAACATTTTTATCTACAAACTTGTGAATTATTGGTCGGACGAGATTACACTAGACTCTTATCAGAATGGCACAACATAATAAAAATAATGAGTAAAAAATGTAGGTACGTACCTACCTGCATTACTAATGTGTAGGTAGGAAATTATAGTAAAAGAAACATAATTTGAACGATGAATAATGGCCTACTATAGGGTTCAATATACTAGGCCTTGACGCCTATTACAAATGATTTAAGCAGTGTTCTGTAAGAGGCACCTTTTCTGATGACTGAACAAACCAATCCGAGAACGGCAGGATTGGTTCAATAACATCCATTAAAATCATAGTTCACAGAGTAATACTTAAAGTATGAAGAGGTAAATAAGTAATAATAATAATCATCTTTGCTCTACTACATAGGTTTATACTTGTTCACACGGCTACACAACAAGCTGTACATTTCCAGTATAAGCTTACCTCGCATTGTATAGGATTTCCGTGCAACGAGAGGTCAGGTTATATTGTGATAGTAACAAATCATTAAAATCCTCCACCCTAAAGGGTGGGCGGTTGACTGCTAAGCTGCTTTGATGGGAAAGTTTTCAGCAAATGACACCAATGAAGCAGCGCCTATGAATAGGTAACTTTAACCTTATTCCACTGTGTTAACTATTCGTATACAGGATGGAAGGGATAGCACTACGCAAACAGATCCGAAAAACATTAAAAACATTTTCCATAGGGTTGTTTTTCGAATCGTTTCTATTTATGAAAAAACGTTATTTTTACTTTATTTCATTATACAATTACAACTTTGTAGCGGCACTTGGTTTGATTAAAATAAAGCTAAAATAAAACAAAGAACTATCATTGCATTATTTTAGGGAACAACGCGTGAAAAGACGTGGCGTGAGTGCACGAGATGGTAAGGATTTATTTATTAGATATTTATAGTCTATTCCACGAAACGGCACGAAGTAAACAGCCACAAACATGGAGAGGGCATAGAGTGCAGACTCCCAGCAGACTCCATAGTTTGTCTGGTTAGAAGAGAGCATCTGTTGCCTGCAGCATACACTAGCAGATCTTCGTCCAGCACGAGTAGCAAGTGATGCAAGGGCAACAGCAACCTCCGCATCAGCCATTGCAGCAAGGTCCACAGCCTCCGCAACACATTTTGCTATTATATAAACTTAAGAGTACTCATAAATGGCCTAATAAAGTTAGGTAAAAAATTTGTTGCAAATTAATAGTAGTGGAATAAAATTTGTTTTTAAGACGAATTTTGAATTTTTTTTATTACTTTTTAATAGTGTGTTTACATATAACAGATTTAAATGGACTAACTCCATATTGGAAATAGTGACCGTTCGCTATTAGTGATTTCCGAAGTTAACAATAATTCCGTTTATGTTAACAAAACAGAGCAAGATTATTGGATATCCATAAAGTTCTTGCTCCAATTTTAAGTACCGATCATCTCAGTATGATTTCAACCTGTCAGTTTGTGAAGGGCGGTCCCGTCCCTTTCAGCCGGTATATGTAGCAGCAAATAAAAATACCACAATTGTTAATAATCAATTTCACTTATAGAACATTATATACGCGATTAGCTTCTAAATTACACTACTTAAAAACGACTATCGTAACATAATTCATTCATTCATTCATTCATCTTAATATATATAAATCTCGTGTCACAATGTTTGTCCTCAATGGACTCCTAAACCACTTAACCGATTATAATAAAATTCGCACACCATGTGCAGTTCGATCCAACTTGAGAGATAGGATAGTTTAAATCTCAAATTATAGTCGCAATTTTAATTTATTTCTAATTATTTGTCTGTTATTATTTGACAGTCACAATTATCTGTTAAGTAACTCCAAATGATTCTAACAGATGTCGATACCTTTCGACTGGGTTGAGTAAGTAATCAATAGATGGCGCTGCTATGGTTATCACATTTTATGGAAATTGTTGAGTGGGCTGAAGCTACCCGGGCGAAGCTGGGACGGGCCGCTAGTTCATTAATAAGTTGCTGAACAAGATAGATAGTTGTAGACATCGCCTCAACTATAATCCGGATTAGTAGTTAATATACATCAGCAAAATGTAAAAGGTCAACACCCATTAAGTGTAATAAATTTACATCTCGAATTGGAAAATAAATATAGGAAAAATTAGTTTATAAGGTTTATATTTTCTTAAATTTACGCGATGTTTTATTTATTTTTTATTTTTCGTGCTCTGTTTTGTTAGCATAAACGGAATTATTTTTACCTTATGGGAACCCTAATAACGAACGGCCAACATTTCTAATATGGAGTTAGTCCAATTAAATCTGTTGAGTGATACACGCTATTATAAAGTAATATAAATACATCTCGAACTAGAAAATAAATATAGGAAAAACAATTTTTAAAAGGTTAGTATTTTCTTAAATTTACGCGAATATCATTAAAATAAACAATGAAAAAAGAACTACAACTACTGCAACTTAAATAATATAATATTTGTCATAATTAAGTAATACGAGTAATTGTAATTAATAAGTTTGGATGTCAAATACCTCAGTCCACCCGTGACCGTGAAATTTGAAAAAACTTTTGAGACGTCAGTATTTAAAATTGAAAATAAACCGCGATAAAATCCGTTTTAAAATAGTTTTATTTCAATGTTTACAAAAGTTGGTTTGGGGGCTAACTTACGGCGTCCGTGGGAGTGCACCTTTTATCTGAAACCTCACAGGTGGTTCCCGGGTCGACCTTCTACCTTCACAGTACACTCATAGGGTAGCTCGAATTTGATGGACAATAGTGTGTGGGTGAGATGGATGACTCACCACACCACATGCAATAATTCTGGCCATAAATATTACTAGCTTCCGCCCACGGCTTCGCCCTCGTGGTGCTTATTGGAATTAAAAGTAGCCTATGTGTTAATCCAGACCATGGGCTACTTTTTATCCAGTATCTCTGTGCTAAATTTCATTAAATTCCGTCGAATAGTTTTTGCGTGAAAGAGTAACAAATATCTACACATTCTTACAAATTTTTGTGTTAATATCAGTTTCGCGTTAGATTAGGTACCTTTATTTTTTTGTTAACCGGAGGAAAACTTTTATGAATGCACTCTTTATGGACGCAGGGGGTATGTGGGACTCCCACTGGTTGTTCCTTCGTGCATCTTGGCCAGGGTGTCACGGAAACTACAAATGACACAACCGTGAAGATATTATAATTGCCTGAGTGCATAGTAAGGGGGTATCCATTAATTACGTGAGTAAATCTTTCCAAATCTCACTTATGGGGGAGAGAGGGTCGTAGCAAATATCATGAAAAATTATTTCTAGAATAAAATATGGCCAAATCTGAGGCAATAGTATTTGTCGTGAAAACCAGATTTAGATTGACCGTTTACAGCCCAAATAGAAGTTTTGAAGAATGTCGCGTGAGATTAGGGGAGGGGAGAGGTAGTTGAGGAAAATCTTACGATATCTCACCAAGGGGAAAGGGGGTCGAAAATTTTCAAAAATGTCTTACGTAAATAATGGACGCCCCCTAAGTACCTAATTGTTGTATAATATTTCGGTGCTGCGGTTACCACTACCCTTGTACCCGATAAAATATTGCATTTTAGGTCGCCCCCATTATGTATGAGACTTAACATAGCCGGCGAAAAGTGGGTGATGTTCACCTCTGCCTATACCTTCGGGTAATACAGGCGTGACGATATGTTATGTTTAAGTTGTTGTATCAATTTTGCATTTACACATTTTTACCATGGATCAGAGTTCTGGAATTTTTTTATTAATCATATCAAGAAATTTTATTAGAAATCAAGTCACTGTTTATAAAGTTAATCCTAATCATTGGCTATGAATTTAAATGAGGATACAAGTTTGTGTCGATTCGGGGTCAAAGCTAAAGTTTACCTATTCTTTTTTTTATGTTTTGCATGGTTTTAGTTAATTTTTCTTTGACTTTAACAAAAGGAGAAGTTTCAATTTGACTGTTTTATACCCCTAGTTTCCACTGTTGAAACATACACAAAAAACATGTTTGCAAGCACTGTCTATCTCTATCGATTATGGAAGAATAGAACGAGACAGAATGTGCCATGTATCAATTGTATTATGATTGTTGTAAAGTGCCATACAATAATTATATAATTTATTTATGGCAGTGCACAGTAATACATAATTTTGAGTGAACTGATTTTGACATTTATTTTAGAGTTCTGTACCCTGTATACTTTTAAGGTGAAAATGTAACCCAGAAAAAAGTTCCGCTGTCTGGTTGTCAGTCACATCACAACCGATATGCTCCAAACAGTAGTTTTGACAGATTGTTTTATTTGAAAGCCAGTGCTTCCCTTATAAATCTTATTATTGCTATCTATATTTTTTTTATTTATAGTTTTAAATTTTAATGAATAATTTTCAAATAGAATTCGATTTTTAATTTTTAAACTACCTATAGTTTTATTATTTATTTAATTTTTATTTTTATTCTGCTTTTATTGATTGTTATTTTTTTTCATGTAACTATTAAATATATATAATAACTAGCTGCCCCAGCGAACTTCGTACCGCGCAAAATTGTGAATCTAAACCATTCCCAGATCCCCTTGAACACACACAAAAAATTTCATGAAAATCGGTCCAGTCGTTTAGGAGGAGTTCAGTCACATACACACGCACACAAGAAATATATATATTAAGATATGGATTTTTTTATTTCTTATTCTGAAATAGGCTTCCGCTTGACTACAACTTGCCTGATTTTAAACAATTATATTATTATTATTTAATAAGATCTGTAGGGTGAGCACGAACTTTTTCTAGTCTAGACCAGTCTTTTTTTTTTAATTAGAGAGCTAGTATATAGAAGTCGATTCGTATTAAAAAACAATTATTGTGACAGGGTAACATGGTAGCTTCACTTATCAGGCTTGATGGTTATAAGGTAGAAAATAAACAATTCTAGCGTCGTATTTACATTATTATGTGTATGGGCACAGAGAGAGGCCCTGGCGCCAATACGTGCCAGCCCTATTACGTGATCCTTACAATACAGGCTTCTCAAGACTTAATAACTGCAAAATTAAAAAATGTCCTTCTGTCAAACTTTTTTTTAATCATCAATTAATTTCGGTCACTTCAGCTTTTTAATAAATAATCCGTCAAACTCGGTCAATTTAAGTCGCTACAAAGCGCTACGAGGTAACAAACTTACATACACACGTGATACTTGTAACACCCCTCTTTTTCATTGGGGGTTAACAAGCCAGCAACCTAGGTTTATTCAATGACTAAGCAGATTATACTTAGATAATATTATTACAGACACAGTAATTGTAATACTGTGGTGAGTAAACTTTATTCCGTGGTAGTGAGTTAGTAGAATAAAATGACAAAGTGTGTTTTTATCGATGGGATTCAGGTTCCCTCTAATACCACAGTATCCTGCCACGGAAGCTTGAATGGCGGTCCAGAGCACCTATTCCCCTCCGACATGTCACGTGATAGTCATATGTCGGGTTCGATTCCCACCCAAGTCAGACATTTGTGTGATGAACATGTCTGTTTATCTTGAGTCCGGGTCTTTAAGGCACGTATTTACAAAAAAAAAGTATTTTACGTAGTATATTACCAGTTATCTGGTTTCCATAGTACAAGCTCTGCTTAGTTTGGGGTCAGATGGCCGTGTGTGTTAATGTCCCACTCCATCCAATTTTCTGTTTTATAAAGTTTTCATCTGAGATTTACCGCTAGGTAGGTAGGTATCAATTTATCGAATAATATCCTAATATCTGTGTATTAACGAAAATGTCAACACATTTAAAAATAGAACTGGCATGGCGCTTGGTGTTGTTATTATTGCTACCGGTTCTGATTAGCACCTATTTATTTTATTGCAAATTTTCATCTCGGTTTTTAATTATAATTTTGTTTTTTTTTATAACTTGAGTTGAGTGCAACTTAGGCATCTATCTAGTCGAAGGTTAAATTTCAATAAACGTGCTCAGACAAAAAGCATAGACAAATCAATCATCATATCAATATTTTTCTTCTAAAACACCAAGCTTGTGTGCGATTGTTATGAGACTTAATTTATTCTCTGTGCTAAGTAGGTAGTAGGTACAACTTAAAATAGATTTAAAATTTTCCTGTTATAATTTTCACAGTAATCTAACAAATCTCCAAAAATTTTGGTAAATAAGTGCCTCCCATAAATAGGTGCAAGTTAACAAATAAATTAAATATCTTACAAGACAATAAGAACCTTGTGACAAGATAATATCGACATACCTTTAATACGCCCTGGGCTCATCGTTCACTGCGGTGCATTTAAATTAATTTTATAGCACATAAATAAGTTGATACAAGTACTTTAAGGTTTAATGTGACTTGGCAAAGTCAATAAGGTTGTGATGCATACTCACACATATCTACTTACTATGCTAATTAGTCATATTTAATTATGCGTAACCACTCACCTTGTAAGAAAACTCCAATGAAAAAAACACAGTCTTTTTAAAACACTAAAATCCCGATGGTCACGCACGTGGCTGGCAGTAACACAAGAGTATTGTTCAAAACACAATAAAAAAAATAAACAATTCTAAATTCAAACAGCGCGCGAACCTAAAGAAATGTGTCAGTGGCGCGTCGCGGCGGTCGGCCTAGGCACTAACCGTGTCACGCATAGCAACGGACACCAAAATCGAATTTTTCGAAATTTCGTATTGTCGCATCGGTGGCGGGGTTTTGAATGGCGCGGCGTGCGGCGAACATCCGAGACTGGCTAACAACGACAGGACATCGACTTTATAAATTGATTTTGTCCAACACGACGTAACTGTATCTCTTGCCTCTGGTGAGATTCGGCTAGGCGTTTTTCTGACGCCCTTACTAATGTCGATTAACAAGTCACTGGTCTCTATCAACGACCATCTGTCTACACACTTAACACCCACGAAAACAATAATGAGGTGTAATATTACAATTATTGCGAACCAATCTGTGAACCATCCTAATATAACGCTCCAGGCATGATTGCTATTAGTTGAAAGTGGAGGCAGAAGTAAATATCACCTTACGACGGTACAGGGTAATCTTAGACCCGCGGATGGAATTGCAGTAGAAATAAAAACAGTACCTAATTACTATAGAATTTGCTTTTAATACTTTTGAGAAACAAATATTTAGAAAATAGTGGTAAATTAAGGACACGACATCCAGTAGCCCGTCAGGTTTCGAGTACAAATCCAGACTGTTGATAAAGATTGATTTATATCAAAATAATATTAATAATTTTGAATTTCGAAAGATTTAAATGAAAAAAGAAAGGTGAGAGTGGCCAGGAACGAGGAAAGATGGGAGGTGGAAGGTGGAAGGTGGAAAGAAGAAGGTTTGATTTGTAACAACCTACTTTTGGGCAGCTGTTTTAGTTCTTATACGTAATAAGGGGCGTGCCTATTGCCGTCTATCGGGCACAATTCCAAACTTCGAGCTGCGACAAAGATCTTATCTCATCTTTTTGCTCTTTTTTTATCTGTGAACCAAATACATAGAATTAGAGAAATTCGTTTAGGTAGGTAAACGAAGGACGAGGACCATACAGCTGCACCACTGGTGCTTACACCTACTGTAAGCCAATAAGTGCGTGCGAGTATATACTGATATTCAAGAAGAAAGCATTGTGCAGCAACTACTTACCTACTTTTTTATTTAATATTGTCGCTTTACTATAGGCCGACCGTTAAACTCGCGTATCGCCATCTGAGGTACAAAGTCATAAAACATTCATTAAATCTCTTAAAGAACTATTTAACAACAGATAAAAGTAATGTAAGACTATTCGTCACTAATATCCATATCGCTTGAATCATCATCACTGTCTGTGCAGCTTGAGGAGTCAGAATCTTGGCGATAGGCGATACGCGAGTTAAACAGTCTATCTGTAAGGAAGAACAACTCATATAGAGATGCACTAAAACGTTGTACAAACAATGTTTCTATTGTAAACACGAAAGACGCATACTAGTAAACAAAGACACGAATACACTCAAGCGGTCAATGAACAGAGACCTACTCATTAAACATTCTATTCGTTCGGGCCACCGACCGGGCCAATTACGTACGAATTTCTTTTAAGCATAGGTATAAGTGCTATGCCGGAAAGGAAACCGGAACGTCTAACAACTAATCAAACGAAGACATGTGACATCCACAAACCAGCACTTGGCCAGCGTGTGTGGATTAAGCCCTAAACCCTCTCAACTCGTAAGATAGTTGAGAGAAGACCCGTGCCCAGCCACGGGACACTAAAAAGGGTTGAAGTGAAGTGAGTATACAATGCCACAGAGAACTTCACTACATAGTATAAAACAAAGTCGCTTTTTCTGTCCATATGTATGCTTAGATCATTAAAACTACGTAACGGATTTTGATGCGGTATTTTTTAATACATAGAGTGATTCCAGAGGAAGGTTTATAAGTATAACACATTGCACCCGTGCGAAGCTGGGGCGGGTCGCTAGTAGTTAATGATACAATGCATGCATTATATTGAATTTTTTTTATAGACGTAACGTATTAATAATACATTTCTCTCTTTTGTCCTTATGGTAGGTAGTTAAATTATCCATCTTTGTTTGCCATGCTTTTAGTCCATTTAATTAATATTTAGCGATAATTACCTATTTCGGTATCATTCGTATGGTCATCACGTCATTCATTACATAGCCTTAGATCCAGGCAAGCACGTTTATATTGGAAGGAATGGTTACAAAAAAAAATAACGAAATCCTAGTGGCATGGCGTGGTCTAGTTGCGTCTTTGTTAACAATATAACTACGGTCCGAATGAAAGAAACATAGGTACCGGAGTAAGGCCTCAGTATTCATGTTTCGTTCTCACAAACATCTCCACATTCAATTTAGCACTTCTCCAAAGCTTATCAATACTTTATCGAAGACTTAATGAAATTTATGTAAGATAAACTTGAATATTTTTAAAAAGGACTCCATTTTTTACGTACCATAAATTTAGGATACAGTTTGCAGATACTGATATCACTCCACATATCAAATAATAAGTATGCAGAAAAAAATAATTCTATATTCGGTGTAAAATGTGCGTTTGTAAATGTTTTGTATGTGTGCGTTAGATAGAATTACACAATCTTATTCCCCCATCCCCGTTCTTGCATCGGACAAGTAGAGGTACCTACGGCTATGAGCCACCGTTATAATAATATGGTGGAAATTCCACGGGTATGCACAAAGCGCTTTGCTTCCACTTTCATTGTGCGAACTGCCAAATTGTGGAATTCGCTGGCGGCGGCATCTATGTTTCCCGATAGCTATAATCTGCCGGTCTTCAAGCCACGAGTGAAGGGATTTAGGTATTTTACGATTAAATTTTGTTATTGTGAGGTCATACCTAACGTGTCTAGCTTGTGACCGCGAATTAGCTCGAGTAAAAAGCAACCCCATCGAGACAAAAAGTACCTTTCGCAAACCTTGCACTAACGCTATGATCATTGTACCTAAATAGAAACTTAGGTATAGGCCGACCGTTTAACTCTCGTATCGCCATCTGAGGTACAAAGTCATAAAACATTAATTAAATCTCTTAAAGAACTATTTAACCACAGATAAAAGTAATGTAAGACTATTCGTCACTAATATCCATATCGCTTGTATCATCATCACTTAATAAATTGAAATTAACTGAAAATGTTTCTATACCAGAATTGGTAGTATGTTTGAACTAGTTAATTAATAATTTTAAGAACTCAATGTACCTTATACTTAAAAATAAATAGGTAAATGATTGTTGATTGAATGTTTTATTGTAAGACTAGCTAACCCGGCAGACTTCGTACTGCCTCAATCGACTGCTGTTTTTAGCGTTTTCCCGGCAATCGAATCAATTCGATTTTTTCTCATCTTTTAAACCTTCCCTAGACCTCCACGTACATTTCAAGACCAAGATAAGATAAATCCGTTCAGCCGTTCTCGAGTTTTAGCGAGACTAACTAACAGCAATTGTTTTTTTTTAAATATAGAATTCTTTGGACTTATATCAAAACTTTATCCTTTTACTTAAACCTAACTTAGTTTGTTAGTTCTTAGCAGCGGTGGCGCAGTGATACGGGCCTCGCCTTAGAAATTCGGACGTAGGTTCGATTCCCGGTCGTGCCAACACATCCTTGTGTGAATTGTTTTATCTCCGCTGCTCAATATCGGTAAAGGAAACATCGTGAGGAAACCGGCATGTCTAAGAAGTAATCATTCGACGTGTGACAACCACCAACCCGCACTTGGCCAGTGTATATAGATTAAGGCCTAAACACTCTCAACTCGTAAGATAATTGTGAACAGACCCTTGAGATTGATGTGAAGATAACTCCAGCTTCTGGTGAACGGAATTTCTTTTAATTAACTTCGAAGACTTATTTAAACAGCTTGACAAAATCCTCTCGCAACGTACCTACGTTGTACCATAAATTTAATACACAGGACAACATTATTTAACGACTAAAACTCCTCGAAATTATGTAAATTACTATAATTTATGGAAATGCACCTCTAAGTTAGGTTACCAAATTATTTTTAAAATATTTTGTGCGTTAATTCTGTGTGTAATGTTAGTTTATTAAGTCATTACCCCGTACACTTTAAATACCGTTATTTTTCCATGGTATATTTTTTAAACTTTATAGTGAGTGAATAAATTGGTTTCTCTTGTTCTTACCTTGCAAACAATGTTTAATAATCTAAGAGAGTTTAAGACGTTTTAATTCAACACACTGAACAAACAAAATGTAATAGATATAAGTACTTAATTTAAAAAAGAAAAAAAGCATACTTAGTTTTTTGGCAGTGTTTCTCAGTAGTTGCCAGTCATTCACTGCACGGTAGGAAAAGAAATTGGACTATTTTTATGTAGACTCGCGTCTCAAAAAAATCAAGCATAATATTTTGATTTGATTTGATTTGACGGAACTGGTATAGCGTGCGTTCCCTTCTGCCGAGGTACATGAACATATTGTATGCACGTTTTTGTGTCATTTGTAAAAACGCTTGAACATTAACACGTGTGTTGTACGTGGTTACCTCGCCTCCCCCATTCACTTCAACCCTTTTTAGTGTCCCACTGCTGGGCACGGGTCTTCTCTCCACTATCTTATGAGTTGAGAGAGTTTAGGCCTTAATCCACACACGCTGGCCAAGTGCGGGTTGGTGGATGTCACATGTCCTCGAATGATTAGTTCTTAGACATGCCGGTTTCCTCACGATGTTTTCCTTCACCGGTATTGAGCAGCGGAGATGAAACAATTCACACAAAGATGTGTGGGCGCGACCAGGATTCGAACCCGCGACCTTATTTTTATAAGGCGAAGCCCGTACCGCTGCGCCGCCGCTGCTCACCGCATCCCCCATAAACTGGCAGAAACAATTCAGTACTAGAAGTTGAGTAATAATAACACTCTTATGGTAATAATTTAACATACACACAGCGCCATCTAGTTCCAAATTAAGCAATTAATTTGCTTGTGGTATGGGTACTAAACAGTTAAACTAAAGTATGTAAGTAAATACATTTTTCTGAAATACAGAAATAGGTAGGTACTGTAGATAAATACAAAACTACCAATCATATTCATCACCTAAAGATTTGTCCTGGGCGGGAATCTATCCCACGACCTCCAGCTCGGCAGTCAGGGCACAAACCACCACACCAAAAGGCCATTCAAAATTTACTATATCTGACCCATACTTTGACCTAAGTAAAATAAAAGTACTTCTCTATTATTATATTGGTGGTACATCGACAGCAACGCCACCTACCGGGTCCAATAGTCTACCTTTTAAACTTTCGCGTTGCATTATTAATATTTATATGTTAAATATAACGGACAATTAAAGGTAAGAACCTTTAATTTGACTCTACGTTTCGACACGGGTAAATAGTACTAAATAGTCCCATAGTCTTTTCCAATCATCTAGGAACCCACTGAAATATTCACACAAAATTTCAACCAAATCGGTAAAGCCATAAAGGAGTTAGGTGACAAACACACGTACAGAAGAATTATATTCAGAACGTCAGTTTAGTAATAAACACGACAGGTACCGCGAATGCGTAAGTATGAAAGTTTGACATTTTATTTATATCATGTAGCATGCTTACAAGTCACACGATTTCTGAAAGTAATATAATCTATAATAAAAATAATTATAAACTACACATGCTTGCATGCGAATGTGTAGGCAGAGGTAAACATCACTAACGTTCCGATAGTTTCAAGTCGCATACGTGACTGAGGTCGTTCCAAATTCCTGTCGACATTCTTTTTTTCGACTCCAACCACTGCGACACTAAAAATGCAGTGACTCGGCAGGAGTCACTGCATTTTTAGTGTCGCAGTGGTTGGAGAAGACCCATGCCCAGTAGGCACGGGTTTTTTCCAACCACTTAAGAGTTGAGCGAGTTAAAGCCTTGATCCACATACGCTGGCCAAGTGCGGGTTGGTGAATGGCACATGTGCTCAAATGACTATTTCTTAAGATATCCTGGTTTTCTCACGATGTTTCCCTTCACCGATGAAATAATTCGTAGAAAAATGTGTGGATGTGCTAATGGATTGTAATAAAAAAACAAATATAATTTATAATACATAATATATTTAAAAGATCTCATCTCAATATCATTTACAGAAGTAAAAACTCTCATACTATTTACAAATCGCACCGCATCTCATGTACAATAGAAATAATCACAAAAAAAATCAAAAAAATATCTTAAATAAAATGGGAATTCAAAAATCACCATCCATCTACACATAAAACCTTATTTGATCATTTTATACTACAAAATGTACATTATTTACATTTCAATACTGCGCTTGAGTCGTAGACATTGACTTGAAGTCTGGAAGATCGTGGCAATAAGTTATTTACAAATTATAACTTGTATAAAATCAATTTTTATTCATTTAGAGTCGATTTTTCAACAACCAGATATTTTGAGGAATATTTTAACAGATTTACTATGCAGTTAACCTGTCTCCACGAGCCAAAATCAAGGATAAATTATGGCCATACCCAGTATTTCTATACACTCTCTGAATTCCGATTCACTCATACGTAGAGACGGTCATTAACCTTGATTCAGTTGTTTACAGACAAGCATATGAGAACTTGACAATCATTGTGAACTTGAAGTCAAAACAACCAAACATTTTTAAAGACCAAACCAAAATTAGAGAATTGTTATCTTTTATTAACGAGGAGCGAGCTAGTTCAAAGGACAGTTATAGCTAAGATCTAAAGCTGTTTTTGGTAGACATGTTTATACATACACGGTGAACTATCTCCACAAGCGAGAGATTCACGTTTGCGAGATTAGTTGCACGACGATTCTCTCGCTCGTGGAGATAGCCCCATATTAATAGTTATAGCCTTTTCACATGCTGCATGTCAGTAAAATATAGTGATTAAATAACTATGGTTTGGTTTTGAAATAACAATGGCAGTCGAACGCCGACTAGATACCAACTAGACGACAATTTCTTCGTATAATGCATGAAATTGTAATATTCAAAAGTTGGCTGGGTACCGTGGATGATAGCTAATTTTGATTAGCTCAATTAAGTTCTTGCCCTTGAACAAACCAATCAAAATGAGTTTGTGGTCGCAATATGTAGAGGTATGGTATAATAGTGGGATATAGTGGGATATTAACACACACGGTCATGTGATCCCAAACTAAGCAGAGCTTGTACTATGGAAACCAGATAACTGGTAATATACTACTTAAAATACTTTTCTTTTGTAAATATATACATAAATATGGATAATTACATCCAGACACAAGACAAACAGACATATTTAAATAAATGTTTGTCTTCTTACCGACCACGGCACCGGCCCGCCGGTATAAGTTAGACTAGCGCGAGTACCCAGCTATGCACTGTGTATAGGTATCTGGTCGGTGCTGTCAAAACATCAAAAATATTCCATAAAAAAACATTACTTGGTTTTTAAAAAATCCGGCCTTAATCTAAGAATTCTACTAATAAAATTGTCTGCAGTCAGTCACGAGATCCTTAAAAGCATTATATGGTATTGTTGTATCCAACTTTTAGTTGTTGTTATTACAATAGACTCTTTTAAGTCGCACATAATGCTTAAAAGGCCAGGTCACGAATAATTAGACAATCACTTGCGGGGTTGGTGCGGGGTTTGGGTAGGCAAGGTTTCCCGCGCCAAGAGTTCTAATGCATTTTTTCAAATAGTTTTTATAACTTAAACGCTAGATGGCGTTAGTGACGACATCAATATTGAGATCAAAACATTTGTATGAAGAACACCATTCCGTTTACTCTATAATTTATCTGTTTATTCATGTTGTGGCAAGAAATTACGTTTTTATGTTAATCTAACGGCGGATCTAACCAAATTTTAACACCTATATGGAATTATAAATAATATTATGTTACACCATTAGGATGCAAATATAACGATTTATTAAAGTTTTACCACAAATAAACAGACGCAAAACGGGTCCTATATGGTTATCAAGTGTCAAAAATCTTTTGACTCATAAATGCGCTCGCGCAGGTGTTTGGCGATGACCCCAAAATAAGTTATACATCCAAGTTGTTTAGTAAACCTATACAAATTCATGAGATAAATAATTATGAAGTATTTCATTAATAAATAGTATTCAATTAGAATGAATGCAGGCGAATGACTGTTCACATTACGCCAACTATATCCTGTGCGCAAATGCCACAACTTTTCTGAGCGGTAAGAAGGGGAGGATGCGAATAACAAAGTAAATGTTTCAAGACCTAGGTCTAGACCAGCTGCAATATAACATCTTACAGAAATTAATCACCCCTCCATCTCACCACTCACAAAAGTAACTAGTACTAGCAAACTGCAAATACCACATTGTACTAGTATGCTGAAGAAAAAATTATGTCTAAAAAAGTTTGCTTTTCCATAAATGGTGTATTTTGTGTGCTCACCTAGTGTAAAAAAAAATTATTCTCAAAGTACACTATCTTAGGCACATAGACTTATAACGATACTTCATTAGAGACCAAATTAGATTTGTCGTTATGTTTTTACTAGCTTTCACCCGCAGCTTCGCTTGGTTGGTACCCATTTCACAATTTTAGCGGATGAGTTTTGAAAAATCCTTTCTTAGTGCACCCTTAGACCTCATGGGGAACCTTTGTGTCAAATTTAGAGTCTCTAGACCCAGCAGTTTGGGCTGTGCGTTGATATGTCAGTCAGTCAGTTCCTTCTTTTATATATTAAAAAAAACATACAATTTTATTCAGAAGCAACCTTTTTTAAATGCCATGACAACATGGCATTTAAAAAAGGTTGTAATTGCTTTAGTTCACTGTCTTTTTTCCATTTAGTTATATGTGCATATTAGATGGTTTTTTCACACACACATTTTGGTCGTATCAAGAAGTAATATTATAAGTCTATGGTCAGCCACCTATTCCTTTGACTAGAACTCAACATTTGGAATGAATTTCATTTATTACTGTCTACATTTTATTGTCATTATAAGTTACATTTTGTACAAGAGAATCTTCACACCATCAAAACTCATGTGACCTACCATTTCGTCAATGTTAAAATTTCTCTTCAAATATCAATAATTTAAAAATTCTGATATACAGTATAAGGATTTGATAGTTTCACAAATAATTTGATCTAAAAATCTCGAATAAATTCGGCTATATAACATACCAATCACTCTCGACAGAAAATAATTCATTTAACATTTGATGATCCTCTGGCAAACATGGGATGGTAAATGATAGCTGTGGTTTTAGGTGATTTGCATTAAACATAGCCTTCTTTATAGTTTGTGGAACATGGGGTTTACGCACTACTACAGTACCATACTGCGACATAATACTTTACTGAAGGCACTTGGGGCATAGGAGGCAAAAAAGCTCATCCACAGCGAAAATATTTATTTTTAAATTACCGCCATCTATGAATCTATTAACAAATTACATTGAACAACACAACAGTGTTGTCAACTCAACGCCAGCGCCATCTACTGGTTTTCAACTGGGTTTTTGTACTTTTTATGCTTAAACCGTAAATCCAATTTAAATTAAATATAGCATAAAGATAGTTCAATTTCTTGGGATGGACATAAACTGTATTATCCCAGATGCCCAAAAGTATTGTACTATTTATTACGCGATAAACCACATCCCTGCAAACGGAGCTACCGACGGAAAATCAGTAACTACCCTCTGGGTCCCACAAACCATAAAAAAGGTAAATGTTACACCGGTTTACTCTGGCAATCAAAATTGAACCTAATATTAAACTAATAAAGGTTACCTTTACACCGTCGAGAGCGATAAATCACTGTCGATTAGCCACAAGATTGCACACACACTGACACTAGCGTTTGTCTACGAATATGTACACAATACTGTATGTTTACGAGGCGCGTCTCTTTAATGTCACTTTGCCGCGCGCTAACTGAGATATGTATATCCGAACACGCTCCGTGTTTGGTTTCTTCACCCATATCTGGAACAACAATACTTTTTAACAGACAATCTTTGAAAAGCTAATACATGTTTTGTTCTTTTCTTCTATAAGACAGTTTGTATTTACATGACAGAGACAAAAACATATAACATAAGCTATTCTTAGCTTAAGCATAATTTAATAAACAGTTCATTGGGTTGCAGAACTGATTACAGATTCTCATACAGAAAAAACATTAAAATAGGTAACAATTACTAACCGCTTCATCGGTGATCGCGTGTATATGCCCGGGGAACTTAGGCATGTCCCGACCTTCCACAGACACGCTCTGTCCGCGATGATACCACCGACGCTCATACAACAACTTGCCGTCTTCCACACGGGTCTCTGACGTGTCACTGCTCTCCCGGACTGGCGAGTCACCTGGCATTACCATCGTACAATTGTAATAGGCTAGTTGAGAAAATTATAAAAGTGTTAATAAATCACTATTAATTATAAATTCATCAAACCCACACTCATCCACCAATCCGCACATGACCAGCGTGAGTGGAATAAGTCCTAAACTCTCTCAACTTGTAAAATAGTTGAGAGAAGAGCCGTGCCCAGCAGTGGGACACTAAAAAGGGTCGAAGTGAATTATAAATTTCATATCAAATACAGAAATAATACAGGGTGACTGGTAATTAAAGTAAAATACTTGACCATGTGGTAGTGTCTAACATTTACGCAAATATCACACATTGAAATAAAACTACTTTTTAACGGATTTTATGGCAGTTGATTTTAGATTCCGACGTTTCAAAGTCTTTTCAGACTTCATGTTTACGGGTGGACTGAGGTATTTGACATCCAAAAATATTAATCACAATTATTACTGACTACCTACAAACATTATTATTTAAGTTGCGTTCCGATTTAAGCAAACTGAGCTTCACAGTGTCTTGAATTCTGAGTTGATCTTGCTTGGATTTTGGTTTTGTTTTTTTTTAATTTTGATCCGCGAAGCTATTTAACTTAAAAACATCGACATTAACGACAGCACATAATATTAAAACCACAAACAAAAATATTATTTTAAAATGTATGGAAAAGTGATTTATGTCAAAAAATTACTTAGGTATATACATACAGCTACTTAACTAAATAAATTTAGTTGCTATGATGCCACAAACTTGTACAAAAACACTTAAGCACAGATTATATATATACCTTGTTTTTCCTTAGGATGCATATTATAACAACAAATATGGCCGCCTCGTAACCAGAGACTATATTCTTAGGGTAGGGCCACCATGATTGAATACATTGAATGATTTGTTTAAAGAGTGACTGAATAGATTTCTAATCATTCATTATTCGGAACCAAGAAGCTTTACATTTAATAAAACAATGGAATACAATAATACAGTCGTATCTCAAATAAATTGTTGAAAACAGGAAATATTATAAATGTTTAAAAAATATGAAAATATTAAAAAAAACGTTTCAACGACTTCTTTGATATTTTTCTCTTTTTCTGGCCAGTTACCAAAATTAAGATGAGGGGTCAAACAAGCTATTTTGTTAATTTTTTATTAATCAATAATCTGATAGTGAATCTGAGTAGGTTAATGCGGATGCGGGATGAACTCTGTGTTAGTTAGGGAGGGAGGAGTCATGCGGTTATAAAAAATGAAAACGCATGCGCATCGAAGTTATTTGTTACCGCAGAAGTATCGTCTGCGGGCCGCACTTTGACGACCGCTGCTCTAGATGAATACCGATAAATTGACTACAACCTTACCATGTATTAAACTGTTAAGGACAAAATCTTTTAAAATAGGCAGAGCTGTTTTTTTTTAAACTTCTGAGTAACTTTTAAATCTAGGCACATAGATACATAAATTATCCATTTTGGTGTAAACGTTCTCAAGTAATGACGTGACCAAGGGAAGCACAGATTGATTTTATTTAAATGATCGTTTAGAACATTTGAATGGGTGACGATACGATACAACTAATTATATTTATTATGCACTCAATTTCACACAGCATCAGTTACATGGTTAAAAGACAAAATTTTCATATTTAAAGAAAACAGTAATAAAATAATTTAGGACAATACTTTACATTAAAGTACGATCTAAACATCACATTTTCATTTGACTGGATATCATTCACTCAGTTCTTCCTAAATCTATGGTTATCGAATCCATAAAAATCTATGTCCACACTCTAATTTAAAAAGTATAAAAATGTCAAACAGCCCGTGTTCTTGCATAACCTGTGGTCATGAATTTTGGAATGTGTTCAGAATTTTATCAATAATTCGTATTTAACTGGTTGTTTTAAAACATTTTTCACTTAATTTCATAGTTAAAGTGTTTACTCAATGGATTAAGACATTTATAAGTCGATACATAGTGTGGTTCATTGATAAAATCGTGATATTCTAAAGTGACACGAAAACTGAAGCTTTGTTTACCTTTTTGGCACGGTAAGGAAAAACAAAGAATAGATATAAACCCATGTTTTAACTTAAAACACCGCTTTTTGTTGTCGGAAGTAAATAAAATATGTTCGTACCTATTTTCGACTCTAAATGTCCAATCTTACTCAAACGGCAATAAGATATACGCATTTTCATTTTTTTTGTACTAAAAATGTGAAGATGTTTACCCTTCCGGTCTGAGATGACGGATTTCCAGTCCTATTCTTATATGAAACGCATGGCAGAGTACTCCCTGATCTACAAGACGACGCGCCGCAGCCTTTTAATGCGCGGCTGAACATAAAATAACAGTTGGAATAAAAAAAAAGTTGCTCAAAAAAATATTTAAATTAGCTTTAGTTGTTTGTAATCATGAGCTTTACTAAATAAAGTATTTTACACTAGTTACCGGTCACCTATGGGGTACACAATTCATTTAAAACTTAAAAGAATAAATTTTTAGTTTTTGTCAATTTGACAGGTTTTGATCCAGTCTACAATTAATTAATGAATATCATAAGAAAACCACTCACAACTACTAGAGTTAAGATGTTTCCTCGGCTGCGTGGCGTTATGCGCGGGCGCATGGTGCCGCGCAGGTGGTGGCGAGTGTCGCGAGATGGCGCGGATATCGCACTCAATATCACGCTCGTCCAGTTGAAACGTCAACGTCGTTGTTAGAGGTTTCCGTCGTTTCTCCGGCGCCGGGGCAGGTTCGTTCGCTCGCCGTCGTAAGATCCTTTTCATTACTGGTTTAACCTGGACATAAAATCATTTGAAGCTAAGAATAGCCTGTCTACTTAATGACACTGTCAGTCGCTTGACACTGACAAAAACTTCTATCTGCTACTAAGATTTCTGAGTAAATTAGAAAAGTTTGCTCAACCTGGAATTTCAAACCATTGGACCACAGAGGCAGGCTGTTATGTTTTTTTATTATCATCATGTTGCTGGGCACTCAGTACAAGTACAATAAGCCACAATTCTGCCTGACTTTCACCTGTGTACTGTAGTTTTGTCTTAGCAGTACCCCTTCTGATTTATTGAACTACCCATTTTCATTATAGGAATCAATTAATAAGATCAGGGATGTCATATCTCTTTGGGCAAACATGTTGTGTTCCTCCTTCGCCATAGAGGAAAGGCAAGTTGATTTGTAAGTCTTGATAATCTAGTTTGGTATTTTGTGTAAAAAAAATTAAGTACAAAGGGAAAGATTAAAATAAAAAGAAAGCTTGCTACCTCCATAGAGTCTCCATTTAGCTCCATGCTGTGCCGCTCACTCTCTATCATCTTCCGCTTGTCTTCAAAGTCATTGAGCAGGTTCTCCCTCAATTCTATCTTCTTTTCTTCAAACTCTTTCGCTGCTGCCTTCTTCTCTGCTACATACTCTCTTTCTACTACTTCATACATGTGTTCCCTGGTGAAGACACAACAGTCAGTGCTTCTATTATGAGTATCAACATTTTTTTTATGAAATCTAAGTGGAGTGTCATAGCAACAGCCATAAATAATTAAGCTGAAGAGTTTGTTTGATGGAACCCACTAATGTCAGGGACTACTGGACAGATTAAAAAAAATTCTTGCACTGTTAGATAGCCTACTTAATGAAGAAGGCTATAGGCTACTTTTTATCCTCGATATAAAATGTAAATAAATATACTAGCGGTCACTTCACTTCGCTTTGGGTACAGTTTCCGTCACGTCATGGAATATGTGGCATACTTTGAGTGAAAGAATTTTGAACATCTCATTCCAGTGGTTTTTTCAGTTTACTCATTTCCAACGACACTACGTATCTCTATTAATATTTAAAGTGGGCCATTTACACAAGGACAATAGTCGGGATAGGACAGTAAAACAGGACAGCAAGTCACTAAAAATGCAATGCATTGAATTGTACTCAAGTCAGTTGTCTCCATTTACAGCTTTTTTAGTAGCTTGCTATCCTGTCCTGGCTTTGTCCTCCTTTACCTTTAGGTGTAAAAAGTGCCAAACAACAGTTAACTACACTCAAGAGTAAGTATAGAAAACAGAAGCCTCAGTAGTTTTGTTTGTATATGAATAAATATGAAAACTAGTGAAAGTGCATAAATTAACAATTAAACTGTGGAGTTAACATAAAAATGATTATTCTTTTTATCATAATACTAAGAGCAGCTTTATGTTACGTTAATTAACTGAACTGTACCCTTAGTTTGTCAATACGAAAAAAGTTTACAGATATCTATAGACTCTGCATGTATGGGCACTCGCCTAATTTATGTCTTACCAATATATATTACTAGCGGCCGCCCGCAAAATCGTCCGCGTGGATTTCGGTTTTTTTCGCAATAAAAGGTAGCCTATGTTCTTTCTCAGGGTCTAAAGATTGTCTGTGCCAAGTTTCATCAAAATCGGTTGAGAGGTTTAAGCGGGAAAGCGTAACAGACAGACAGACAGACAGAGTTACTTTCGCATTTATAATATTAGTAGGGATTGTCTGACCATAAGCTAATTTTGATTGGTTCCTTCAAGGGCAAGAACTTGAATGCACAAATCAAAATTAGATATCTTCCCTGATAATACCCAACCAACTTTTGATAAAGTTGCATTTTCTTTTTCTTTTTTTTAGTAGGTCTGTAGTCAGTGCGTTAATTTCATTTCAGGTATAGCTTCCAAAGAGTTTAAGTAACTTTACCAGACAAGACAACCCAAAAAATTACTGTCATTAAGGCACAAAAGATACAAGATACACAATACCTGTATATTTTATTTAACCGCAGCCTCTCATTGAGCTGGTGCTCCAGCCTCTTCACCCGGCGCAGGAACTCAGGATGTATACCCTCTTCTAACTGTTGCAACTGTTTCTTTAGAGTTGCTAATTTGTCTTGGTACAGCCTTGAAATAAAAAAAAATAAAATTAAGTTTAAAATTATTTCCAGAACATTGGTGTAGATTACAATTTAGCTTAGTTATTTTTTTTTTCTTGAAACTTGTTCTTAAAAGGTTTTTTGACAAGGTAACAGTACCAACTTTTTAAAATTAATTTATCAGTTCTCTATCCCTGCACTGTCATTTACTGTTCAGTATAGACAGCACAGATATTGAGCAGCAGAGACGAAACAATTCTTTGTGTGAATTGTTACATCTCCACTGCTCAATATCGGTGAAGGAAAACATCGTGAGGAAACCGGCATGTCTTAGAACTAATCATTCGAGGACATGTGACAACCACCAACCCGCACTTGGCCAGCGCGTGTGGATTAAGGCCTAAACTCTCTCAACTCGTAAGATAGTTGAGAGAAGACCCGTGCCCAGCAGTGGGTCACTAAAAAGAGTTGAAGTGAGTGAGGGAGTGAGTGATAGGCTCAGCACAGTAAAATAAGAGTTCTAATAGATAATGTTGACTATTGATTTACTGTATAAATTACTAAAGATGGTGACTTACTGTTCCTTCACTTCAAGTGGTTCATCATTGATGGGTGCATCTGTTTCACTGGCTTCTTCTGTATCTGTGAACAAATAAAACACTTATTTTACTGTTGTAGAAAACACTAACAAATAATATACAGAGGAAATATGAAGAGGAAAGGAATATGTTCATGATTAAACAGTCAACAATGAACTTAAAAATCTTCTAAATTATACTAATATAATTAATTTTACTAATGGAATGCAGAATGAGGCAGAATGAAGCAGACTAAGTAAAAGATGGCAGGTTTACCTGGATGCATTCAATATGGCCAGAGGTTGTGAGAGATAGGACAAGATGAAAGACATTGGGAGGGGGGGCATTGCCCAGCAGTGGGATAGTATGGACTAGATTAAAAAATGGAATGCTACAATATCATAGTAACATAGGCTTACTTGTAGGTATGATGATGCAACGGGATAATGTTACACCTAAAGCAAAATAAGGGTCTGCTAGTAGGAAATACAGCTATAAAAGGTACAGTGACATTGACATATCATTAGAAGGAAGCACTGGTACTTCACTGTATTGTATACTATAAAATTATCTAGTATAAAAAAGGGTATACTATAATCTACCTTTCTGGTGCAACTCTACCCACATGAACTGCATTTTATATTGTGCCCAGCAGAGAGATAAAAAGTAGCCTATAACATTCCATAATGGGATATCTATCAGTGAAAGAATTTTACTAATCGGTGTACTAGTTACTGACTTTAACATATTCAACTAAACCAACACTTCAGCTTTATAACAAAAGTGCAGATGCAGTCCCCTGCCTCATCTATATGTATGTTTGTAATAACCTCAATAAATACTGAACAGATTTTGATGCAGGTTGCACCAATAGACAGTGAGTGAATTGAGGAAGGATGTTGGTATGTATAATTTACTTCTTCCAATACCAGTTGAGGGTCCGACAGTCAAAATTTAAATGAACAAAGGAGAGGTATTGAACTGGATTGAGCAACAATAAAAAGCAAGTACTTTACTTAATTAAGGCCCAGCTGGTGGTTTTTGTGTAACCTCCAAATAGGAAAGTTGGTCAATGATGAAGTTTAAGTAAAATTTGATATTTAGGACAGCGAGATTAGTGACGGCAAGCGAATATAAGTGGTCAGAGCTAATTATTAGAGTCATTACGTCACAAAAAACACTGATATGAAATAGGCGGGAATGCAGTTGCAATTCCACACTGCATGTAAATTCAACAAGGTTATCCTTGTTGAAATTACATAATCAATGTTTACATTCTATTTATGACTTACAACAAGTGTGTGACAAGGATATGTTGAAGTAAATTGAATCCGATAGGTACCAAAACAGGGTTAGATAAAGATCGTAAACAAAACACACCTTCATCGCTGTCCTCAGCCGGAGGCTGTGGCGGGAGCGTGTCATCCCGGTCTCTGAATTCATCCAGATCGTCGTAGCCGTCGTCCTCGAAGTCATACTCGTCCCCTGGACCCGAATATGGTGATCCTTGGTAAGACATAGTCGAGGCGACGCGTAATAGTTGCATACAGATTGGATGGTATTCCGGTCTCAGAAACAAACTCTGACGACAAATGACACAGCTAACAACACGAGCAACAAATGGTGATTAACAGTTAAGTCACTCATATAAAGAAATTATGTTAAATTCCACTTTGATAAAAAAATGAAATCGGAGCAAATTGAAGCTGTTTTACGTCAAACTGGAATAAAAGCATCATATTAGTGTGTTAAATTAAAATGTCGCAAATTATGATTGGATGGAGGTTAGAGGACAAAAGATGGCAATACATTTTTCTACGAGAGTAAAAGAGAAGTACTACTCATTTATGTATATTTTAATTATGTCGTATTATAATCATAGACAAGCATGACTACTTATCGTAGAATACATCGATTATTAGAACTAATCGACTAAGTTCAAGTCGAAATACTCTTGAAGTCCTACGAGCCACGCGTTGGAGTAGGGTTATGTAGTCAATCGATATCAACCCCCAATTCATCAAAATCCTCAGAATGTGAACTACTAGGGAAGACGACAATTTGTTTTTTGTTTTGTCCGTCATATAAATAAATAAAAAAATAGAAATAAAAAAGCCCTTTATTTCCCAGCACCTAGCTTTATCATTAGACAGTGTGTTTTTAGTACTGTAAGTAAGTTTGAATATTGTAAATATTTTTCAGTACTGACTTTTTATGTTTACTTGTGTGGTGGTGTGGATCCCTTTCCTTTTCCTTTTCCCTTTCCAACAAACTCCAGTTGTTTCCAAGCCTCTCTGTCTTTGCCTAGCGTTGTCCAGTCTTCAGGTCTTGTCAGCTGCTTTATGTCATCAGCCCATCTCATTATGGGCCTACCTACAATTCTTTTTCCTGCTGGCCCTCTCCATCATGTGTAAAACCAATACCCTCCAAATAATCCGTGATATAGTAAAATAAAAATATTGAACACCTATTTTTCTTTTTGTTAAGTTGCATCTTGTTTGTTGTCATCCATAAATTATAGCTGTGTATTTTTTTATTGATTTCTATTTTTTTCGAGTAACGTTGAATTAAATAAAGTTACATTTAACGTGAATTCAGGTACTTAGTAATATTACTCGTCAAGTAACATAATCCTTTAACTATGATATCTATTTCAGTGCAATGTGTACCTATACATTTTCGGGTTATGATGAGATGATTACGATACATTACATAATATTATATCTTTCCTGAATTTGTAGTAAAAAAAAAAATTGGTTGCCTGTAAAGTCGGTATACGGGCGAAAGTTTTACGTGACAACGACTTTGAGTGGTAAAATAATTTTAATGTGAATATTCATTCGTATAGTAGGAAGAAGGATGAAATAATAGTAACAATTTAAAACATTTATTTATACAAAGAATTATATTTAAAACATTAATTTATACAAAGAATCTCGCTCTTAGGCGGGCTAACTGTGCTCGAGTGGAAGGGACGCGTGCCTTTCACTTTTGATGTCTGTCTCTCTCGCTCTTAGGCGGGCTAACCATGCCCGAGTGGAAGGGACGCGTGCCTCTCACTCGCTCTCATTGTGAGCGCATAACGTGAGCGGAGCGTAACGCAGTTTCTTGAAGTGTCACCCGGCAAACCAATTTATAAGACGTTGTCACGTCAAAAAGCTGAGACTCTATCACCAAAAATATTAATTTACAAAAAAAACGACTTCAAAACAGAAACTAAAAAAGTAAAAATTTTATTTACTTAGATTAAAGTTGATAAGTAGGTTATATAAATAATCTGATGTCGGTGTCAAGAAATATCTGTACCAACACATAGCCGCTATACCTTACAGTTTATGCTGATACAGATGTGTAAATGAATATAACACCACGTCAGGGTAGGCAGAGTGACAAAGGTGTAACTATAACTTAAGTACATTTCTTTTGCCGGGGGGGAAATCCTTCCTTCCTTTATGGATTCATTCGCCCCGTGTGTGTTCAAGGCAAGGGGTATGTGAGACTCCCAAAGGGTACCCACTAAAATTTCCCGGGTGTTCCGTGGCGCATTTGTGTCGCGGGGTTGCGGGAACCACGTGAGACACAACCGTTGCTTAAATAGATACCTAACATTTATCTTGGTGTTTATTGCGGCACCATAGCTATTAAATTAATGATTTTGATTAAGTATTTGTTTTGCCAAAGCAGACTTGATCGAAAGTTGTAAGCAGGGAAAGTATGCCAAGATGATGGTAAAATGTATGATACCGATAACTACCCGTGCGAAGCCGGGACTGGCCACTAGTATTTAATAAATTTTTGAAGCACTTTTATATTTTGACGTCATGTCCAGAACAAATTGTACTCTTGTATGTCCAACTAAAAACTAGTTTAAGCCTTAATCCGCACACGCTGGCTATGTGCGGGAAGAATAAGCATGAACCCGATAATTTATATTTCAAAAGCGAGGCCGATACTGGTGCGCCACCGCTATTGAGATTATAGTCGATTAATATCGGATAAGTTAAGTCGATGTAGTGATAGTAAATTGACTCAGCTCTAGTCGAAAGTCATAAAATTATTTTGTTGGCTTTGTCTATGATCATTATAATTTGACGTCATGAGAGAGGACGTCATCTTGAATGAAAAAATCATTTTATTTATTTATATTTCTAAATTAAACACGGGGTTGGAGTCAAAGTGTGGCGATTAAATTTATTGTTATTGTGCTGTAAACAATGAAGTACATTTTTGTGTGCTAGTGTGGTCGTGACTATTTACCATTGTGTCGGTGATGTAATTTAGGTGATTGAGTGGCTTCCTAGTCCTAGCTGTACAATGGAGGAGTCCTCATTCACGATCCCGGCCGACGACAATGGTGATACTGAGCTCGACCCTAGAATACAGGTCAGTGAGTGAAAAATAATGTACTGAGTTACTGTTTTGTTAGGCCCTTCTAACTGCAAAGATGAGTGTCAACTTTGTAGATTTTTTCGCCAACGAGCACAATGGATACGATATTTTATATCAAAACATGAAATACGGACTCATTGCTAGCAAAGAACTCTCAGAGTACCTAAGGGAGAGGTCAAATATTGAGGAAACTAACTCTAAATCTTTAACTAAGCTTGCTAAACAGGCGAATAGTAATTGCGCGCAAGGTACATTCGCCCCTTTTTGGGGCGTATTAAAATGTTCCGCTGAGAAACTATCGAATCTACACCAGCACATGTTCCAGAAGCTCAGTGAGCTGGTCAAAGATGTTGCTCGGTATGCTGAAGAGCTGCACAAGAAACACAAAGCTGTCAAGGACTCTGAATCTAACACACTAGAAGTAGTGTTACTGATACAAAACACCAAACAGGCATTACAAAAGGCTAAAGATGTGTACACAACAAAGTCAGCTGAGTTAGAGAAGTTACGTAAAGATAATGCATCCACAAAAGATATTGAGAAATCTGAAGTGAAGCTGAAAAAGCTACACGAAGACTACAGGCAGCTAGCTGAGAAGTACAACCTGGTAAAACAGGACTTTGAGAAGAAAATGACACAAACTTGTAAACACTTTCAAGATGTTGAGGAAGCTCACTTAAAACAAATGAAACAATTTGTTAACTCTTATGCTGATATTATTCAAAATAATCATGACCTTATGGGTCAAGTGCATAGAGATTTTAAGCACCAATGTATGGAATTAACAGCTGAAAAATTATTGGAACAGTTCTTGGTAGAAAAATACAATGCTATAGAGAAAGCAGTTTTAGTTGATCTGCCACCATCATTACCAAAGCCAGGGTCTGCTAATAACTCAATATCTGAAGCTGACCAAATATCAAACATCTCAAATGGCTCGCACAAACCTGCTCAGCCAGCTAAAGCACCGAAAAAGGAACCTTCTTTTGCTACTAAGACCTCTAGGAGAACTACTTCACTTTTAAATCTTTTTACCCCAAACTTTCAAAGCAAAGAAGAACCAAGTGGCAGCATTGAAGGTGCAGCACCATGCTCTGCTCCATCTAGCCCTAGCGGGACCCCTGCTACACCAGTTGCTTCAGAAAAGGATGACAACATTGGCCGAACCACCCTAAGAGAGTCAAAATGGTTCCTTCGGAGTAAAAGAACTAAGCCCAAGTTGAAAAAAAATAAGAAGAAGAAGGATGAAATCTCTGAGAACTCTAACCCTGGGGACAAGTCAGATCTGGAGGAGAAAGAAGAGGAGGCACCAGTGAAGGAGGAATTAATCAATTCACCAGAAGTTGATGAAGAGGGTTACTGCATCAGGCCTAAAGATGAGAAAGGGAGTATGTTTACTTCATCTGATTCAGACTCTGAGGAAGAAAGGGAGCAAAAGATTCATGTTGAAATCAAGCCAATAACCAATGGAGGCAATCCTATTTCAGCTAGTGTGGATGAACTCCGAGCTACTGTGGAAAACATGTCACTTTATAAGATTGGAACAACACGGCGAGGGTCAAATACCAATGCCAGTAAGGACTTATTAGATTTGAATTTCTTTCAAAGTCCAACTGTTAGTAATCCTACTTCACCACATGGCAATACATCTAATCCATATGCACCCCTGCAAGGCAACCAAACACATTTATTAGAAAGCCCAACTCCAGTCTCTAATCCAGATGTGAGTGACCTTTTCTCTGAGGTTGGTGATATGAGTCAGTCAAACATACGGACATCCACTCCTACTATATCTAGCATTTCTCTCCCACGTCCTCCTTCGCGGCGGTCTGAGGGTGACTTCCGTGCCGCCGCTTCGTCAGGCTCGCGTGGGCCTTCACCTCTTACTATAGGTATGGCAGACACAATACCTTTAGCTGTTGCATTCCATGAGATCATTCACTCGTACTTCCGAGGAACAGAAGAATCTAAATGCCAAGTAAAAATGTCAGGAGACATGATGTTGTCCTTCCCTACAGGCATAGTTGGTGTGCTGGCAAATAATCCCAACCCTGCTAAATTATGCTTTAGATTGAAAAATATTCACAGATTGGACAATGTGCTACCCAACAAGCAGCTGATTAGCATCAATGCGATGATGTCGACGCGGGATAATACTGTCGTCGAATTTAACATGCCAGCGCTTTCTTCACTTCTAAAGCGACAGTCGGAAAAGAATCCTACGGCACAATACTTTAATGTAGACATTCTCAAGTACCAAATACGTCCAAAATCTGGGGCTGCTTCATGTCCATTCCAAATGGTATCTTATTGGAAGTGTGAAACTGATCATACAGATTTGAAAGTTGATTACAAATACAATTTGCATGCTATGAGTCCACCTTCACCACTCCTCAACGTTTCTGTGTGCGTGCCGATGAATGGCGCTGTCCAAAATGTAATTGCCATGCCGAAAAACACTTGGAACGGCGACACTGAGCAAGCATTATGGCGTTTCACTGAATTATCTCAGCACTCTGAAGACCGTGGTGTGGGTTCAATGAAAGCACGGTTCGAGCTGGCCAAAGGTCCATCAAAGAAGGCCACTATATCGGCGCAGTTTAATTGTGAAGGCGCAACCCTCTCTGGAATTGAGTTTGAATTAATAGGCAGTGGTTATCGGTTGTCACTTGTTAAGAGACGATTTGTCTCTGGCAAATATATATGTGATAGTGATATGAACTGATTGGTCCAAAATGCTTATGAATACACATATTTGTATATACATAATCTTGTGAAAGTAAGTAGTTATATACTAAGAGTGTATGGGATGTCTTATTAATTTGTCGATGTGTTAAGATGTGCATATAGCATGTTTTGGTACCTTATAGGACTGTTTCCTGTCCAAAAATAAAAGTTACAATAATGTATCACAACATAGTTTTGTCAATTTTCGAGTTAAATTTTAGTTGTTAATTTGAAAATTGTATTACATAGGTACTTCTAAATTGTAATTATTACACATCAACTATGTAACTAATTATTTGAATAGTTAATGTGCCATTTAAGCTGTATTTTTGTATATTTATGATGAGTATGTTGACTGCTGCACTAACAATTATATAAAAAATTGATATTGTTATTATCATTATTTTACATTTTATTTTATGTACCAATATGTACAAAATGCAACACATAAAATATATTTTCCCTGAAACATGCTATTCTTGTTGAATTATAAATTACACAGGCCAGTGCAGTAATTAATCTTAAAATTGAATAGCATAGGACAGCTAAAAGCAATAATTAATTTAAACAAATATAAAAATAGTCTAAATTATCAAATAAATTCTTTATTATAAAAAAAAATTTGAATATCTACATACATGATGTTACAACAAAGTATTGTGCACTTGTGTTACATCATTACATAATTTAAAAAAACACTGTATTTTATATATATCTTTCTTATTAGTTTTTAAAACTTTAAATACCTACCTGCCTATCTTTTTACCATCATAATGTCACAGTAAACATGCAATATTAGTATTAAATTATGTATTCATATGTTGTACACACTATAATATTTGTTTTCCCATTATTCTTTTTTGTGGAATTTGTACAAAATGATTTAAACATTACAAGTTTTATGTTTTAACAAAAAATAAATACAACCAAAAATCGGCGATAGTTGAGCGACAGAATGGGCATCGAATTGCTGCAATTGAAGTATTTTTTTTGGAAAGCTCAATTGGCTGTCAGCCCATTGGCTAATATCACTTAAACTACCGGTAGTTTCCGTGACAACGTTAGTAGCAGTCGCTACAGAATAGTCTTTCTTTTCGGTAGCTCGCGCAGTAGAATATGCATTGATGCTGCGGTAGTTTGAGCGACAGAAAGGTAGCTTATGCAACTATCGCAACTACTTCGCTCAAGTGATAGTAGAAAATGTGGTAATTGATTATTATTTTAAATATACTACTGACAGACATGAGGTGAGGTAGGTATTTGTCTAAAATTAATTAGTTAGGTAACTATAAATTATGCACATTTTTTTAATAAGATTCAATGAATCTCAGAAGAAAGAATTTGTGTTGTTTTTTTTATACAGAAATTGTATTTTGAGTATGTTTATCTATTTCAATTTGAGTTGTATTTGTTCAGGAATTGTGGCTAATAAACAGTAAATATAGACCCTTATTACGTATCGGACTTAAACACAGCAAAATGTGGGTGATATACACCTCTGCCTACACCGAGCTTTATGTTATGTTTATGTTGTATTTGTGTAGTTAGCATTTAGAAACCACCGAAATTATATTTTCTTTTATAATTTATCTCATTTACAATAACACCATAATGAGAATTAATTAAAAATATTATTATTATACTTAATTTAATTGTTGTAATCTCTTTTGTTAAGTTGTTCTAAAAATCCTTGAGATGACCAAATAACCTATGTAAAGGTTTCTGAAAAATATTTTATGTAACTTTATTAAAACAAAAGTGTTCATAAAGTATGATAAAGGTCACGATCATAATAATAGTACCGAAACTGAACCATTCCATTAATTTATTGTTGCTAATCTCATTAATAAGTATTATTTAATTATTATTTATGTTCCGAAAGGTTTTGGTCTTGGTTCTAAAATAGTTTTATAATATGGATAGGATCTAGCTCAGGATGTGTTGATGTGAACAGTCACTTGAGTTTTCTATTTTTTTTTCACATTTAAAATAAAATAATTTCTGAAAAAAAGAAACCCTTTTTAAAATTTAATAACTACATTGTAGGAACGCAAATTCAGTTTAATTAATTTTTTGACTTGTCCTTTTAATTTGTATGATTGAGTATCCTAATAAAAAAATAACAATTTGTAATAAGATATTTTTATAAAGTAAAATTTATCGCATGTATGATTCAAATTTTAGTGTAACTATTGTTTATTTCAAATAAAATGTAATTTAGCATTTAAAGTTATTTTTACTAAAGTGTTGCCCCAATAAAAAATGGCGTAACTATGTAAGTAATGATTTTTAGTATGCTTTTATTTGTAGGGACAGGAAACGTTCGTATAAGGTACAGATAGATAAATAAAGATATTCTTTTATCTAGATGTTAGTGATAATATTGTGTTGTGATAATGTTATGAGGCTAGTAATGTCGCGGATGTTTCCCGTCTCTACATGTTGCTTGCTGTTGCCATATGTATGGGAATATAAAGTGCGTGTGCCCTGTGATTGTCTTAAGTTCTTTCAAAACTTTCAGGTGGAACTTGAAAAGCTGAATGCTGCTACTGACGAGATAAACAAATTGGAATTGGAATTAGATGTGAGTTCTCATTTTATTTGTATTATATTTTGTGTTGCCAGATTCGAAATACGGAAAAAATCCATAAGGAAACATAAGACCTATATAAATTCTACAGGCTTTACTTTCGGACTCCGATTTATTCTTCTAATGTAATACGTGCCCGAGGCATTCCAGACATTTGAATATTAATGACAGAATTATTTGTTCTGAGAATTGATCGGGCTTCGAACACCCAGAGAAACTACGTTTGCCATCATCGGTCTTGATTTAAAGGAGTCGCACCAACGTAGTATTAAATTGTAGTAGTGGATTTTGGGCATAAACAGCAACGGAACGCAGTTCATGCCCTATTAATATGTGTTTTTCTGAAATGAACTCATAAGTATTTTGACTGATGCAAGCATGAGAAGCAAACTTTTACCAATTATCACAATTTAACAGTGTACTCTTGTAGTGATGATGTAATTCTCACCTCTATTTGAGAGGTACGTTGTGATGCTTAAAAACTTCGTAATGTTTGGTAATAAGTACTAGGTAGCAATAACATGTATGTAGTTATCAAAAATGCAATATCAGGCTCATCTATTGCAAGAGTTTATGTAATTATTGTAGATACTTTAGTAATGCGCTGCAATCGCTTCCAGTGACTCTTGATTATCGGGCCTTATCTGAACAGAATCTTAATGTAATATTACTACAGCTGTGAGTTAGCGAGGATGAATACTAGCAGATAGATGTTATTCTTTCTCGCTGAAATTGTTAAACAGATTCAGTTGAAATCTTACACGTGTTCCTTTTTCGGGTAGTCCTAAGGCCTTTCCACATTGGGCTTAGGCGTTCCTCGAGCGTATGAACGACGTGAACGCTGCGCTGGCGCGGTCGCGACAAGGTGCCGTGAGAGTCACGTTTCATGAGTGACTGGAAATAGGGGCTGTCAGCAATCGCCACGAGCGTGAGAATCGCTACAATATCCGATTATTCCACCGATTTTTATGACCGATTTTGTGCAATTCAATACAAAACTCAAAGCCACGCGTTGAGTCTGTCACAAAAATCGGTCGTGGGCGGGCAGCGTTATTGTCGTGCCACGGATTAATATACAATTTCTGAGGGACCGTCTACACGAGCGAGAGAAATATTGACAGAATCAGAGATTGTATAGAAATACGTAACACGACAGCAATACCGCCGCGATGCTCTCGCTCGTGGAGACCGCCCCATAGAGGATAAGTGGTATACAGTATTGTATGCAATGTATTGACTGAATTGTACAACACTTCTATTTCCTGTCGTGGGCCGGTCGCTCATAAAACGTGGCACACGCCGCGCCGTGTTGTCGCGGCGTCCACGCTGCGTTTGCATCATTCATAAGCTCGTTGGGCGCCTACGCCCAATGGAAAGAGGGGATCGTGAGCGACTCAACTGTTTGCCCAGGATTCCTTGCTATCGCTGTAGATACACTGTGCTTATTCAATGCAAAGTTGGACTTGTCAGATTGTCAGATCGCTCAGTTTCTATTGGAACAGTTTACGTATTATTAATAACACTGGCTACCACTGTGGTCATATTGTCGTTAGCAACTTGAATACAAAGTTAAATATGTGAGATTGTCAGATTGTTTAGTATTGGGACTGCGAACGGATTAGTAATTGGGAAACATTAGGGTAGATTCTTTCTAAGTTATTCTGGTAATTAATTATGTTCCTTTAGAATGCTTTTTTTTTCTTTTGACTGCTTTCTTTTTTTTATTGTTCATTAGGCTGGCGCTTGACTATAACTTGCCTGATGTTAAGCAATGATGTAGTCTACGATGGAACGCGCCAGCCCTGTATACCGATCCACTCGTGATTACGAATGATTATCGGTGAGAAGTTTTTTTTTTTTTCTATGGGGCCTTTAATATACAACAAAATACCAGAAGCTATTAAAAATGAAAGTCTGTTCGATTTCAAGAGAGATCTAAAAACATTTCTTATAGAAAAGTGTTATTATTCAGTTAAGGAATTTCTCGATGACGTAACATGACATATTAAATTATTAACAATTTTATTGATTTTATTTTATTTTATTGATTTTGACATGTTAACTAAACATTATATTTTTTTTAATTTATTATTTCTTAATTTGTTTGACTATTGTAATTGTAATTAATTCTGACCTTATTTCTTTTGTTAAATTAGATACATATATAATAATCAATGTTTGCATACTCAAAGAGTAGAATGTATTAGCACTAAATATTGTTTTTAAGATCTTAAACTGTACAGACATTCTTTGCAAATAAAGAATTTGATTTGATTTGATTTGATTTGAAGGTGGCAGTGGAATGACCCTCCTTAAGGTTTAAATCATTAAATGAGTAACAATTCCGACCCACTCTAAGGCTTTCGGTGTATCATGCATGTTAGTTCGAAACCAAAAGAAAAACTCTGCAGTATTTCTGCTAACATTTTCATGACAAGGTAGCCTGACCTAGATTTGATGGAAATGATTTATTTATGAACGAACATACGCAGCGAGGTCTGTATGGACTTCGTTTTATGTCCTTTGTATTTACTAGATAATGGGTATTGACTGATTGTATAGAAAATTGTCTTATTCAGCCAAATAAATTGCTTATTTATTCCTAAAGTAGCGTAGCGATATGCGTTAGCATAAAACATCTGACGTAATAGGTATTGTTGTATGTGTTTTACACGCCCACTATTCTTTGACGAATACATACATAGAACTTACGCCTACCCTACTATTTATTAGGTATAGGAAGAAGTGCCTGACCTTACAGCCGGCTGTGTTTAGGGTCAGCTTATTACTGTTAATAGGGCACATTGCCAAACTTGGAGCAGCTACTAAAATTTTATAAAAGTACTTTTGCTCGATCCCGGCATTGAATCCAGAACCTAGCAGTTATTAAGCGAATGTGCTTACCAGTAGGCAGTAGACCACCGGTTGATTAAAATTGAAAAGTAAAAGTAGTTTTTATTACAACAAAACAGTAGGTATAGTTGTAGTCACGAGGATATTCTGTAACACCTTATAAAGCCATACATTAAGATATGAAACCAAAAAAATGCGATTTCTTCCTGTGTAAAGGAAGGCCAACAAAACATGATACAAGCATAGTCTTATCTCTTTCTACTCATCTCTAAACGATAGAGATATATAGTGCTTGCAACATGTTTTCTTGTGAATGTTTCGTTAGTGGAAACTAGGGGTAAAATAGCCGTACGTTATTATGACCAATTAGATATTAAAGAGAAACATTGGTTTGACCTTTAACACGGTTTTATTGCCTTCACTTGTAACTAATTATTGTTGTTTAGTGTGTGCCTTTCAAATATAAGGTCGCGGGTTCGATTTCCAGTGGAGCCCACACATCTTTGTGTGAATTTTATCATCGCCGCTGCTATATATCGATGAAAGAAAACATTATTAGGAACCCGACTTGTCTAAGAAGTAATCGAGGACATGTGACATCCACCAATATGCACTTGGCCAGCGTTTGTAGACTAAACAGTCTAAACGTTAAACTCTTGGACAATTTAACACGGGAGGTGATACACGCAATTTATTGTACTAAATTGTTTCTGCCAGTTTCTGCGGTAGGGGAGGTAATCAACCACAGTCAGCACACATATGAAAGTTGAAGCATCTTTACAAATGCACACGTAAATAAAAGCTACACACAAACACAAAACATGAACAGTTTATATGCATAAACTGTTCATGTACCTCGGTAGACGTGAACGCGCGCAATACCAGTTGTGTTAATTTTTTAAGGTTAAAAATCATTAACTAATTTCCTATTAGATAAGGTTGTCTAACCAACTTTAACAGGTCCCATAGTTTAACGGTCTTATTCATAAAAAATCCTTTTAAGCAGCCTTTAAAGTGAAAATGTATTTTGTATCGTTCTTACTAGTATAAATAATAATAATAATAATATAGTGGGACATTAACACACTCGGTCATCTGATCCCAAACTAAGCAGAGCTTGTACTATGGAAACCAGATAACTGGTAATATACTATCTACTTAAAATACTTTTATTTTGCAAATAAATAGTTAAATATAGATAATTACACCCAGACACAAGACAAACAGACATATTTAAACAAATGTTTGTCTTGGGTGGGAATCGAGCCCACGACCTGCGGCGTGAAAAGCAAGTATCTTACCGACCACGCCACCGGACCGTCAAAATAAATGTCAAGATAATAACGAAACGAATTATAAACCTATTTTAGATATTTTAAGCATATAGGACCTTTACGAATAAGGATAATTGTATCGGGAGTAAGTAAAGTCTAATTTAATTTTCCTAGTACACAAAGACAAATAAACGACACGTAAGTTGTGTAACAAGATGGAATAAATCCTGTTATATTCGTTCTAGTTACTTGTAGCGCGACCGACCCGTTAGCTAAGCTTTGTTTCCCTTAACCTCTATACTTTGAATCTTAATTTACCATGGAATTTATCAGGGTTGCTACACATAAGCGAGCAGGTATTGTTGGTTCAGCAGTAGTTGACCAACCTCATAAAATTTAACATAGTACTAGTATTGCGCGCGTTCCCCTCAACCGAGGTACATAAACCGTTCATGATTCTTTTTCGGTTTTGCGGCTTTTTCTGGTGTGTGGTCACTAACCACGGCCTAAGCCTAACACCAGTTGATTTCCAATAGACGTACCTATATTTTATTCCGGCTTTGTAATCTGTATGATTAAATATTCGATGTCCAAGATCAAACAGAACTTGTATATAATGCAAATTGAAACACTCAAAGAATTTTAACATGTTTTGCGTTTTGGTACTTTAAATTACCATTTATCAACGAGTACTCGCTATACATATGAATCATCTACGAGTATCTATTATCTCAACTCGCTGCGTATATTGTTCTATGTATTATTCTATTGTATAAAAATCACGAATAGGTAAAGACCTTTTGATATAAAATAAAATGTTTTGTAAATTTGATTGAACTGACAATGGAAATCCGATTTTAGACAGTTAAAATTATGTTCTTTGTACTAATTCTGTTTATTAAAAATATTTATGTAATTTTTTAATTATCAATAGTTATTTTTTTAAACAGTCCACGTATTACGCCATTACAGAAAAATAAATGTTGAGTAGTAAAAAAATGTTGGGTGCATGATGAATCGGAGTAAATAAATAGTGTTTTCTCATGTCTAGCTAGTCACGTAATAACGTGACGAGTAAGGTGCGTATTGCGCAGATGCGGAGGTCGGCGCAGGCGCAAGTGGCCGACATTAAGTCAATTTACAACGGCGGGTACATGACACCGTTTACATGTTTGTTGCATGACGTAGAGCGTGATAGTGGGACACGGTTAAAATGTATATTTTGACATTTTGTTGCATGACAAGAGTTCTCTTATAAACCCATAAATTCTTATTCAATATTATAATGCGATAACAATTTACTGTCTGTCGGCCTTTTACGTTTAAATCCCTGAATGGATGGCGATGAAATTTAGTATGGAAATAGTTTGAAATGGGAAGGATACGTACTCCAGTTTTTAACCCTATTAAAGGAATAAAAAGAGGATGCTAGTTTGAATGTAGGCTGTGATTTTTATTAGCAATATTGTAATTTTTCGAAGAACTTGATATTAGTGGTACAGTAGTAAGTTCGCTAAATAACCCCCATGTGTCGGTTCCATTAAAGACTTTTCAAATAAACAAGAAAATAATAAAAAAGAAAATCGTTAATTATTTATCACATTTTTTGTAAATGATTGAGTGGGCTGAAGCTACCCGGGCGAAGCTGGGGCGGGCCGCTAGTACAATATACAAGAGGATACATTTAGATACGAAAAATAGAAATGATGAGAAAAAAAGAAATAATTTAAACAAAAAACAATACAATTGTAACAAAAGGAGAATCAGATCAAAACATGAGACCGAGTTTGAATGTGTGTAATGTAGAGTGTTTGGAGTAAGTGTACACAGGGACTTGTGTAACTGTGTATACTGACATATTACATAATAGATTAATTAACCAGTAACAAACTGGTGGTAGGCTTTGGCCGTGGTTAGTGACCACCCACCAGACAAACCCGCTCCACAAACGGCCGGCGGCCTTGCCTTGTTCCGGTGCGATGTCTGGTGACACCATATAGAGAGGGTAGGTCGGAATTGTAGTTCTTTAAGGTTTCTAACCATATGGAGGCTCATTCCACTGCCACCTCACTGATAATAATCATTCGTAATCACGAGTGAATCGGTATACTAGGCTGGCGCGTTCCATCGTAGACTACGTCATTGCTGAACATCAGGCAAGTTATAGTCAAGCGCCAGCCTATCGCAGAAAAAAAAAGACGGGTTGCACTCCGGGAGTGCCGGCAGAAGTGAAAACTTGATTATTATCATTAATAGATGCACTTTGTTCAATTTTCATATTTTAAGCACTTTACATTCACGAATTTTACGAATACACAACAATGTGATCACTACACAGACGGTCGAGCCATCAGCTGTCACCATCCATGGATGCGCGTGGCACGCTGTAACATACACGAACATTCGCGCAAGCGCCCTGCGCTGCCTAAACGAAACAGTAGGCCCAGGCATACATTTTCGCCGCGCCGTAGAGAGGGGATAGCTGTCTACTCTCCATCCGTCTTACGCTTTTTCGATCAGGGTCACGTGTCCTGACGCGAGTTTAAGATTTTATACCCATTACAGAAAAAGTGCTCAACGCCGCTAAAGAAGTTTTCACTTCAAAAAGTAAGGCTTCCGTTTCTGCGTAAGACTGAGTGAGCAAACAGCATTTTTCATATTATCTCCATCTTGTTTCTAGGAGTCTATGAAAACATTCCATTTATTGCTGAATGAGACGTCTCGTCGGCTGCAGGCGTGGACGAAGCGGCTCGGGTCATGTGTGGATAAGTCGAGGCCGTATTATGACGCTGTGAATCTGGCCGCGGCAGCGAGGCAGGAGTGTCAGAAGGCGGCTGTACAATTTCAAAGAGCTAGTGGTAAGTGACCTTAATTATTTGGCTATTAGCTAAATATTGATGGTTTAATTTTCAAACAGCAGTGGCGCAGCGGTTCAGGCCTCGCCTTAGAAAAACAAGGTCGCGGGTTCGAATCGTGGTTGAATCTGGTCGTGTCTACACATCTTTGTGTGAATGGTTTCATCTCCGCTGCTCAATATCGCTGAAGGGAAACAACGTGAGGAAACCGGCATGTCTAAGAACTAATCATTCGAGGACATATGACATCCACCAACCCGCACTTGGCCGGCGTGTGTGGATTAAGGCCTAAACTCTCTCAACTCATAAGATAGTTGAGAGAAGAACTGTGCCCAGCTGTGGGACACTAAAAACAGTTAAGATAGTTAGCTATTTATCCTCACACGCTGACCAAGTGCAGGTTGGTGTCCATATCCTAGTATGATTAGTTCTTAGATATGCCGGTTTCCTCACGATACTTTTCCTTCACTGATATTGAGCAGTAGCGATGACCCACCAGACAAAGCCGTACCGCCAAGCGGTCTTGCCGTGTTCCATTGCGGTGTCTGGTGACACCATGCAGAGAGGGTGGGTCGGAATTGTTGCTCCTTTAAGGTTACTAACCTTAGGAGGCTCATTCCACAGCCACCTTCTCGCCGGTAATCATTCGTAATCACGAGTGAATCAGTATACTGGGTTGGCGCGTTCCATCGTAGACTACATCATTGCTGAACATCAGGCAAGTTATAGTCAAGCGCCAGCCTATCGCAGAAAAAAAAGTAAGGTTTCCGTTTCTGCGTAAGACTGAGTGTGCAACCATCATTTTTCATATTATCTCCATCTTGTTTCTAGGAGTCTATGAAAACATTCCATTTATTGCGAAATTGCGATGTAGTGTACATCATTGCTTAACATCAGGAAAAGTCGTAGTCAAGCGCTAGCCTATCGAAGAATAAAAAGAAATGGCCCATTTTAGGTTTCGTGTTCCTGCGACCCCCGCGCAGCGTAATTACACCACTTTGTCCACCAATAAGAAGAACAGTCCTTGGCGCTAACTCACCCTATGCAAGAATGGCTAAAATGGTAAATCACTACAGCGATGTTGTTGATCTTCATTTTGATTCCATTGCCCAAATAAAGTCCAAAATTTTTACATTTTTGTCTCCAACAAAATAAGTCTTCAGATAATGTCGATGATCCACAGAGAACGTGTGTGAATAGTTTTAAATTACTAGTTTAAGTTAAATTGAGAACTTACATTATTAGTGCATGCGGTGTTTACCTATAAGTAATTGTTGCATTGTTACTAGCTCTTAAACATGTTGTTATATTTATGAAAACTAAATGTAAACAATTGTTGGTGAACCTTATTAAATAAATAAATAAATAAATAAATAAATGTATTCTGTAGGTAACTAACTAGAGATAATTAGGCGCTTAAATTTTCCCGGCAACATATTTGCCAGGAAATGATTTCGTTATTTCCCCGACGCCGGGGATATGCAATTCGTTGCCAATATTTTCAGACTTGGCAATGTTTCCACTTAGTATGACTTAGCTGAACCTTATAGTGGTTCTACAATATTGGAAATTCCAAGTCACGAGTAACTTAAAACAATACACAGAAGCCTTACATAAATAAGCCTGTTCCTTTGTAGCGTTTAATATTTTAAGAACGCAGATGTTATGATCGATATCTAAAATAAGAAGTGTTTATTTATTACTGTATACCTTTATGTTTGGCCTTTATTAAATGACAGTAAAACTGATGTTTACACGCGGGTTTTGTACTAGATAAGGGAAGACACTAGCCTTCATGACACAGGGAATCCTAGTGGGGAGGCACTAGCCTCCTCAATACTTTTTAGTGCACTAGCACTAAAAAGTATTGTTGTCTTTTGTTTTGTAATAGATTTATCTTTATCTTTATCTTTATCTTTATCTTTATCTTTATCTTTATCTTTATCTTTATCTTTTATTAATATAAAAGTTCACTTAATAACTTTGAAAAGCATTTTTTTGTGTTTATTATTATTCTCTTGTATGTAAGTCATTATAATTAGATAAGCAAATAGACATTAGGTATTGTAAATGCTGAACACCTTATAACCTTTCACGCATTCGTCATCTAATTTGCAAAAAAATATCATCACATTGTTTTCATGGTCTTTCTCGTATACAAGGACTGTCTTCTGGGATGTTCGGAGCCTTGAGAACAACAATCTTGAAACGAGAACTTACTCATCAGCCTTCGAGCAGTTCCTACTTTCGTCTTTCTTTGTGTCCACTGTCAGTTGAATGCTAAATCATTTATATGGAACCAGTAACATCAACAGTTGTCAATTTTAAGGGCTTTTTTCTCACTGCTTTTGTTGGTGGAACCCCTTTCTTTCTCTATCCTTAACAAGCGTTTGGAGTTCCTGATTCCTGACATTCATTTTTTTATACTTTTGTCTTTAAAGAGTCAATTCTTTGTAAGTTTTCATTGGTCTATCTCATCTTTTCTTTATACTACGCGTTACCTTGCGTCACCTAGCCTAACTCTGTTCACATTCTGTTGTTCAAAATGAAAAATCTTCTTTAAAATCCTTTTCAAAGTTCCATATCTACATGGCCGACATGTTTGTTCGCATTCAATTTATCAAAATTGCTTCCTGTGGCTCGGATCGTGCCGCGAGGCCACGCGGTCAAGGCCCTGAGTCCTGTCCTATTTACATAATGGTAATTGAGCTTCATACCAATGGTGTTAATGCGAAAGTTTATCAATAGTGGAAGAATGGACGTTTGTTATTATTTCATGCAAAAGTTATTAAAGACTTCAAAATCAAAGTATGCTTTTTTTTTTTGAGACGCGAGTCTACATAAAAATAGCCCTTTTTTTTCCTACCGTACAGTGAATGACTGGCAACTGAGAAACACTGCAAAAAAAACTCAGTAAGCTTTATTCTTTTTTAAATAAAGTACTTAAATCTAATTTATTTATTCAGTGTGTTGAATTAAAGCGACTTAATTCCAAGCGTTTTTATCCGTTATATAGTCTGAAATTTTATAATACGCTTTCTTACATAACGTAGATTTTTTAATTATTTTAAATTTGTTAATAGTCATTTCCCTAATATTATTTGGAAGTTTATTGTAGAAATGTATACACTGCCCCATAAAAGAGTTACTGATTTTGTTGAGACGAGTATGATGTGCTACAAGATCGTTCTTGTTTCTAGTAATCAAATTATGTGTATCGCTTATTTTTTTAAATTTCGTAATAATTTAACTTACATTTACTCCCGTATTCATTAACGTCATATAAGATCATTATAGCTAAAATAGGTTTATAATTCGTTTGTTTTTGTCTGGCATCTTGACATTTATTTCATTGACTAGTAAGAGACAAAGTCCATTTTAATTAAAAAGTCTTTTAAGATTTTTATGAATAAGATTGTTAGTTTGTTACCCTAATTAATACATAGTCTTTGATATTTTATTTACTTTATAAGTTCTATCCAGCGGGTACTAATCCATTTGCCTTGCTATGTGCCTGATAAAGTTTATACTATGACATGCTTTCGCATTGCTAAACGTGGCAATTGGAGAAAAAAATTACAAGAGAAGCGGTTCTAACCAGAAATGACTTTTTTTTGTTCTGAAATAGGCTTGCGATTAGTCTAGGCGAAATGGGCTGCTTGATGTTATGATGTAGTGTACGATGGATCGCGCCTGCTGAATATACTGATTTACTCGTGATTACGAATGATTTTTGGTGAGAAGGTGGCAGTGGAATGAGGCTCCGTTAAATAATAATAATAATTCCGACACACCCTCTTAAATGGTAAGGCCGATTGGCGGTGTGGCTTTGTGTGATGGATGGTCATTAACCACGGTCGAAGCCCACCTCCAGTTTATAGTCACCTGATATGCATCAACCGGTGACCACGTGTGGGGATTCGGGCAATATGTCTAAATATATAAAAGAAGAAACTGACTGACTGACATATCAACGCAAAGAGCCCAAACCGCTGGGTCTGGAGACTCCAAATTTGGCACATAGATTCCTTATGGGGTCTAGGGGTGCACTAAGAAATGATTTTTCAAAACTCACCCTTTAAGGGGGTGAAACGGGGTTCCAAAGTTTGTATGGAGAGACAGATTAGTGAAACCAATTTCGCGGGCGAAGCCGCGGGCGGAAGCTAGTATTCCATAAACATAAATAATCCACCTACAAGCCTCGATTGCTCTGACTAGAGAGCGCACTATGATGACGGGACAATATCCTTTATAAAGACTGCCAGTTTTGGTTCGATTCCCACCCGAGACAAACATTAATGATAAAACATCTGTGTTTGTGTCGAGTCTGGGTGTAAATACCTATCTATTATAAGTATATATTTACAAAAGAAAAGTATTATATGTATAGTATATACCAGTTATCTGGTTTCCATAACACAAGCTCTGCTTAGCTTGGGACCAGATGACCGTGTGTGTTAATGTCCCAAAAATATTTATTTATTTATTTTATTTATTTATTTAGTTTGTCCTAAAAAATTTGAGCAGAAAGATAATTAGACAAAAGACAAATTCGTTGTTGTACCTAATCTAGGTAGTATTACATGCTCAAAGGTTAAGGACACATTAATTACATTTCTGAGCACGCAATTCTCATTTAGGCTTCTAATAAATAAGATTAATATGTATTGGATAATTAGACTTGGGAATTTGGGATATTGCTTGTATAAATTAGGAGTTTATTACACATTAACGGTCTTATTCATAAAAATCGTAGAAAAAAATCGTAGCGTAGACGGCCATCTGGATCCCAAATTAAGTAGAGCTTGTACTAAAAACAGATCACAGTGCAACACAATGGTAGCTGTATTTTGGTTTTAAATCTATATATATTTCTTGTGTGCGTGTGTATGTGACTGAACTCCTCCTAAACGACTGGACCGATTTTGATGAAATTTTTTGTGTGTGTTCAAGGGGATCTGGGAATGGTTTAGATTCACAATTTTGCGCGGTACAAAGTTCGCTGGGGCAGCTAGTAAATAAATAAATAATTCAATTCAACTTATTTGCGAAAAATGGGTTACCAAAGATGTTACAGTATTTAGCTAGGTGTCTCCATTATTCAGCTTCATTTAAGCGTGCAAAAATTTATAAAATAAAGAAGTAGAACTTGGGAACACAAATTTTATTCCGTGTGGCACCCTCATGGATTTTCTTTTTATTTTTATTTTTTTAGTAATGTACTACATTACTACTTTTTAAATAAAAGAAATGTATAATTGGTTTGTCAATATAAAGTGTAAAACAGATAATGTCTGTCTGTGTCATTTGGTCTCTTATCAATGACCTTGTTTCATTCACACACCAGTACAACACACCTAACGTATCTTTGTTTGAACATGTTTTGCGCTTTATCTATGAACAAATATTCTGTTTGTCGGTTTCAAACGTTTTAAGTTCAATTTCAAGGTCACTTTGAGCTAAATATTTCCATCGTCAGGAATATGCATATCTTAGAACTAATTATTTAAGAACATGTGACATCCATCAACTCGCACTTGGTCGGCGTGTGTGGATTAGGCCTCAACTGTCTTCAGAGTAGAATAATCCGTGTTCAATAGTGACACAAATCTGGATACTTTTGATACGAATTGGCCAGGAAAAGCTAAGATGTACAGACTTGTTTGGCCCGACTGAAGACTTTTCCATTGCTAAGGCCAACGCCAGTTACCACGGCAATGGCCTAAACCTAAAAAAAATCTAATAAATAAATGTTTAAACCAAGTGAATGATAACTTTTATTAATTCACGTGCTCTGTGTTATATTCAGAACTTCACGCGGCAGCTAAAGAGACTGTGACGCTGGCGGAGCAGCGTTTCGTGAGCAAGCAGGATGAATGGCAGTTTGACAGCAACTGGCAGGAGGTTCTCAACCATGCTATTATCAAGGTACATTTATTTTTTCAATAGCCTTCTTCATTCTCCTCGGTATTTGCAGCAGTAACAATAAATAATGGTATACTATTAATTGACAGGTTATGGACGCTGAAAAACGTAAAGCAGAGAGCGGACGTGAGCATCAAAAGAAAGCACAGGCGTATATATTGGCTGAAAAAAAGGTAACCACTAAAACATTTTCTTTTCTAGAACATTCCCGTTAAATTTTAAATTTTTATCACAAAATATACATTTTTTTCTAGGTGACTCAGCTTGAAGACAACTTAAAACGTAATATCATAAAATCCCGAGTTTATTTTGAGGAGAAAAAACTGTGCGATGAACAGCTCCAAACTCAGAATGGGAAGATAGAGAAACTGCAACATCTTATAGCAGACGCTAAGTTCCGCTACTCAAAGTCTCTTAAAGCTCTCGAAAAGATTTCTGAAGAAATTCACATGATGAGAGGAGAATATCCTCCTAATAAAGATTCTATACCAGTTGGTCCTAGAGAACCAGGAGTTGGGGCAGAAAGAGATGCAATACATGATGAAGATACAGCAAGAACTGAGCACGACAAAGATGAAGAATCCAGTCTGCAAGAACTGAGGCTGAGAGTTAGAGAGCTCGCTTCCAAACCTATAGAAAAAGACGTTGAAACTGATGACGCATGGGCTTTAGAACTTAATGAAACTATTAACAAATTAGACCAGTTGTTAATGATGAAAGAAAGTAATCAGCAGAAAAAATCTAAATTCACAGCGACTTCTCCGAAGAATTTTAGCGCACCCACTACTAGTACCAATACTGGTAAATATAACCAACCTCCAAGTGATTCCTGGAAAAATGAAACAAATCTATCTAGAACAAAATCTATTAGCAAAGATGTTGTTTATGAACTCAACCCACCTATGGCGAAAACAGAAAAATCTAAAAGCATGATGTCGCTCGATGTGCTTGCTTTAGCTAGAGACACGAATATAATGGACAGAGAATCGTATCTGAAAGCTGTCATTGAAGATAAATCTCCTACTGGAACGTATACTGAGAGTACTTCTGAGAGAAATGATACACCCGATGAAATATTGATGGTGGAATGTGACTCGAGTGATTCTACTCAGAATCCTGTTATCAGGATGACCAGCTCGACGGTTTCCGACAGTGATAACAGTTAAGTTAGTAATAATACATGATCGTTGTGCTTTTGAGTTGATTCGGTTGTGAACTTTATTAAAAAAAAAATTAACACTTCGTTTGGATTTAAACATTTAATGTTATAACAGATCATGTATAGTATTTACATTTTTTTACAGCAACGTTTCCACTGTTTGTCAATTTATGTAACAAAAATGTTTTTTAAATATTTTTTTAAATGTTGATCTTACCTGTGATTTCAGTTGGCGTATAGGACAAACTATGAATTTCAAGTGTGTTTGAAAACAATTTCGTCTTCTCTATTATTTCAAAGTTTTTGAAATTAATATGTTTGAACTTAAACATCATTTTCGCCAGAAGTCCCTTACACCAATAGAAAATGCAGATTATTGATATTATTTTATTTACCTTTGGGATATTACTAGTTATAAATCATTACTCACTGTTGTTACTTATAACACTCCACCGACACGTTCACAAATTATTTATTCATAGTTAAAAAAAAATACGCCTTGTCCTCATTATTAGATAATTTTCACTGTAACTACTCATTGAAGATCTAAATATTACGAATACCATTTAGTTAAATGATACATCAACAATTTAATGCAAAATTATAAAAAAAATATTTAAAGATCATTAAAAACTATGTGTCATCACCACTTTCAAAATTTTGGGTAATGGCGAAATTAATATTACGTAGAATAATTTGGCCAGTAAAATTAGATAGGTCTTTGAAAGAATGTAAAGAAGAGTGAGAACTCAATAGGTTGTTTGAGACATAGGACCAGCGTTCACCAACCACAAATTGAATTTCAACTTTAAACAATTTTTTTCACAAAATTCCTTATTTATCAAAGGCAATATTCCTAATAGAGTACAGCACTTCGAGTACTTTATGCAACACATTATCAAATATAAGTTGTACGAAGTTGTTGTATGAACAACAACTTTATATTATCTATCTATTATGTGAACCATAGAGAATGGAAGTTTGTCATCACTAATAATTTTATTTGTAACTTCTATTAATTTAAGTCTGATCAGTGGTTGGTGAAGTTAGGTTTAGGGCATATTATTATATTTTTTTCTTTTTATTTTTTTTTATTTTTTTTACCTTTGTGTACAAATGCCTTTTGTTTCCAGTGTATTGCCAGTAAACTTACTCATTTTAGTAGTAGTTAAATATATATTATATAATTTAGCATAATATTTATGTACTAACTCTTTCAGCCACTTGACATAAAAGTAAATACAACGTTATAATTTTTCGGGAGAATTTTTATAGATTTATGGATCGGGGCGACTAAGTGTTAACAAAAAAAATTTGGTCACAAAAAAACTGTTTATCAAGAAATTGTAATCAGTGAACAGCGGCTGAAATAATAATTCGGCGACAAATATACATAATAATATGCGTTATATTTATATTAACTTGCCACATATTTATTTAATAAAACTTTTTATTTCGTCGTGTCGTCCCATACATGCTTATTAAATATTAGAAACATATCATAATTCAATACAACTAATTTTTATTACTGTGGCTTTAAGTTTGTACATAAGTTCTAAGAACTCATTGCTCAACATAAGTAAACATTTGTGCCTTCATTTGTAACTTATTTTAGGGCGGACTCTTCAAAAGCCACATAATTTTTAACTAAAGAATTTTTTTGACAATTTGACAGAAGTTCCATACTTTCAATGTCAATATGCCAAAAAAATATCTTTAGGTAAAAGATATCTAGCTATAGAACAATTGGTATTTAGATATTTTAACTTAAAGTATGGCCCTGATTGAAGACTAGAATTGATATGATACTAGGGAAATGGGAAATTTGTATATCTTAGAAATTTCAACGATAAAGGTTGACTAACATACTCATTAGTTTAGTAATAAAAACTATTTAAAAAATGATTAAATCGTTAGTGCATTTATAGAGTGAGATCAGTATTTTATTATAAAATTTTCAGGCGATACTGTATTCGTATACAGCATGTTTTATTAATTATCAGGATAACTCATCATTCACTCTACAAAGTGAAGCAATAGCGAAAGTTCAAAAAGAATAAAATGTATGGTATTGACATTCACCTTCGAAATATCACGTCACCATCTTCGGTAAGATGCTTGCTTTTCACGCCGCAGGTCGTGGGTTCGATTCCCACCCAAGTGAGGCATTTGTGTAATGAACATGTCTGTTTGTCCTGAGTCTAGGTGTAAGTATCTTTAATTAAGTATGTATTTACAAAAGAGAAGTATTATATTTAGTATATTACCAGTTATCTGGTTTCCATAGTACAAGCTCTGCTTAGATTGGGATCAGATGGCCGTGTGTGTTAATGACCCACTATATTACTATTATTTTTTAAATCCCATTAATTTTGTTATTTTCGAAAATTCGTCATCGCTTCACTTATCACTTTGTCTAGCGTCTCTGAATGATTTATCGACTGTTGAATTCCGATTTTATGCTTTTATAAAAAAAAATGGAAACCCAGAAAACTTGCCAGTGAGCAGTTCTAACATGTAATAATTAACTTGACTAACACTAATTATAGTAAAAGTATGGTAAATATATTCTCACATTAATGTACTTAACTAAAAGCTAAACTAATTGTACCTTTGACCGTTACGGTCGGATTAAACTGACAAACTACCTCCTAACAACGACACCGCCAAGCAAGTTTACTCGAGTTGTGATGACTTACTCAGTACTGGTCACTTCAATCAATTTTAGGAAAATAGTGAAGTATTATCGTAGATCACTTTCTCCAAGAAATAAATAATTCAATTTTCGGGAGTTTGCTTTGATACTGAAAATCATATTTTTACACAAGAAATCATGTTGCAAACACTACTGTCCATCTCGTATCACTCAAGAATGAGTAGAAAGAGAAGGACAGTGTTTGCAACATGTTTTGTTGTGCAGCGCACACGCACAGAGTGATGTTGAGATATTTGTCGGTATCTATAACGATGTCTAATTAATCCAACAATACCTTAACGATGTCAGTTGTTGTCAATAATAATGTTAATAAAAATAGTTATAAATATCTATCTGTTTCTAAGTGTCTACAGTATTGTAATGCACCGATTGTGATGCACTCTAGCAGCGCGCAGCTATGTTGTACGTTCAAATTGAAATCTTGTTCTACGTGTTTTTAATAAATAGTTTAAAAAAAACTTGTTTGTTTTTTATTCAAAGACAATATTATATTATCATGGTTTTAATATTTAATGTTCAAATTGCTCCTAGGAAGGGGAGGAACAACAGCCTAGTGTGTCACTGACTCTGGCAGAGCCACCATCAGGGATTTTCATTTTGAAAACACAAAAAAATTGTCGCTAATTAGTCGAAATTTGTCGCCAAATATCAGAATTTGTCGGTCACTGGTTCAAAAGATATAAGGGTTTATAGGTGGCCGATCTGGAGAGAGTCTCCCCAGCAGGGCCACATTTATATCTCAAAAACTAGGGCACCTAGCAAATATCTCTTTTCTCCCATAATTTGTCGCCAATTAGTCGGAATCAGTCGCCAAATATCAGAGTTTGTCGGTCACTGGTTCAAAAGATACAAGGGTTTATAGGTGGCCGATCTGGAGAGAGTCTCCCCAGCAGGGCCACATTTATATCTCAAAAACTAGGACACCTAGCGAAGATGTGTTTTCTCCCATATTTTGTCGCCAATTAGTCGCAATTTGTCGCCAAGTCACAGATTTAATCGGATCTTAGTTTAGGAGATATAATGAGTTCAATTAGTAAGGTATAGTCCAAGAGCTAGGTCGAAGAGTTCACGAAAAATACCAAGAAAAAAATATTTCTATTAATATGTGTAATATACTTCTAGTTTTATCGGTCTAAAGTCTTTAGAAATGTCCGAGAGAGATAAATTCTCAATTTAATTCATGTTTTTATGTTTTAAATTACTAGGTTAGAGTGGCTTAAACTTCTTTGAAAACATTAAACCTTGCTCTTGGTCTATTTGGTGAAAGATGTACAGTCGCATGCAACTGTTTTACCACTTAATGTTAAGCTCTAATTAACTTTAGAATAATAAATAAATGTCGTACCTTTAGTAAAATGTTTAAAATACTTAAACGTTGAAAAAGTATTGTCAATTGTAATCAAATTTTATTATATAAAAATGAATTTCCATAAAGTCCGTTTGATGTGTGTTGTGTTGGTGTGTATTTTGAAGTGATTGCGAGTGTTGTGTTGTGTTGTAAAATAAAAACTCAACCCGTCCATACCCACAGGTATGGACGGGTTGAGTTTTTATTTTATCTTAATTGAGGTTAGAATAATAAAACTTCTGTTGTCGAAATATAAAATGATTTATTACCTTAAAATTATTGTACTTTCAGAAAATGTTACAAATAGGTATTTGTAACATTTATAAGTAGGTACTTATTCAATATTATTAACAGATACAGTTTGTGACTTTGGATGTTAGGGGTAATCTCCGGTAAAACTGATCCGATTTTGAAATTTTTTTCACTTTTAGTCTAGGCTAATAACATTATGACCGATAATATTATGACGTTATGACCAATAGGAGCGGAGCCTCAATGAAAAATGTTGCAAAAACGGGGAAAATTATTTCTTTGGCTCTATATCTCTGTGACGCAGACGAAGTTGCGCGGGTCAGCTAGTTAGGTACCTATATATGGATTATATCTCTCAATAAAAATTTCAATGGGTGTTTCTTCATTGGACGACTCTGCTTGAAACCAATACCTATGCCGATCGATACCTTCCTATCTATATTTTCGGAATACCTAGAGATAACAACACTCGAGTTCGTAACTATTAATAATAAGTTCCACTTTAATTAAACTGGCTGACTTCAACTTACGTGACGGGCAACTCGTTCGAAGCAGCTCATCTGTACACGCGCATCTATCTCTTTCTTACTTACCGTAAATGAAACGGAGCGCAGCGATCTATCTGCCAGCGACTAAGTGGTAAGTGCACATTGTGTTAGATAAATAATTACATAATTATATGTATTGTAGATTTGTTTATAGGTAATGAATACAGCTTTCCTATGGTGGGTTGAAATTATAGAATAAGTTTACATTTATTTAATTCGAAACAAACATTCCTCCATAAGACGTCATAGATACTGTCTAGAAACTACATAAAGTATTTTGTACTCGCTTGTACCACTGTATGGGGAAATTGAATTCTTTAATATCTTTTTAATTACACACCGACTAAATCTGTAACTTTGCGACAAATTGCGACTAATTGGCGACAAAATATGGGAGAAAACACATCTTCGCTAGGTGTTCTAGTTTTTGAGATATAAATGTGGCCCTGCTGGGGAGACTCTCTCCAGATCGGCCACCTATAAACTCTTGTATCTTTTGAACCAGTGACCGACAAACTCTGATATTTGGCGACTGATTCCGACTAATTGGCGACAAATTATGGGAGAAAAGAGATATTTGCTAGGTGCCCTAGTTTTTGAGATATAAATGTGGCCCTGCTGGGGAGACTCTCTCCAGATCGGCCACCTATAAACCCTTATATCTTTTGAACCAGTGACCGACAAATTCTGATATTTGGCGACAAATTTCGACTAATTAGCGACAATTTTTTTGTGTTTTCAAAATGAAAATCCCTGATGGTGGCTCTGCCAGAGTCAGTGACACCAGCCTAGTGCCTATTGTAATTATTTCATTTCAGTCCCAGAAGTCCTATGTTCCTCCTACCTAACGTTTGTCTTTAGATTCTATGTTTTATTGTGAGATTTTTAATATGGCCTCAATCAGGTCGAGATTTATTCGAAGGGAGTATTTGTTACACAAAATTTGAATTCGTTTTTCACTTCTCACAGGAAAATTTACAAAGTTACAAGCTGAGTAAAAACATTATAAATTGCTCCTCTTTATTTTGGAGTCTAAACAAGGTCAAAACCTATATCAGACTACAGATCTCCAGGCCCTCCGGATTGTAATAAAGGTGTACCTAATTTTAAATTCAGGGACAAGGTATCAGTTAATAAAAAATACGCAATATTTTAATTTCCATTTAGTTTATTCACATTGTATAATATAACAGTCCAGATAACAACAGACTTACACTAAACATCACGAAGGTTACAGAAGGAGAAGGCACTTTACAGTGACAGTTTACACGTCAGGGTTATTTAGCCAAGATGGCCGACAATTACTACACTACAACAGATTAAATAACATTAGATTTAAAACAAAATGATAACAATAGTAGGTTTAGATCTTAACTTACAAGTTTTATTTATTATCCTGGCATACCAGTTAGAATAACGCCTATTTTTCAGTAGCTAGATCTTTTATTTATGGAATAATTGATGTTTTGACAGTTAATATAATATTATGTAAAATCTGTCAACGTTAAAAAATCCAGAGATAAAAATTATCTCATTGAAAAATCAGAAAAACAATGAGATTTTTACAAACTACACACACACAAAAAGGCTTTAATGTTTTCATTACTATATCAACATGTTATACGTGTAAATTATTTTTGGGTAGTAATTAGTTTTTTTTTATTTTTTGTAGTTAGACGTTACAAAATGGATGTAAAGGAAGTCTGTACACGTACGAAACCGTTACGGTTAGGGCGATGAGATTTTATCTTAAGTTCTAAGTAAAGATGGAGGCCATACTTAAAACGAAGAGTAAGTGAGTAACATACCTATTTGTCATGCTTATATGTTGCGTCTAAGACAATTGTTTAAACAAAATTCATTAATTCTAGTTATATTTTTATCCGTTTCACACTATACCATCGTAACCGGCCAGAAAGAGACAAAAAATAAAGTTGTCATTCAAACATAGTCTTGTCAAGGTCATATTTCTTGTCTTTAACAATATTGTGTTCTTAGACGCAGTCTCCAGTGATATATACAAACTTCTTGATCTCACCATAAACACCAAAATAAAAGAGATAGTGATATATTATCTGAAAGTGTGAGATATACAAGTTTTAATTCAATGGCTTTCATCTTTACTTAGAACCCTATGCAATTTATTAAAAAGAAATCATATACTAATATGATTAATACTTTTTCATAGATATTAAATGTACGAAACTTTACACCATAATTGATATTTGGCGTACACATGCACAATATACTATTTATTTTTTATGTAACCAAAACGTGAGCTGAGCTTACATAAGACTATATAAATTCGGAAATAGGTTACAGTAATCAGTTTCTAATGACGTCCGATTATTACATGGATGCGCACACGCATCTCACTCAAAATATAACGTGTACCACCCAGCAAGTATTAATTTGGGCATCAGTTAGTTTCTTTTTGAGCCCTTTTTTCATTTGTGATCTAACACATGTACATACATCACGCATTTTTACTGGCAGGCAACATTATCTAACAATAATCCACTACATTGGCAACATTGATACTAAGGATAAATTTTAAAATCGATCTTAATGAGAATGTGAGATGTTTTAATATTGTGCTTCGCTTTGAGTGCAATGTAATACTATCAAAGTATTATAATACTGGATAGCATATGTAACTCATGAATTTAGTTATATATATATACAAAATCATATCAACCAGCATTAGCAAGAACTACGATTTCTTCAGCTTCATTATACAAGGTGAACCAGAGAGTATATCATGTCTTAAATTCTTGTGACGTTTTAATTTTAATAAATCAATAAGAAAAAATAAGGTACAAATCCCTACAAAATAAAAATATAATTTTTTAATTTATTTTATTTGACACTATTTTTTTTTGACAACCCTAACTTTTGAAGTGACCGCCAATTGTCATTCATTTGTCACATCTTTTACTAGATCATAGAGAGTTCAGGAAAACAGCTATTAAAATTGCGCGACTCGAAATTTTTGCATAAATATTGTACAGCCAAAATCGTATCAAAATGTAATGCAAATTAATTTAGACTTCACATAGTTCATAATGACCAGAAGAATGTCTGGTTTCAAGTATAGTATAGCCCTACCGGTTCAAGATGAATTAGTTTGGACTTTGGTTAAGTCTTATAGGTGTCTTAGAAGTTTCATTTACGCTTAGGTTATATAATATATAAAAAGGTATGGTTTCCAACATTTAAACACTGTGTACCGTTAAAAAAAAATATAAAAAATAATCTTTTGCTGTATATATAATTTGTACTGTATGCAATTTCAAAAAAACTTATGGAATTTCTACATAAAAATTATATACAGATTCTTTATTTTATTTTCATATGTATCTGAATATTCTTGCAGTACAAAAATAATAGCATTATTACATGGAATGATTAAAAATTATATAAATTACAAAATACAAAAAAAAATATACTTTATAGTATTAATAATTAAAATATCTTAGATGATTATGTAAATTGATATTTTAAAACTGAGGAAGCATTGAAATAATATAAACAAAATCGTATTTAAATATTAATAAAAACAACAATCGGCTATTAAAAATAAACATCACTAAAAATTCACACATAATACAATTTACGAATAATTTTCATGACATTATCAATTACCTATTCGAAAAATCAAATATTTAGTACCTATTTATTTTATAATTAATATTTAACGGTTAACATTTAAGAATCACTAAACACGCACGGCAGTGTTAAATAACCAAGGTAACATAGTATTGACATATCCTAACAATCTCAACTACATATTATTATAAACAATTTTGTTATAGGTCCCCAATCAATAGAGACCACAATTAATACAAAAACTTGAGTCATATCAAATTTCTTCGTACAGTCAGCATCTTATACATTGTGGCTGTCAATGTATTCAAGAATATAGCAACATCCAAAATGGTCAACGGCCGCGGCGGTCTTAACGACATCAGCTTGAATGTTACCAAGTATTAGGCTTTGTGAGTGCTCCGTTACATTAGTAAAAGGCGGATGACCCGAACAATTTGATCACATTAGTTGAGCCAAAGTTATTTTTTTGGATATTTCTATATCCTTGAATACATGGACAGTCACTATCTATATGATGCTGACTGTACACCACATATCTCTATCACACTGTGGTCACACTACCACGCTCTGTTTTTCAGTATGATAGAAAGAGAAGGTCTATCCACAAAAACATGTTGTTGTTCAAAGTGTTTTCTCCAGTTTACGTAAAACTTCAAGGATGGATCCCTATTCCTCTCTGACTATTATTGCTGGACTAAAACAGGACAACGTTGTTTGGCCAACGATTTGGGTGCTTAATATATTATTCAATGTTGATGTTGGATCGAGGTCTCCTAAATAGCTCTAGGGGTCCATCGAAACAAACTTGGGAATCACTGCAACAAGGATAGGTAAGTGCGGGGTTTGGGGACTAGGGAAAATCCCCGCAACATCTTAGGAAAATCCTGTAAGCGATGTTGTAGATTTGTCGAGCTATAACAGAAACTAGACCAAGAAAAATATGATTTTCCCATTTTACTAACTAACAAGATTCTAATGGAAATTGAAGTAATTTGGCTAACTATTGATATTGGTGACTTATAAAAGATGCTATTTGTACGATAAATGCAAAATAAATGCATTCGAGGCAGAGCTTTAAAGTTTAAACAAGTTTCACAAAAATGCGACACGATAATTGGAACAATCTCGTAAATAATACTATGTATTAGTATGAGTAATTAATTATACATCACTGTGTATACAGTCCATCAAATCTAAGAAGTACCGTTTGACAGTTCTAAACGTAGTACATTTAGAATTTTATTTTTTGTATGAAAATTGTTTATGTTATGTTAAAATAAAAATAGCTTCATAATTCAATTATTTTACAGGAAAGCTAATAAAAATACTGTGAATTACGCCTCTATAAAGCTAATATAATAGAAAACAGTGAAACGTCAAACGGTACTTCTTAGATTTGATGGACTGTAATAATCTCGTAGACACTATTAATAAATAGGATACTTGTTATTGCGAAATATTGGAACATTAAATAATTAATGTTGGAACATTAATTAATTAATTAATGTTGGAACATTAATATTGCTTATCTAGTCATTTTACTATGATTGACACGATCAACATAAATTCGAGGCGAATCCTAATAAACGACATGATAGGAAGATATATTAATATGTAATCAGAAAGTCTTTACTCCATATAGATTTCCGAAAATGTAATACTATAAATATATGACGTAACATAACTTGACGGTTTAAAAATGTCTTTAAAACGAACCGAATGTATGTTTAATGATGAACGATTTATTCAGATTCGCCTGAAACCTGTAGTTATAGAACTAACGTCAGATAGTCACTAGTACATATTATAGTTTCGAGCGAGTATTAACCACCTCTCGCCACCAGGGGGCGCGTTCAAACGCGCCTGGATGACTGAAGAAAGCTTTTTGGAGGTTTTGGTACAGCTGTAAGGAATTTCAAAAATAATTTTAGTCTTACTGACAAATCAAATTTTACATAGAATGTAGGTCCGGCTCGAGGGACCATGATCCAGTATGATGTAGGTCGGACTTCACACTATAGGAAAGTCAAATACTCGCTACCTATATAGTAATAAAAGGTCAGCCTTCGCTTTCTCTGTCACTGTTAAATATTTAACTAAAAATTCAAAAGAGTTCTACTGCTTTCAGAGAGTTTCATAAGGTTTCTCTGAATTAACTAATTTTTTTCTCGGACAATTGAGGTGGTATTTATTTACAGTTTTACTCTTTGAAATCAAATTCTTAACTTTAAATGGCGTTTGCTCGCCATCGTTATTTTGCGGTTACTGCGGTTTAGTGCCTGGTGGGCAGAAGTATAAAAGAATGACATCATAACGATGAGTGGCAAGCAAGTGTTCATGTTTAAATGATTTACCACTGTGATGCACATAAATGCGGAAGAGAGGTACCGACTTTTTATTTACTGTATGTTTAAATTATACTTACATTTCCGTCGCTATTGCCAAGTACTGAGTTGAGTACAAAGTCTGTAGGCGCAAGCGCATCCACGACACTCACGATGTCTCCCTTTAAATCAGCACAGAGCTCTAATATCGCCTCTCGAAGTAATCTAGCTAGAGATTCACCCTGAAATAAAATATTAACTTATATAGCTAGCAGTCAAGCAAAAAATTTGTTTTCGAGTTCTTTTGTAAGGAAATGAAAGAGATAGAAATAAGAAATCGTAAACGGGTTATTACCTACGCTGCGCGACTTTTAAATTTACTGAGAAGTGGGTATTATATTTTGGTGCTATTTAAATCTTTTAGGCGTTACATTATTGATTAATTCCTAAAGGGAAGCCGGTGGGTATCGTGTTATATGGGCTCTTCGCCACTGATAGCTAGCTATACACACTAGTGATTGGCAAATAATGCAAATTTAAATAAATTTAATAATTGCCAAATAGGTAATATTTTCAGTCGCGAACGATGTCAATGAAGCTCCACGAAACAAAGAAATATAGTATTCCAGACTTCCCGTGGGTGCGACCGAGAGCGCAAGCTGCTGGTCGCCCGGTCAACAGCCCTATACAGACTCTCGAGGCACCTCCTAGTAGAGGATCTCGCATGTCTTAGCGAGTGGAGGCAACAGGAGTGCTAGCCACCCACACTGTCGATTTATACAGTTGCTCGCTACGTCTACTACAAGATAGACATGATTGAGTGACTACATTAGCTACTTTATGTACAACGAAGTGAGCGAGCGCGAGAGTGTGGTTAATTTTTTCGCCTCACCCCCCTCGTGCCCGAAAAACCGACACGAAGCGGAGCGTCAGCGAGGCGAGCCGAGGGAACACGAGCGTAACGTCCTCACTCTCGCACTCGTGTCCATTCGTGGAGCCTCGTGGAGAGTCTGGACGGGGCAAAATAAGTAGTTATGAAGCGAGTGGTGTATTCACTTTAACAAATAATCACAAATAGCTACCTGTGAGTACCCTCCTTGATATAATTCCACGAGGTTCTGGTCCAACGACCACAACCCATACAAACAGAACAGATTCCACAACACCGGTTGCAAAGATTTCTCCTTCTTGTCCAGACTTTCTAAACAGAATATTATCGCTAAGTACTCCGCATACACTTTAGTCAACTCCTTCCATTTGTACACCTGCGATTGGGCTCTCGCCTCGAACTTTGACAGGCCTTTCGCTATTTCTGATTCGTATTTTGATTCAGTTTCCTTCAACAGCCAACATAACAGCCATTTGTAAGTAGTTAATATAACTGGAAAGAAAAATACATCTCTCTAAACAACAGTAAAACTATTAAGTTCACTTCAATCCTTTTTAGTGTCCCACTGTTAGGTCTTCTCTCAATTATATTACTACACTTTTATATCTATATATCTCTTTTATATCAGCTATTTCACAGATTTTAAGATAGCTAATTTAAAAAAGGTTATAGGCCCAGTATACAAGGTGAACCCAAAAGGCTACATCAATATAGTATTGTGACGTTTAAATTTTAAATAAAAGAATAACCCCTACAATATTTTTTTCATTTTATTTTCTTAGATAACTTTCGAAGAGACCTCCATTTATCATTTAATTGTCACATCTTTTACTAGTTTAGAAAAACAGTTGATCAAAAATCGTATTAATATATAATGCAAATAAATTTGTGACTTCACATAGTCATGAGTAATGACGTGAAGAATTTCTGGTTTCAAGTATAGAATAGCCTTTCCGGTTCAGTTTGTTTACTATGACAAAGACAAAAGATAGAATAATAATTTTCTTGAAGCTACTACGTGAAACAAGAAACTGACCAATGTGTTCATGACTTTTTAGTCTCAAAAACGAAACAAAGGACACAATTTGAACTACTACTACTACTAGCCCTTGACGTCTATTACAGACGATTTAAGCAGTGTTCTGTAAGAGGCACCTTTTCTGATGACTGAATAGACCAATCCGAGAACAGCACGATCGTCCACAACGTGAACAAGAGTTCGCTGCGACTAGTGGAAGTATGTCGCTGTCGTGTCGCTTCCATCTTTTTAAGGCTAATGTGTCAAACCATGCTCCGTCGTGAAACTGTTGACCTTGTTTAACACGTTTCCTCCACTGGCTCCTATTTGAACTACAGAAATACATATTTGATAGAAATATTAGGTAGAATTTCAGACAACTCACATTCTCTCGTTTTAAGCTCATCTGTTTTCGTACACTTAAACCTAGCAGCTAAGCAACGTTCCCAGTGTTTGAGGAAGGTGACGGTGTTGAGAGGGGAGTCCACAGTCCCCCCGCTTCTTGCTGATTGGAACTGTCGTAACAACCAGTTGCCGGCTTGCTGGGAGAGTACGTTGTTGTCGCCTTCGTAGGTTACTGTGGGCTCGTGGTTACTACGGATATCACCTAGATTGGCACACTGAAAAGTATAAGAAGAACAACGAATATAACAATAATAATAACAAAAAGTTTGAAATCGCTCTTAGTCCGTTAGTGAAGGGAGGGACTAATTTTATTGTGCTCTGTGCAAGTAAAAACAATTTGAAATTTATGTCGTATAGGATCCAGGACCCCAATGTTCGCGCTTTAGATGTTTATATCGAACTCCACAAACGTCGAAAAAATAATAACGAAAGTCCACCGGAATCTAGTTCTTGTACTTTCCTAGTGTCACCTTAGAGAAATATTAACCACTCATCGAATCGATACTGAAAGCACGAAAATAACAAAATGTATATGATTGACATTGACCTTCTAAATGTCACGCGACAATCTTGTGGTAACCTCATACATTTTGTTCTTTTCTATCTTTCGTCATCGTTTTACTATGTAATATGTCTACCATTCTATAAAGAGTCTAAATTTGAAAGCCTCAAATATCGATACAGGATTACTAGCATATCCGACATGTCCTCTCTCCATTCTTTCGTCGGGAGAGTAGAAGCACGGCGTCACCTACATATCTGCGGTAAACAAGCTACAGTTGCGCATGAAGTACTTTGCTTTCACTTATACTGTGCGTACTGTAAAGTTATCGAACTTGATGCCAGCCTCTGTTTCCCGATAGCTATAATCTGTCTGTCTTCAAGACACAAGTAAATCGACATTCACTGAGTAAACGCGTTGATTCTTTTACATCGTATTTTAGAATTAGAAGAAGGGTGTTTGTTACCTTAAGAAAGCCATGTCCACCAGTAGCCTCGCGACAATTCTGCGTAGCGGCCAGCACGCGCCACGTGACCAGCGGCTTGCTGCACGACACCATCGCGTGTACTTCTGACACCGCCTCGCTCTAAAAACACACATTACATTGATATCAACTATTTGAGATAATTTAAGACGTACACTAAGTAACTCGAATTCTCACAAGGGTTTTATCAAAATTGCCAAATCGGGGACACGCGGCATACCTTGCTAAAAACATGCCCACCGTTCACGGCTCGACTCTTTGCGAAGAATGCGGGTACGTAACGCAGCGTACTGCCCACCAGACACTAAAGTGCAGTAATCGCAAAATAACGATTGCGAGCAAACGCCATTTAAAGTTAAGAATTTGATATAAAAAAAAACAGATGTATAAACAAAAAAAAAGGAATGCAGAAATGTTCTATAAGCTCAGATGGCTGTGTATGTTAATGTCCTCCTACATTAATATTAATATATTTACAAAAAAGCTGAGGTAGTAGGTAAATGTATAGGACCAGTTATCTGGTTTCCATAACACAAGCTCTGTGTGTGTGTTAATGTCCTTCAATATTATTATTATTAGTATGTTATTTTAAACGAATACTAACCAAATTATCTACTTTCATTCCAGCGTTAGATTTCTCCACGATATTGAGGTAGATTCTGGTGAAGTTTTCTATATACATTCTAAACACCACCGCTGCCGCTACGTAGCCGAATAGACGCCATTGCTGTTATCAAACAAAACTTAATTGTAAAAGAATGTAACAAAAGTAAGAATACAAGTTCTGAACACCACTGCCGCAGCCACGTAGCGAAACATAGCGCGTGCTATCGTAGACTGCAACATTGCGTGACATCAGGCAAGTTGTGGTTAAGCGCAAAAATATTATAGGATAAAAAAAACTGACGCCATTGCTGTGAAACAAAACCTAAATGTATATGACTACGATGTGATGCATTGGTTTCTCGCCTGCGCCTTCGCCCGCGTCACCTACATTTTATATCATGCCCAGTAGTGGGATAAATAGCCACAGCCTTCCTCAATAAATAGGCCATCTAACAGTGCTCTTGCACTTTTATATTTTTCTATTTATATTAATGCGAAAATTTGCATGTGTGGAGGTATGTATGTTTGTAACTCTTTCAGGCAAAAACTACTAGAGGGATTTGGATGAAATTTGACACAGAGATACATTAGCGTCTGGAATAGCAGATAGGCCTACTTTTCATTGTAATAACACGCAGGCGAAGTTGCAGGTGGAGACTAGTAAGATATACTCGCGACTTTTTCTGTAATTCTATAAGAATTATACATAGTTACTAGTGTATAGAAAAACTAAGATTGCTTTTTTATTATTCGAAAGGCTGGCGCTTGACTACAGCTTGCCTGATGTTAAGCAATGATGTAGTCTACGATGGAACGCGCCAGCCCAGTGTACCGATTCACTCGTGATTACGAATAATTATCCGTGAGAAGGTGGCAGTGGAATGAGCCTCCTTAAGGTTAGAAACCTTAAAGGAGCTACAATTCCTCGCCACCCTCTCTGCATGGTGTCACCAGACATCGCACCGGAACACGGCAAGACCGCTTGGCGGTACGTTTGATAGTATTACGCCATTATTACCCGAAGGTGTAATATATAGGTAGACAAACTAAGAACATACATGTAGCTGGTACTCGATGAGAGGTATCTCGTTGTCTCGCTCGCCGAACTGTTTCCTGGTGGCCGCGTATCGAATAGCTATTGTCACTGCGCTTGCGATCGAGTGACAACTCTCCTGCATTATACCGATACGACCTGCGGACATAGATAACAATACATCATCAATATTACAAATTAATATGTACGAGTTTAAAAAAAAATGTATTTAAGTATTGAAATAAAACTACTTTTTAACGGATTTTATCGCGGTTTATTTTAAAATATAGATATTAACGTTTGAAGGTAGTCAGTAATAATTGTGATTAATATTTTTGGACGTCAAACACCTCAGTCCGACCGTGAACATGAAGTCTGAAAAGACTTTGAACCGTCGGGATCTAAAATCTAAAATAAACCGCGATAAAATCCGTTAAAAAGTAGTTTTATTTCAATGTGTGATATTCGCGTAAATCTAAGACAATACTATGTATTTAAGTAGTCTATCAGTTCCTAGTACATAGTAATAGAAATTAATGCGAATTCGTATAAATATTATGACTAAGGGAATTCATGAGATTCGAATCCTGGTCGTGCCCACAGATCTTTGTGTGATTGTTTCATCTCCGCTGCTCAATATCGGTGAAGGAAAACATCGTGAGGAAACCGGCATGTCTAAGTAATCATTCGAGGACATGTGACATCCACCAACCCGCACTTGGTCACCGTGTGTGGATTAAGGCCTAAACTCTCTCAACTCATAAGATAGTTGATAGAAGACCCGTGCCCAGCAGTGGGACACTTAAAAGGGTTGAAGTGTAGCACGCTAATTGCTATTGCTAAGCTAACTGACGGGCCGGTGGCGTGGTCGGTAAGATACTTGCTTTTCACGCCGCAGGTCGTGGGTTCGTTTCCCACCCTAGACAAACATTTGTTTAAATATGTCTGTTTGTCTTGTGTCTGGGTGTAATTATCTATATTTAAGTATATATTTACAAAAGAAAAGTATTATATGTAGTATATTACCAGTTATCTGGATTCCATAGTACAAGCTCTGCTTAGTTTGGGATCAGATAACAGTGTGTGTAAAAAAAATTGCTAATATGACTTCATAAAAATGAAATGTAGATAAATTCTACTCGCGAGCGAACGTCAAACGAGGTCACGTGATACAGAAATATATAGTACGTGATTGCATGTGACTGAGAGCGCACTGTTAAAGTATTATAGGCCGACCGTTTAACTCGCGTATCGCCATCTGAGGTACAAAGTCATAAAACATTATGTAATTAAATCTCGTAAAGAACTATTTAACCAGAGATAAAAGTAATGTAAGACTATTCGTCACTAATATCCATATCGCTTGAATCATCATCACTGTCTGTGCAGCTTGAGGAGTCAGAATCTTGGCGATAGGCGATACGCGAGTTAAACGGTCGGCCTATAGGTAGCAAGCGAATGGTGCATTAATTTCATATTTCACAGAATTTCGCATCTAGATTAATTGGTGAAATGCTAATATAATGCTAAATGTATATATTCTATTTTTATATCCTATAATAGGCTTGCGATTGGTCAAAAATTGCCTGTTGTTAAGCAATAATGTAGTCTACGATGGAACGCGCCTACCCAGTAAAAATCCTTACTAGTGTTATAAAGTAACTCTGTCTGTCAGTCGCGCTTTAACGCCAAAACTACCGAACCGACTTGGATGTAATTTCGTATGGAGATAGTGTGAGACCCGGGGAATGACTTAGGGCAGTTTTTATCCGACTGTGCAAAAAGATGTTTTTTTTTTATTCTGCGATAGGCGAGCGCTTGACTACAACTTGCCTGATGTTATGCAATGATGTAGCCTACGATGGAACGCGCTAGCCTCGTATACCGAATCACTCGTGATTACGAATGATTATCGGTGAGAAGGTGGCAGTGGAATGAGCCTTTAAGGTTAGAAACCTTATAGGAGCAACAATTCCGACCCACTCTCTCTGCAATGAGATGTTAATGGTTTAGCGCGATAGCCGCTAGTATTAGATATAGATCAAAGCACAGAATGGTAATAACCTGCTGATAAATTCTCCAACGCAGCCCCTAATATTTTCGACGGATCAGAGAAGGAAGACTCGTAGACCCCATCTTCTGTGACGTCAGCAGTACGATTTAGAAGATTCTCGCGAGGTATTCTGTACTGGTTGAACATTATAAACCTGGGAACAAAATATATAACAATCTTTTGGTAAAGAGTGTCGCCGGTTCGATCCCTGGTCGTATCCAGTACCACTTAAGATGGTGTGGATAGTTTCATCGCCGCTGCTCAATATCGGTGAAGTCTAAGAACTAAACATTCATGCATGTGACATCCACTTGACCAGCGTGTGTGGTTTAAGGCCTAAACTCCCTAACTCGTAAGATAGTTGAGAGAAGACCTGTGCCCAGCAGTGGAATATAAAAAAAGGGTTGAAGTGATTGATAAAGGAAAACATCGTGAGAAAACCAGCATATCATATGCGCATTATCTACTGACAGTTAAGTATTGATGGCTCGTGTGTTCTAGCTATCGATGGTTCGATTTATTTTATCTAAATCCCCTTTAGATAATGTCTGATTGTACACATGCCGCTTTACATCAAGTGCACGCACGTGACGGATATTATAGGTACTGTGACTTCTAATATATAAAATTCACGACCAGATGGCCGTGTGTGTTAGTAAAAAAAAAATTAAAAAAAATATATTTCGGACAAGAATGATCCATAATGGGTTAGTAGAAACGAACTATGTTAGTAATTAATTTTTATAAAAAAATTTGTTTTTACAATTAGGGCTCTGATCAGTTGACAATCAACACTTTTAGCCATCTCGTTGAGGACGCTGTGGCTGCTGCCGCGCATTCTGTTAATTTCCCACTATATTATTATTATTATTGTTGGAGCCTCCAGGTGCTTACTGAAAACTCCGGATTCGTTTAAAATCGTATAATTGTAATTTTTAATTGTATAACAATCGTAAAACATTGAGAGCAAGGTTCGCTGGTTAGATGATTTGATACAAAGAAAGTGTGTAAAATATAGTAAATTGGCGGTACTTAAAAAAATAAATAAAACGCCTGACACATTCCGCGAGCAACAATTTAGAGATCTTCGTTTTAAAGATTTGTAGTGAAGGCGTTAACAATTATTAATGTAAACCTCACTTCGACCGACTCTTCCCCGCGCTTCATAATTATAATACCTATTCTCATTCTCATAAACTAATATCAGGTAATGTAATATGAGATATTCGTGTATCCTTACCCATTATCAATACCGTTGACTCCAATTTTCTCTCCCATATCGCCGACTATGAGTCCAGGGTATGTCTCCAAGGTTTCAGGATTTCTGATAGGTACTAAGAAGCCGTGGAGCCCATGGTTGGTGCCGTCTGGTGTGATCAGTTGCGCGAACAGCAGCGTGTGGGTACATGTTCTACCTGGAGGAAATTATGTGCGTTAGCAAGCCGAAATCAATTTTATTGCGTCAGGCCTAGAGTCGCTTTTTATTCGATACTAGCGGACCCGGCAGACGTCGTTCTGTCCGGTAAAGCAGTGCCATCTACCGGGTGTCAGACCTACCGAATATAACCAATAATAAATAATAGGTATCTAACCCGGTTTTCGGCTCTTCTTCGCTTTCTAAATTTTCTTTTTTTTTATTTTTTCTCTGCGTAAGAACCATCCTCGTACTTAAAGGAATATTTTAAAAAAAGAATTAGCGAAATCGGCCCAGCCGTTCACGCGTGATGTCGTGACAACGGAAAACGGGTTTCATTTTTATATAATAAGATAGATGCATGATTACAGGGTAAAAAAAATCAACATTTTATTCAGTCCGTCTTTTATCAGCTTGCTTATTCTGCAGTGTTGAAAAAGGGTCATTCTAACAAAAAAAAATCGGATAGCTACACCACCGGGCGAAGCAGGTAGTTAGTAACAATAAATAATAATAATATTAATAATATCAATCAATCCATATCTTATATTGTAAACATAGGTGTGTAAACAGATAAACATACAATTCGACTGCAGCTATTAACAATGTCGAAACTACATAAACGCTTTTTTTCAGCACAGCCTAAAAAAGTTTTATTCTTAATGGGACGCTCTTAAAACTTCCGACTTTATTACTGTAGAAAATCTATGATAGCGATAAGTTTGAAATTTGAAAATTTGCGAGGTCATCGGTAGATACAGGTATTAGAAGACCTTAGGTGCAATGTAATCAAAATCGCCAAAATGTAGTTCCGACTTTGTTAATAGCTACAGCCGAATTATAAACGGTCGTTAATCACAGCTGTCATTAATATTTTTTTTTATTCTGCAACAGGCTGGCGCTTGACTACAACTTGTCTGATGTAAAGCAATGTTGTTATCTACAATAATTTTTTTTTACGAATATTACGAAATTTTGTAATGGAGTAATAGCACTTATTTATCAAAAATATTAACATAATTATATAATTGAATTTTAAACAATTATGTTGCTATTATTCAATATTATAAATATTATTAAATTAATTTAATTTTATATTTATTTATTTCGTTGACTGGCCCGGTTGCGTAGTGGTTAGTGACCCTGACTGCTAAGCCGAAGGTCGTGGGTTCGATTCCCACCCAGGACAAATCTTTATGTGATGAGATTGAGTGATTGCTCTGTCTGGGTGTAATTTATTTACCTAAGACATGTATGTATTTACAAGAAAAATTACAAACAACAACTTGTTCTGCTTTATCTTCATTACTAAGCGCATAATCATACGATATAAAATTGAGAGATGGAGCGCATTAATATTAATCACATATTAAATTGATATAAATTGGGTGTGATTCATAGATTGTTTAGATAACGTTAAGTATTATAGCCTATTATGTATTTCTACTTCCATAGCTTAACATGATAAGACAGATATATAAATAATCTGTTTGGGAATATACATAGAACGAATATAGTTTTTTTTTTCATATCACTTCAACACGTACAGCGTTTACTGAGGAATTTCCACGTTTGACACTGATGAGTCACATTTTCATTTCTTTTTTTCTTTTGTATCTGTTATATTTGTTTTTTTTTCACAACCGGGGGTCGAACCCACTGCCTTACATTTCACGGGTACCGCTGCGCCGGCGTTGAATTATGTATTTTACGCATGTGAAATGCAAGCTTCTTGACTTCCCTCGCGTGATGCACCTACGGAAAGTATTCCAAGGACATAGTTGAGGAGTTGGGAGCCTCATGCCACATTGAAATCACCGGAGCCACTCCTTCTTTTTTAAAAAGTGACTAATTTTGTTGTAACAACCCTCGAATACAACTAGGCTAAATTTAACAATCTTATCTACCGATACCAGTTATATTTCAAGTTTATGATACACTACTCGCAATGACTAACGATGTATTTAGTGACGTGATCCATTCATTGGTTTACATCATGCGTGCGCGCAGTTACAGATTATATCAGATTTTATGAGTTAAACGTATGTTCTTAATGTTATATCTTATTAGCGTTTGTCAAGATGGATGGATTTTTTAGATGTCAGTAACTACTCACCGATTTTTGATAATTTTTGCCTCTAAGTAGCGTTGTAAAATAAAAGGCCCGTTTTGACATTTCAAAAAGACCTTAGAATGTAACTTGGAAAGAAACGATAAAATAATAATTAATTATATCTCTTCAACCATTTTTGGTGTCCCAAAGCTAGGCACGGGTATTTTCGCAACTATCTTACGACTTGAGAGAGTTTAGGTCTTAGGGGGTTGGTGAAATTACATAAAGTGTTCTCAAAAAATTAAAAATTAAATTTATTTAGATAAAATTTATTTGGCGCGTAATCTTTTTGCGCTTTCATTATAGTATCAAAAGTTAAAGTGAAAGTAAAACATTAAAGTGTCAAAACCGTCCAACTATATTTTTACAACTTTAATAATCGCAAGGTTAAATAATTTACATAGACCAATCTTAGTAGTGGCTCCAAGTTGTAAATTGTCTGATTATCACATTAGTACGCCCCCTATGGGCTACGTGTGAGATCTTAACATAAAAAAAGCGTGTTAAAAACGTCGACACCTTCTGCTAACACATTATTCATCATTCCCCTTGCCTTTTTCCCATTTCTATTGGGGTCAGCTCCCAGTCTAACCTAATGCGGCTAGCTACCAGAATTATACGAGCGACTGCCATCAGACCTCGAAACCCGTAGGAAAGCAGTAGCCGAGATGGTTAGACCAGGTGTCAGATTATATTGGCTTCTACTGACTACATGTAACGATTGTTATAGATGTGTTAAATGGCAACTGGGACCGATATCTTAACGTGCTCTCCGAGGCACGGAATGCTAACATAGGTATTATTACATATCCATAATACTATTTATCCCGGTAGGCGGTAACACTTACTCAATAGATTATTTTTAAAATAATTAGGCACTTAATATACTGTTCTAGAGACTACCAATTGAAATATGTTTGGTAGCATTCTGGCTAATTTAGAGTAGATAGAGAGCTGGCCCGAAACACAGGTTACATATTATTCAAGCTTGGGCTAGCAGACACATTATCTTTATAAGTAAATAGTTACATACTTGTGTTAGATTGGTGTGTGAACATCATTAAAAAATAAATAGCAATATGTAATTATATATAACTAGCTGCATGTCCCAGCCTCGCATTGAGGGTAAGTACCTACCCGATTTTCCTGACAATAACGAAGTAAACAAAAAATAAATTACATAAGTCGTATTACAGGAGTACGGCATTTCGGCGAATACTCCTCTCAATCTTCGTACCGCCTAACAGCCTATTAAAGTTAAGATTTTTTTAATTTCTCTCTGCGTAAGAACCATCTTAGTACTACAAGAAATATTCTAAAAAAAGAATTAGCGAAATCGATTCAGCCGTTCTCGAGTTTTGCGCTTAGCAACACATTTGGTGATTCATTGTTATTATGTATATAGATTAACTTATCATGGTAATTAGTTTTGTTATGACCGATTTTGTGACCGTCTCAATGCATGTGGAATAACCCGACGTGGGCGGCAGCCTTAAGCTCTTTGGAATTGCTTCTCGTATAAATAATAATAATAAATATGCTTTATTTTGCAAAAATATACGAATTGTAACCTTAACGCATGCAAGATTTAGCAATTCACATGCGAGTACAATTAAGGTTCTTATTACAATTTATAAAAGGTGCCAGCGGTGACATATAAGACAGTTTGAACACTGATTCCCTAACTGAGATATCTCGTATTATGGACATACATACATTACTATAGACATATATGCATCACTACTAGTAGTATTTTTGTATTCTCAATTTTCTACACAAATGTATTTTTGTTCCGAAATAAATGACTGCTAAGTAAATGAATTAACGAAATGATTAATTATTGCGGACGAAGTAGTTGGTACTAAGAATTACCCGTAAACAAGATAGTGTCTTAACAACATATCAAGAATAATGTTTTTTTTCCACTCTTAATGTATCCAATCCAGTGATCACTGGATCACTGGTCAATAGCAGCAATATGGATTCAAAGCATTTAAAAGTTCTTACGAAACGCTAATCTGAATCCGCTCTTAATGTATGTGACACTGTTGAGTTGAATATGATGTGATAATGAAAGTATAATGTCACACAAGGTTTACCTAGATTACCAACCCAGCATTTAGCGGCCTCGAAGTCAGGTGTGTGGATGACGAACTGCTTGTGTTGCGGGTCGTACGTCGCTGTGGTGCGCATGAGTCGGGCGTCGGAACCGTGCGCGATCTCTGTTAGTGCGAAGCTTGCCAGCGTCTGAGGAGAAAGTCAAATATAAGACAAGAAAACTACAGAACCGTTTTTGATGCAACTTAGGAATTATTTTTTTAAGTATCAGATTTCCATAACACAAGCTCTGCTTAGCTTGGGACCAGATGACCGAGTGTGTTAATGTCCCAGAATGTTTAATAAGAAGATTTGATTGAGTCGATCGCTAGATAAAACATTATGAGCCTACATAATTCCGCATATAAATTGTTATTTAAATTTAAATTATTATATAAATAGATAAATTAATGAACTTAATTATAATGGGCTTCTGAATAATGGCTTATTTATACAATTATTATTAAAATGAATAATGTACGAAATTATGTCAAAATATGTGTCTGAATTTTAATTAATTTATATAATTATTAAAATTGCATAAATTAAAAATTAAAACTTGAAAATATAATTAAGCACAAAAATCTATTTTAAGAATCTTTTGTTGTGATTTTTCACATACATACTTCAGAATAATAATTTAATGTTTGAAGGTAGTCAGTAATAATTGTGATTAATATTTTTGGACGTCAACATGAAGTCTGATAAGACTTTGAAACGTCGGGATCTAAAATCTAAAATAAACCGCGATAAAATCCGTTAAAAAGTAGTTTTATTTCAATGTGTGATATTCGCGTAAATCTAAGACAAAACTTAATTTACGACTATTTCCTTGTGACAGGCAAACAAGCTCTAACATCATAATTTGCATGTTATATAGCGCTCACGCCTGTACTACCGGATGGTGTGGGCAGTGGTGAAGATCACCCACTTTTCGCCGGCTATGTTTACGCCCCATCCCTACTAATATTATAAATGCGAAAGTAACTCTGTCTGTCTGTTACGCTTTCCAGCTTAAACTACTAGAGTACTGTTAGACTACTGTTTTCTCGAGAAGTCCAACTTAATAAGGTACCTACTTGTTAGTTGTAAGTTTGTTTGAAGTTTATTTTAACTCAATTTTGTCTTGCGTTTTCAAAGCAAAATAAAGGTAGTCAGACCATCATATAATATCATTACGTAAATTCAGGCAATAAACTAAATGTATGCAATATTTCAATCAAATCTGTCAGCCTTTTTCTCGTGGCCATTTATGAAACATTTTCGCAAATATTAATATCGAAAAAAATGAATCCTAGGTACACATGGCTACACATCAATTTACACATTTCTGGTATAGATTGATTGTAGATGGCTAGGATTTCCGCAACTCGACGTCAAGTGTGCGCCCATTTTGCGTGGTTCATACATTGCACATTCATATCTATTATAAATAAAAATTGAAATAAAACTATTTTATAAAGGATTTAATCGCGGTTTATTTTAGATTTTAGATCCCGACATTTCAAAGTCTTTTCAGACTTCACCACCCGTGACCATGACACAAAGTTTAGTATTTTCTCAAAGTTTGCGCGATGGGTAAATTTCCTGTATAACGTCATATTATTAGAAAGTGTGGGGAAATAAATTATCTTCATACAAACGTATCTCGCGCGACTTGTATATGTCCGCAGTATCTCGACCCAAATATTACGAGGATAATACGACCCAGAATCCAGAATATACTGTGGTAACTCACCTGTCTATTTACAAAGGTGTCTTCATAGAATTTGAGGTGCCTCTCAGTGCCGAGGGAGAGTAGCGCGTTGGAGAACAAATATATCCCGATCGCCATCTTGACTGATACGCTAGGATTCAGCGACTGGACTGCCTCATTTATCGTCATTATTGTGCGCGTCTGCAAATATTAAGACTATTAAAATTATTATGATGGTACCACATGCCTGCCAAACCTCAATAACCTAAAGTCAACTTTGTGACAGGTTATTTAGGTTTGACAAGCGTGTAAAGCCCAATAGGTTTAGTGGGTAAACAGGGCCCGTTCGCTGGAGCTGTAGACCTGAGGGTCTCGCTTACACGGACTTCAAACGGTCATTCTTCATAATCTCTGCGTCGCAGCCATAACAACTCAAAAAAGGCGGCTAGGGCCAAGTCAAACACCCTATCTATATTTGGATGTAGGTTAAGCGATAAATGCCAAGTGTAAGGTTGCCGATATCTCTGCTTACCTATAGCTATAATCGGCCTACCCTTAGTGCAAGTTGGTCAATACGCCAATAGTTTTGGAATACTATCTTGAACTTATCAAAATAAGTTTCATATTATTTTTTTTCGATTAAAACGTTTATTGAAAGAAAAAATGTAATGCTAAAAATATAATAACATGAATTATAAACAGAATAGGCAAAATAATTTGTAGATATATGTGCCTTTTAACTTATAGCATAATGATAGTGTTCGAAAACATTTTTCGTATTGACAACTCACACTAAGGGTACTGTATTCAAGTCACGAGTGAATCGGTATTTACTGGGTATGCGCGTTTTATAGTAGACTGCATCCTTGCTCTACAGGCAACTTGTGGTCAAGCGCAAGCCTATTATAGTCTAAAAAATCTGGGTTAGTAACTTTTAATGAAACTATTATACTAAAAGTATACACAACTCTTGGTGGCAAGCTACTGGACCGGGATAAATATCTTTCATTGCAAAAGTTTTTTAGGTCAATTATTTACAAGGTTTTTACAGATTAATACATTCTAGGGACCACCTTGGACTAGTCAGACAAAAAGCATTGTTTTGTGATTTTTTCCAAGTCGTAAGAGCTTTGAATTTAAATAGATACAAGAAGTTGGTTAAGCATGTAGCTTGGACTTGCTAGTGCCGGTGACCCCTTCGAGTAAGGCTTGGCAAGCTTACTAACAGTCGCGTCCCACAGATTGAGAAACACAGTTCTAAGTTTCGTTAAAAGTTTGTAAACTTTCCGCGTTGGGCTGAATTATGAATTATATTGATAGCATTTAATAATATAATATGGTGGGTCACCTCTAGTAGGCACTCACAGCGTTTACTGAGCAATGTCCATGTTTGACACTGATAGGTCACACTTACTCTTGTTTTTAATATTTTTTTCTTCTTTTACAGTTTCTATTGTTTTTTCTCTTTCTATGTGTTTCTTTTTTATTATTTGATTTTGTGTGTCCTGTCTTTGTCAAATAAATGTCTTTCTTTCTTTCTATATGTGTCAGAACACTCAAACAAATCATGATGCGGATGCCGTGCTTCATTCTAACTATAACTTTGGAAGAAAAATGGCGTCTTAGAACGTCGCAGTTTTTTAGTTTTTACTACTAATCTTTAAAAACTTATTTAAACTTGACACTGGCAAAATTGCGGAATAATTTCTGCAGAGGCCATAATTAAAAGAAGAAGAAGAGCTATAACTTTAAGTTAATTATACGGACATACCTAACGATTGTTAGTTTAATTATGTTTCTAAGTCGTAATTTGACAGAATTTGTTCTTTGATATACAAATAGGTACTTATAAAGCTGTTAAACTAGTTATGTAATTTGTGTATAATAATGTTAATAAGACAAACCTGTTGTCTAAAGATAGAAAATAGTTCGCTAGTGGCATGACGATGACCTATAAAGCGATGGGTTTAGGAAAATTGATTTATCAGTAAACTTGAATATGTTTAACTCGACTCTAACCAAAGACAATCAGTGTGCGAGTGAGAACTGCTACATAGAAATTCAACTAAACGGAAGAGGATCGAAAATCTGACGTCACTGCTACTTGTTTTTGAATGACAGATTGGTACAAGTCTTGCTTCAAAAGGAGTTTCTGGAAGTGTGTCATCACTTCAACCCTCTTTGTCCTACAGCTGGTTACGGGTCTTCTCTTAACTATCTTACGAATTGAGAAAGTTTAGGCCTTAATCCACACACGCTGAGAGCGGGTTGGTCAATGTCACATGTCGAATGATTAGTTCTTAGACATGCTGGTTTCCTCACGATGTTTTCATTTACCGATATTAAGCGGTGGCGACGAAACCATTCACACAAAGATGTGCAGGCACGACTGGGGATAGGACTTGCGACCTTATATATCAAAGGCAAGGGCCACCGCTGCTCTAAACATGCAAGAGTGCCATAACAACACCAAAAATCTCACACTAAGACAAATCAGATTGACCTTGCGTATATTAACGGAAATGCGATGCTATTGACAGCGAATCTCTCATCAAGGCTAAATTGCAAAGCCTCGAACATCGCCGCGGGCTAGTCTTTCGGTCTTCTATCGGATACATTTCGGTAAGTGTATGTTGGAATTACATAATCTTACTTGTCCTATGACATATCGGGGATAGGGGACTTTCCCAGATATGTCATAGGACAAGTACTCCACAGATAAGCACAGGGCAGTATGCTTTGACTTTTATTCTGCGAACTGCCAAGTTGTAGAATTCACTTCAATTTATATTTGCTGGGTAGGTAAGCGCGTTCTGTCATAAACCACATCATTGCTTAGGCTGGCTGGCTAACTGATAAGCTCAACTGATAACTCACCCTACGACTATAACTAGAGTTGACCATTTCTCTTGTGTGGAATTTGTACTCGTTAATTCTTTTGACTTGCAGCTGGGTGATACGTTTCTGTTCCTCCACTGATGGCGTGACTGTGTTGTGTGAGAACAGCGGGTCCTTCTCTAGCGTGTGCCATATTTTGTACTGCAAGAAAAAAATGTTTATTATGTAAGAATTTTTCGTTAAATACAGCTTTCTTACTGACAGATGGGTTTTGTTATACGGCGGCGGTAATTTATTTTGAGCTAATGCTCGGTCACTAATACTCTTCTGCTAATACCGATCTTATACCTAAAAAAAATTGATTGTCGCGCCAAAAATCTAGAAAGCCTAATAATAATTATAGTACATGATAAATGGGATCCCTATGATTTGCATCTTTATTTTTGCATAATGTGTTAGGTATAAAATTGTTGGCATAACATTATTATATTACATTTTACAATACATACATTATATTTTGCATAATGTAAAGCAGGTTAAATCTTTTAGCTAATTTTATTGAGATTAAAATGGTGTAGCATAACAGTTATAGGGGATAATAATTATTCGCATAATAGTTATTTTATTGCCTTAAATATTAATACGCATAATTGAATTGTATTTCTCCAAATATGTATAAACGTCATTTTATCATGTATTGTTTAGAATACAAAAAATAACTATTTAAATACCTTCCTGTGATAGACAGTAGGGTAGGATGCGGCAGCGTGGTGGTGGTAAGGAGTTCCTCTTTGGGACGTATTATTTTATATGTTAACACTATTTTCGAATATTACAGTTTACCTACAGTTATTTTGAATATATTTTTGTTAAAACCGATTATGTCTAAACATTTATGCCTATAGCTACATTAAAATTATGACATTATATTTTATGCGTTTCAAAGAGATCCAACATGAGTCGTTGTTTTTCAGACCACAAATGCAGGTGTTTGATGACTTAGGTTTAGTCGGGGGCAATTTACCTGGGGTTAGTTAGTTGTGCTGTGAATGTCAAACACGAAAGACTAAAGAAGGGGAAAGTCGAATGAATACTGATATTTAAATGCAATAATTATTAAATAAACAGTGTTCTGATGGTATCATTTAGATGTAAGTAGCCACGGATCGTGGCGTGCGACTCAGTGGCGTGCTTAAGAGAAAATAAAATATAATAATAGTGAGGTTCATACAAATCGAAAGTAATAAGATCGCGTAAACTAGGCATAAGACACAAACTTGGTAATGCAATATTCTTGATAAGCTGTTTTATAGTATATACACAAGTATGCGTTTATTGTAAATACAATTTGCAACACCAGCAATAAAATTTTGCAATAAAGTTGTACGACAAATATACTTAGCTGATATAATTTCTACGATATTATTCCTTAGAAAGAATTTTACAAAATCTATCAAATGACATTTACAATAATTAACAATTGCATAACAAGTTGTATTATAAATTTGAAAGTACATAACTATATCTGACACCTAAAATTCATTGCTAAACTACTTTACTGATTTTATTAAAATTTTATGTTAGTTGGAACTGAATTATTATAATAATATTGTTTAAATTCAAGAAAATACCATATTAACTTTGTTACTAGTATGATTCAAAACAGGGGATTTTCTGTGAAAATCATATTACAGTTTGAACAAACACTTCCAGCTAGTCACGAGTGGTTATATTGTTAACAATTGATAATTTCCTTGAATGAACGTCATTATACCACATTATCATACCATATTAATACTCGATCAACAAAATTAATTTTAATTATGCTATTTCAAGAGGAAAATATAAGTCATTTTTATTTTAATTGTTATTAAAATAAGTACTCAGGTTTCGGTTTTTTGGGGTCATTTTGAGTTGAAACTATCATTAATTAACATTATTTTATTTTATTATTAACTATTTGACGTTGATTTAAATAAAAAATCTCACACAGCAACATAGGTGGCCAACATCCAATGGTAAAAATTATTATTATTCACATACAAAGGAATTTATTAAATTATTCCTTGTATACTTGAATGGCGTATTTTTTTCCTTTATTTAAACTGTTGACCTTGTATGCTTCTTGCGTTATTTTTACTTTTGAATCATCCCTGTATTAAAACCGACTAAAAAAGGTAATATAGGATTCACACAGGTACAAATTATACACCTAAACCTATCCCATAGATCACTCTGCCTATTGGTGAAAACTGCATGAAAATCCGTTCAGTAGTTTTTGAGTTTATTCCTAATAGACAGCAGAGGCAACTTCATTTTATACTATGTAAAAATAGTGGCACTATTATGTAGTTTTAAGGAGACTTATGAACATCCTTACTAATATTATAAATGCGAAAGCAACTCTTTCTGTCTGTTGCCATCATTGTAACTTCTGTTCCAATTTGGATGAAATTTGGTATGGAGATTGTTTGAGACCCAAGGGAGGACATAGGATAGTTTTTAAGTGACTGTACAAAAAGAGGTTAAGAGTTTAGTATGATAGCCGACATACACATGGGCAGAAAGCTAGTAATAGTAGCTAGTAGTCAAGCGCCAGCCTATTGCAGAATAAAAACAAAACTAATATAAGTGAAGATAAGTAATTGCTTCTATATTTAGAAGATGTATTTGCAATGAAAAAAGTATGAAATAGATAGTCTTTTCATTACTACTAGTTGCTATGTGGCTGTTTTTATTAACAACTAGCGGACCCGGCAGACGTCGTTCTGCCCGGTAAAGCAGTGCCATCTACCGGGTCTCAGACCTATAACCAATAATAAATAATAGGTATCTAACCCGTTTTTCGGCACTTCTTCGCTTTCTAAATTTTCTTTTTTTTAATTTTTCTCTGCGTAAGAACCATCCTCGTACTTAGAGAAATATATTAAAAAAATAACTAGCGAAATCGGTCCAGCCGTTCACGCGTGATGTCGTGACAACGGAAAATGGGTTTCATTTTTATATATATCGACTAGCGGACCCGGCAGACGTCGTTCTGTCCGGTAAAGCAGTGCCATCTACCGGGTCTCAGACCTACCAATTATAACCAATAATAAATAATAGGTATCTAACCCGGTTTTCGGCACTTCTTCATTTTCTAAATTTTCTTTTTTTTAATTTTTCTCTGCGTAAGAACCATCCTCGTACTTAAAGGAATATTGAAAAAAAAGAATTAGCGAAATCGGTCCAGCCGTTCACGCGTGGTGTCGTGACAACGGAAAATGGGTTTCATTTTTATATATATAGAAGATATGCCCCTTAAGCTTAAGTAACATTCCTATGCTTGAGGCGTCAAGAAGCTAATAAACAGTAACTCAATTTATTAAGTATTTAGTATTGTCTTAGATTTATGCGAATATCACACATTGAAATAAAACTACTCTTTAACAGATTTTATTGCGGTTTATTTTAGATTTTAGATCCCAACGTTTCAAAGTATTTTCTTAGATTTTTTACTCATTAATTATCATCACACATTTAAACAAAACTAATTGATAACATTAATATTACTTAATCTAAACAAATAATTTTACTCCATTACCATAAAGTAGGTTCTGAATGGTTTAAATTAAACTGGTAATAGGCAGAACAAAATACTCACTCATTTTAAAATAGAAGTGATTACAAATGATTAATATATTTTAGACAATGCCTCATTGAACATTGCATGGCCTTCAGTATAATTTGGCATTATGTTATCAACTGAATAAAAAAGCTACAACAAAATGGTTCAAGATCAGTTATTTAAGTACAATATATTTTTTCTGGTAGTAATATTTGACACTCAATAAAGATCACAGACATTTTAGAGCAAAGATAACAATGAAACCAGACAACAGTCAGACCATTATCAGTAAGAGTTACCTAATCCTATGTAATATTCGTACATTGAAACTTGTCTATATTTTGGAAAAAGTTCTCTTATTTATAATTACGAATTTCTCATTTTAATAGAATGCTACTAATATTATAAATGCAAAATTTGTAAAAACTACTTGAATTGGATGAAATTTTGCACAGAGATAGATTATGATCAGGATTAACACATAGCTACTTTTTATCCGAATAAGTACTATGTGGGTGAAGCAGTGGGTGGTTATAAATAAAATTAATTCTCAATAGCCTTCCTAGAAATTCACTATACACTAAAAAAGTACTTTACAATTTCATTTCACTGTGGATTTGGAATGACCAGGATCAGATTGTCTAGTAGTACTTTAGCATACTTGTACATTCATTGAAATATAGGTATTATGTGTTTTACTTATTATAGATTTAATTTTAAGTATTGGTAGGGTATTTAGTGATAGTTTCTGTGCAGCAACAGATTGTTAAGACACTAAAGTTATTTATTCAAAGATTAAAAATTATTGTGACTTACCTTTAGTTTCAGTAGCTCTATATCTCCTTCTAGCGCCAACTTAAGTCGTTTCCAGTCAAAAGTCGCGTTATTTCTGTATACATCAAGAGGACCACTCGGCAGATCAGGGATGAAACTCAAGTCTTCCATACTAAAACAATCTCACGTGATAGTACAACCTTACTAATAATACTTATGAACACACCAATTTTATTACACCGGATGACTAACACAGGGACATTTCAAACTCCCTCTCAGACAAATTCAAGGTCTTAAAGCTAAATTGTATAGTCAAAATTGTAATATTATAGGCGGGCGGACTCCTAGCCGAACGCTCACCTTATGAATGGGAGATCGCAAGTTATTACTCGGAATGTAAAACACGTCTACTTGTAACGTGTCTGTGAAGGTACTGGTAGTTTTAGCGCAAGTTTTATTGAAATAAAGCGATATTGTAATGCGGCGGCGATAACGAGCTCCTCACAACACGTCACACATCACATCACATCGAACGATCAAATATGTCAGTGTCAACTGTCAAATTGTAGATTTGACGGCGTGAACGCGATGTTGCAACACTTGCAACTTTATTAATTTAATTTTTAATGAGGACATACCGAGGTTAAGGAACAATTTATGATCTATAGGTTTGCTTTAGAATCTTATTTCTGTTAATTATTGTGAACAACTTCGCATACGGCTTGTGTACTAAATTGGGGAAATATTTGTAACTGCCATCTACCGTGATCAATAGGAACTATTCTACGACAGGTCTAGTTACTGCTTAAAACTACTGTGATCATCAATAGATGGCAGTACAGACAACAAGCCCAGATTATAATTAATGAAATATACGACAGAGAGAACGAGATACAGATTACGTAGGAAAGAAAGTGTCGAATACTGCGTACTAACACAAACGCAGGTGTCACGTACAGTGTATTATTGAACACACAGACACGTAAACAAGAAAAGAGAAGTTGTAAAACAACAAACTGTATTCGCTGCTTTTCTGTCAGATGTAAAATGGACGGGCGGTTGTGTTGTTGCGCGCTCGCGAACTCCGCGCGTTCGTTGTAATATCGATGTTTATTTATTGTTTAATATTTTGACGTGGAAACGAATATAGTTTACGCGATTGTACCACTACTTCGGCGTTCGGTTACCGAAGCAGATTGTGTTAGTGCATGTGTTTTTATATGACGTTAGCGCTCACTTCACTTGCAGTGATTTCGCTGATAGATAGCTCACTCACCGGTGGGTGCGCGCATGATAAACTACGTGTTCGACTACGAAAAAAGGCGAATATCGTCTAGTGTCAGTGTTCTACAGTACCATCATGCTGTGTACGGTGACATAGTGAACGTTGAATATACCCTGACCTCTGGCAATCATGTCTGGGCGATCGGATTGCAGGAAATTTGCACCCAACATCTTCAACAAGAGCAAATGCACTAATTGCTTCCGACAGAAGGAGGAGCATAGTGCTGAGGCTTTGGAATCTAACCGGGTGAGTACAACTGCCCATCATTAAAAACCTTTCAAGTTCGTTCGAGTTGAAGCGTCTCACACGTCGCCACCGTACGTTTATTTCTAATCGTAATTAACAACACGAATTATTTGCATGTAGGAGTGCTTGTTATGACCGAACGTGTAGCACGTGTATGTGTGCGCAGGCCGACACTATTCAGGTGTTTGTGTTGGATCTAACGGACTTCATTGAGCTATTATAATAATATTGTGTAGGTAGGTATGTACTAAGTTAACTGTACCTAATTTTTATAAACTGTCTGTTTTGCGGGTAGTACCTACCTACACCCTTAAAATGTCACTTACTGACACAATAATTAACTTTAATAATACTTAAAATATTGAAATCCTCGATTTGAGCATACACTTAAACACTGCACTTTAAATGAGTACATCATTATTGTAATTGGTTGGCTACACATATCACACAATTATTTACTTTCGTAAATACTCTACACTGGCACATTCTCACAGACAGCATTATTGAAATAAAGATAGGTAGATGACAAACTAAAACTATCTATAAAAAAAATTTAAACTTGCTTTCTCCTCTTTCTTTTACCGCCATTTTAGCGCGAGCGGTAGCGATCCGCGGTCGAAAGTTGACTATTTTTACTATATTCTATGGTAGTTATAAAAAAAAACATTTTTTTACCATAGACAAAACTCGAAATTTAAAATCACTCACGATATTGATTATGTAATTTGTGTAGTACGTAGGTACCTGCCACGTTATTAATATTGATTTAATCCAGGTTTAATCCAGGTAATTGACATTACCTGCAATGGCTTTGTTTATCATCACACTTAGTCAATGAAATATATAAATGAGAGTATTTTAACCACCACCATATTTCTGATAACCTGTTCAATTATAATCTGAATGATTGATGGAAGTTGACAGGAAGAGTGATATGATAAGGATATAGGTACCAACTCAGAAAATTATTATGTAGGTACTAAGATAGTTTCGAGACTGACGACAGTAATGTGAACCTAAACAATGTGTGATGTTGATGTATTTTGTGTTGTATGAATACGACATCGATGTGTACCTATATTAATTAATAGGTACCTACAATATTACCTATTCATACTTGGTAGGTTAGTTCAAAACGCACTCTGATACTACTTGTACGTACGTACGTACTTACTGGACCGATTGAGTGGATACACATAATAATGTGAATTGGTAACCCAAATGGGACGTGGTATGTAAATAAATTATTTTGAAACATGGGGCCACTTTTATGAGCTAAATTAGAGAGTTAAAAAGTAAAAATTTAACTACAGTGTGTGACATAATATCAAATGAAAGATCTCGTTGTGAGGGACTAAGGTCATATAGCCTCAATCCAAAAATCGCCTCCATTTTTGTATACCACCTTCTTCGGGTTACCAATTTGCATCAGTGTACCTTTCAACTTATGTAGTTTAGTAGTTTTTGAGCAAATTGACTTTAGCAGACGCAACTGATAGTCACGGGAGAAATTACTACAAGTTACTGAAAACTATGTACTTACCAGTTCCTTGGTAGATATGTAAACGGGACCCTTACCTTGCAAGTCTCACTCGCTCTTGACCTTTGTTGTTTTAATCTGACGATTTGGTTAGGTCTTATTCGGTCAATTATTGCTATTGCTAGGTATGTATTGTACTCAACATAGCATTTTTATTTACCTACTTTTGATAGTAAACGCCCAAAAACTTTCACGAAATATTTCAACGCTTTTACCAACAATACGAAACTTATACGATCGAGGTCATTTTTACGCATGCATGCGCATGATTCATTTCAATGGCTATTCTAATTGATTTTACTACCAGGCGTCAAGTTATTGTTACCTTTAGATTACGATATGGTACCTACCTATTAAGCAATTGGAATAAACCACAGAATATAAATCTTCTATTGGCTGATCTGTGGTGACAACCATGGTGAAAGACCTGTCAAAACTATGGTTTGGAGAAGAAAATAAAAATAAGACAAGGCTTTATGGTCAAAACCTTTGCCTGCCTATTGGCGAATGATAATAACAACTTTATTATAAATTAATCAAATTTTATTAAACATAATATGTCTAGTGACAAGTTTCTAGAGCTAGACTAAACTTTTTGAGCGTTGTTTTGTATTAGAACCGTTATTTCTTAATACTTTATAATAATATGTTAATCAGATAGTCTTTGACTCAGCATACAAATGAATTTAACATTTAAGTTAAACACACTTTAAGTTTGTCATTTTATTCTTTCTGCCAAAGGCAACCATTCAAGAAAACGTGATATACGAATGCCGAAAATCTTAAGAGTTAGAGCGAGATAACAAATAATTTGTTTTGCACAGATGAGAAAAAAGATCTACTGTCAAACTTAGTTTTAATCATTTAATGAGTTTGCCCGTAGACATTGGCGATAATTTCGGTTTAAATAAACATTTTATGTTACGTGAGAGGCACCTGTGACAACAATGATGTGAAACCTTAGTGAGGCCCGTGTTTGTCTTCTTATATTATCATAATATGTAAACAAAATGTAGGGCTAAGGAAAATAAATGTGTAACTATATTTTATAGGTACATTAATTATCAAGTACTTACGTATGAGTCTGAATGACGACGTTATTAGGTAATTGTTATTATTTTAGACAATGAGATGATGATAAGACTCTTTGGTTTACCTGGCTGTTTATTTGCAAGAGATCGGATTAAACAAGTATAATACGTCAGGAAACCACCTATCAAATTATGTATGATGCCATAGACTTATTACATTACCACAGATTACTTAGAAAACTTAAGTAATTAGGCTATGGAGTCGACGACGTGATTATATTGCATTCGAAACCAAAGAGGAAAGAGGCAAAGAGGAGTCACCCGAAGCTAAGCGTGGGCAGCCGCTGGTGACTTAAATATTTTGACAACATTGACATAATAGAAGTCGAGGTTATTGCCGTTTACTTGTCATAAGCGCCTGTCAGAATGATTTTGAGCACAAAACAGACGAAGTTGGTAACGCCTGACAACCTGACAATGTCAAAGCCAAGGTTACACATCACAATAATAATATTTAACTTACCGTCTCACGGTTCAAAGTCGTTTGCAATATGCATCTTACAGCCATTATAATAGAAATAAACATTGAATTGAACAATGTTTAAAACGTGAGTTTTATAAGGAAATGTCAAATCCTCAAATGGCGGTGTTCGGACAATTATCTTGACAAATGCTTGGCTAACGAACCGAAGTGACGCGCGCCATATTAGATGCGCGCGCGCAGATGCGTAGCGAATAGGAAGTAACGATCGATACAATAAACTATTTAGTATTTATTTACACCGTTTGCTAAATAGATGATTATTTTTTCACATCTTTAATTACTCTTGTAATTATTACCCAGTCGGTAAATTAATCTAAAGTTGGTGAAAGTTTTGCTAATTTGTACAAACTATACGTTGGAGGAAACACAAAATTAATTATAAAATATACGACTAGCTGCATTATAGAATAACTGAATTTAAAAATAAACTAATATTCTAAAGAAGGTGTCTTTCTTAGCTAATGTTTTAATCGTAGGTGACGTAATGTTTGCACTTTGATAACATTATCTTTTTAATGATAATGTTGTATCTAAGTGAGTACATTTCCGGTTGCGTCTCAAACGTTGCGGAATGTTGTTGTGTTGATATGACTGTTATGAACTTCATCGGTAGCTTCGGAATCCCTCGAATCCCGTACCAGACCAAAAAGATTGATAAGACTTTGGTGTGATATCCTTGCTTGCCTTGGAGTGCACGTAAAGTTGTCGATGTCGGTCGGTCCTACGCCCAATCTCACCGGTCGTGTCCGCCAGGTCGTCCTGTATAACTCTTGCGAGTGAATTGAACAGAGAGTACCTACACATGCGTTTGCGCACACACTTGTGCACTATAATATCTCCTTTGTACCTTCCAACCTAGCTGGCTTAGACTCGCAGCCGTACCCGGAAAAACGGCTAGGAAAGATTATTACTATCAGCTTAAATTTAGAAACCTATTTGAACACGGAAGGCAGAAAAAATCTGACTGGTTCGAAATGCTCTGGGTCTACCAGTCCCATTAATAAGAAGCGCCCACCTGACCTACATTTTATATCATGCCCAGCTCTAAACAATAAACAAACTCTTTAGCTTTATAAACTCTAGACTATCTATTTTGAATAAAGAACACTAATGTGATTAAGACAAAATGTGTTAAAATTTGAATAAAGAACATTAATGTGAATGTGTTAAATCACACAAATCACAACGGCCTAAGTTGGTTTTAAATAATACAGTTTCCACAGCAATAGCTTCGGGCATCAGACTTGAATTCTGATTCTGTCTATCAGAATAAGACAAGTATCGTATCGTGATATGCCATTGGGCGTCAACAAGGGCAACTATTGTGGTATTCATGTGATAAGTTGAGGCCGCTAAGGAGCGCTGTATAGGCGTAGAAATTGTTTGCGTGACGCTAAATATTTGAGAGCAATGACTTGAGAACATAGTCCTACACTCGACACATGGCATGGCACATACTACTAGCCATTTTCCTGGTAATCAATAAAACCACACAGAACTTTTTTTTTTCTCTTTTACTTATCCCACCTTTCATGTCTCAATAACCCAAGTGTTCTTAGATAGGTTTAAAAAAAACAATGTCAGATTATTTATGCAACATTTTGTAACTTTGTAAGTCGTTAATATTTTTTAATCCAAACCTAGAGATAGGTATCAAAATGAAGGGTTTTAAAAGGAGAATAACAAAGTTAAATTTAAGTATATTTAAACGTCATTTAGAATAAGCATTTCTTAAGTGCATTGCAGTCGTGTTTTAGATTTTTAAGAAGCTACTTGTAGCTAATTGAGTAGAAAATAGCAGATTGATTTAAAAAAGAAAACATTAAAGTGACCCGTCCGAATTCCAATGATATACATAGTCTACGAAGTCCATCTGAATACAGGTTTTTAGCGATGGGATAGACGAGAAGAAATTGTGTTGCACTTGAAGCAAAGCTGAGACAACATGTATAATATTATGTATTTGATAAACAGTAGATATGTTACCAAGTTATTGGACAAGATCGCAATCCTGATGACCTGTGACTTGTATAAACAGCAATTAGTAATGAATAATGAAGTGCTAACTTTATTAGTTTGTTTGTCAGGATAAGTGAGTTACATATTTATAGCTTCCTACCAACCTTATTAGGTATAAATCATTATTCTAAGTTACAGGGTATGTTAAGTCAAACGCTGTTTATCCTAACACAACAGAGCGAAGGAACATCTTCAAAAATGAGGAAACCCCGTAGGATTTAAATACTTGATATCCACCTCCCTTGCATTAGGCCAGCCTGTGAAGATAAATAGCAATAGCCACAGAACGACAAGTTACATACCTGCCCATGCGCATGCTCAACTTATGTCGTGCCACTACATATGCGACCATAAGCTAATTTTGAATGGTTCGTTCAAGTTCATGTCCTTGAAGTAACGAATCACAATTAGCTATCTTCCCTGACACCTCGCCAACTTTGACGATTACAATTTCACACAATATTTGAACAAAGTGTGTCTAGCAGTGGCGAAGAGTCCATACAAGCCGATTCCAATCGGCTTCCCTTCAGGAATTGATTAATTTTATTATTTTAATCGTTTACTTCATTAAAATTATGTAACGCTTAAAAGTTGTAAATGCATCAAAAATAAGTACCTATAATATTAAGGTTAGTGGTGACGGTATTGAAGAGATATTTGCCGGTGGCGTGGTCGGTAAGATGCTTGCTTTTCACGCCGCAGGGTTCGATTCCCACCCGAGACAAACATTTGTGTGATGAACATGTCTGTTTGTATCGAGTCTGGGTGTAAATATCTATTATATGTATATATTTACAAAAGAAAAATATTACATGTATAGTATATACCAGTTATCTGGTTTCCATTACACAAGCTCTGCTTAGCTTGGGGCCAGATGGCCGTGTGTGTTAATTTCCCAGAATATTTATTTATTTCTTATGTAAGAACTTTTTTGCTCCGGCTTCCCTTTTATAGATTTCCACCCTTCACCACTAGTGTCTAGGACACACTATCACAGAATACCGTATCACAGAATGATGCTAACGGGACTCCTTCTATGCTGATAAATGATAATGCTGTTAATTATTGTTCTCAAATCAAAAACAAATGCACGCTTATGAGTACCTACGTATAGCGGCATGGTAGCCATTAATTGCCAACGGTAAACTTTCGTAATACACGTGTTTCTTAATAACGTTGATTGAATAATGTTACTACAGTGTTGAGACTCTTTCAATGAACCGCTGCAGCGCTGTGAATGACGCAGTGACATTTTACAAGAAACTTACCAGCTTTCCAAATGAAGGTTGGTGACTCTTGCCAATGACCGTTCTTCTACTGACTGTTTGGATGGGCAAGGAAAACTTGGACTTAGGAAAGGTCTATAAAACATTATCGGGTAAAAGGCTTTCAAAAATACTATTTATTTACAAATGTAAATAATAAAAATGAAATACTAAACGTGTTGTTAAGCGCAAAAGTAGAGAATGGCTGAACCGATTTCGGCAATTCTTTTTTTATAATGTTTCCTGAAATACGAGGATGGTTCGTACGCAGAGAAAAATTAAAAAATGTCATTGAAAAACAAAAGAAGTCGTCAGTTTTGTTCTACAAATGTCTATCAGAGATAAATGTTTAAAGCGCGAGGAACTGGGCCCAGCTGTGGGACACTAAAAAGGGTTGAAGTGGTGTTGATTTTTATCGTGGTTAACTTTTCCCCCGTGACCGTGAAGTCTGAAAAGACTTTGACATGTCGTCGGGATATTAAATCGCTATAAAATCCGTTAATACTACGGTTGTACTAATTTCAATGTGTGACATTCGCGTCAATTTAAGAAAATACTACGTAAGTATAAAGTTTCAAAATTTGCATTAGATTATATCTATCCGTAAGAAAACAACAGTTTTGAATAATCCTTAGTAGGTTAAGATTGTAATTTTTAAGCCCGAACAGCGTTAAATGGCGTTTAACTTAAAACGAGACTTGAAATAAAAAGTTAATTTAATTTTTCTGCTTTCACGTTTTTGAGATTTACCACAGGTTTGTGGGTCATATGTGATGTTTGTTTTAACAAAATTTAAATTCGCACAACATGTAACTTACTTTTGACTCTCGATCCTATAAAATTTTGGATTGGATTCGAGATTTTGTTGATTTGTACTCTTAAAACACTACACTGGTGCACAGAAAAATTACTAATGGGATTATTATTATTGTGATTGGAGACATTCTAATTTGATAAAGATACAATTTCAAGGGTAACAGATTAGAATTAGTGTTACGGTGAGATTGGAATCGAGTGTCAAGAGTAATCCAGCAGGTTCGATATATCGTTGCGAGTGGCGCCGTCGCACCCGCGCTTGTGGTTAACGCGCGTACGCAGCTCAACGCGTTTAGTACTTTGACATACTTATATTGTCATAAAAAATAATTTTTACGACTGGTTATACAATTGCGTTCAGTTGTCCTTAATGTTGTGCAATTAAAATAGTGAAGTAGGTACTTGTACTAGTTACTAGTGCAAGTACGTGTCGTGGCGACAACGTTCGGCATGTTAACAGTACCCTTAGTGCGAGTTGGTCAATAATGATAATAATAGTGGGACATTAACACACACGGTCATCTGATCCCTAACTAAACAGAGCTTGTACTATGGAAACCAGATAACTACATAGAATACTTTTCTTTTGTAAATATATACTTAAATATTGATAATTACACCCTGACACAAGACAAACAGACATATTTAAACAAATGTTTGTCTTCTAACCCACGACCTGCGGCGTGAAAAGCAAGTATCTTACCGACGACGCCACCGGCCCGTCAAAAAGTATGAAAAAAGTTATCGAATACTATCTTAAACCTGTCAAAATTCGTCTTCATATTACATAATATTATTTTTCATTCAAAAAGTTTATTATAAAGGTAATGTAGTGCTAGAAAAACAATAAGATGGATTTGAAATAGAATAGGTAATATGGGTTGTAGATTTACAGAACCGTTAGATCGCCCGCGCCGAATCAATTTAGGTTTGAGGCATTTTCATTCATTGTTTTCTATATTAATTGATGGACAAAATTTGGGCAAAGGGAACCTCCCTTTGTCCAATTTCATTGCAAGTGATAAAGTCGCAAATGTTATGTGTGAAATTATTGTAGTAAAAACAAATGAACATTGACAAGAAGTAATGTTGTTGTTAATATTGTTCGCCAATAGGCAGGCAAAGGTTTTGACCATACAGCCTTGTCTTATTTTTATTTTCTTTCCGGTATCATGACAAGAAGTAAATTCTGACATAAAAAATCATGATGTTTCAGAATTTGACAGTAATAGAAGGGTTGCACTTACACTTGCAAGCAGACACCGGACAAATATTTATTTTTCAGCTGTCGATGTAAGGAGGATCTACCCCTGTTGTATTACTAAATACATAGATACCTCCTCCCCTCCTGACTTCCAGCATATTTTCTAATAACTTTTCTAAACCTCCACTCGTTTGTACCTACTCGTTAATTCGTTCTGTCATAAAAGTCCTCTTCAAGCTGTCATATAAACATTAATCTCACAACACACTGTAAATGTTTGCTCTCATATTTGTAAAGGCTCTATAACACGGGGTCGTCTCCAAAAAAAACTTTTGATCCGAACTGCCGACCAACAAAGACGTGGAGATGGAATAGTTAAATTAAAAAAAAAGAAAATAGGAGATGTTTCGTTCCTTATAACGTTGTCCATTGTAATTTGAACTTTGAATTAAAAGTATTGTACCCTTGTTGGTGTGTAAAGGTTCGAGTTAGAGCGGGGGAAGGGTCCAGATTAGAATGGTTGGGCTAAACTTGTAGTGTAGCATAAAAAGGAGTGCGTGAGGAATGCGCCGGCGCGATCGCCAGGTGCAACGGCCGCGCGCTCCGCCCCCGGCTGGCATTTTTGTGTGCGCACCTCTAATGTGTGAGACTCAAATCATCAAATGATTTGGAAATCGAACTTGGCGCCAATTAATTACCCAAGTTGTAAAAAATCTTGCCATACACAAATTACATTTTGTGGAATCTTACTCGTAATAATATTCCATCGACAATTTATTTTTATTCGTCTTTCATTTGACATAACTTATGGTACGACTCTCTAGTCTATCCAAAAAACTTCCAAATAGATTCTTTAAATTCCATTAACCCAGTGCCCTGTAGTAACCGACTAAAGCTTAAAAGCGTATTAATTTAGCTTGCTTGCTTGTTAGGTTCATCTGTTACAAGTGTTACAACTTAAAAATATATCTGTCAGCCATGTTTAGACGATAGCTATAGTCGTATGCCACATTGCCTGGCGTTAACAATCCTCAAAATAGTAGCATGCCAACAATTACTAAGTTTTTAGTTTTATTTTTACTTTTTTTGCGCACAAACTTAAACTGACCCGATATTGCATATATTTTTTATTTGATCGTAATATAAAGTAGGTTCTCCTACAGAATTTAAATTTGGAATGCTATTAACGAACCGTTAACAATACAATGAGTAACAAACATCAAATAACAAATTATGTAGGTCGTGTCGCGTCGCAAACTACACCGGATAAGGCTAACAATTAAACTGACATTAACACCTATTTAACAGTGAAATGAGCGCGAAACGTAACTCGATATGTAAGGTAAGCGTTATTATAAACCGTTTAATTAAAAGTTCACGCTCAATGTTGATAGTTGGAAGGCGACCGGTACTTCGTAATTTGATAGCGTTGGAATGTGTTGCTAGTCACCAATGAGGTTTTATCTAAGTAGGTTGCACACTAAACGTGTTATTCAACGACAGTTGTTTTGGTGGTATTTAGCGGTTTCGGTTTTCTTTCCAAAGACTTGTAATCAATTTAACCGTATTACATATCAATGTATGTCCTTGATTATCCATTTAAGCCTATTCCCTTTGTTTTTATTTTTTTATTGGACAGTTTGACTTAGGGCTCTCCTAAAGCATGCCACTGAGCACGATCCGCAGCTAATCTCACCCAGCAGCAGCCACCTGTTAAATTATTAAGCCACAATTAATGCATTTGACCTTTAGTATTCTTGATAACCCACACACGTAATAATGAAGGTTTACGTCACCCTTGACATCTACTTTGCTATCACAAAACTCGTAAACTTTGTTTGCAGACAAACATTATGTTGATACGGAAAACATTTGTTTTGTCTTTGGAATTAATACTTTTAAACCGATGAAATCAGAAAGGAGGTTATCAATTCGGATGTTCATTTTATGTTTATTCGGTCATACTTGCATTAATATAGCAGCTTGAAGTTGTGAATTGTGATACATCAGCGGCTATAAATCTTCTATAAACTATTACGACACTACCGATATTATGATGGATATTCTACTGGTAAGCATACCTAGAACTCTTTGATTCCACTGTTGTTGTGCGATCTGTGGTAGATATCGCTGTTATAGCGATAGCTATAATCTGTGTATCTTCAAGACAAATTATTGTCAAGCATAATAAAGAATAAAAAAAAATGTTTTTTTTGTCGGCACAGGTGTTGCGAACACGCTAATGCCATTATATCTATGGTATAGACTAAAAGTTACCTAAAATAACCATATTTATTTATTCCGTGGATAGACTCGTATTTAACTCTCTATGTATATCCCACCAACGATACGATAGTTTAATTAAAGAAATGTCCCACAAAGAAATAATGCGTTTCATTGTCCCCACAATCTTTGTACAAGCTTATAGCAACTAATGGCTGTAATAGCTCTTTTATTCAGCTTAATTCTTTAGTCTCACACGACGGTATATCTTTACAAAGGTAATTTATGCTTCAAATTAAAGTTTACGAGCCACTCTGTCTACTAGAGAATGTCAGTGCCTCTATCATGAGCTTTCAAATGATCACTATTAAATATAGCTAAGTATTTTCAGGGTTACGGAGTCGTAATGAGTTTAGCATGTGAAGGCACTTTTTAATGGGACTTAACCCACCGCAATCCGACTGCTACTCCTGTAAACCAGGGTCGACAACGGCGCCGTGAAGAGATACATCAGATATCGTTGAACTCCGTCAAGTCCCAGGACGCTTAAACTGTCTTAGATCCCGCATGAAATTAATCAGAAAAATAATAAAAGGAGTTGGAATGTGGAGACACTTAGGAATCCCTGGTGCACATACTGTGCTAATAAATATTTTTTTCTAACTGCTACTGAAAATCCGTTTAGTACTTTTTTATAATAATCAATGATGATGATAATAGTTTCCTACACTCGTTAGCAAGTGTAGGAAATTCGTAATAAGAGTACCATATCAAATATCATATATCAAAGTTTAGAAAACTCGTTCCGTATGCACCCGTCGGATTACGCGTTTGTATTTTGTAGTCAACGTCAAGTTTATGGTATTAGAATTAATGGCGTTATGGTAGTAAATACATGTACGAATGAATATTCGAAAACTTCAATAGCTACTTTTGCGAAGTATAGTGACAATATCTTTAACCCCTGACATAAAAGAAGTGTGTTATGTTGAATAAAACTTTGTGGTCTCGTAGCGCTCTATGGGTTGCTTGACGGAGGTACTTTACAAAATACATGCAGTGTAGGTATAATGATTTCCTTATCTCGATGCAGTGTAATAATAACTTTTAGTTTCGTTTTTAGCGGTCACATCTTTGTGTGAATTGTTTCATCGCCGCTGCTCAATATCGGTGAAGGAAAACATCGTGAGGAAACCGGCATATCTAAGAACTAATCATTCGACACGTGGCATCTAGCAACCCGCTCTCAGCGTGTGTGGATTAAGACCTAAACTCTCTCAATTCGTAAGATAGTTAACAGAAGACCCGTAACCAACTGTGGGACACTAAAAAGGGTTGAAGTGACGGCGCACTTGCAGAAACTCCTTTTGAAGCAAGACTTGTGCCAATCTGTCATTCAAAAACAAGAAAAGAAAAGAAGTTTCGTTTCTGTTTCTAGCTGTGACTAAGGTTGCCCGTCGCAGGGCCAAACGTTAAACAAAAGGTCGGTACTGCGAGTGATGCGTCTGGGGTTACAACTGTTCATATTCTTGCATGTTTAGATAGAATGTGTCTTTTTCAATATATGGCAGTATTAAAATTGTAGTTTTCAAAAAGAGGTCAGTAGTTTCACGACGGAGCATGGTTCGACAAATTAGCCTTAAAAAGAGGGAAGCGACACGCCGGCGACATGCTTCCACCAGTCGCGGCGCACACTTGTTCGCGGTGTGGTTTGTTCAGCCATCAGAAAAGGTGCCTCTTACAGAAAACGGCAAAAGGTATAAATCTAAATCTTCTGTAGACGTCAAGGCCTAGTAGGCGATCTGTATTGGTAGTTTTTCAGGTATATTGTAAGCCCTGGGTAATGGTATGACTTGTTGTATATTTATGTATTTTTATGCGTATGCAGTGTTCTGGGTAAGCGCGTTTCATCGTAGACTCCATCATTGCTTAACAACAGGCAAGTTGCGGTCAAGCGCAAACCTATATATAGTGCAGTAAAACAATTTACTTAAATGTTATTTAAAGACGTAACGTAGTTTTGTTATCTGAGTAGTAATGTTACTGGAGTCACGATGCATTGCATTACCATATTCACAATCTAGAAGCAGATAGCGGCAAAAGGGAACCTCTAATTAAAACATTGAACACACAGTTTTGTTTTCATTTTTGTTATGCAACTGTATAAAAATCAGTATTTGCATACTCAAATGAGCGCATAAAGCGGCGTGCGTGCTTTTAATCGATACTTTTTTATCCTGTTTTATCGATTTAGCAGACAGACACAAGCCCCGCACTAAGTGTATTGTTTAAGTACCTACTTTTGACTGGTACTAGATTTCTTTAAATTAATAATAAACGCCCACATTTTTTCTTACAATTTAAGTCTGCTAAACTGCGCAATAGTAGGGGCATATAATATATTGTATTGCTTCGAAAATACCACCATATATTTGATGGACATTTTTTTGGCACTTAACTGACTACCACAATCCTACCACTGCAGTAGCAGAAGCTCGCGTTTTAAAAACAACAACTCTAACTAAAAGCAATTGGCTGCTGTACTGTGGCGTCAAATAGCTACTCAAGAGACATTACGTCATAGCAATCCTGAATCGCACAAGCAAAGTTTCACCTACGATTAGAACAGTAGGGGACCGCGATCGCCGGGCATCATACTTCGATTGGCCGGAAGATCTTCTTGTCACTGGAGGGTCAATCAAACCTATCCATCCTCCAATCTCCTCAGTACCATACATGCCTAGTTTTACTACGCGGTTTCTCTGAACATTTATTCTATTCCTTAATAGTGTTGTTTTATGTTTATCGGTCGTTCTGAAAAACATTCCGGTTTGATGAGACGATGCAAACCAAAAGCTTACCGTTAATGCCGCGTTCAATAAAATACTAGTCAGCCGCATATGGTAATTTCGTAATTGCGTATTTATCCGTGACTACGGGTATATTTAACCGCAAAATGTTCACCGGTGAGGCGGAATCGCTTAACCAAATAATTATATATCGATAATGTACAACTTTTGTATTAAATTAGTGGGTAACTTCTGAAGTTGTAAACTTGTAACTGATATAAGTACAACTGTAACACCATACTATCAACCCGCCATACATTGCAGTTTTTCGATTCATTCGAATATTACCCATCATTCGAATTAATCGTTTCAACTTATGAAACGTTGATGTTGAACAATGTAAGTTAGTTACATTGCGGCAGGTAGCTAGTACAGAAAACATTGTTTCGAGTGACAGGTTTGGCACGAATTTGTCACGTAATGAGAGTATTTCATTTCTCGAACAGTCAAAATGCACCGAGTTGTCAATGCGAAAAGAGTTTTCGAAACTCTTACGAACCTGTCAAAATACTATTTCAAATTATATTTTGCCATTAAAATCATTCAATATAACATAAAAAAATGGTAGGTATATAATAAAATGAATCGGAAATAAACGAAACTAAATAATTTGTAGAGTTTTGTATTTCAACTGGTCGTCTTGACAAGTTACGATATTATTCGAAAACTTTTTTCGTATTGTCTTCTTCTTCTTCTTTTAATTATGGCCTCTGCAGAAATTATTCCGCAATTTTGCCAGTGTCAAGTTTAAATAAGTATATAAGTTTTTAAAGATTAGTAGTAAAAAACTAAAAAACTGCGACGTTCTAAGACGCCATTTTTTTTTTCTTTTTTCGTATTGTCAACTCGTATGAATTAAGGGTGTACCTACTTCGTTTATCATGAATTTGTGACACATTCCGATCTTTGGCTTCGTGTAACTCGATTAGTTTCAGTAATTCTCGATTAATTGTAACTCGAGTTTAATTCGATTGTTCAAGTGATGTTATCGAATAAAGTCGCGGAGCAATCGACAGGGAAGAGCTGGTTTTGTGTACTATATTTAAAGTGAAGAATAAATACATATTAGTAGTCGCAGGAAGAAATTCTTTAGTACCACAGAGGGTACAATATCTCGTCGAGTAATCGAACGAGGCTTTAAAGTTTTACACCATCCAATTTGTTTTTATGCATTTCATGATTAAACTACATCCTTGTCTCATCGAAGCTGTGGATCATAAAAACTTCAGCTTAAAAGTTAGGTTGTGCCAGCGATACGTCAAGGTAGTCTGGTTGTAATGAATTAAACACGAAGCTCACAATTACAGGCTTCGAAGTCTTCGTTAAATTTACAGCCCATTAGCAATTTAAATACAAAATGATATAACTTTACCACCTGACAATGTTGAACTGTTGTGTAGGTGCACCATTGCCACTCGCTACACACGGACCACTTGGTTCAAATCTTTATTTTTATTATAGTCTATATAACTAAATGTAAAACTTACCATGTAAAAGTATTAAAATGTTGTGTACCTAACTGAAACTTAAATTAGTAGCTGCATATTACGAGTTCTGCTCAATATCGGTGAAGGAAAACATCGTTAGGAAGCCGGCATGTCTAAGATATAAACATTCGAGGACATGTGACATCCACAAACCAGCACTTGGCCAGCGTGTGTGGATTAAAGCCTAAACTCTCAACTCAAAGAGACTTGTGCCCAGTAGTGGGACACTAAAAAGGGTTGAAGCGAATATGAGAGTTAGCAACAAATAAACTCACAATAATAAAGCTATTACTGTACATAAAATAAAATATATTTGTAGGTAGTGTAGGTTCGAGGTTAGTTAGTCCTAGCAGACTTTCATTGTATTCTCGCCGCATCAAAAATTTCGAAAGTAAAACCTCAATTTTTATCCTTAATTTCTAAACAGCCGTGAAATTCAATTACAATCGATAGTAACAATAAAGAAATGAGAATTCTAAAAGTAACATTTCGTCTCGGTGTCTCGTCTGCGTCGACCCGTAGGTAGGCAGGTACCTAGTGCAAGGCCGGTTCATAAAAATGTCATTTTATGCCTTGTCCAACGACGATATCTTATAAACTTATTAAATGTTTAATTTAGTAGTCGGATTGGAAACCATTATTATGCCCTCTTAAGGGTTAGATTTCTTGATGGCGACTTGTTAATATCCATTAGTTATATCTATGGCCGACAGGTTTTATTAGATCCCATCGGCTTATTGTACTTACTGGATAAGAATTTTTGGGTTTTATTTATATTTTATTACCAGTTAAAGGTTAGTAGCGTCTTCATATCTAATGTCGCTGTTACTTGTGCTTGAAATACTGCAATCGTTGCTAAAGGTCACGGTTTTGGAGGGAAAACGAATATATTCTTCCGCCATTATCCGATTTTTATGGAGCGCCTGATGCTTTATGGTATTTAGTGCCCTTTAAAATGCAAAAAAAGTCACAGTTTAAAAAATAACAACCTGCTAAATGTGTAGTTTATGCTAATAAAATCGCTTGCTACATCTTGTCTTGATGCGTTTCGGAAACGTTTGCAAAACAAAACAGAACTCTGTCAATTGTTTGCGCTGTTAGCTTTTCGCGGGAATTTGAGTCCGCCATTGTTCAAATTACTTCTGATGCTTTGGAATCGGATTTTGTTACTGTATTGTTCGTGATTCTTGTATGTTTACAGATGATGTTGTGTCTTGAGTCAACTCGTTTTCACATTGCATTGTTGAAAGTGTTTACTGTTTGTGTTTGAAAATTATCTCTGGTTGCAGAAATTGTGATCCACCGGATGCAAGAGAAATAAACACGAGACTCACGCCTTTAATATTTAAATGTGTAATCAGCCGTATATTTATTTACGTTGGTTCAACCAGTACTAGCTCTGCAGAGGTGCAATGTGCAATATGGTTATCGCGTTTTGCACACTTGGCCAGCGTGTGTGGATCAAAGCCTAAACTCTCGCAACTCTTAAGATAGCTAAGAGAAGACCCGTGCCCAGCAGGGTTGATTGTATACAAGAAAAATATGATATGTAGTATATTACCATTTATGTGTTTTCCATAGTACAAGCTCTGCTTAGTTTGGGATCAGATGGCCGTGTGTGTTAATGTCCCACTATATTATATGATTATTAAACAATTACAGAAATATGGCTGTTCAATTCTGGACTACGGATGAGGAAGTAAACAGCGTTAATTATGAGATCATGTTTTGAGAGCAAGGCGATAATTCTTATGGTGTTTGCGAATAAAATCCTTGGAAATATTTGCTGTATTGTCACCTTGAACTGAATTATCTGTGTCTGAAAAGTCTGCATTTGATACCTACTTAACTTTTTATGAGTAGAATTGTTCTTATTCTCATTTTACTGTTTTCAGTAAAGACCATTGGGAATACCCTTATTTAAGTCTGAATGAAGCATGAAATTAATGTGGGGAATTTTGAAGATATTTAAGAAATTTCGTAGTAAGTAGGTAATGTCTTCAAAAGCCAAATTAGAAAGCAACTGCTTATCAAGATGCTTGTGTCATAAATAAGTTTATAAAACATCTCAGCATCATACTTGTGTCGAAGCCACATGAAAATTCAACCGGCTAGTAGGGGAGGGTGTGTCTGAAAGAGCCAGGCCTTGAAAGAGCCGATACATTTTTTACTCACAAAAATATGACAATTCTACGAAAACAAATTTTGTTTGCGTCATATTTTTGTGAGTAACAGTTATCTAGTGCTTAGTAAAAAAGTAGTATAGGTATAGGTAAAGTAGAAAAATCATATCAGCTCTTTCAAAGCCTGACTATTTTATACACACTCACCTAAAAGTTCGTTTGTTCTCAAAGAACTAGAGTGATTTGGAAAATGGAGGTATCTGTGCATTGGTTAGTTAGGCAGTTGGTCTTGGCATTGTATTGATGCCATAACCCTAATAAATATACTGACTGTATCATACTATTTGTGTACTTTGTCATACTCTTAGAAAAATTAACACGGAACTGGTATTGCGTGCCTTCCCCTCTGCTCATACATGAACAGTTTGTTCGTAAAAAACGGTCCAAGTTTAGTGATATACTTATATTACTAGATTAAGTTTAGTGAAATAGCTATGGGTTAGGTTAGGTTAGACTTTTAATAACCAAACACGCGAGCGAAGACCTAACCTAACCCACAGCACTTTGGAATGGGTGGGTTGGTTTTCGGGACTTACAAGTGACAAAAAATTACAAGTCTCCGCATGTTATCTTTTCATATTTTGTGTTTATGTGTAGCTTTTATTTTCCTGTGCATTTGTAAAGACGCTTCAACTTGTACATGTGTGTTGTAAGTGGTTACCTCGCCTCCACAAACTGGCAGAAACAATTGAGTACTAGAAGTTGTATTACGTATAACACCTCCCGTGTTAAATGCTGTACCTAAGGTCTTATTAGTCACTTACCTCGTATAAGTGAGGACAAACGTTCCATTAGTTAAATACAAGAAACAAAGTTTGACTTACTAAGTCTTGGATCTTACATTCTAAGGGCTCTTTCCAAGAATTCTTAGAATCTAAGTTCCAAAACCTAGTAGGCTGTGGGCATGTCGCAAGTGACAACCATGTCCCACGGTGAACAATCGAATCGAACGCATGTACTAACGTAACCTCAGTCGTGTAGCGAAGAATTAGCATACTTGCAGAACACCATGCCCACGCGCAGCAATCCATCATATTTGTTGTGTGCGTGAGCTATTTTAGGTGCTAATGTAGTTTATAGATGTTGCAGTTTTTGTGTACCCTTGTTTCCTGTTGAGCCTTTAGTTTAATATTATAATTATATCCTCCAGATACTATAAGAATGTTACTATAATACTGTTTGTTATTATTACTGTAAATGGCAATATAACAGTACCCGTACTATGACACTGTAAAAAGCATTATTATTGCAGTTGTACGAAAGAGACGTTGCTCTACATATTGTATAGCGGCATCCCTCTTACGCACCTCCAACAATATTGCAAGCTATTGTGGTACTCCACCAGCGCTATGAAAAATTTATCTTATAATCACGACAACAATCGAACTTGATTTGCTAGTCACAATTGTTATTCAGTGATTAAGGTTTTTAGCTTCTACTTTTATATCAAAAATTCGAGGACATGTGACACCCAACAACCTGCAATAGGCCAGCGTGCGTTGGATTAAGACCTAGCTAGAGTCTGTTATACCTATATCCAGAAGTTAGGATTGAATATAAGCAGGGATCTATTTCCAAGTTTTTTTTTTTCATTTCAGTATTTTGAAATAGATCCTTAAATAGCTTTTCCTTAATTTTTGTTCGCGTCATTCTAAAGATGATATTAAGCCAAAAGTACCTACCTCACAGAAACACTGAAGATGTTGCATTGTCAAGGCGTTTCAGTTAAATGTACAGTACGTACTTGTTTTCCTTGACATTCAACAAAAATGTAATTTGTATTCTTAACAGGCAACACGCATTAAAGAAACGAATTGGCAAATAAATAACCATCCCCAGACTCCTTTAAATACTTTGCAGTACTAGTGACATTTTACAAATTGATTTTAATATGTTTTAAAGCTAGAAATAGTGTTACACTAAAGTCGGTGACACAACCGCACGTGCACACACAACAATGTTCTGTAGGTGCTTATGTTACTATTAAATTATTTTTCTTGCTGTGACCTGTTGTGGAAAGCTACCTTAATTTTGCCTAGGTATGTCAAGTTTGGTGTTTTTGAGTGAGATATGTAGAATAAGAAAGAGAAGTATACGAACAATATTAAGACAGTAGTAGTAATAGTGACTGAATACTAAATGTCAAAATGACATCCTATGTCCTTTCTCGGGTCTCAAACTACCTCCAAACCCAATTTCATCCAAATTGGTTCAGTAGTTTAAGCGGGAAAGCGTAACAGACAGACAGACAGACAGAGTTACTTTTGCGTTTATAATATTAGTAGGGATTAGTAGGGATAAACAAATTGTTCATCATGGTATCAACGTAAAATTGTGTAGTACTCGTATTTTCTTCCTCCTGAAAAATTGCTGTTTTTGACTTACTCGGTGTTAGCACTTCAACAATGAAATTTGAATAGATACAAATTAATTCACGTATTCTGTTTTGTGCTTAAATCATGTAAGTAAAGTATAGTAAAATTGCTGACATTTAACAATGATCTATCATGATTGACGTCCAAAATTCAACCCCTGACCACAGCCTAATATCTATAAAAAGAAAGTCGTGTTAGTTACATCATTTATAACTCAAGAACGGCTACACCGATTCGGCTGAAAATCTGTGGGGAGGTAGCTTAGAACCAGGAAAAGGACTCCTCTGAGGTTTATTGCGGCATTATAGCTTAAAACGAATGATTTTAAATTTGGTTTTGCCAAAGAAAACTTGATTGAGTGTTCTAAGCTTGGAAAATCTGCCAAGGGTGTATTATTATTAAATTTTTGTCTAATACCAATATAAACCGGGGCGGGCCGCTAGTTATCTATAACTTCATACCGTGCCGCAACTCCAACCGTTAGCGTAGCACTATTTCTAGCCGAAATTCGTTATATTTCCTCAGTCATTACAATGTTATAATTACTAATTTAATATACAGAATAAGTCACATTACCTATTAATTATCTGTAGATAAAATAAGATAACATGGTTCCATATGCCAATCAATATGTAGATTACGATATTTTAATACCTACTTAACACTGTGTATTTAAATCACGCACATATTTACCTTGTGAACTAATAACACGGACATTATTACTTAATTATTGAACTGCCTCGCTGGTCTGGTCCAGTCAGTTCAATCGTAAGCTGAGGTCGCGGGTTTTTTTTTAAATCTAAAATAGGCTTGCGCTTGATCACAACTTGCCTGATGTGAAGCAATGATGCAGTCTACGATGGAACGCGCTTACCCAGTAAATACCGATTCACTCTTGACTTGAAGACCACTAGATTAAAGAAAGGGACGTTTCTGATACAGAAACAGTTTGTTAATAATATGAAAATGAAACATTTTATGTCAAATGGTTATATCAAATCAAATCAAATCAAAATATGCTTTATTTTTTTTTATTTTATTTTATTTTTGAGACGCGAGTCTACATAAAAATAGTCCAATTTCTTTTCCTACCGTGCAGTGAATGACTGGCAACTACTGAGAAACACTGCCAAAAAACTCAGTAGGCTTTTTATATTTTTTAAATGAAGTACTTATATCTATTACATTTTGTTTGTTCAGTGTGTTGAATTAGAGCGACTTAATTCCAAGCGTTTTTATCCGTTACATAGTCTGAAATTTTATAATACGCTTTCTTACATAACGTAGATTTTATAGTTATTTTAAATTTGTTAATAGTCATTTCCCTAATATTATTTGGAAGTTTATTGTAGAGACGTATACACTGCCCCATAAAAGAGTTACTGATTTTGTGGAGACGAGTATGATGTGCTACAAGATCGTTCTTATTTCTAGTATTCAAATTATGTGTATCGCTTATTTTTTTAAATTTCGTAATATTTTTATGCACATACAATAAATTTTCATAAATATATTGAGAAGCGACAGTCAAAATATTTATGTCTCTGAATTTCTCTCTTAGGGAAACACGGCTTCCTAGTTTGTAGATAGCTCTTATAGCTCTTTTTTGTAAAATAAAGATGGTTTCTATATCAGCCGCATTTCCCCAAAGCAGAATTCCGTAAGACATGATACTATGAAAATAACTAAAATAAACAAGTCTAGCAGTATCCACATCAGTGAGCCTTCTGATTGTTTTGACTGCATATGCAGCAGAACATAATTTTCCGGACAATTTATCTATATGAGGAAGCCACTGTAATTTAGAATCTATAGTAATGCCTAAAAAAACTGATGACTTAACAGGGTCCAACTCATTTCCATTAATTTTAACATTTGTATTTGCCTGTCTTACATTAGGCATGGAAAACTTTATCACTTTAGTTTTCTTATCATTGAGTAAAAGATTATTCACATTAAACCAATAAACCACCTTAGAGAGTGCGTTGTTTACTTCGTCATAATTGCTTAGTTGTCGGTTAATTTTAAATGTTAATGAAGTGTCATCTGCAAACAACACAATCTCGTGGCTGTCATTAACATAATAAGGTAAGTCATTAATATAAACTAGGAACAGAAAAGGGCCGAGAATCGATCCTTGAGGTACACCCATGGTGACCCTCGACCCTGAGGACTTAGTTCCATTGACATCGACTTTTTGAATTCTATCACTCAGATAAGATTTGATAAATTCAAGAGCTTTGTTCTTGACACCATAGTGGTGTAATTTCCTTACAAGAGTTTCATGTTGCACACAGTCAAAGGCTTTGGACAAGTCGCAAAATATACCCAAGGCATCTTGCGAATTCTCCCAAGCAGCATAAATACTTTTTAATAATTCAACACCTGCATCGACGGTTGAGCAACCTTTGGTAAACCCGAACTGTTTCTTATGTAATAATTCATGTCTATTGAAATGTCTGAGCAACTGGCTAAGTATTAATTTTTCAAAGATTTTACTTAAGGTGGGTAATACAGAAACAGGTCGAAAGTTTGATGGATCAGAAGTATCTCCAGACTTAAATAAAGGAATAACCTTACTGTGCTTCATCAAGTCAGGAAATACACCTACTGCAATACAGTTGTTGAAAATGGATGCAAGATGTGGGGCAATTATAGTAATAATAGCAGATACTGCCTTAACAGAGAGTCCCCACAAGTCTTTAGTATTCTTCAGATTAATTGATTTAAAGGCTTTCAATATATCATTAGGGGTAACTTGCATAAATTCAAAGACTGTACCACACTCTCCTACATTTTCCTTAAGTATTGATTCAGCGGATATAGAAGATGACTGTAGACTCATTGTAGTCAGTAAAGGAATATTAGTGAAAAAAATTTCAAACTCTGTAGCAACTTCCAGGTCCGCTGTTACATCCACATTATTAACTTTTAGCTTGAAATCTTTGTTACTGACTTTTTTTCTACCAGTTTCATTATTAATAATGTTCCAAGTAGTTTTAACAACATTAGAAGATGTTTTAATTTTATTTTTTATGTATACTGATTTAGCGGTTAAACATATTTTTTTGAAAAGTTTTGAATATTTTTTAACGTAATCTATGAAGTTGGGGTCCTGATTGTAGGACTTTTCAGCATATAAATCATACAGTTTATTTCTACTTTTATAGATACCCGGGGTTGCCCATTCACCAAAATCCAAACTATCACTAACCATCATGTGTTTAGAAGTAAAAACTTTATGAAAAATATCATTAATTTGATTAAATAGATAATTATACTGATAGTCCGGGCTCTGTTGACTGGGCAGCCACTCTAATTTAAGTGATAAATTGTTTTTAAACTTTTCTAAGCGGCTTTCACTGAAGGGTACAACTGTTATTTTCCTTTTATTATTTTTTGGAGTATCTACTGGATAGCAAACTAGTTGACCACTGTGATCTGATTGTATCTTGTTAAAAATGGATTTATGACTAGGTGTCATATTACAAAAAATATTATCAATACATGTTGCACTAGTGGCAGTTATTCTAGTTGGTTCACAAAATATGTTTGTCAAATTATAAGATTTAAATAAATTTAAAAAAATCGTAGTAGTAGAACAATTCTCCAAAATATTTATATTAAAGTCTCCACAGACAGTAACAGTTTTATGGCTATTGGATATTTTATTTAAGGCATCCTCCATTATACTTAAAAATGTCTCAAATGGCGCGCAGGGAGGTTTGTATACGTTAATAACAATGTGTCGCTCCAACTCAACACAAGAGATTTCTACAACTCGCTCAACAGAGAGGCTCACAATATCAGATCTTTCCTTATATTTAATTAATTTATTTGTTAATATTAAAGAGCCACCATGGATAAACTTTTCTCTTATGAACGAGCTTGCAATCTGGTGATTATTGAAGCTGTAAATGAATTGATGGCGCTTAAGCCAGTGCTCAGTAAGACAAATAATATCAATATTCTCACAATTCATAAACAACTCCAATTCTAACTCTTTACCTAGTAGACCTTGAATATTTTGATGCACCAGATTGATACAATTTTTATTAAAATTATTACATTTTAAAGATTTTGTTTTACTTAAATTATTATTCTGATTTACAGAATCAGATCTAATATTAATGCCAGAGTTTGTCTCTTTTGTCTTACGGTCTAATTTAAAGAAATTGGAACGTGTTCCAAACTATCAAAATTAAATCTTACATTACTATTCTGCTCAATAGAAGCATTGGGGTTAGCCAAAAATTTGGCTGGGTCATTAAAACAATATGATAGCGACATTGCTATTTGTCTTTTGTAAAAGTTGGCAAGATAGAAATTATCTTTTGTCAATTTACATGTCTTATTAATGATAAAGGCATTAATGTCAATTATTGTGAATTTATTGTTATACAATGCCAAAGTATGTAATTTATTGTTGATTCTATGTCTGGCATTATTTTCTACCTCCAGCAACAATTTGCTATAAGGAAATGCAGTGAAAATTATGCGTTTAACATTTAATTGAGCTAACAAATTCAAATATTTTGTTAGCATGTGACAGTTTGCATTTCCTCTTCTCCCGACATACACAATCAAGGTGGTGCTAGGACAGTGCCTACTACTAATAATTTTCTCCATAATTTGGACAAAGGATGCACCAGGGAAACAATAATTAGTAACGCGATTGCCTGTATTTTCGAAAAGTATTTGGCCCATATGTTTACCTATTTCATCACTATACATAATTATATTGTTTTCAAATTTAGTATTTTTTATTATATGATTATTATGGTTGACAATTATGGAAGTACTGTTTGTATGTTTATTTGTTATTTCAATTTGAGATTTACAGTTTGGATCAGTGCTTGATCTTGGACAGCTGAGTCGTGCAGGAGTGATGTCTATGTCATTACAGTAGTAGTTGGATAGCGACATCAACTTCTGTTCACTTTGCTTTAAGTCAGCCACTAAGCCGTCCATAACCAAATCACATTCTGTAATTTGTCTCTGTGAATCTATATATTTTTCTGTAATCATACCCAGTGATTCACTCAAAGCTTGCATTTCTTCTTTTAGGTCCTGAATTATATCGGTATATTTTAAAACAATAGAATCTATTTTAATCTGGCATAAACTACATACATTAGCATGACTTACCTGATCAGCTGTAATTACAGGATCATCACAGGTTAAATCAATTGTCATTACCACATTATTGCTCAAGCTGGTTATGGCAGCAACTGACACAGTCTCTGGGGCACTAGAAATCAATTCATCAAATAATGACTGTGATTGTACAGCCATGGTGTCATGAGAGGTTCGCTCTAAACATTCAATTTTCTCGTAAGCCTCTTTCAGTTGATTTTTCAGCTCGGCATTGTTTTTGAGAGTTTTCTCAAACTCAATGCCGCACTGGTCAAAACTGGTCACCATTGACTGCAATTTTTTATGTTCACTATTAATATTATCAAGTTTAAAACTCATTGCTGCCATCTCTTTCTTGAGGTCAGAATTATTTTTCAAGACCGACAGTACCTCCAACTCATTCTCATCTCGCTCAACCTGCAATTTGTCATTTTCACTTCTGAGTTCTTTTAATTCCTTTAGTGATATTAGCAATCTACCATTGGTGTCCCTATATTGTTGTTCTACAGCTTTCAGGTCTTTTAAGGCTGTTAGGTATTTAGTATTTAATTCCTCAAATCGTGCTTCAGCCACAGCCTTCCTAGTTAACATTGTTACTAAAACTAAATGTGAGGCTCAAGACAGTAAGAAGTGGCAACAGATGGGAAAGAATAAAGACAGGAACTGGTTTATAGTAAATAGGTAGTTGTACAGAACAGAAAAATAATAAACAAAGCAGTAAGTCTTAAGAGAAAAGCTAGAGTTTTAGGATGTGAGTTAGAAACTAGAAATTTTAAACAAAAAGAAGATACAATGGGTATATGTACACTAGGTTGGTATAAATCTATGAAGTTATTTTTAAGGCAGTATTTAAGGACTTTCTAGTGTCACTAATCTGATATTGAAATCAGAGTGTTGTCTATTTATTAAAGTTATTGTTTTAAGAGGTAAAACCAAGAATAAATAAATGAAAAGTGATTAATTATAATTACACTTGATGCAGAAGTTAATAATGTTAAAAAGCAATTACTAAAACCATAATAAGTGTTTTGGTTAAATGTTTGCAGTGTATACTGTCTGAGGGCACTATTGCAAGTCCTGCAATTTCATTTCAACATATAATTAAATGAAAAGAGACAAACTTCAGCCCTAGTGTGTATTCTAAAGTAACTCACAGGTGTGAGCTGTGTTAGCGGTGTTGTTGTTGTGAAAAGTGGGATAAGGTTATAGTAATCACCCTTAGGTAGTTTAGTTAACACCTTACTTAGAAAGACAGCACAACTAACAAAGACAATGACCTCTTAACACAATAAAAACTGATTCAAGTAACTAAAACAACATTTATTTCATAACAGAATGTAATATTTATAAGCTAATTGAATTTATATTATGACTTATTTATTAAAAACATGTAATAAATTGTATACAGTGCTATGATATTTTGAAAATGAGGGACATTTCAACGGCAATTTTCAACGTAAGTATAGCAACAGACAAATTGCAGGTTAGGATTATTTAGCAAGTAAACACCTATTCCAGGTAGTACAATAGAATAATAGCAAGATAATAAGTGTCCACTTACCAATATCCAACGAGTTAATAATGAATTTACCATAAAACAACCAGTATTTGAAAATATCGTTACAATTTGACGTTTCACTTTGATTACAATTTATTTGCTTTGTAACAACAAATATAATATGTATAACCACATACACATTTAAATTATCACACTACACATATTATTTAACGTACAAAATAGGTAAACGGGCTTTAAATTAAATAAAAATAAAAAAAAAATATAGAAATATAGAATAGTATCTCGGCCCTCAAAACTGCTATTGCTTTGTACGTACACGATTACTCATTTATCTAAGTCTGTGATGGCAACTTTAAAACTATAAGACATAGAAAATCTGTTGAGTTATCTGAACTATAAGAAAAACTGCTACTAAAAAGTAAAATCTATAGATGGGCTATACATTTTGGTGTTGCTAATTAAAAAACTAATATGTAGAGAAAAATATCAGGTAGCTACCTTAAGAAATCAAATTAGCAAATCTAAAATTCTCAGAATTAGCATTTTGATTCTGAGAATCAATCAATCTCAAGCTCAAATCTCGCACCTGTCCTAGAGCGACGGAAACATTCCTACTGGATTTAATGATTTCCGGAAGGTGTAATTACCTCATTGATTTCCTTATACTAATAATTACTTAGTATTGAATTTCTTGCATTACATATATGTGCACTGTAAATAATTATGTAAGGTCTCGGCCATAAGTCTAGTAGCTGTTTTACTAAACTAAACTATCAAAACAAGTCGCGTTGACGACCTTTTTCTATAAGAAATATACATATACACTTACGCGCAATACAATGCAAGAGAATATTGATCATTTACTTTTGTTCTACTGGACTTATTGCCGCAGATAGTATTACAGTTGATAATAATAATAATAATAGTGGGACATTAACACACACGGTCATCTGATCCCAAACTAAGCAGAGCTTGTACTATGGAAACCAGATAACTGGTAATATACTACATATAATACTTTTCTTTTGTAAATAAATACTTAAATATAGATAATTACACTTACTTAATATAGGTAATTTGATAAAGGTAAATTTTGGATCGAAATCAACATACCTATCTTAGAACTAAATATAAATATAAATATTCAAGATTTTCTTTAATTGATGCGTTTATATTAAAGATATAATTCATTAAAATTATGTAGTGGAACTTTATTGTTTCATTTCAATGATAGACCAAAAAATACGTGTCTAAATTTATTTTTACTGACTGACTAATTAAAATCCTATTTTACATATGTACCCTGTCATCATCCCTACTACAATTCGGTCTCGTGTGAGGCCGAGAGTCGCTAATTTGACAATAATTAAGACTTTTATCTTTCCATAATAATTCATGAAACGTTTTTGATTACAGGTAAGTTGCGGTCCAGAATCTGAAAAGAGTTATTAACAACATTAAATACCTACGTAATTAAGTAAGTGTTTACCCTTGTTCTGTAACGCGGTCACAAGTCACAACAGTCATTTCAAGAATTGTTACTTTATGATAATTACATGAATTAAGTTGTTTCGACGTACCTCATTGCACTGCTGTATGACATTCAACCACCGACAAGATAGGTACTATAGGCCGACCGTTTAACTTGCGTATCGCCATCTGAGGTACAAAGTCATAAAACATTAATTAAATCTCATAAAGAACTATTTAACCACAGTTAAAAGTAATGTAAGACTATTCGTCACTATTAACCATATCGCTTGAATCATAATCACTGTCTGTGCAGCTTGAGGAGTCAGAATCTTGGCGATAGGCGATACGCGAGTTAAACGGTCGGCCTATAGACACCACATACTTGCATAATTTTTTTTTCTGCTATGGGCTCTTAAGTAAAAGTGGTTAATTTTGTACTACTAAGATTGTTCAATAGCTAGATAATTTTTATCTGACCATTTTTTTCATGTTTCAACAATGTATGGAAAATGTGTCAGTACAATAAAATTTATCGAGCTTTGAACAATCAGCTCTGTTATATGACACATATAAACAGGTGTCACTTCCGTGTCGTAGGTACCACTTCAATATTGTTAACTGAAAAGAATTAATTGTTAAAGCCTTAGGAAGTTTTAATGTTAAAAGGTTAATACACGGGGCCTCTAGCAAATGCTATTCTTGTCACGTAGTTAATCCGGCACTGATGCTAACTAAATTTGAAGTAATCAAAACCCATCTAATAAACAATGATAGATTTCTTGTTTAAAAAAAAAGCCTTACTCTTGTACTCTTCAAAACTATAAATCGGATTTCAGACGAGACGTCAAGATAAATGTCTGGTGACACCATTTAAGAAGGTGGGTCGGAATTGTTGCTCCTTTATGGTTTCTAACCATATGGAGCCTGATTCCACTGCAACCTTCTCACGGAAAATCATTCGTAATCACGATGACTCGGTTTATTGGGCAGGCGCGTCTCATCGTATACTACATCATTGCTTAACATCAGGCAATATTTCAGAACATAAAAAAATAACAACTTAAGAGGAAATATTCTTAATCATCACGTACATTTTTCAATCGCCTAATTGGTATCTTGGGTCAGTGACCTATTTCCAGATGGTTATGGATTCGACTACCAATAGGAATTTTTTGCACCTATGTAAATTGCTACACAGTTCAATTTCTAATAAAATATCGTGAAAATCTCTATTCTAATAGAAGCTACCTATCATGTATATAAAAGTAGTAAGTTAGGATGGCCTATTTCGAAATGATCATAATGAAGTTGTTGTTAATACAAACGTGTTTACAAAATCATATCTAAATAAAGAAAGAATCATATCTAAATAATAAATATCCCTTTTAAAGAAACAGTCGACAATTTTATTACCAGAGGTGTTGATAGGGTTAGTAAATATAACACTTCCATTTACGAACGTGTAGCAGGCCGAAAACAAATAAAAAAAAGAATACTGTAAAGTTACGCGGGCTGTCAACGTGACGTTTGATTTCCCGCCAACGTGTCGCCCACGTGTCAGCAATCAATTGACAGAGTTTAAGCATTATTTTTAAGTAACTGGCAGAATTGTAGCAACTGGCATCTAAGTCCCCAAAAAAAACACAAAATTAAATCAAACAAAAATGAGCACTAGTGACTATGAGTAGGTACCTATGATAATACAAAATGTCGCGACACGTATAAAATGCGACTTAAACAGAGGAAATTATCAGATTGTAGAAACAAAATGTGCTTAGTTCGCGTTTGTTAATTCCCTCTAGCCCATAAAACATGTAGTACAGATTATATCTGTCGACACAAAGTAGAGACAAGTTGGACATGTTTAAATTCCACAAGATTTAGCTGTTCTCGTTTTGTCACTTAATTTCACTTTTCTGTCTCGCGGCCATAAACTAAAACATGGTTGATTATTTCTAAGGCTGGAAATAGTAAGCTAGGTATATATTAAGATGAAAAACATCCGTATCCGTAGTCATAACAGTATTTTAGCCTAGTCTTAACTAGAAAAGTACTTATTTAATTTTACCGCCATAACTAGCAAAGTATAAAGCATACGACCAGAATTACTGTTGAAATGATCATAAATCTTACGTGAACAAATACTTAATTTGACCCGAGAACATAAAGTACGCCTTCAAAGCAGTTCTTGTATGAGTTAAGACAACCCAACGCGCGGCGAAACACCTAAAAAGGCCGCACGGGAAATTACCACATCGTAAATAATTCATGCATTATTACTCAATCATGCCTGCGCAACGGTGAACGTTTCAGTGCGACTTTTTTTGGTTAGTGTCCCGTTTGTGCCCAAGAAGTTTTTCTATATACATTGTCCTGTCAACCATTGCCAACGTGGAGAATCAGATGAGTCATGCCCCGCTATTGCCCCGCTAACTGCCTTGTTGACAGATACGGTCTCGTTCAAAAACACACCGTTCATATTTTAAAAAGCATAATATTTTTTTTTAAAGTTCCGTGTTCAAAGTATAAAATGTGTAACGGTACACAGAACGTCACAGTGACCTGACGAAAAGAGCCAACCAACGACCGGTCACGGTTAACAGGTGCGCCTACGTTCACTTTCAATCAAGAGCTGCCATTTATTTTTATAGTTATACTACTTAAGTCTGCGATGTCGTTTCCCATAGTATTTAGAGATTATGAACAGAATTTGTGTCGGTTGAGTAAGCACGTTTTGCTTAGTAGATAATAATATAATTTAAAAAGTAGCACAAGTTAGTTGCTTTTCCATATTTGGTCAGGCTATATCTTAATACACTTTTTAAGCAAACTTTTTTAGAACAGCCTGGTCTGGAGAGTAAAGGAAGATACCGCTTAGAATGACGGTCACGGCCTCGAGGAGAAATTGAAAAATGTTGTTTTCGGACCCACATTCATAGTGTTGATTTAATAATTTATAGCCGTGACAGAAGAATACCTAACATTCCTAAATATTTCCACTAAAACACGTGCTTTAAGGAAAACAATATTTTGCATTTGTCCTAGTTTTTTTTCTACAAACATGTATCATTAGCATTAATTTACATAACAAGGGTAGATAAGATAGTTGTTTTTACGAATAAAAATATAGGGTGGGCTGTTTGTATGTAAATATTACATATATTTATTTAAATAAGCTGGTCTAGTCACTAATAAATTTAATAGTAATGGCGTCATCGTGTGTTGTTTGTAGGCGCAGGCGCAGACATTAAATAAGGATGTGTGGGTTCATTAACAAGTGTAATATCAATTGGGTTTTGAAGTTTATTAAGTCAACGCGACAATCTGGAAGTCGTGAACTAGTTTATTCATGGAAAGTGTGAGAATAAGTGAATGTATGAACGTATGAACAGTTAAACACAACTAAAACAATGGTATTTTAGTGCTTATTTTTAAAGTAAATGTAAAAGTTTAAGTAGAAACTTTTTCAACTTAATATGTAAACAAAAGTGACCCGTTACTAAAGTGTATACGACACATTCTTTTATAAAAAAACTGACTGATTAACATATCAACCCACAGTTCAAACCGCTGCGTCTAGAGACTACAAATTTGGCACATTGGCACGCGGGCGGAAGGTAGTTATCAATACAGGAGACTATTTTACAGTATGTCAAACTTACTTCAGGTCGTAGGTCAGTTATGGTTCATAAAAAAAATATACCTCAAAACTGAACACACTAACAACCAATATATCAAATGACTAGGGTATACCACCCATATTCTAATTTCCATCCAAACCGGTCCAGTTAAACCCATCAGCGATGTTAGACTGCACAACCAATGTTAGAATGACCAATCATATCGCTTAAATTCGCGCAACAGGATTGGTGTAAATTTAACAGGACGTCTCTCGACCAATCAGAACTATACGATCAATCGTGTTCTGCAACAGTCTAACGCCGCAGAACATTTCGACAAGGAACTAACCACAAATCATAGATACGATTCACTCTATAAAGTATCACATTAGTTTAATTGCTATCTCTTATACTCATAATACAATGTAGGTAGAAAAACTGTCATTGCCATCTGAACTGGTTGCTCTGGGGTTACTGATCTTAGAGCTGGCTCTCGTGGTTTATTGCTGCAGACATCTGTCCTACGCTGTTGTGTAACTAAATCTATTAGGCCTTATAAGGCAACAGCTATGCCTTTGCCACAGCAAAACAAGTCATAAAATTCCCTTATTAAGAGAAGTATTTAAGGTTAGATACTGATATTAGTAGCAGTTATTTTTACTATGCCCTTTTATGTTTAAGTAAAACCTTGAATTTGTTTTATTAAATAGGTACAATTTCTAAAAAACTGCAAAAAATGACTTTAAAACAGAGCATAAAGTTACTGAGATAGACAAAGTTAATAGAATTAAAACGAACTTTAACTAACTTTACTCAACTGCAGGTATGTAAGATTCGTTTTGAAAGAATTAAGGACAGTTAAATTGTATTTAAAGAAGGTTCGATCTATGATTCGATTGATATTAATGTGGATCTTTACACCACGTATGTTAATAAGCAAAGCAATATTTCTGTAGTGTTCTATTACGGGGCACAGGTTCTCTCAATTATCTTAAGAGTTAATGGTGACGTGTAAAGCCACTTAAACGTCACCATTTTTTGTTGTTTCCTAATGGTTGTTACTTAACGAGATTAGTACTTAACTACATAAAACGAACGGTTCTTACATTTCTTTTATCTAGGTAAAGGTTTATCGAATATTTATAATGAATCGTTTACTAGAGTTTAGATCCTGCTCCTAGAGTAGTGCTACTAGGACTCGATTAACATGTGCTTAATAATCGACTCGCTAATCGACTAATTAACATCGTGTTTTACTATAACCGAGTTTAGAAAGTTGTTCCGCGTGGGCGATTGTGCTTAAACTTTATGTATGAAACTTGAAATTTAACGATGTAATAATATAAACTGATAGACTGACAGTACAAGCAGAAATTATGTTATTACTTAATTTGAATAGTAATACTGATGAAAAGAAAGCTAGTTTTCTATGGACTACTTCGTTAAAGATATAAATACTTGCCAATGCTTGAATTACTACAATATACAAGTAAATAAGTAGATAACTTGTTCGATTTTGTAAATTACTTACAGCCGTTTAGTTTAATAGTCGTTGGTCACAAGATAACTTTTATGTTCTTCATTCATAACTGCCATAAGCTGAACATAACGTATGCCTCTCCATTTTAGCGCCTTCTCCCATAACGTCAGGCGTCTTACACAAATAAGAACGCGGTTTTTTATTTTATTTCTTTAATACCTCCTAAAATAAGTAACTTGTATGTTTGACATTTTAATTTATCTTTATCCACCATCTTCTAATAATCGCTGACAAATAAATACTTTCTTGTTTTATAAAGTGCGTGTTTGTGTTTTTAACAGTTGTTGAAGTTGGGTTTTACTTGTATTTAAAGCATTTATACGTTTTGTGCTATTCTAGATAGAAATCAAGCGACACTAGACACATTAAGCAGTAGATATAGCTTTATTTCAACTAATAAGTTGTAAAACAACCCTGTTCGCGAATACTCAATTAGTGAGTGCATATAAAAACTAATTGCCGTAATTAAGATAACTCGATACTGATAACGAGTCGATCCATTAGTCGAGTGTCGCATCACTAGCGACCCAGTTTACTTAGTCGATTTATTTTATTGACAGACGCGAGTTTTTTTACCCGGGACAGGATAATGAAATCCCTTTTTAACCCCTGACGACAATATACAAATAAATAGGTGTTTAAGTGAATAAGTGTATGTAATATTAAAACTTACCTACCAATTTTCATGCAATTTTCTGTATTTGAGAGTTAAATTGAACGAGATAGTTCTTAGTTAGAGTATAGTAGATGAATATCACGAGAATGTCATCAAAATAAATATTTAAATTAATGTTAAAAAAATTTACCTGCCTTGAAAAAATATATAATATATATTTTTTATATAATATATTATATCACATTAATTTAATATGATAATTGTGGGTTAAAAATTAATTAATCACTATAAATATTTGCGTAATTAAATCCTGTCTGTAGTGGGTCTTTTTTTACGGATTACGATTTTCTAGTAAAAATTCGTGGATACTTTGCACACCAATTTTGGCGAAACCTTTGTCCGCACTTACCAAGCTAGGAAAGCAGGGTTCTATTTAATTTTTACTTACTTTATTGTATACTAGCTTCCGCCCGCGGCTTCGCCCGCGAAATTGATCTCACTAATCTTGTTTCTCTATACAAACTTTGGAACCCCGTTTCACCCCCTTAAAGGGTGAGTTTTGAAAAATCCTTTCTTAGTGCACCCCTAGACTCCATAAGGAACCTATGCGCCAAATTTGGAGTCTCCAGACCCAGCGGTTTGGGCTCTGCGTTGATATGTCAGTCAGTCAGTTTCTTCTTTTATTTATTTAGAATACAATCATATTTTAACTCCAACCGGTGTACTTGTAAGTCCATTTCCATATCAGTTTGCCATCATCTTGACGATTTGGATGCAAATCTAACGGGTTTATTTTTAACTTAATAATAGATTCCGTTTAAATGTTTTTTATCGTATCGTTACTTTTAACTGCGATGTTAAAATCGTTTCATATTTTACTCTAATTGGATTGCAATAGAATGTGATAATTATTGTTAACATAACTGTTTGTTATTATTCAACGTAACGGACGGGCCGGTGGCGTGGTCGGTAAGATACTTGCTTTTCACGCCGCAGGTCGTGGGTTCGATTCCCACCCGAGACAAACATTACTGATGAACATTTGTGTTTGTGTCGAGTCTGGGTGTAAATATCTTTTATAAGTATATATTTACAAAAGAAAAGTATTATATGTATAGTATATACCAGTTATCTGGTTTCCATAACACAAGCTCTGCTTAGCTTGGGACCAGATGACCGTGTGTGTTAATGTCCCAAAAATATTTTTTAATTTTTTATTTTTACTTCTTCGGAAGGAGTTTCCTAAAATCATTACAGCGGGATTTGTCTGTACAACAAACTTTATTTAGAGTTACAGGATTGGCGTAAATTGAACACATGACGTCTCACGATTTGACAGCTTGCAAAAGATTTTCAGTTTAATTCCCGGGTTAAACAAAATATGAGCCATTATGCTTCACTTCAACATTTTTCTGTATCCCGCTGCTAGGCTCGGGTCTTCTCTCAACTGTCTTATGAGTTAAGAGAGTCTAGACCTTAATCCACACAAACCGCTATGCTATTATATTTATGCTATTAGTTTAAAAAATTGATTGGTTAACAGTAAAACTTAGTACTTGGTTGACGGTTAGAAATAGTCTATTTACCCCCGCTGTACCTACCTGTTGCTAAGGCATTGTCAGTCAGACTATAAAAACTGACACGTGATTCCGGATAACATCTAAGTCTTTAGTTAACTTAGGGCGTCTGCACACGACACATACAGACGGTCTGAGCAGCACAGCTTTTGCATTAATATGACGACTGATGAGACCTATTGTTACACATGCACAATTCACGCGCAGGTTTATAATGTGGTTTTGAGCAAGCTTATTCAGTAAAGAAAATGCACGCTGTTCTTTTTTTTTTCAAAATAAAAAGAAAGTGTATAAAGGCCCTAAACTTTCGTTTCGTCTATTTCCATCTTAGCCATCAATCTGCGTTGACGGCTCCCCCTCCGCTGCACCTGCGCGAGCGCATCTTTTATTAGACGTCGCGACGCGTCGGTCGTTGACCCCAACGACCTCGTTACCGAAATAAATCGTGCCCACGTGCCAACTAAGCTTTTGTAAAGCTTGCAGAATTTTAGGGTTGCTTAAGTAAATCTCTTCTGAAGCAATTCGCGTGCAAATTGAAATGTCATTATTTATTTTTTTATTATAACGTACTGTTGCTTAATCTGTATTTATTTACACAGAGTAGGTAAAACATGGAAATATACAAATTGCTATACAATCATTGTAAAATCGATTACAAGAATGAAATGGATTATCGGAAATAAATTTCGCAAGGGAACATTGTATTGAGGCAAAGTGTCCTGTGTCTAGATAATGACATATAACTGTGTGAAAAAGAAGGAGACAAAGCCGCACCGCCAAGCGGCCTTGCCGTGTTCCAGTGCGATGTCTGGTGGCACCATTTAAGAGGGTGGGTCGAAATTGTTTTAACCTCCTTTATGGTTTTAACCATAAGGAGCCTCATTTCACTGCCACCTTCTCATGCTAAAGAAGGAGGCTATGTCGGCTGGTTCAATACCCCCATTTTCTAAATGAGTAGTACCTCATTTTTACCCTGTTATAAAAGTTATTCCATGTACGGTCTACAAGATTTATAATTTTAAAACCAAAATTCAACCTAAAAATGTATAAAACTAAATACCCACGATATGGTGGCAAAAATAACAAAAAAAATTAATCACTAAATGTGTTTGGTAAGCGCATATCTCGAGAACGGCTGAACCAATTTCGCTAATTATTTTTTTAGAATACTCCTTGAAGTACGAGGATGGTTCATACGCAGAGTTTTTTTTTTAAAAAGAACAAACCTCACCGTAACGGCTTGACCGATTATTATGAAAACTTATATCTTATATTCAGTAGGTCTGAGAATCGGTCATAATCTACGAATAATTTTGTGTAAATTGTTTCATCTCTGTTGCTCAATATCGATGAAGGAAACATCGTGAGGAAACCGGCATGTCTAAGGACTAATCATTCGAGGAAATGTGACATCCTACATTCCGCACTTGGCCTGCGTGTGTGGATTAAGACCCGTGCCCAGCTGTGGGACACTAAAAAGGGTTGAAGTGAATAAGCAGAACAAGATTTATCATCAACAAGAGCCTGTCAATATTGAAATACAAATAAACGTACTTAATACAGACGTGCGGGAAGTAAAATAAAACCGTCGCCGTCTCGTCGTCGTCGCGACTACAGTACCGTCTCCTATCGATCCGTCTGCTAAACTTGGTTAACTATAGCACCAGACCAGACACCAAACATTAGGTATGTAGTTAAGTCTACTAACTTCCTACAAACCGCTGTGGCTAGAAAAGATCTTTATTTACATATACACAGATTTACATACACATGCATCGGGATAAAATACATGTCTTCAAGTCACATAGTAAGCGCGTTCCATCGTAGACTGCATCAGTGCTTTACATCAGGCAAGGTGTGGTCAAGCGCAAGCCTATTTTAAGATAAAAAAAATGTATAATATTTGTTCATCAAGAGACTGTTTTCTTATTTCTCCTTGCCTCTTCCCATCATTTGGGATCGGCACTCCTCGTTCTGCAGCGCCAAGTTAATCTATCCTGAGTTGTAGTGTTGTGAAGTTGGGAACGCTTTATAAATAATAATTATATTCAGGGACATTAACACACACGGTCATCTGATCCCATAGTAAGCAGAGCTTGCGTTATGGAAACCAGATAATTGATTGTATACTTATCTTATCAGACTAAGATAAACAGACAGTTCATCACACAAATGGCTGCTTATGATCGAACCCACAATCTGCGACGTGAAAAGCAAGTATATTAATGTCGCGCCACCGGACTGTCAAAATATACATCTCAATGACAAATTCTTAGATATTGTCATCAAAATTGCCAATATCGAATGAATTGCTTCACATCAGGCAAGTTGTGGTCAAGCTCAAACCTATTATAGAATAAATAAATAAATAATCGAAAAAAAGCTCCTTCTGTACAGGACAAGAGACGAGAAGAATGTGAAATAAAACTGTCGCGACTGACGTCTGCTTCAATCGATCCGTCTGATAAACTTAGCTAACCATAGCGCACCAGACAAGACATCAAACATTTATGTAGGGCTACTAACTGTCTACAATAAATGCGTGTATAAAAATGCTTACATTTACGAGAATCCCGATACTCCTGATGTAATCCAAGACCCACAGCGTCATGAAGAGGTTCAGGCTTTTAAAAATATTTAAACAAGAATAAATTATAACATATCTATAATATAAAAATGAATCGCAAAATGTGTTGGTAAGCGCATAACTTGAGATCGGCTTAACCGATTTCGCTAATTCTTTTTTTAGAATATTCCTTGAAGTACGAAGATGGTTCTTACGCAGACAAATATTAAAAAAAATATCCGAAACGGCTGGACCGATTTTTATGAAATCTTATACGTAGGTTCGGTAGGTCTGATATTCGGTCGTAATCTATTTTCTGACCCGGTAGGTGGCACTGCTTTACCGGGCAGGATGACGTCTGCGGGGTCGCTAGTTTTAAATAAAAAAACAAAGCGAATAGTTTTAATTAAATTTTAAATTCAAAAATAACGATTAATCACAACATATCGATTCACGTGTTCGAGTTAAATCGAATATCAAAAACAACACGTACATTCAGCTATAAAGTGAGAGATACATAGAATCGTTTACGATACAAGTCAGATGTCGCGATATAAAATTAAAGGTCAACTGTACCTCTATGGTTTTGTTAGTGGTTCTTTAGACATTTAATCCAAGGTTTTCAATGGGTTAGTGACCTTTAAAGCTATATTTTAATCCAATGACAAAGCCTACAGGCATAACAAAGACAAGTATGCATCACAGTCTGAAATACCAAATAGAATATAATGTTCCCCAAGACTGGCTATGAAACATCTGAAACGTCGTAAAATAATAGCTATAAAAAACTGCTATAACTCATTATTTTAAAATTTAATTCATATAGACCTTGCACTCTGTAAAGACGTTGTGTATAGTATTACCAGTAACCTTCTAAATGCGGTATTTTTCTTGAAATTAATCCTTATTCTCTAAATAAAAACTAATATTAGGTTCATGCTTGACAGTAACATAACATCACACAATAATTACGACGCGACGCGCCACTGACAGCACTGCAAGAGACGCCGAAATTCGTGTCAAAGCGTGCTTTTTTGTGAGTGTGCCGTTTTGAACGATTTCTTCTTAGTTTCCCTACTGCTTTAGCTGCAGTTACATGTAGGAATTATAAGAACATGCGAAATATAGGCAGAGAGATGGGCCAAAATATCTGATATGATCACTGAGTGCGGCAAAATTAGACATCGTCGCGCCGTGGCAGATCGAGGTAAAGATGGCGGGAAGATCTGGCTGCATTCGATATAAAATGACAAGAGGTCCTGGGCGACAGAAAATGGAAGTCGTCGATGGAGACCTTTATTCACCTTTGGTATAATCTAGCTAGCAATATTAACCTTTCAACTGCTCTTAAGCGACAAATATGTTTGTCCCCCAGCACCCGGGTCGCATTTATGCAACAAAAACTTGCATGTCTTTTTGTTCCAATTTCGTCGATTACACCTGTAGATATATTTTATTTATTTATTACCATTGTAGATAATGTCATTCAATTTTTATTTTTGAATTATTTATAATGGTAATATAATAATAAAATATATCTATAGGCCGACCGTTTAACTCGCGTATCGCCTATCGCCTAGATTCTGACTCCTCAAGCTGCACAGACAGTAATGATGATTCAAGCGATATGGATATTATATAGTGACGAATAGTCTTACATTACTTTTATCTGTGGCTAAATAGTTCTGTAAGAGATTTAATTAATGTTTTATGACTTTGTACCTCAGATGGCGATACGCGAGTTAAACGGTCGGATTTGTAAAATGTTGCAGTCAACCGCCACAGGCAGGACAATTGATTTTTGAGCGGGAGCGGTTAAAATGTTATGGTATTTACATAGTTTGTATGTTTTTGCAAGTATTGTCTAGGGTATTGACTATTTTAATTCAGTGCACGTTAAACTCATAAATTCTCCCATAAAACGGCCCGTTAAAATATTCCCCAACGTTGTAAATAATGTGTTTGGACATACTGACCCCAAAAACAATGAACCGGGTTAAATTTTGTTGCTTTGTTTTATGTCGCCCCTGTTATGTTTTATGTCATTATTTATTAGATACCTAGTTTCTCTTTCCCGCCACTCCGACTACAGAAAATATCGACACCGTCCCAAGAAAAAACATTGAGTTCTCTATAAGTTCCCGAGGCCCTACATCCCTGGAGCTAAGTTGGATATTGCTTACGTGATCTCGGCCCTAAGTAGCCATGGAGGTTTCAATTACGCATTAGAGTCTTTAAAAACCCTAAAGACTTCTCTTTAAAAAGCCCACTCCGTATGCGTTTGTTAAAACAAATGTTGCAATAAAACTACTTCAGAACGGATTTTATAGCGGTTTAATTTAGATTTTCTATCACGATGTTTCAAATTCTTTTCAAACTTCATGCTTACGGGTTGACTGACTATGAAGACTGTAGAGATTGAAACGTCGGCATATAGAAATCTAAATTAAACCACTATAAAATCCGTTACAAAGTAGTTTTAATTCAATGTGTGATATTCGCGTAAATTTAAGAAAGTACTATAAAACCAAGTGTACTCAAGTAGGAGAAAATTTCGCTGAAAATTCTGGGTAATGATATTATAGTGCTTTCAGTTAAAAAGGGATTCTAAGGCCATCGTGAAAATCGTTTATAAGCATCTCATAGTACAGATATTAAAGTAACCATTGCATCGTAACCAACTACCGTGGAAAATTAACTCATTCTAATCCAATGCTAATGTAAACTAATTTACGAGTAACGGCGCACCATACGGACACATTGTGATCGGCTGGAGCGGAACGCTGCTGAACATTAATTGGTAGCTTTTGTTTACTGTACATGGATAGGGCTCGGTGATTCTAATGAGGTTACGTATTTAGGTAATAGTCTGTATAGGTTTTGATGGTAGTGGCGCCCTGGCGTACTACGTCAGCTTAAAGCATAGTTATAACAACAGCTTAAAGCATAGGAGGGCTGAGTCACCTTCGTCCGTAGGTACACACCTTTAATTGAATCCCCACACGTGGTCCCCGGGTGGTGCAAATCAGGCGACAATCAACTGGTGGTAGGCTTCGGCCGTGGTTAGTGACCACCCAACAGACAAAGCCGCACCGCCAAGTGGCCTTGCCGTGTTCCGGTGCGATGTCTGGTGACACCATGCACAGAGGGTGGGTCGGAGTTGTTGCTCCTTTAAGGTTACTAACCTTAATGAGGCTCATTCCACTGCCACCGTCTCGATAATCATTCGTAATCACGAGTGAATCGGTATACTCGGCTGGCGCGTTCCATTGTAGACTACATCATTGTTAATATCAGGCAAGTTGTAGTCAAGCGCCAGCCTATCGAAGAATAAAAAAATAGGTGGAGCTGCAGAAGAGGGATGCCGCTAAACAATGTGTAGAGCAACTTCTCTTTCGTACAAGTAATAATAATACTATACGGTGATATAGTACGGCTGCTGAGCCTCTTTATGTTTGCCGCTGTTGATTCTGGCATACAAAAGTAAAAAAAAAGTCCGTTAAAAAGTAGTTTTATTTCAATACAAAAGTAGTTTTGGCGGGATTGTGGAAAATGGGTTAGACCACAGAATCAGGAAACAAAGACGAGCCATAAACGGTAGTCTCTTCGCGTGGTTAGCCTAGACGGGATGGGGAGAATGCATGATGCATTGCGTAACACATCCCTCTGCTAAAAAAGAGAGGCTAGACATAAAACTAAACGATTTTCATACTATAAGCATTGCTACTTAGCATAAGCTTTGTCTATGTGTAATCACTAAGCAATAGAGATAAACTGTGTTTGCAGCATGGTTGTCATATGCATTGCATTGCATTTATTTCCAACTTGTCAATGCCGTCCCAATAAAACCAGTGTGTGTCACTCTGACTTGTATTAAGCAATTTTTTTTATAGGTTTAAACGTTCTTAACAGAAAGGAGGATGTATTCACTTTCGTATTTATAATAGCGAAGTTTGCAAAGCAAAACCAATCAGTAAACAGATCCTGCAGTCATAAAATTTAAGTATTCTTGCCTCTGATTTAGCAGAGGATAATTATTTTAAATATTCATTTAGTGAGCAGTAAAATGGTTTGCTCGTCTTCAATAACCTGTTTGGGAGTAGTTCTGCGACAAATGACGGTCCTCGGAGTTTAACTAATAAGCTAAAAATTACAGGGCTTTACTCACGGAACTGGTATTGGACCCTAGCGGCGTGGAAACGTAGTGTTTAAGGGACAGAGAATTATAGAGAATAACATAATCACTGGCGAGTACAGATTTTTCTGAAGGCAGTCCCAGATTGCAGGAAATAGTTCTTGTGATTTGAGATTGCGTTCAGAAAAATGTGTTGATGTGTTTGTTTGCTTCATTATATTTACGTTTGGTGTTTAATTAAGTTACTCTATTATTATAAGACATTAATAAAGAATACTAAAATGAGAATTATTGCCATATCACGCAGACATAATCGCGGGAAGGAGTCAAAGATATTATTACAATTTTACTAGTAACACATTGCAATGTAACAGTAAATTCCAAATGTAATACATTGTAACAAATGTAAGTGCTTTACGGAAACAATTACTTATGAAACTTGACAAGAAAATTATGTAAAACACATTAGATAACAAGAACTTTAACAGACTCACTACGTTTAAGTCAAATGATAGGGTACTAAATACCGACATTTAACCAACATTATTTGTTTTCTCTCTGCATAGGAGTGATATTTTAAGGTTATATCTTACAAGCAATGTTCGCACGCACCTACTCACACATATTTTATTTTTCTAAAATAAGAGCTTAGCTCTTGTCGGTGTAAAGATGCAATTTCCTTCAGATGGACACTCACGATGCGGCTGGTACACCAATTTAAAGTCGCTCATCGTGCTTTGGGGCGCGCTATGCTTGGCGTTTCTTTGAAGGTTAAACCCGCAATGAGGTTTTCCGACAAAGAACTTAAGTAAACGACATAGCACAAAAGATTTAACAAGCTGAAGTGGCATTGGGCTGACCAGATCTGTCAAAGAACTGATAACCGCTGGGGAAAACGAGTTCTTGAATGGAGACCACGTCTTTGCAAACGCAGTGCAGGACGCCCTCCAGCTAGGTGGAGTGACGATCTGCGAAAGATAGCCGGCAGTGGCTGGACGCGACAAGCCGAAGACAGGGTGAAATGGCGCTTATTGGGAGAGGTCTATGTCCATCAGTGGACGGTTATAAATGATGATGATGACAACTATAAATACTGTTTTTTTATATAAAGAGACTAGAAGAAAGAGTGAAAGATCGTCTGGACGCTTTTTCGTTAGATAACAAAATCTACCTGTCTGCCGACTGTTAAAATTCGTTCCAAAAATAATACAAATTGGAAAGTCAAGTCCGTCCTTATTGAATTCCATTCAGCCATTGTTACTCCAACGGGACTGTGGTTTGTTTTAGAACTCTATTCACCCAAGACATGCATATGGCCAACATAGCCATCGGAGAGGAACAATATCGATCGCTAAGTAGACCTGAAAATGCTTTCAAGCGTTAGTTATATTATTGTAGTTTATACATTTATGTATAAGTTAGGCAAACACAGGGAGTATACAGCTTTCTTTAAACATGAAAAACAGTTTGTAATACGATGAAAATTATCAAGATGATAATTTTTCAAGGGATGTCAGCGGTCCTGACTGTGCAGTATGCGATTTTGATTAAACGTACATGCGCAACCTAGAGGAGGTTTGGTCACTACCCCGTTAAGCGAAAAAATCGTGCCACTTACTGTACCTATTTACATACATCTTATTCTTAATCTTATTCCCCCATCCCCGTTCTTCCATCGGACAAGTAGAGGTACCGCTATGCGCCACCACTATATGGTGAAAATTCCACGGGCACGCACAAAGCTCATTGCTTCCACTTTTATTGTGCGAACTGTCAAGTTTCCCGATAGCTATAATCTGCTTGTATCCAAGTCACGAGTTAATCGGTATTTACTGGGTAAGCGCGTTCCATCGTAGACTACATCATTGCTTCACATCAGGCAAGTTGTGGTCAAGAGCAAGGATAAAAAAAAACTTGCGAAGGCTAGTCGAACTGGATGAGAAAAGCCGCGGATCGTGCTCAGTGGCATGCTATAGGAGAGGCCTATGTCCAATAGTAGACTAGAATAGGCCGATGATGATGATGATAAAGGGTAGTCGGGTAGTTGGTGATATAATAATAATGTAGTCGATAAATGTAGAAACGAAAAAGAATGCGTAACATTCAACTAGTAGGAAGAAACGCTACATCCCGATACAGGAGCGAACGGTAATTAATAGAAGGTCACGTGGCCCGTTATGCGCCGGCGCATCTCGACATATACAGCGGCGCGTCCGCCTCGCTTTATATAGAAACGCCCTTTTTAGATGTAACCGCTGTAAAAGTAACTTTATTGGATTAGTTTTTCTTATTGCTGAGTGGTTGAACGTCATTACAAAGGTCGGGGATTCGATTTCCCGGGTCAGGCTGTTGGATTGTTTTGAATATAGAATTTCCACTCCCTAGTAAATGTTGAGTCAAAATAACAGCTCTTGAATTAGAGGTCTGATTGATTTTAAGTCTATCAACATCTATGGTCCATCTGACTTCTGCTGTACGACGTCATATACGAAGATAGTGGAGTGTAAAGTATAAGGGTTGAGCGCTTCTACTGCGCAACTCAATATAAAATACCAAATTTAACTAAAAAAAAAACTACTTTCTTTGCGAAAGATGTTTGTAATCATAGCAGCGGTGGCATTGTGGTATCGGCCTCGCCTTTGAAATGTTACGTCTCGGGTTTGATCTCCGGTCGTGTTCACACATCTTTGTATGAATTATTTCATCGCCGCTGACCAATATGGTAATGAAATGGCATGTCTAAGCAATAATCATTCGAGGACATTTGACATCCATCAACCCGTACTTGGGGCGTTAAGGCCACTCTCCCTACTCGCAAGAAAGTGGAGAGGAGACCCGTGTCCAGCAGTGGGACATTAAAAAGGGTTGAAGCAAATCATACGCACTATCACGTGGCAAAGTATTTCGTACTAATTACCAGTCACACAAACATTAATTTAAATTTATTAAATACTTTTGCGTTGATGTATTAAATTGATGCGTAACTCTGTCTGTCGCGATTTCACGCCAAAACTACTAAACCGATTTGGATGAACTATGGTACGGTGATAGTTTGAGACCCGAGAAGGACACTGGATAGTTTTTATCCGATTGCACAGAAAGTGGTTAATGGTTTAGCGCGATAATCGAAATACGCGCGGATAGAGCCGCGGTCGGATAGCTAATTCCATAAACATGTTCATAGTAAAAGTAGACATTAATAGTTAGTATGAAACCAATAATAAAGTACCTATCTAAACAGTTAGCTACAATTTGTATCTTTAATTTTCACGTACGTATAATTATCTGCATTGTATTCTACGTGCGTCTACATAACTGTCATACATTATAGATGTTTCCAGAAAGTTCCAATAGCCTCTAAGAGTCTTAATAGCCTTTTGATAGCGTAGCCGATTTATTGAGGTCAGCTCTATACATAGGGTTAAGATGCGCCGATATGCTATCGAGACAGGCTAGGTGTCGATAAAACACTGAACACACCGTTACTTCACTAATTATTACAGGTATTACGTGTTTTAATAGCAATATATTATTTCATTAATGAATTCTCGTCTATATCATCATCATCATCATCATCATCATCATCAGCCTATTTTAGTCCACTGCTGGACATAGGCCTCTCCTAAGGTACGCCACTGAGCACGATCCGCGCTTTTTCCCATCCAGTTCTTGCCGGCCGCCCTGCTGAGATCGTCACTCCACCTAGTCTGAGGGCGTCCTACTCTACGTTTGCCAATTCGTGGTCTCCACTCAAGAACTCGTTTACCCCAACGGTTGTCAGTTCTACGGCAGATATGACCGGCCCACTGCCACTTCAGCTTACTAATCCGGTCTCGTCTATATAATAAAAATAAATTACTAGATGTGTTGCTAAGCGCAAAACTCAAGTACGGCTGAACCGATTTTAAAGATAAAAGATAAATTTATTACGAAACAAATGACAACAATATGTTTTAGTGCACTAGCCTCCACACTAGGATTCCCTGTGTCGTGGAGGCCAGTGTCTTCCCTTATTAAGTACAAAACCACCCGCGTAAAAATCTATCAATACAAAGTGGGTAAGCTAATTCTCTAGGTTTTAGGTTTCTAGAATATTCCTTGAAGTACGACGATGGTTCTTACACAAACAAAAATTAATTAAACACCAAACTCTTCAGAAATCACTTGACCGATTTTTATGAATTCTGATATCTATATAGATTCGGTAGGTCTGAGAATCAGTGGTAATCTATTTTCGTACCAGGTAGGTGGCACTGCTTTACCTGGCAGGACGACGTCTGCAGGATCCGCTAGTAATCAATGTATTTTATAACGATTTTTCGACGAACGAATTTCTATTTTCAAATGTTTTTGTTTTGTACACTTTAATCAGAGTTAGTCCTGTTAGTCATAAGAGAATGCGGTTGTAAACTTTGCCCGTAAAATTGTGTTCTGTTTTTGCATTTTGCCCTTTGAAATGGACTTTTGATAGTATTTTTGATTTATTGAGCTCTTAATATGTTAAGATGCGCCGATAGTATGAAGACCGTCTAGGTGTCGATAATACCCAGAACATACCGTTACTTCACTAATCGCATGTATTACATGATATAATAGCAACAGCTGATGTAGTGATTGCTTAATTATTAGGCTCCGGTTCGTAATTGACGCTTGTGTTGTGTTTTTAATTACTTTCTTTGTACATTTCTTTAGATAGATGCGGCTTGTTAACAATTACACTGTGATCTCACAGAAAAATGCATTATTTTATTTAAAATGTGTAAGAATTTTATGCTTTAAAAGTGGATTAGAGATTATGACTCTTAAGGAGAGAACATTTTGAACTGAGAATGTTATTTAAGTACTTTTTATTTTTAATTTCTTTTACACTCCTGTATTATCCGAAGATGTAGGCAGAGGTGGATGTCAACCATTTTTCGCGGGCTATAAGTCCTCTATATAATGTTCGAGCCTATTGCCGTTCATCGGGCACAATTCCAAACTTCGAGCTGCAACCATTTTCTGAGTTCATTAGAAAAGGTTTTTTTTTATTCGACAATCAAACGTATCCAATAATGGTCTCAAAATAAATCTTACATAGAAAGTTAGCTTTTATCTTTGACTAAATAAGGTAAATCTTGTAATTTAGGAAGCAATCGCACTTGCTATTGTTTGTTAGTAATAGCAACAGTGTCTATAAAGTTCCGTAATAGTGTCATGTCCAGTGGACAAGTAACGTTGCCAATAGAGGTAGTTATTTGAGGAATTTCAACTGATATCAAGGTTCGTTCTCCGTGAGAATTATTTATCTATCCTATTAAATCTTAAAGCTTGTACGTAATCAGGTTTTTACTCGAACCTGGAATCGAACCCATTGAAAACCCATTAACAGATTTTGCTTGATGTAACCTGAAACCTTTTGGAAAATAGGCGACTCTTGTAACCGCTAGAGTGCAAGTGCAAGTGTTAATTAAAATAAATAAATTTAAAACTCGATTAAGCGAGTACCTACTAACATAATTTGTTTATTAATTAGTAAGTAATTATTACTCGTCTGGTATTTGTTAGTAAGTAAGACTTTATAATATTTATGTACATTCCACAGTTTGTAAACAAAGAGCTGACTCACGGAAAACAACATCTAACAGAAAGTTGAAATAATAAAAATTCTTTAACAAAAAGTGGGTCATGAAATTAATTAGCCGCATTAGGTTAAAAGCAATTTTCCGTGTTACTGTGCTTGATATTCTAATTAATTAGCGAAACTTGACCTTGCTGGGGCACTATTCTTGTACGTTGTACGGACGATATTACGGATCGTTTATGGTAACCAAAAAACTGTTTTATTACTACCACAAAGCAAACAAGCAAATGGCCCATCTGATGGAATTTAAATAATAAATTATTTTTTCACACACACAATGCTAGGAAAACTTAACTTTCGTCTGTGACTTTGTTCCAATCTGTATCGAGTCCATCCAGATTGTCCCGCCGCGCCACCTTATTTCGGTCTCCTGCGGTACCCATCGATTCAGGATTATTTACGCCTACATTGGAATAGCTAATTTATACTTTAGTTAGATTTACATCCAAACTAAGCTGAATTTAGACTACTTATTACGAAGTTAGCGCAGGTACTTGTAAAGTAGAAACTAATCCGTATATTCGGGCTTCCGAACGAAAGAGATATTAAAGTAGGGGTTATGCTCCGATCGTTGACCGGACATATTTTAACCTTATTTAAGTAATTTGCATTTGTTTAAAATCTTCTATTGTTAACCCAATTATTTTTATTAACTTTTATAATTAAATGATTGTTGGAGGTCTTTAGTCACTTCCTCGGTCAGTGAGCTGCTGCGTTATTTAAAAGTTAGGTACCTAATTAACATTTTGTATTGTGATATAATTCTAACTGAAATTCGGATCGTAAATGAAAAATCTTTGCTAAATCAATACACACAAATTTTACTTTACATATTTACCTTTTTCGGCTTTGACTTGACATAGCAGAAAACGAAAAAATCTCAAACAAAGTAGGAACACATAATTTTGGAGTAAATAAAAATTTCTCGAAAATAATGTTTTTAATTAAAGGCCATATCAGGAATATATTAGCATATATTATCGTAGTAACTTCACGCCTTAAGTGTAATTTGTTTTTCACAAAAAGTGGGTATTTTTAAATCGTTTCACCCATGTAAATCAACTTTCGCTATATGTGTTGTATTAATAAACAAACACGTATAACAACTACTGCGACAATAATCCCATAATATCAATAATTTCAAGTTTATTAGGAATATTTCAAGCGTAGTCATAGGTCAGTGAAGTTTCCCCGTGTCAGAGAGCAGGTGCGAATGGAAAGCGCATTTCGCTGCGCCCGCGCTGACGCGTAACTCTTGACTCTCGATTCTATACAAAAAAAATAAGTTTTGGTTCGAGAACTTATTGATTGAAACTGTTAAACGTAAACAATTATAGGTTAGTTCTAAATATATATTACAATTTTATAAGTAAAAGTATCGAATGGCGAAGTGACTTGAAAAAGATCTTATCTAAGAGAATATCTCTTCACTAGTCACCGATGTTTCTATGACGATTAAAGACAATACCATTGTTAAAGCAGTTTTGTTTTTAAATCAGTTTCTTTGAATATGACAAATTTTTCCTTTTTCTTAATGCTTTGTTCGAAATGGAAGGCTATGGGAATCTAGTTATATGGACCCCGCCACTGATAGGTAATAATTTGTGATTGGGATCATTTTGAACTGATTAAAGATGTGTTACAGATTGAATTCGTGTTGTGATTGGGATCGAGTGTCAAGAGTAGGCCAGCAAGTCCGGCGTTGTGATCTATTGGCGGGAAAGGTCGCAGCTGTTAATTCGTCAGGTTCCATCTCTATAACTAATGTCCACGATTGGAAATGGAAGTGCGATTTTTTTTATTTGATTTGAATTTTCAATGCAACTTTTGTGAGAGTAATTCGAGACAACTATATTGTATATTGTCTGCTTTTCATTTTTTTTTCTAGCCATACTGTTACCTACCTTTTTTCGTTTGTTACGTAACAGAACTGCAGGGCCAAAAGTAGCATAGCGTTAGCCAAAGATCGAAAATAACAAAACATATATTTTATTTTCGATGATCATCTATCATCACCATCATCATCAGCCTATTGTAACCCACTGCCTCTCCTAATGCATGTCACTGAGCACGATCCGCGTCTTCTCTTATCCAGTTCTTGCCGGCTGCCTTGCTAAGATGAAAATGTATAGGGTTGACATAAGATTGTCACGTGACGTTTAGATATCAATGTCATTATTCGGCCGAACGGTAACTGTTGTGGATAGGTACTCCGAAGATGGACCTAGATTACTTAGTACTCGACTACACAAAAGGAGAGTCATGTTTTTGCACAATAAACGACATACATGGTAAAAGGTAGTATATTATCCAATAATGTCAATCTTTGTATTTTAACTGAACTATAAATAACAAAAAGGAAGACAGAGATAGTTTCCGCAAGATGGCTGCCATGACTTTTTATGGGACGTTTGACATTCCTTCGTGGCTTAAAAAAATATTTTACACATACAAATAGCTTATCAAGGTATGTACATATAAGGCAATTGGTGTTAATCATTACTATTTTAACCGACTTAAGAAAGGAGGAGACACGTAATCCAGATGTTTTTATTGGTTCTTTTTATAATCTTTGACAAAAATGAGGAGATCTTATCTAACTTAAAACAGTTTGAGGTGTAGAATATGTCTGTGTTCAAGTTTGACGTTTTAAATTTTTACTTTTTTTATAATTATTCTTGTATCTCGCATCGCTGGCAAATTTTAGCTTTCAAAGTTGATGCTTTTCATACCATACATCGACCAGACACCACATATGTGGGCCCCCCGCTTGCCTAAGTCTAACCACTAAATATTGTCCGACCCCAAGCTAATTTGGATCATTTATATTTGATTGGTTCGTTCAAGGATACGAACTTGAACTAACCAATCAAAATCAGCTATCTTGCCGATACTCCGTCAACTTTTGACGATTAAAATTTCATACAATATTTACACAAAGTGGCGTCTAGCAGGGTATCTAGTCGGTGTCTTGATGTCAAGACAAGGTTGTAGCTTTTTTTAGCGACTTGTACATCAGATGCAATTGTCAAGCCTTCAATGTACCATTTTGGTTTGATTTATGTTTTTTATCACCATTTTATTTATGGATGCGATTCAGTTCCGGCAATTAACCGCATATATGGTGTCGGAAGTGCTTGTGCCTTGATTGTACTTTTTACAGTCGTTGAATACAAAATTATTACTTTATTACTATATTTACTGAGGTTTAATTGACTTATCCATGGCTCGGATTATTATATTGACTAATTAGGTTATAATTAAGTAGTTAGCTTCTGAGGTATCTATGACACTTGTCTAAGTAATTAATCATAATATAGTTAGCTAGGGCTAACATTATTAATTTCTAAAAGAATATCGAATTTGTACTTTAAAAACTGCTACAGACACGCTATTTTTTGACGTTAAAATAACAGACGAAATGATTTTGTCTTTTATTCCTCTCTGCTTAAAATTTACTGTGGTATAGTTCTCGTGAGATAATCTGTGTGCAGTTGTTGCCGCATGTAATGTTTACCAACCCTTTAGGCTTCGATAGCATTAAGGACGTGCTAAACGTATCCCCGTAATGTAAACAGCGTTCGTTACGCATCATATGTTTGAGCTGCGTGTGCGCAGCGTGTTGGTTTACTATGTTACACTAGTACTTCGTCTGAAATTGAAGCTTTTTAAAATTTCAACTGCCTTTATTAAATACTGTATTTTTTTGGTCAAATAGTTGAATTTAAAATTCTTTTGCCTTATATATCTGATTCGTTTATTGAAGGAAGGTAAGCTACGATACTGCGAAGGCATATCAATTTTAGAATGTAAGTTTTAATGAATATCTCAATTTAAAAAAAAGTTTGTACACACTTTTGTATTTGTTTGGAAATACAGATGCCATTATCCGTGACGCTACAAAAATGGACGTAGTGAAGTGTAAACTTTTTGGGACGCACGTTAGTACTGAAGTGGCTAGTAACTTTAATGAAGGCGCCAAAACAAACAAACCTCCCCACACCTTTGTACAGCAATAAAAACAACACATCAGATCGCAAATCAAACAACTCGAACCTAACGTTGAGACCTTTCAGTTCAATAGTCGCGAACAAACAAACAGGAGTGCGAACGTAAAGTAAATTGTGGAGCTCAAGTTAACTCAAGTTAGTTTGCATGCGCTGTTTACTTCGACTGTTTGACAGGCTAAATAAATTGTCAGCTGGAGTTCCAACGTTGTGCTGGGTTCACACACTGGCTAAGTATCGCCACCAGCGTGCAAAACTTCTCTTGTGTGAACTATGTTTAACAGTTTTCATTTCGGCTTTTTAGATGCATTTAAGTTGAACATTGGTACCATGTAACATTATTTATTTTGTTAATAATAAAAAAATATTTTAATGTTATTTAAAAATCATCCATTTAGATATTACTTTTGCTAAGTCTTAGAGTCTAGTCTAATAATAATATTCTAGAACATTAAGACTCACTGTCATCTAATTCCAAGCTAAGAAGAGCTGGAATTATGGAAACCAGATAACTGATGTATACTATACATTATATAATACTACTTTTCTTTTGTAAAAATACATATTATTGCACGAGACTCGAGACAAACAGACATGATCATCACACAAATGTTTATCTCAGGTGGGAATCGAACCCACGACCAGTGGTGTGAAAAGCAAGTATATTACCGTCAACACCACCGGCCCGTCCGATGTATTTAAAAGCTAAGAATGATGTAATTAATGTAGAATGAAGTATGGGGCTGATAATGTTGTATGAGGTTTAGAATTTTAATGCTGACCAAACATCGATTCGCTTACAAAACTTAATTCTTTCCTGGTAAATCTTATTTAGCGTGTGTAAACCCAGCATTAGCTTTCTTCCAAACTGGGAGCTTGCTTTATGGCTTTCTGAGGAATCCAATTAGTTTCTTTGAGAACTGCAGAATCCTGTATTTAGACTGACGCGGCTGTATTTAGTGTAAGCATCTTAAACCACATATGGCTTATGTTTGCCTACTGGTTTGAATACCTATTTTCTAACTTTATACATATACTAGCGACCCGCCCCAGCTTCACACGGGTGCAATATGTTATACTTATAAACGTATCTCTGGAATCACTATATCTATTTAAAAAAACCGCATCAAAATCCGTTGCGTAGTTTTAAAGATCTAAGCATACATAGGGACATAGGGACAGAAAGAGCGACTTTGTTTTATACTATGTAGTGATATACAAAGTGTTACTATGAACCCTAAAAATTATTTGACGTTTGTTTGACCCGATTAAACTCGAAAATAGCTTAACTGATTTGGCTTTTTTATCCTAAAATAAGCTGATTAGTGTTTTAAAATATTCGTTGAGGTAGGTAAGGGGTAACCTTCTTCAATGAATATTTTATAGACAGAAGGAATATTTTGAGGAAGGTTTTAAAAAGTGAGATATATGCGGAATGAAATTTGCCGTACCAACTTGTAATAAAGCGAGAGTAACAATTTTCCATAAAAACGAGCAGAGATAGATCGTAGGCTTCGAATTCAGTTCCAAAGACGTTTCAGCAGAAAATTATTACTGACAGTTGGAAATTTGTCTAATAAACAGCAATAGGTCTACGTACGAGTATGTACGTATTAATGTTCTACTTACACCTTCGCTATACCTATACTGTTACTAGTGGCATCCAATCAAATCGGGAATTAATAATCCCGCTGTACGATAATCTCGTCGACGTTTAATGACTCTAGTCATTAACCTAAGAAATCAATGCAGTGTAATGGTGTAGTGACTACACGATTTCAACCAATATTAAGATTATTTAATTATGTATGATATTATTTACTTAAGACCTGCAGTAAAAATAGTATGTTACTTTTATTTTAACTAGATAACAGCGTACTATCTTATTTATATAAAAATACCGTTATTTTTATAAACATATGTATAGGTATATTAGATTAAAGTAATACCCAGCGTACCGTAAACTCTAGAGAACACAATACTAAAGATCAAACCGCGGAGCTCTTTAATTCTATTGGTCGTTATTTACAGCAGCAGACATCCGAGGTGGTCGCCCGGTGGTCGCTCCACGTTAGTGCTTGCTTGCCAGTAACCTCTGTAACTAATAAAATAACTCTGCCACATCGATAATAATCGACCGTTTCTCAAGCAGTTATCTTCCAAACTTCCCAGACAATATCTCGGTAAAAATAACGTAAGTTACTGATAAAGGAAGAATAAGTTTAAATTATGATACTGCTTGTTGGTTAAGTGGTGGCGAATTCGCTACAAGTTTGTCGTCCCGAGTTCAGAATTTACTATTTATTGAAAACAGTGCCATTCAATTAAAAGCATTTCTATCGTTCGCCTCGCCCGAAAATAATAGGAATTTACCAAAAATGTATTCATTTATTACTTGTAGTAGTTCCTTTAGCCAAGTATCTATTACTTACTACTTACTCTGGCTCAACAACCTAAAATGAGTCTTGGTCTCCGATAAGGCTTTTTGCCACTTCCCGCGATCCTTGGCCTTTTCTTGCCAAATGCTAGCTTGAAGCTCCCTTAGGTCTGCCTCCATCATTCCAGCGATATCCCGGTCGATCCACTGGTCGTCGCCCTGTAGATCGACCAAGGTATGTTCTCTTTACGTTGCGATCATCTCCCATTCTCACAATATGGCCGAGCGAACGCAGTCAGTGTGCTTTCGCTTCTGCAATGAATTTTGGTAAGCACACAGGGTCTTATTTTTTGGAATCTATCTATTACCTACTATTACCTTTTCTGTTCTACCCATGGCCCGTTGTAAATGTAAATGAGGACGAGGCGACCGGGAGAATAATTTGCTTATACTAATGCTCCGATCGCCGTGCCTAAAAGCTATGCATAAGCGATGTGTGTGAAGCAAAAATAAATACAGTTATAAAGTTGTAATTAACTGTTAAGGGTCACTTACAATAGGCAATCTAAGCCCGTAAATGGGCAATAACATTTATCTGTCGATGTAAACTTCGGCCCACGATCACATCTGGCTATTCTGATGCCTTTAAAGGTAGGAAAGGTATTTGTGCCAGTTTCCACTGTCCTCTTGATGTAAACTTAAGGTCAAATGAGATGGTCGTTGATGACTAAAGCCTGGGTTAACAACTTCTAATTGACTGTTTGCCTACAAATCAGCCGGTTATCTGGTACCTACCTTCAAAATTGTTGACAGCATCCGTGGTTATGTTGTACGCTACAAAATACGGGAGCCCGGTTTCTATCCAGGGTCTTGTCTTGGCTTTTCTTCGTCTTCGTCAATTGACCTGACTTCTTCAGTAAAAAGGCTTTTTCTATAAGTATTTTTCTTCTAGGATTTGTACTTGAAAATGGCAATAATAAGTAAAATCAAAGTTATTACATGGATATCAATATTTTGGAAACAAATATTAAGTATTAAATATATAAAGATCAGAATTGTGGCAATATAAATTATATTTTACCTCTACAAGTTTACTTTAAAATGGAGGATAACGTTCTAACTGTTATTTGTAATCTGTTGAACATTATCATTATTATGTTAGTTATTGTTGGATGTATAAAATCTAAGAATTTGCAGCCATTAAGCGATCTTGATGTGAACAGCGGTCGCGCAGCGGTATCAAACTTAGATTTGAAATAGCTTTAGATATTAACTTTCGGTGAGACAGTGCAAGTAGAATGAGACATAATATAGTTGAACATTATGAAGTTATAAAGCAATAACTACTCCAATCCACCTTCTCAAAAGGCGTCATCAAAAATTGCATTGCGTGTTTTTGTCCAGTGGATAGTCACTAACCTGTTTATTGTCACCTATTTTTTACTTTATATGGTAGAAATTCGCACTTTGTTGTGTGTAGTTGTAGAATTCGCTGCCGGCATCTCTGTTTCTCGATAGTTATAATCTGCCTATCTTCAAGTCACGAGTATACTAGTATTTATTTGGTAAGTGTGTTCCGTCGTAGACCACATATTTGCTAACAACATTCAAGTTTTGGTCAAGCGCAAGCCTATTATAGAATAAAAAATACTAACTAGAGACCACGTGTGGACCAAGGACACATTTATAATTAATTATAATAAAGAAATCTTGAGTATGCGACCTTGCACCTGTAAACTAATACAAATTTGACAGAACTAATAGACAATAAGAGAAATCTTAGTTATATCAGTATGCCCCGGGCACTATCGAAAACGAAACACGAAAGTAGTTCACGCTTTCATTCCTTAAGGGGTAAACAGGGTTAGCGGCGCTCTTGAAGAAGCAAAAATGTTCGCATCACTTCAAACCTCTTTAGTATGTAAACTAGTAATTTTTGCCTCAGGACATAATTTCAATGACTAGTAGTTTTGCGAGTTTCTTTTTATCGTGAATAGCGATAGATCTACAGCGAATGATAGACAGATAGGTTTAGAAAAACATACTTGATGTCAAAGATGTGAAAGTGACTTATGCGTATTTAATCAAAGGTAAAGAGAGTATCTCTCGTGAGTTAAATTAAAGTCTCAACCTACTACAAATCATCGCGAAAGTTTAAATGTAGAAGAGGTTTGTTATAGCGGCTAAACAGCTGAATGAGTTTGAATAAAACGCGCAAAGTTTCTTACCGGGATTAACTTATAGAACACTTCCCAATGGACTTCATAAGCTAATCTTTAAGTGTTTCACGCGGATGATAATTAATTTAATATTAAATCAAATCAAATCAAATATATTTATTATAACAAGTAATAATACAGTAGTTATTAAATAGGCCATAATATAGTAACAAGACATCAAATAAACCTCAAGCGTTTTTGTCACGACTTGAATTAAATATGGACTCCTCCAAGGAGGGTTGTTGACTCCCGTACTATATATATGTACTAAATTATTATATGACACTGGGAAATCACTATTGTTATGTGTGATACTTACTGTTTAGTTAGATGATCATGATTTTTCTGATAGCGATGAACTATTTGCGAGGAAATTAAACTTTATAACACATTATAAGATCAGAACATTAAAAGTCAGCGTGGGTACTAGTTACGATTTGGCAAGCATTTCAATAGTTTCGCAACCGATCGTAATGTCATCGTTCTGGTTTCGGATTCATTTGATTGTATATTCAAGGTTTTATATGCGGTAAATTTTCTACTTACGTTTTTACTCTCTCTCAAGTTATAAGATTGTTGAGAGACTGCGTTATACACACTTCTGCCTACACCTGCATTACTATCATCAGTTATGTTATTTTTTGTTGTAAATATTTGAGATCGTTATCACCATGTCGAAATATTTGTAAACGGTATCGATAAACCGATAGTAATAGTCACGATAGTCAAAGGCATACTCTGCTACGATTCGATCATTTTACGCAACTCGATTTTAGTCAAAACTATATTAATTTCAATCAAAACACAATTTTTTTCTACAATTTTGTATGTTAAATACCTTCATAATTATCAAGATGCGTTTTGTTTCTAACAAGCTGTTATTTATGCTTGAAAATGAAGAAATGACATGAGTATTATATCGAATAATCGTAGTTGAGTAGACCCTCAGCTAGCGAAAGCAGCGCCATTGTCGTGAAGTAGGACACGATGCGCCGAGCATCAGATAAACCGACCACTCAATTCGACTAATTGACTATCGATTGACGGAAAACTATCGACAAATCATTCTTCACAACTTTGAAATTGGAGTTTCGGAAACAGTTTGATGAATGATGAAGATGCATGTAAATAGTAATGTCCCCCCCTATTTTAGAAAACATTCCGTTTTACTAAACGAATGTTAAGCCGACAATAGCTAAAATATGTTATGTTTTATTCTTCTTTATGACATTTTAAAATCCACATGCCAGTGATAAAACTAGTAAAGTAAATTATTTATTTGCAAGAATTTATACTCACTGAATCTATTTAGTCCCAAGTCCGATTTACTCCAAATTCAGAAACCGATTTTTTCCAAATTCGATTTAATCAAAATTTATTTATAGTTTAAGCGTCGTTTATGTAGGGAGGTTTTGTTCATAGATATTTGAACGTGTGGGTGTATGTGTTTTACGAATTCGAATTTTAAATTAATTCAGTTCGAATATTTATTAATACTACTGCTTCCCGATTATAATCCGATCATTGACTGACAAGGTGACTTTTAAACCAGGTAGATCCTTAGAATAAAAACGCTTTTAACCGAGTAATTTTGCTGAGGCTATAAAAATTAATCGTTTGTTTATGAAGGGTATTACAGTACACGACCTGTCAACGAGTACGGATACGTGACTAGTGTTGCGAAAATATTATCGACATTCTTTCGACGCAATTGCAATATAGTGTTTCGTAGAATTTATTACTAGCTGTACAGAGTTTTATCGCTTGATATAAAGATGGCATGAATATTAAAGACGAGTGGGATATTAAAGTTCGTATCCGTGTGCATGACTTCTATGAATACAACCCTATTTAAAACTTTCACTGAAGTCATCCTCAAAATGGAAGTCTATAATTTCTTCACTTTACATAGAACCGCTATTTCTAAGAATTTTTATTCCATCTATGGTGATGTGTAGCCATTTCTAACATATAGCTAATTCTTACAAAACCCACCTAAAGCGTATAATTAATATCTTGTATTTGCCATTCTTATGAGGAATTTAGATACAATTAAATAAGTATTTATATGGCGATACACTAAAATATAATAGGTTTAGTTAATTACCTGTCAATGATTACAATAGGTGCGTTTACGATAAGTTTTATAAGATAGTATTCAAATATCATTATGTTTGGCATCAGTTGTCGGAATTTCACAATTTATTAGTATAAGCAGTCAATTAATTTGATCGTTTACACAGAAAAGATACGTATAACAACAATAACAATAAATATTTCCTAGTGCTAAATATGACAGCCCGATTTTATGATTACAATAGAGTTTAACGGTGTTACGAGTTCTAGTGGCAAGCTGTGTAAATTCGTTTTTGTGTCCGCAGTATGTAGGCCAATTTGTTACTTTTTTCCGCGGCGACAGGTTTTGAAAAGTATTTATATAAAAAATAAGTGGCGCCGACACAGTTTTGTTAATCTGTGACACGTTATTTTGTGATTTTATCGATTTTATTTTTGATGTAGTCAAGCACTATTCATCTTTTAACAGATCATTGTTTTAAAACACAAATGCTGGTTAGAGAACTTCGTAAAATACATTTGAAAATAACTGTCGCCCTTTTACTAATTTTCGCAGAAAAGAGCTGTCGAATGCAAAATTTTAACTGGTATTTGTAGAGAGAAGCGTGATCAAACTAATTCTTCTCTTAAAAAAATATCTATAACTAACTTTAATTAAAAAATGTACAATGAAGTTCCTAATTTATCTAAAAACTACCACATGAGCTTTCAAATAATTAAAATAAAGAAAACCGCATCAAAATCAGTCCATTTTTAAGTTACGCAAGCAAGTTACCTACGTTATAATAATATTAAAAAAAAATATTTTAAGACTCTTTAGTTAAAATGCACTTTTTCTGTTTTACTGACATTGACAAACGAATTATAAACCTATTTAAGCTATAATGAGCTTGTAAGACGTTTACGAATAAGGGGTTAGACATTTTAACTTTACCCATCTTTTTCGTTGGGGTTTAAAAAACCAGCTCTAAAATTACTGTACATTTAACCTTTACGATCTTATAGTATAATAAACGTTAATATATTATTAATATTCACGTTAACCCAGTCACGTCACCCGAAAACCGGTAACCTCCTTCCATCATAAAAACTACAAACCATGTAAATCAAAATGAAGCCGCCCTTTAATTTATCTCGTAATTCGCACACACAACATTTTCAATCGACCTCACAAGTTTCGGTGAAAGGGCATACCTTTAAGTTTAATGTAATTAAGTATTGAATCACCGACATGATATCCTTCAACGAAAAAACAGTTTCCGTGGTGTATCGATGCCTTATTGAGATCTAGTTACCTTGGGATGTGTTGGGAAGTTAATTCTTGAAGACCTCAATCGTCTTGGTAAATATATAAAAGAAGAAACTGACTAATCGATTGACATATTTGCGTAAGGTCAAACAGCTGGGTCTAGAGACTCCAAATTTGGCACAATGTTTTCGTATAAGGTCTAGGGGTGCACTAAGTGAGGATTTTTTAAAACTAAGGGCAAACAGGGAGCTAGTTCACGCGTTCGGAAGCTAGTTATTCAAAGATAAAATTGTTCTAGTGCAACGGTCTATCTATAGGTCAAAGAGAGTTCAGATAACAGCTCTGCTGATTAGGGTTACGCCATATGAATTGTGAAAACAGTGCATCAAAAATCGTATTAAAATATAATGCAAATTAATTTCTGAGTTTACATAGTCATTAGTAATGACCTAAAGAATTGCTCGTTTCAAACATAGAAGCCTTTCCGGTTCAAGCTGTTTGTTGTTTATTGAGAACCTGTTATACAATGGTCGTTGACAACGGACAAGACATGGTTTATAAAACAAAGATCGTATCGATTATTGTTTTATCAACAAACTACTGAAGTATAGGCCGACCGTTTAACTCGCGTATCGTTATCAAATGTCACGCTGTCTTGAGTCTGGGTGAAGTTATCTATTATAAGTATGTATTTCCAAAAGAAATGTAGATGTATCAGTGGCGAAAAGTCCATACAAGCCGATTCCAATCGGCTTCCCTTTAGGAATTAATTAATATCGTTTACTTCATTAAAATTACGTAACACGAGACTTTTAAATAGCATCAAAAATGAGGAACTATAATATGAAAGAGGTGGTCGCCATAGCAACATCGGTGACGGTATTCACGATAAGTTTATTATTTTCTTGAGTAAAAACTTTTTTGTTCCGGCTTCCCTTTTTCAGATTTCAATCTTTCCCCACTGATATTTAAAGTTTATCAGTTAGAAACATCAGCCAGCCAGTCAGTCAGTCAGTCAGTTAACAAGCTCTGCTTAGTACGGGATCTGATGACCTTGTGATGTCCCTTATTTTTAAAATTATCAAGCACTTGAGATGGTACTATACTTATGTCAGTATGTATTTTCGCTAGCCAGTACTAACCAGACCACTAAAAACGACTATATACCAACACTTACGAGCTAATCTCTTCCTGAATATAACTCAGGACACTTTATTTCCTAGTCTGCAGCATCCTGTCATAATATCCAGTAAACACCGCGTAAACTACCACTCAAACTAACTAGGAAGTGTAGTAAAGTGTAAATTTTCTACCAACCCGTTTCTAATCTCAAGGGAAACTATCTATTTTCTAGTAATTTGTGAGCAAGATTATGCATGCTATTTCATTCTTGTCCTTTAATTTATAGGATAGAAAAATTTATCGTACATACATTATGATTAGCTCATTACATTGACTTTGGAAAGAACGAGGTTTGTAGAAAACTTTGAGTGTCACACTGCAGAGCAAAGATATACTAGCGACTATCAAAAGATTGAGAGATCTGAGAATATCTCAATCTGAAGATAATGATATAAAGATCTGAAGATTTGAGGCACTAATTTACACATGTAAAACAGATGCTGGATGGTGGGTGTCGCACGTTCTCGAATTGTTAGTTTTTAGACATCCCGGATTACTTGCGATGTCTTCCTTCACTCCGAATCCCCAGTCTATATTTCAAAGCAGAGACCGATTGCGCTCCCTCCGTTTCGATGCTCTACTCAGACAGAAAAGAACATCACAGCAAAAATCGTAGTTTTATTTTAAAATCATTAAAACATGCTAGTCTTAAAATACTTCCATACGTAAATTACTATAAAAACAGCTGTGTATCAGTCAGTTCCTTAACTATATTTTGAAGTTTTGTAGTGGAACTTCTCTTTTTGGTAATTGATTTATATCTGTCATACACATAATAATATTTATGATAAACATTATTCCTACTGAGGCTAGTTCTACAATAAGATATTCCAAAAAAAGAATTAGAAAATGCATTTGACAGGTTCCTAATAATATTCAAAAACTTTTTTCATATTGACCTATATTAAAATTTAATTATAAAAAGATAAATTTATGATAAATATAATAGAAAATTATATAAAAAAATATTTATTGTAATTTATAAAATTCGATAAAAATGATGTGAGAAATAAATGAAATATTAATTTATAAACTTCTTCTTTCACAGCTTTAACTCTTACTCGGGGTCATCATCATTATCAGCCTATAGCAATCCACTGCTGGATGTAGGCCTCTCCCAATAAGCGCCACAGCACCCTGTCCTTGGCTTGTCGCATTCAGCTACTGTCGGCTATCTTTCGCAGATCGTCACTCCACCTAGCTGGAGGGCGTCCCACATTACGCTTGCCAAGATGTCGTCTCCACTCGAGAACTCGCATTCCCCAGCGATTATCAGTTCTTCAACAGATATGGCCAGCCCACTGCCACTTCAGCTTGCTAATCCTTTGCGCTATGTCGACAACTTTAGTTTTTGTTTTATAACCTCATTGCGGATTTTATCCTTTTAGCATGCATCTGTTCTGTTACTCGGGGTACTGTAATAATATTATTTTAAAATTAATATGTACCACAGTATCTCTATTTAAAATGCACAGTAGATCGACACGATATATCTCAGAGAATGACCTGAGCTCTCAGTCATTAACATAAGTATACAAGAAAATGTCCTTGTTTATAAATAGTTCATTCATTAACGTGTTTTATGCGGCTGGGTTCAGGAAATGATAAGTACTATGTGACTCACTGTAGTCTAGGGCATGTGTTGTCAACCTGTGAAACGTGTGTAGCTTTGCAGTTGTATAATAGGTTTGTAAAGATTGCTATTGTTAATAATAAACTCGTGAAGTCGCCATGATATGTGATTATGGTAACTTTGATGGTTTGATGAAACTGGAATTGCATACGATTTCCAGTTCTAGTTAAAAAAATTACAAAAGGTCTAAAACGAAACCTAAAACGAAGGAAGTAGCAGAAAATGTTTCTAACACATTATTAATTTTAACACTAGCTGTATCACAGATTAACGGTGAATCCTACGAGGGTAGTATTTACGTCGGCTATTCGCAGTTATTTCCATTTTGAGTTTTAGAAAAGGTTGGGCGTCCCTGCTCTTAGGTTTATATATGCAGATTTTACGATCGCCTGTGGTTCTTGACTTCTCAGTGTTTTGTTGATGATATTAATAATATTAAAAACGACACAAAAGCTAATTAGGGCTAATTCTGGGGATAATATCTACTACCTATATAAAAATAAGTCGGGTTTTCCTTCCTGACGCTATAACTCCAGAACGCAAGAACCGATTTCCACGGTTTTGCATTCGTTGGAAAGGTCTCGGGCTCCGTGAGGTTTATAGCAAAGAAAATTCAGGAAAAATTTGAACAGAAAAGCTGGAAAATGTTACATAAAACGAAGCCATCTGGTGGTGAAACGGAGTTCGCCGGGTTTGCTAGTGCTTCATAAATTTGAACTCTAAAATGTACTTCTTGTCAAGCTAGTAATTTAACCCCCCTATTCATAAGTAAGGTCATACATAGTAAGGTCACTTCAACTCTTTTTTGTGTCCCACTCCTAGGCACGGGTCTTCTGTCAACTATCTTACGAGTTGTAAGATACTTATCTTCTCTTACTTGGCTTGGGTGAAAATCGAACCCACGACCTGCGTGAAAAGCGAGTATCTTACCGACTACGCCACCGGTCCGTCAAAGAAAGAAGAATAAAATAGAAGGAGGCTAAATTGCAAAGCCTCGAACATCGCCGCACAGTTGCTAGTCTTTCGGTCTTTTACCGGATACACTTCGGAGAGTGTGCGTTATTCCCCCATCCCCGTTCTTCCATCGGACAAGTAGAGGTACGGCTATGCGCCACCGTTATATGGTGGAAATTCCACGGGTACGCACAAAGCGCTTTGCTTCTACTTTCATTGTGCGAACTGCCAAATGGAACTCGCTGCCGGCATCTATGTTTCCCGATAGCTACAATCTGCCGGTCTTCAGGTCACGAGTGAATCGGTATTTACTGGGTAAGCGCGTTCATCGTAGACTGCATCATTGCTTCACATCAGGCAAGTTGTGGTCAAGCGCAAGCCTATTTTAAGATAAAAAAAAAGTGTGAAAATCATTCGTAATCAAGAGTGAATAGGTACATTGGGCTGGCGCGTCCATCTAAGGCTACATCATTGCCTTACATGAGGTAAGTTGTAGTCAAGCGCTAGTCTATTCAAGAAAAAAAAGTGTGGATGATAGTCACACTTTTTTTTCGCCATTGTTGGTATGTCAATATCTCATTTTAATTATAATTTTAACTCTATTATTAATTCTATACATAAATAAACCGACAAATACCACAGTATAAGTTACCATTTATCATTTACTGTAAATTTAAATTCGCATAAATTATGGCTAATGCAGTTTCCGTGTTTTAAAAACTAGTCGAATGTATGCCAATGTTGTAAAAATGCTAGTCAAATATACTTAAACTAAAAACTTTGCAAGACACGACGTACAGTTCTGTGCAGAAATTATTTATTTAACGGCATTTGTTTGTGTACCTGTCAAGAATTATGCGAAGTCTTTTGCAATCATATTATTATTATTATTACTAGCCCAGATCATCCCACTGCTGGGCAAAGCCTCCCCTAACACCTTCCAGGCGTCGCGGTCTTGTGCCACCTCCATCCAATTATCCAAGAATTTATCTATTTCGTACTGCCATCTCCGTCTCGGTCTACCGCGGCGGTCTTGGGTCTGGATGCCAGTCTGTGTCTGTCTGCAATTATATATAAATAATATATGTACTATTTACTATAGTAATAGAAAATAATCACAATTTAAAAAATAATAAATTTAATTTAAAACAAAATAGTCACTAAGAAATTTTATATCAATGAAATTTGTATTCTACGCCGCTGCAGACATAATTATGCGGAAAAGTAACTTATTAACCTGTAGCATGACTCATGAATTGAGATGCTGTCTGTTCTAGATCAGCTGATCTAACAAAACATTCATTTATCTTAAAGATGATCATTTCACATAAAATGATAAGAATCTCTCAATAAATAGGTAACTAAAAATATATCGTATGCCCGCTCTAAGATGAATGAAAGTTTCAAGGTTGGGTCGCAGTAGTTCAACTCAAACAAGTCCTTGAAGTTTAAGATGCTCTTTATTAATTTGGTAGTAAATTAATAGGGATAACGACAATTTGTTTTTGTTTTATCCGTCAGATAGATAAATTGAAAACATTGGTCTAGTATTTTTATTTTCTTTTTGCGTGATTAAATATTACGGCGATACGTCTAAGCGAAATCTCGAATGTTCACTTCACATAACTTTTATGGATTATAACCTAATATAGTTTCAATTCAATGACGAAGCAAAAATACGTATCCAACATTCTTACTGACGGATTCGAATTATAATACGATTTTTCATACCGTCGTCATCAACTCTAGTGAATCCCAATAACGGCGCGGGAGTCTTATCATTTTGAGCGTACTGTGAATTATCGTAGCAAGTGGTATGTTTTTGAAGAAAGAGCGTTTGTTTAAAAGCGAGCTGCTACTTATGTATATTATATCAACTATGGCTGTGCCGTTAAATCACTTGATGTCTAGACACGCTTGTGAATAATTTGATGCAAATTATACTGTGTAATGCTAAACGTCAGACTTGTAGGTAGGTATTTGCTTAGGCTTCCTGCATATATGCGGAGTGAATTTTAAGTACTCTTACGAACAAAATTTATTATGCATTTAAGTAAAGTTGATCTAATAGACGATGGTATCTTAGAGTATAAATTACCAGTGATCAAAATTACCATTTTATCGTGATTTTCATCAGGAAGATTAAAGAAGTTTATGCACTGGATATGACGGATGGGGTGACTGGATAGGAAAGAAGTTGCTAAGATCATAAATAAGGCTTCTTGAACAGGATAATGTGGGGATGTTAGGGATGGGATAGAAAAGTAAAAAAGGTAAAAATATGATTGGTTAAATGGACTGTGTTGAGTATACAGAATATATTTATTATAGCTCAAGTCAATGTGCAATAATTTCTCAACTGAATTGAATAAATAACAATTAATTAATAAATATCTGAATAGTAATTATTGAAGCGTAGGTGCTAGCTATGGAAAATCCTATAGTATGTGGGCAGTAGTTGCAGTGTTATGCCGAATTAATCATTTAAACATATTTATCCAATTGGATTGGTAATAGCTAGCTGCGGCCTTCGACCCCGTGCATACTTAAAGAGCAAATTATTAGGATGTCTTGGAAATCATGTTAACTAAACCTAACGTAAAGGTAACGTACCTAAATCCTACGTAAATCTAATTTAAGCCAGATCATAAATTTCATCAAGTAACAAACATCCATTTATCAATCCTCACAATTTTTCGTGTACAGTAAAATCACAATATTAAGCCTTTTTTAAGTACCACAAATTCACGGGTCTCAGGAGTCAAACAATCTGTTGCCTGGTCGCGATTTCGTTAATGGCTTACAATTAAAGCGGAAAAATCATATGTCTATGTGCCTATTTCTCCTGTCATATTTTTATTTTATTTTACTGTCCTATCCCATCCCTATCCTCCCCTCATTATCCTGTTGATGAACCCTTAATATGATCCTATCAACTTCAAAAGTGAGCGCACGCAAGTTGTGCTTACATTGCGTTGCATGCACAACCCGCACTTGCCCAGCATGTGTGGAATAAGGCCTAAACTCTTTCGTAAGATAGTTGAGAGAAGACCCGTGCCCAGCAATGGGACTCTAAAAACGGTTCAAGTGAATACATGTAAAATTGTTACGTACATGTAGAAATATTTATTGATAGATACTGTGCATATGCAGGCAGCCTAACATTCAATGCAATCATCGATATAGGCCAGTGGGTACAATCACTTTCATTTCTATAAGTAAACAAGTTTTTATGATTAACCATATGATTTATAGTACTAAATTGGTGGTTCTGAAGTCGCCAGTCGTTGTTACAATAGATTTATGTATGCAATAAAGACATCAACGGTAGTCTGTCATTACAACCTTGTTTTGATTGCAACTAGGAGGTGAAATAAGCGGAGTAAGTATCGATTAGATAGTAAGTATTGCTATCGGATTATGTGCTTGTAGAAAATTAGGTACTAATTTGGAATCCTCTCGTATCGATTTCGATAAAAGAGCAAGCACGGCTGTACTATGTCTTCGGAATATTCAGAAATCGTTGTTGAGGATTCGAAACATAATCTGCTGAGTCACCTTCGTCCGAGGGAGTACACTATCTGAATCCCCACACGGGGTCCCCGAATGGTGTAAATCAGGTGATTGTAAATTGTAAATTGGTGGTACGCTTCAACCGCAGTTAGTGTCCACCCACCATTTAAAGCCGCAACGCTAACCGGCCTTGCCGTGTTTCGGACACGGCAAGGCCGGTTCTAGCCTCATTCCACTGCCACCTTCTCACCGAAAATCATTCGTCACCACCAGTGAAGAGGTATGTTGGGCTGGCGCGTTCTATCGTACATTACATCATTGCATAACAGGCAAATTGTAGTCAAGCGCAAGCCTATTTCATTATAAAAAAAAATGTTTGCATCCATACCAAATGCGTATTTTGGAAACCATATTCCTAATTCTTACATTATTCATGTTCCTATTTATATTTAACTAAAGTACAGTAATACGTATGACATACATCTTGAGGTAAACAGTACCTATCATTTGTGTTGCACATGTTGGCTTAGTTTTTCCTAGAAATTCAATGAGGTCGTCTATTATTTGACACGTAGTTATTACCATTACAGTTTCGTCAATCTAAACTGCTACTTTGATGTTAAAGACATATTTTTAAATCAAGAGACAATTAATAGAAAATATTACTTCAAAAAGAAAAAAAAGTTTTAAAGTTTCACTTACTTGGGACAACAATATTCATGGTGAATGGGCCCCAACTCAGCGCAGTACACTGAGGGCGAGGCAAGGTTGCCTTGTCGGTACTATTAAGAAAATCCTTTGAGACTAGTTAAACGGTTAGACTAATTAGATGCGAGCATCTGGAACATCTAGCTGTGTACTGAAATGTACCGATGGTGATGATTAAGAGAAAATTTGGGCTGAGCCCATTGGGCTGAGTAAAACTCTTACAGTCTACAACCCGCCGACCTTTTTTAAGTTTTAAGTCTGTCTTTTTAGGTCCCAGCCTAGCCTAGGTTAACTCTAGTGTTCCCATGCTTTTGAATTCACGTATAAATGTTTTTCCCCTGTGGGGTTCAAGCCCACTCTTGTCGCTATGTGTCAAGGCAATACGACTTCTGAACCTGAAGTTAAAATACTTTTGAATAAAATTAGCTGATAATTTTTATCAAACAGATGCGGTCGGCCATGACAGGCACTTGTCTTAATTATGTCAATGACAGGTGTCAGTGCAGATGATAAACTGGCAACATTAATTATGCAAATAAATACTGTTTGGTTTCATTGTTTCAATAGGTAAGTACTTTGTTTGGTTTCATTGCAACATTATAGAATTCCATGAGGATATAATTGTGTAACTTTATGCTTCAGAATTCATGATGAATTAATGGTCTTATCATGTAATTATGATTGGACAAACATGAAACAAGTAGATCAGAGTCCGAACCATAATGTTTCGGACACAAAAACTCTTGGCTCATTCTCACCTGACCATTTTAGATTATTGCTCGATATTAGCCTCTCATAAGGCACGTGACAGCACGATCCGCGACTGCTGCCCTCCAGCTCTTCTCAATCACCAGAAATCATCACTCCACTTAGTAAAAGATCGTCCTGTGCTACGTTTAATTGGTTTCCATTTAAAAACTCATTTACACCATAGGTAGGCTTGCTAATTAGTAATTAGTTCTATGTCCGTATTAGACCTCTTCATTGCGTATTCGATCCTCTAGATGTCTAGACTGAAGGCGATCCTGACCTCATCTATCAGGCTACACTGTAAAACAAATCCCGGATGCTTTCATATCCAATTGAAGACCAAAGTTGTCTTCAAATGACGAGATGGCTATCAGATCACATACCGGTTTACAACGCGCTTATGAACTATTTATATGTATCGAATTGACAGAAGGAAAACGACACAAATAGCTACTTATTTTTTTTCTGCATTTGTTCGGTTCAATGCTTTGATGTCTTAACTGGTATACATCTTGACATAGAGGTGTTGGCACGAAAAGATGCCTATGGCATTATAAGTGAAATGTAGGTTACATTTTAATTCAACGAAATTGGCGCATGAAGTTGATTAACAGCAGGCAAGTTGTGGCCAAGATCCATAGGATAAAAAATGAGAGTGAAGCAAATGTTGAATAGTACCTAAGTATGTACTAAAAAGTAAGTTCTAAACATACATCATTCGTTAAAGGAACAGTTAATCAGTCCAGACTATCAGATCAGATTCTGTTGAGCAGGTACATAATATGTTGCAGTTGCTTCTTACAATTAAAAGGTACAAAACCAAATTTTCAATTAATATTAACCGTTCGAACTGTTATACGTCCCCGATGTCCAAAAATAACTTTCAACACTTTCAATACTTTAACACCATCGAACTGAATTACGTACTGAACTTTTAACAATAGAAAAACTATTTCTAATTTTGACAAACCCACTAACTTCTTAAACTAGACAATTGAACCCATAATTTCAATGAAAAAAATATCGGTCAACCAAAAAGAAAAGTACCACAATATTTATATTAAGTACGTGACAATCGCATGGACGTTGCGCGTGCGCACCGCTTTTTGTGAATGAACCAACCGGACAGGTTCTGTTAGAACAAATTTAACGGGACTTACCTTCTCTTGGATATTTTTATTTGTGGTATAAAGTACACGCCCCCATTTTACAGGTGGTAACCTCAAAACTTCAGACTTGGTTAATAAGTAGGCTCTAGGCAGGGGCATTTCTATGGGCATATGGAGGCAGCAGAAAGTAATGTCTGTAAAACCATATGATTATTTTTTCGGTCTTAAACCATAAGGACTATTCTATAATTGGTATTCCTGTAAACCAGAATCGATAGGAGTACGTGCGTGTGAAGATGTATAATGTGTTGAAACCAAGACAAGGGTAATCGTGGATCCCGCTCAAATTGAATCAGAATATTAATTAAATCGGGGAGTTGCAAAGTATGCCAGAATAAGAATTGAACGTAGAGTAAAATTAGAATTATAATTAAACAAACAATGTTTAGGTACCTCTACAAGTAAAATTGAAATGAATTTAAGTGGTACTATTGATGTGTTGTCTACAGTACTCTAACTAAACACCTGTATCTTACACCACCAAGCGGCCTTGCCGTGTTAAAGTGACACCATTTAAGAGGGTGGGTCGAAATTGTTGCTCCTTTATAGTTTCAACAATGAAGAGCCTCATTTCACTGCCACCTTCTCACCCAAAGTCATTCGTAATCACGAGTGAATCGGTACATTGGGCTGGCGCGTCCCATCGGAGACTACTTCATTATAAACAATAACATTGTTACTACAACTTACCAGATGTTAAGACATCTGGTAAGTTGTAGTCAACCGCCAGCCTATTCAAGATAAAAAAATCTTATTTACCGGCTAGTGCCAATAACTGTATGATATCCACCTCTGGACGTATCCTAACTTAGCGTGGATCATATTTCTTTGGGACACCTTCGTCTACCATATGACCTTAATCTTCAAATACACAGCTAAAGCTAAATCAGCAAGCTAAATTAATAGATTAGTACTGCGTTTGAAGCACGACTGGATATCAATAGACCTCTACCAAACTTCGTATAAAAAAATTGGACGTTTTTGTGTAGTATCTCATACTCATGGAAATAAATGATTTTGACTATTGACTATACTCTATAGGATCTTAGTGAATTTAACACGGAAGATGTTATACGCAACTTCTAGTACTAAATTGTTTTTGCTAGTTTTTGGGGAAGGGGAGGTAACCACGTACAGCACACGTGTAAAAGTTGAAGCGTTTTGACGAATGCACACGTAAATAAAAGCTACACACAAATACGCAACATGAACAGTTTAGGCATATACAGCACATAGGTACCTCGGCAGAGGACAACGCACGCAATACCAGTTCCGTGTTAAATATTCTAAGTATCGGATTAATGATAGAAATCGGATCTCATAGAGCAATTGGGGCTAATTATTATTTACCAATTTACACGGCCAGAAAGTATGCTATATACTGTACGGTAAACGTGTTCGCATAATAACCGCGAGGTCCCGAATTCGATTCCCGGGTCGAGCAAAAAACTTTAATATACTTAGTTGCAGCTTATGACATATTTTGATTACTAGCTGTGCCTGCGTGGTACTTATAGAGATAAAAAGTAGCCTATGTGTTAATCCAGACTATAATCTATCTCTGTGCTTAATTTCATCCAATTCCGTCCAGTAGTTTTTGCGTGAAAGAGTAACAAACACGTAACGTTTATATTATTAGTAGGATTGAGCCACTCAGAGTCATATTAATTTTGGTAAGATTATACGCTATTGTGAGGGTTGTCAGTTTAAATTCATGCGATTTGTATTACTCTACCGATGTTGGTAGGCCACAAAGTGACTTAACAATTAAAATATGTTGAAGTACATAATTATTATAATCAAAATCCGATTAACATGATACTGTTAATTAATTATTATTAGTGAATTGTGAAATTTATTATCTAAATTAATTCTAAACTTGTGAGTAATGTATTACATACTGTTAATATCCAAGGACTTGTAATCATTATAAAATAATATGTAATACTAACATAGAAATTACATTTACGTAGAAATTAAATAATTTTTCATACATTTTACCTCGAAGGTAAGTGAAATTACACTTACCTTCGAGGTAATATGATAAAAAATATTGTGTCATTGATTAAATTTTTAATATAAATATTAATTTTATTATTTTAATTTTATTTCTCTTATTAAAAGTGTAATTACACTTACCTTCGAGGTAATATGATAAAAAATATTGTGTCATTGATTAAATTTTTTAAAATAAATATTAATTTTATTATTTTTATTTTATTTATTTTATTAATCCACTATTTCCACCATATATTGAAGGCGCATAGCTATATCTCTACTTGTCCGATGAAAGAATTGGGATGGGGGAATAAGGTTGTGTAATTCCAACGCACACTCTCCGAAGTGTATCCGATAAAAGACCGAGAGACTAGCAACTATGTTTTCACTAGCTGTTACATTGTAACTTTTTGACTTTTTCTAGGACACCAGGATTTATATTAAGAATTACCTACCTTAGTTGTATCAAGAAGGCGACTTTACCAATTAGTTTAATAGAAGAATTCAATTATTTACCAAATTTGGGTCATTTACCAAAATGTTTACTTTAATCAATGAAATTGTTTTACTTTCAATAAACTCGAGTAGTTGTATCAGTAGGTACCTAACCTCGTAATGTTTAATCCACATTTTCCTGTTACATAGCTGTTTGACCACAATTTACTGACCATTTTGGAGAACAATCTGTTTTTACTTTACTCTGAATTATTTTTGCTTCAAATCCGCTGACGGTGGTCACTGATGCAATCGTCTTGGTACTTGTGGTTAAGTGACCTAATAATATTTGCTGTTTTGAAATATAAGGTCGCGGGTTCGATCCTTAATCGAGCTAACGAAAAGATGTGTATCTTTGTGTAAATTATTTCATAACTGTTTCTCAATATCAGTAAAGGAAAACGTCAATGTATGAACTAATTATTCGAGCATTTAATTCCTTAACTGTTATTATAGCTGAGAAAAGACCTATACTCAGCATTGAGACACTAAAAGGTTCTAACTTTTCTTGTAAGTGGTTTAGTAGTAACCATCACCTGATAATCAGAGAATCTCAAATATGAAGGGTTCACTGTTCACTTGCACCACTTTTCCTCCTGAAATGAAGTACTGTCGCTGAGAACCGTGGTGATACTTTTATGAAGGTGCTTAAGGAATGATTACTCTGGGAACCGAGTGCTTGAGTATGATCTCGGTTTGAATTTCGGAGCGAGTTAAAATGCTATTGATTTAAAAAAATATATGGTAGCAGCTTAAAAGCAATTAGTCTGAACAGTAATAGCAAAAAAGCTTCATTTTCTCCTTACAACTTCTGAATTATAACTGTAAAAAAAAGTTAGGGTTAATGAAATATGAGTAATAATAATTTATTCTTATGTTGTTTCAGGTACGTCTTACCATACTTTTGTGAACAAAATATGAATAACACCAGGTCTTGTAAGAATGTAAATATGTAAGTACTTATGCACCTTATAATAAAGAGTAAACTGTACCAAATCCACTCTACCTAGCTAAAGCCACTCTAAACCACCACCTCTGTGGTTAATCTCTAGTTGTGGCTTCCAATATACTAAGTGCAAATACAAAAACTTTGCCCACCAGTCCCAACTATGACAAAATGAAAATAAAATCTATCTTTCAACATAAGGCTGAGAGCACACCGTTTAAAGTACCGCTATTGTCGTATCGTAACTAATACAGTTGAACCTCTGCGGTAGGCGAGCTATTATTTACCAAGTTTATTTGCCACTAGAAGTGGCCATTGACAGGTTTAAAATGTAGCAACTTGTAAAAATTTGAATTAAATGTAGAAGTCTAAAATGAGGTATGTTTTGTACCTGTTATACTTAACCTTGACATCAAAAAGTTTCTATATCCATGGACACTTTACTCGAGAAGAGATTTCTTTTCATTTCCTTTCAGTCAAATCTTTAAAAATCTTCGAGAATTTGTTCCTGTTCTCTCACCATCTTTCAGTTTGCCCTGTCGCCTTCTCCCTGGGTTACGGCTAACTTTATTAGCCCAATCCCTAAAATATTAAGTCATCCGGTAACATCCAGAGTAGAGGTTCTTCGTCATATGGGGAACCTTCATGGCAGATGTCAAGTACTTCTAGAAAGAGACACCAATGCAAATCTTACAGGCTTATTTGAAAAATTCTTCAAAAAAAATTGTGTTCACATTTGCTTAACTAGCCAGTTCAATCAGCTAAATCAAATGCTAAATCAAACCTTTATCGAAGCGATTTCGTCGACTCTATATCTTGGTAAAACGATAAGACGTCCGGCAATATCAGTAAATTGAGGTCTGTTTATCGATAATATCCGCCGATCGATTGCGGCGCAATAAATTTAAAGACGGTTAATTCGGTAACGTTTAGAGGTCGATCGGACGGTGTGCCTTAGGCTTAAAAACCCAGGAATTTTCTTAATTAGATTCTTATGTTGTAACTTGTAACTTAGAGTCTGGTAAGTAGTATTGATATCGATTGGTTCTTGATTGTAAATCTCTCAAATAACTTTAATTTTATAACTGTGAGTTGTCAATATAATCGCCCCCCCTCAAAATGATTGAGCTGACATATAAACTTTGTTTATAGTTAGGTGCAGTAATTAATTGGGTTTATTATGCGCAACTTAGATAAAATATATTTTCTGATAATTAATTTTGTACTTTTCTTCTCTATTACGGTAACCAAACATTTAGAAGGAACCCCGTATGATCCCACCGCACTTGTCTGTATTAATGTATCTTAACAATGATCTCAAAAACTACAAAATACATGTCAACATCAATAAGATTATTTCTCACGGATTGTTTAAAAACATTTACTGATTACGTTCAAAGCTATAGGCCGACCGTTTAACCTGCGTAACGCCTATCGCCAAGATTCTGACTCCTCAAGCTGCACAGACAGTGATGATGATTCAAGCGATATGGATATTAGTGACGAATAGTCTTACATTACTTTTATCTGTGGTTAAATAGTTCTTTATGAGATTTAAATAATGTTTTATGACTTTGTACCTCAGATGGCGACACGCTAGTTAAACGGTCGGCCTATAGGACAGATTGCCTTCTGAAACCCCTCACAACCTTCTGGATAAAGAACCCGCTGCAAAATGCGATAATATCCGTTTATACTAGCTTAGTTTTACTTGTTATTGTTTCACACATTCACTTCAACCCATTTTAGTGTCCCACAGTTGAACACGGGTCTTCTGTCAACTATCTTACGAGTTGAGAGAGTTTAGGCCTTAACCCGCTGGCCAAGTGCGGGTTGGTGGGTGTCACATGTCCTCAAATGATTAGTTCTTAGACATGCTAGTTTCCTCACGATGTTTTCCTTCACCGATATTGAGCAGCGGCGATGTAACAATTCACACAAAGATGTGCGGGCACGACTGGGAACCCGCGACCTTATATTTTTAAGGCGAGGCTCTACAACACGCTTCACACATTCAACCAATATTATTGTGTGTAAATCATTCGATATACTAACTAGAAAATTGATTCTATTCGCAATAATCAATGCACATTCCTTCGCGTTTTTATATCGGTTATTTGAATAAATTTACTGATTAATATTCCTTCAGCGTTACAAAACCAATATGGCGACTTCACAACTATGCCATGTAAAAACTATATGACCGAAGTTCACAATTCGCTTTTTGATGTATGATTTATACATCGATGACTAGAGTAGAGACGACCTCGGTAGTCGAGCGGTGTAAGCCGTCCGATTGGGCTATACCGTGCTATAATATTTGAGTACCAACAAAAATTGGTTTCTTTGTCTGGTTGATTGAGGGACTACCCTCCGTGCCTCGGAGAGCACGTTAAGCCGTCGGTCCCGGTTGTCATTTCACACATCTATGACAATCGTTACATGTAGTCAGAAGCCAATATCTACTATTTCGGCTACTGGTTCCCTACGGGTTTCGAGGTCTGATGGCAGTCGCTCGTATAATTCTGGTAGCTAGCCGCATCAGGTTAGATTGGGGGCCGACCCCAATAGAAATGGGAAAAAGGCAAACGGAATGATGATGATGATGACTAGAGTAGAGGATTACCTTCGTTCTAGCAGCCCAAATGGGTACTCCCCGCAGTGTGGTTTTCTTTTTGTCCCTGGGTGCTATTGAAATAGCCAGTGCTCGATATTAGTTAAGTGAACCTAGCGAGCGCATAGCTGATGCGGCGGGACGCGGGTGACTGTACAATCAGTATCAATAGTAAACATCTTTTGTTAGCGATTACTTAATTTTTTAGTTCTAGACATATTAGATTAGAATTATTAAAATTTTAATATTCTATCTTTAGATATACAAATCTACTAGCTTCCGCCAGCGGCTTCGCCCGTGAAATTGATCTCACTAATCTTGTTTCTCCATACAAACTTTGGAACCCCGTTTCACCCCCTTAAAGGGTGAGTTTTTAAAAATCCTTTCTAAGTGCACCCCTAGACCCCATAAGGTACCTATGTTGCAAATTTAAAGTCTCCAGACCCAGCGGTTTGGGCTCTGCGTTGATATGTCAGTCAGTCAGTCAGTTTCTTCTTTTATATATTTTGATTGCGGGTCGTTAGTCGATTTATCTTCTGTTTTATAAGACTTTTTAAGTGATAATAAAAAAAAAATTGCTTAATTTAGTACTAGATGGCGCTGTGTGTATATCTATAATATAAAAATGAATCGCAAATTGTGTTGGTAAGCGCATTACTCGAGAACGGCTGAACCGATTTCGCTAATTCTTTTTTTAGAATATTCCTTGAAGTACGAGGATGGTTATTACGCAGAGAAAAATTTGAAAAACTCCTCCGAAACAGTTTGATCGATTTTTATGAAATTCTATATGTTTTCGGACTCGGCAGGTGGCACTGCTTTACCGGGCAGGACGATGTCTGCGGGATCCGCTAGTTTTAAATATAATTACGGTTTATCTTCACAATCAACCTGCTGGTACCTATGGGAACTAGGTTATTACACTTTTATATAGTTTAAATGTTATTTAATGTTCCTTTTTGTTACGAGGAGCGGAAATGTAGCTGTTAATTACTGTTTCGGTCAGCCAGTAACGAAATTAAAAGTGCGTTCTGGTTTACTGATGTATAATTAATTTTGATTGTAATTGTAATGCGCTAATTACAGCGTTGTAACGATATTACTGCGAACAATACGCGATGTAAGTATTTAAGGACTTTTTTTGGCACTTCCGTACTTGTTCTGAAACTGTAGTGTTTCTTTTATGGGTCGTTGTTGGTGGGTCAGAATTGTTGCTCCTTTTGTTTCTAGCCATATGGAATTTTTATTCCACTGCAACCTTGTTACCGGAAATCTTTTGTAACCATGAGTAAATCGCGCCTTCCATCGTAGACTATATCATTGCATAACATCAGGCAAGATGTAGTCAAGCGCATGACTATTTCAGAACAAAAAAATTATCGCCAGAAAGAAACGAGCTCAACCTTACTCTTTCATGTTTGATGCTGTTTTTGGGGCCTAATAACTCAATATTACTTAGATTTAACATCTTTAATAAATTAACTAATTAATTTAAATAATATTCTATTAATGTTGATTATATCTGATTAGTAATTACAAGTTAAAAACATAAATATCTGGAGGTTACTGTGGCGTGTGGGCGTGTGAATTAAAGAATGTGATTATATCGAATCATTGACAATCTTCGATGCAATATCTGTGGGCTTTATTAGATTCGTCTTACTTTTATTTATTGTTTTTTAAAGTTAATTTGTCCTAAATACTGAGGTTTTATTCATAAAATTCTTATAAGACTTTAGTTAAAATGGACTTTACATTTGTGCCATTGTAATTGCGATTTTTGTAAATGTGGAACGTTTATTTTGACGGGCCGGTGTCGTGGTCGGTAAGATACTTGCATTCCACGCCGCAGGTCGTGGGTTCGATTCCCACCTGAGACAAACATTTGTTTAAATATGTCTGTTTGTCTTGTGTCTGGGTGTAATTGTCTATATTTAAGTAGATATATATTTACAAAAGAAAAGTATTACATGTAGTATATTACCAGTTATCTGGTTTCCATAGCACAAGCTCTGCTTAGTTTGGGATCAGATGACCGTGTGTGTTAATGTCCCACTATATTATATATTATTATTATTATTATATTATTTAATGCTTTTTTAAAAACAACTTTAATCCATAACAGGGTTGAGAACAAAATTGCTTAAGAAATACATACTTTAAGTACCTAATTTATAAAATTTTATTGTAAAATCAAAATTGATGTCTGTTATAACCCTTTTGACTCAAACTTGATTTAAAACGGAGATTTCGTTTGCGTTTTACACATATTTACAAAACCATCACACTTGATAAAAGTATTATATGTAGTATATTACCAGTTATCTGGTTTTCATAGTACAAGCGCTGCTTAGTTTGGGATCAGATGGTCGTGTGTTGTAATGGCCCATTGTATTATTATTATTATCAGACTGATTTGATAACTAAAGAAAATACATAAAAAAAAGTAAAGTAAAGTAAAGTTTTTGAGGATGAAGTCGCGGGCGCAAGCTTCATAGATCCTTTACCAAATACGATAAAACACGGAAGCAGTGTAACGTCAAGATCTCAATATAAATCAGGAGTATAAGCTGTTCTGCTCCCAGCAATTAAACTTACAGCAAGGCTGCGCGTGCGCATATCGCGAATAAATCATAATCAGCGCCACCTGTGGGCGGCTGACAGTAAAACATAGCTTGAATACTTCAATAACATCGGCTTGTTATTGAAAAATAAACTTTAGTCCTAGGAAATATAAGTTTCTTTTTTGCTGGATAGGGGTTTTATAATATCTTAAAAGTTCTCATAAAATAGGTCTTGATAGAAAGTTATTATTTGTTATTTTTGTAATACAGTAGCTCTTGTTAGTAATTACTGTGAAATAAACTCGTATTATACAACCGCTTTGCCTCAGTAGGTATTATTTTATTATTAACTTTCGGCCGCAGTGCTGTCTTTGTCGTATTTATGTAATATTAATAAAAAGTGATGTGCATAACATATGTAACGATTTGTGAGTTACAAATAAAAGAAAGAAGGAAAAGCATTTATTTAATAATGACAGAACACACAGAACCAAATAAAACAGCTTAAAAAGAAGAGAAAAAAACAGAGTTAGTGTGACCCATTGGTAATTAACATGCACATTGCTCAGTAAACGCCAAATTTTTTGAGCAGTTTCTGTGTGAAGACCTTTATAAGTTACGTTAATTTTACACTTTACTCTGCATTTATTTTGATATTAATCTTAGAGTTATTCCTGGAGACTATGTGTGCCTAAACTTATTTTTTTACTAGTACTTTTGCAGTTCACTTACTTAGTATAAAAAAAACAGTCAAATACACAAGATTGTCGCTTGTAATATAAAATCAATTAATCTAAAATGAATCCAACAGAAAGTTTCGCGTGGTGCACGAACATACGAGTATCAGACCGTAGCGATGGTGCAAGTGATACGCGGACGCGGTTAGAACTAGTTAGGATAAATTATGATGAAATCATTTTGATATGGGCCCATAGAACACCCAGTGGTTGCTTGTAGTTAAAGTATAGCTTGGTCTTTAAAGTTGGAATAAAATATAGATTTAAGGATAGCGTAGAATGGCAGGCTGCATCGCACTAAACTCTACAAAAATCACTTTTGTACACAACGCGCGCTCACAATTTGATAATTCATAATGATATCTACAAAAGTGATAGTGCCTCTAAGGGACTTTGGGGATTTACTCCAACGCGTCAGATTAGGTATGGGGCTTTCCTTGCACTCTGTTAAGTACCTATATTAAATCTTAGCTTCTTGTACGGTTAGCATCTTCGGCTCACCCTATTATGCGTGAGTCCCGTCTAAATCTGCATCAGCCTTTGTTTCACAATATTTTTCTATTTTGCTGTATACAAACTCAATTTGTTTGACCCGCGCTTGTCTCAGACTCAACAAGTTCTTTTATGAAATGAATTTGTTTCATTATAGCAGAAATAAAATGTTTTATAGATTGTAGAACCTCATCAATATTTTTTTTTTCATTTCAATGAAAAAAGCCGTTAAAGAAATCGATTTGATAACCGCCTGTAAATTAGGTCAATAGAAAAATGATTCTAAATATGAATTGAAATCGCATAAAGTGAATGTATTGCATTATCGATACACGTTAATTAAGATAAATATAATCACAAAATTGCACCATAACTTATTAATTATAGATGCTGGAATTGTGTATTAATGTGATTTTTATATTTGCATAGATAACTAGGTATGTCACTGTTTTTTTTTCCTACCAGGAAATACATTTATTGACAACATAAAGATACGATCTGACACAAAAGTACCTACCTAGTTCTACGTGATGTATATAAAAATCAGCCATGTGAATTTAAGTTAAATAACTCTTATTTTTAGTTACCTTTCTCACTTGGTACCTGCCCAGGTGTCACTCGGCAAGTTTTCACAAGCGCGTAGGTATTCAATTCACACGAGACGCTGCTGAAAACTTAAGGTTTCATTCGTGTGAAAATAAGTTATGTCTGATCGCTCTGGGATCTTACTCTATTCTCTCAACTATCTTACGAGTTGAGAAAGTTTAGGCCTTAACCCACACACGCTGGCCAAGTGCGGGTTGGTGAGTGTCACATGTCCTCAAATGATTAGTTCTTAGGCATGCCGGTTTCCTCACGATGTTTTCCTTAATGTAACAATTCATACAAAGATGTGTGGGCACGACCGGGAATCGAACCTGCTGCCTTATATTACTAAGGCGAGACCCGTACCTCAGCGTCACCGCTTCTCGGTACAATACAACAATAAATAACGTTGAAAACCTCTCGGAATCTTGAACTTGATTATAGCAATTATTAGAGCCTTTTGATATGCTTGAAACACGCGAGCTTTTTCAAAATACTGCTTGTATTAAACACTTAATAATAACAGAGGTAATGAGCAAAAAAATGAAAGAATAAAGAATGAAATGATATCATTAAATAATCTATGTAACTATCAGTTTTGGTTATAGAAGTTAATTATCTGTTGGTTAGCTATTAACTGGGCTGCAGAATGGTCTGATTATACCTACACCTTCACTTCACTTCACTTCGTCCCTTTTTAATATCCGCTGGGCACAGGTCTTCTCTCAACTATCTTACAAGTTGAAAGAGTTTAGGCCTCAATCCACACGCGTTATCAATTGCTGATTGATGGTGTCACATGTCAGGTTCCTCATGATGTTTTGCTTCACCGATATTGACGATGCAACAATTCACACAAATATGTGTAGGCACGACCCGGGACTGAACCCGCGACCTTTAAAAGCGTGCCCGATACCGCCGTGCCATCGCTCTTCATCTACACCATTGATTCCTTATAGTTTATCTACACTAACCTTCTAATTATGTTCCGAAAGATAATAAGATTGGCATTGGATAGTTTAGTCACAGAAGGGATATGTATGACACCGAATAGCTGTTGCGCGACCTCAAGCTAATTTTGATTGGTTCATTGAAGGACTAGAACTTGAAGCAACCAATCAAAATTAGAAAGAAGATTATTATTTCATACAGTATTTTAACAAAGTGGCGTATAGAATCTAGTTGGTGATGCTGTATATAATTGTTGAACAATTTTCTTGTCTAAGTAACCTTTTGATCTGAATAATTCATAATATTCAATATTCAAAATGTTTTGTGCACTATTATTATAGCGAGTTGTTATTATTTATCACCATTAATTACAAACACGGTGTAATAATGTTAATATTGATTATGACATTTATCGACACCTGTTATTAAACTGAATATTAGCTGCAAATTCTACTAAGATTATGGGGGATTCAATTAAGTATGATTATGTTGGTTATTATATAATTACATACTACGTATAAAAAGAAGAAAAAAAAACAGTGTGTTTAAAACGTATTTTGTACTAGCTCACTTCGTCAAAATAAAATACCTACATTTATTTTTTTAATTGGAACTTAACCCACCACGGTAATCCCGCCACAGCCACTCTTGTAGCCAGGGCAAACAGAGGCTCACGCCGTTAAGAGTCTCGGGATTTGAACCCGGCCAAGTCCCGGGACACCTAAACTGTCTTGGATCCCAAACGAATTTAATCAGAATGATAATAGGAGGAGTTGGAAAGATAGATTGTCCATAAAATCACTACATGCTGATCCAAGCAACCAAATGCTTGTGTGGAAAATTTCAGGCAAATCGGTTCTGCCCATTACACAAAGTCATGCATATTGAGTTTTTAACAGTGTTTCCCAGTAGTTGCCACATCGTCACTGCACGGCAGGAAAAGAAATTGGACGTCTCTCCATAAAATAAAAACTTAATTAATATTTTTATTTCACGTTACCTATTAAAACGTACCTTTACGTTACAAGAATCTCACAACCCTCCTGTTTTAATTATGTTCATGTGTTATGATTAGGTTTTTAATCTTGCGAGCTATCACGTATGGTGTCTGTGAGTCCGCTATTACGCGCATCCATCGCCCTCGCGCCTATAATTACGACATTCTGACTAAATGACTGATCTTGTCGTGCACGTGAGGTGAGGAAGCGACATTAAGACATTGCTAGAATTATTGAATAGTCAGTGTTGTTCTTATTTTTATTCTTTACTAGCTTCCACCCGCGGCTTCGCCCGCGAAATTGATCTCACTAATCTTGTTTCTCCGTACACACTTTGGAACCCCGTTTCAACCCTTAAAGGGTGAGTTTTGAAAAATCCTTTCTTAGTGCACCGCTAGACCCCATAAGGAACCTATTTGCCAAATTTGGAGTCTCCAGACCCAGCGGTTTGGGCTCTGCGTTGATATGTCAGTCAGTCAGTCAGTCAGTTTCTTCTTTTATTTATTTAGATTGTACACAAAACACTTACATATACAATTTTTTTAAAAAGTAAACAACAATATACTCCGGCTAACTTAATTCATTTATTCAATCAATCAATCAATCAATCAATTTTCTACCAGCAAACCCTAAGCTGAGAAACCTTGTGGAATGGGTAGAAGTGCACAACATTTGTTTTACTTTTGGTCGTAATATAAACTCCGAATTTAATTAGATTAAATTGACGGTAGTTAGAGAAAAAGTTGTTCTACGGTCGCCGTCATCAACGGAGCTCTTTCGCTGGATCAATCTGCTTGCGACCACGACAGGTGCAACCCCTGTTAAAAATGCAAAGGCAAATTAATAGTTAGCGCGTTAATTGCCCTTTATGATAAATATAAATAATAATAATGCAATGCGAAAGGTTCAAAGTATATAAAGGTTACAATTTACAAACAAATAAAATATTTTCCAATTTCAAAGACTTAAGTTGTAAATTAACCTGAACTAGGTTGGACCAGAAGCTTCTCGTAGCAAGATCAAGTTGATATTTCGCCCGATATGCAAACCAGCCTTCTGATCCAGTATTTTTTCAACTAGATTGTTTACATAACTTCTGATTAAGTTTCTCAATGGGATATAGTATTCAAAGTATGTCTAAGAACTGATGTTCTTCTTACTAAACTAGGTGAACGGAATGACTAAACATAAAGTAAGCAGAGTGCAGTTTGTTATGCACTTTGCACTTGACCTTAAGACACCGTCTTGGTATTATATCGAGAGCTCTCGTCTTTAGTAGCCCGCCTACGATGACAGGTTACCGTAGGAATTACCTAACAATAATACCACAGATTATTAATAAATATTTCAATCAAAATGTCTACGGTATTGATTTTGTTATCAATGTGAGCAAGATGCTTGCTTTTCACGCCGCAGGTCGTGGGTTCGATTCCCACAGAAATCAAACATTTGTGTGATGAACATGTCTGTTTGTCTTATTGTAATGTCTGGTTGTAATTATCTATATTTAAGTATCTATTTACGAAAGAAAAGTATTTTATGTAGAACTAGCATCCGCCCGCGGCTTCGCCCGCAAAATTGATCTCACTAATCTTGTTTCTCCATACAAACTTAGGAACCCCGTTTCATCCTCTTAAAGGGTGAGTTTTGAAAAATCCTTTCTTAGTGCACCCTTAGACCCCATAAGGAACCTATGTGCCAAATTTAGAGTCTCCAGACCCAGCGGTTTGGGCTCTGCGTTGGTATGTCAGTCAGTCAGTTTCTTCTTTTATATATTTAGATGTTACCAGTTATCTGTTTTCTATAGCACAAACTCTGCTTAGTTTGGGATCATATGACCGTGTGTTAAAAAAACAGTTGGATACAAATGTGAACCTATATTGACGGGCCGGTGCCAGTGGCGTGCCTAGATAAGTACTTGCTTTTCAAGTCGCAGGTCGTGGGCTCGATCCCCAACCAAGACAGATATTTGTACGATGAACATGTCTGTTTGTTTTGAGTCTGTGTGTAATTATCTATATTAAGTATTTACTAGATAAAAGTAATAATTTAATAGGTATATTATCAGTTATCTATAGCACAAGCTCTGCTTAGTTTGATTATGTATTATTATTATTATCACGTAAAAAAATCACTTTTAAATCATGACGATGTATAAAATGAGTAAGCGCGTATTAACATAGATCTAAATATATAAAAGAAGAAACTGACTGACTGACTGACATATCAACGCAGAGCCCAAACCGCTGGGTCTGGAGACACCAAATTTGGCACATAGGTTCCTTATGGGGTCTAGGGGTGCACTAAGAAAGGATTTTTCAAAACTCAGCCTTAAAGGTGGTGAAACGGGGTTCCAAAGTTTGTATGGAGAAACAACATTAGTGAGATCAATTTCGCGGGCGAAGCCGCGGGCGGAAGCCAGTAACATCGTATCTTTACATCTGATGATGTAGAATAAAAAATATTATTATTTGCAATTTAGAATAAAAAGAAACGTCATAAAACTAAAGTGCTTATGCAAAACTTTGATGGAAAAACACTACTGTGAATATATTGAAATAAAACTACTTTTTACTGTTTTTGATTTATATTTTAGGACGTCAAATACCTCAGTCCACCCGTGAACATGAAGTCTGAAACGTCGGCATCTAAAATCTAAAATAAACCGCGATAAAATCCGTTAAAAAGTAGTTTTATTTCAATATGTGATATTCGCGTAAATCTAAGACAATACTACTGTAAATATAGTTATAAAATACTACTATTATACAAACAACACAGTGCTATACAACTTTTTATCATCTCGAACAGGGAAATCCATGTGTTGGAAACTTCCCTTCATTACGTGTAATATTGACGCATGGCGTAATGTTTATGTGGAAAGTGTTTTTGTGGTCACAAAACATCATAGAAAATCTACACAGATAGACAAACACATGTACATTTCGCTCATAATCTTATCTTAATAATTATCTTACATAAAAATAAAATAAAAGCTATTTTGAGTTACTTGACGCTATTTGTAGATTTCTATACTTCCATACTAGTTCATCTACGTTAATGATTTTGTTTTATGTTAGTATACCTAGTATTTTATTTTTGTAAATCCATAGTTTGAAACCCAGGGGAAGCATCTAGGTTCATGCAGGAAAAGACATACGGTCTTATTCATAAAAATCTTAAACGACTCTTTAGTTAAAATGTACTTTGTCTCTTTCTTACTAGTATAAATAACAAGATGATAGAAAAGACAAACGAATTATAAACCTATTTTAGCTATAATGACCTATAAGACGTTTATCAATACTGGGGATCAATATTTAGAGTTTTTATTCTACTCCACAAAAGTGGGTGAATTTGCGAATAATTTCGCGTGGAAGTTGACATACGTACAACAGTGAGCTAAACTAAAACATCAGAATAACTTAGATCTAAATACTAGCAGTGCTTATACATAATTTCATATTAATAAATAATAAACTGCGAGCCTCTTCCGGACCAACACACTGCATTGCTGCCCACGCGCCGCGCCACTCCTGCGCAGCTGAACCGTAGCATGACCGCTGCGTGACGCCGCGATATGCGGATTTACTAAAGTATTCACATTGTCAACGATTTGTAACGGTGCAAATCTAAAAAGTTATCTGATTTATTTTACAACAAAGATTTTATTTTTTCGCTGCACTTAACGTGAATAAAAATGAATGTAGGTATTTTTTCTATAAATCAATTATAATGCGCACGCGCAGCTGTGAGGACTGTTAGTTCTGATTTTTCAGTGGAAATGGAAAAAATCATTTTAACAATTTAATCCAATTGTGCAAAGACTAGAATTTTGTCATCGAACGCGGTAATGCCTATAAGCTTAGAATAACAATCTCAACAGAACCTAAAGAACTTAGGAACTAGCCTAAACTATCTGAACAAATGCGTCAATCACCCGCATTTATCTTCCTGGAACGTACTCAGAGGGCTTGGAAGGAAGAGTTTAACACTAAACGAATAATAATATTAAGAATTTATAGAATTTTGCTGGTAGTTCTATGTACTAGAGCATTTAGCATACAGACAGTCAAATACAGAAATGAACAAAAACCACAGATTTACTATGTAAGTATACTATTAGTTACAGGCACACGCACAGCTCGTAAACCAACATTGCCACATGTCTCCAAATATTTCTCAAAGTATTTCCACACGCAAACAATCAACCTCTTTCCCAACATATCTGACATGCCTTTTCCGTGTTTTCATGTGTTCAAGTGTTTGTATTCTCACCTTTAGTCCCTTTTAATTATTTTTCATCTTGAGTCATATTGTGTACATTTTTAATGTGATTCATATTGAGTACAGCTTCTGTGGACTCTTAAATTTGCATAATTGCCTTATAGCCAAAGGACTATGGATCAGTGGACATGAATGTTGGATGCAGGGCTCCCCCATTATCAGACATTTGAACCTGTACTTTTCGCCAGATGCAACCATTACCAGATGAAATACTATCAAGGAATATGACATGCCAACTCCATTGTTCCGTATTAATGATGTAAAGAATGCAATTATCCTTTGGTGTATTATATTACATTTACTATCTGAAGGAATTGTTCAATTTGCTCGTTGATACCTGGCTAGCTTGAGGGTTCTTCTAGACCATTTATTTCTAGTGTCCTAGGCCTCATGAGCTTCAGTAGCAATCCCAAGGTTGACCGCACTAAGCCTCGCATATTATATTTCTCTATCTATATTCTCGAAACGAATCTCGTTTGTTTACTATTTTATTTCGACATTTAGTATGCCAACACATAGAGTAAGTACTTCATACATCTTTAGGTGACCGGAACTGACCCGATAGCCACTAATGGTGCGTCGGCATCACTCAAACGACCATTCCTAGTATTATACGTGTTATATTGCAGTTTGATTATTTAAACAAATTGCTTCCGGAGCATTAGCGACAGTAGCTATGCTGACTAGTAGAAATGTTTCACATTTATTAAGCTTTGCTCTTTAGCTTGATAGATACGTCTAACTTCTCTTTTCTCTACATGTTGTCTCCTTCTTTGCTTCAAAGTAATTGGATCCAGATGACTTTCCATCTCCTCCTATTATCTTTCTGATCAAATTTGTGTGGGATCTAAGACAGTTAAGTGTCCCAGGACTTGGCCGGTTTCAAATCCCTGTCTCTATGGCGCCGCTGTTCATAATGACTTACAAGAAAATAGTAGTGGGATTGTGATGGTGGGTTACGTCAGCTGTGTAGAAATGTTATCAAAATAACCATTTACGTCTTTAATATACGTAGTACCACATTTTTCTCAATTTACAGTGACATGCATAAATTGTCATTGCTATCTTAAGTTTCCTTTGTGGAGTACTCCATGGAAGAACATTAGCAGTATTATCAAAAGGCATTTTTAAATGTTATGTGTCTCACTTGTCACACACAATATTGCTGTCGCGTTCGTTTCTGTCATCATTGCTCCTGTTCTTTTTTTATAAAGTTGCCAAATATCTTTTTTCTTTATAGACAACAGCGTAAAAAAATTATTTGTGTGAATAATAATTTTAATAAAGCTGGATGTTATGTAGTTTCAATTATTAGTTAAACAAACATTCTTCAACTTTGATTTAAGTTAACAATATAAATCGAATGCAGCACATTACTAAGCGAAATAGTAGTTGTTAACACAATATACTTGACACATTTTGTAGCTAGTTTATTATTTAACAACTCCTTGCGCCTGCGTGTCGTCTGTCGTGGACACTGGCGCACGCGCACCGCGCTTTATGATTTTCGCGCGTCCATATTTCCTAACGGTTTTCGTAGGGTTGCCAGTTAAATATTAATTTGTGTGTTAAGTTAATTTATTAGCTGCTGGTTGGGAAATTGTTGTTAGTTATACTTTATCGGTTACAGTAAACTTAAGGATGGGTAATTTGTTTTAAATAAAGTTAGTGGGGTAATTGAAACTAACTTTATTTTTTATCATTTGCAATGCAATAAATAGCATGTTGTCATGCGATCTCTAGATTTTACGCTTTAGAAAAGATTTTATACTACTTGGTGGGCAAACAAGCATTCAGCCTAACTGATAGCGGCCAACGGAGCCTGTGGACGCTTGGAACACCAGAAGCCTTCGCGGCACTTGTTACTTTACTCAGGAACACAACCAAAAGTTACTGGTTATAGTAATTTATTTTATTATAACCAGTAACTTTGTACTAAGTATAAACTGTACTTTCTTGGTACCCTGTTCTCAGGCAGTTGGTTAAATGCGGGTTGCGGATTTATTTGTAAGTTTCTAGTTTTTTTTTATTATTAAGGATTAACGAAACAGCTACAATATACACTTAAATAGCTTTAGTTTTATTTTATCTTGTTATTATTATAATTTAAATTAATTGAAATTTACATTATTTGTTTTAATTAATTGTTGTAAATAACCGTGTAAAATATATAAACAAATTTAGTAGATACTATACTAAAAATTTGAATTTTCTTTAAAGTAATTCTATTTGTAACATAGTTGTCATAAAACTAGATTTCTTCAGTAATGACCCTATAATATAAACGTGAGATATCCGTATTAAACCCACGCAAACATGTGATTAACACTCAGACATAGTGACATTGTACATACATAGTCGCAGGTTGTACTCGAACTAGCTTTATTAAACGACTATCAACGATACGTGACTATAGACTAAACTAAATTTATGCTAGATCTGAAATTCATATTATTTTATATCATGCCTAGTCTTAGAACATTCAATACAGGAACAGTTATGCGCACGCGTTCCCCTCTGCTGTTCATGTCTTGTGTGTGTGTGCAGCTTTTATTTAAGTGTGCATTTGTAAAGACGCTTCAACTTTTACATGTGTGCTGTACGTAGTTACCTCGCCTCTCCTAAAAAGTGGCAGAAATAATTTTGTACTATAAGTTGCGTATAGTATTGTCTTAGATTTACGCGAATATCACACATTGAAATAAAACTACTTTTTAACTGATTCTATCGCGGTTTATTTTAGTTTTTAGATCCCGACGTTTCAAAGTCTTTTCAGGCTTCATGTTCACGGGTGGACTGAGGTATTTGACGTCCAAAAATATTAATCACAATTATTACTGACTACCTTCAAACATCTTCAAAATCATCATCACTGAGCTCACAGTGTCTTGGATTCTGAGTTGATTTTGCTTGGGTTTTGGTACAAGTAAATTAAGCACTGGGTCCCAAGCTGGTGGTATAAAATGAGTATAAGTAAGTAAGTAAGTAAGTAAGTTGTAAGTATTTTATTTCAAGTTGCGTATAAATCAAATTAGCAAGTAGCCTATCAATAACAATAATTAATGTGCTTGAAACTCATGAATTGAGATGCTTGTGAAATTTATGTGGATTCGCATTAATTACTATCTCTAGTAATCACAGATCAATAAAATCTCATAAAATATTTAATATCTTAGCAAGATTAGGTATTATGTTGATGACATAGTCGTAACATTGCATCTATAGTGACCATAAACAACAATAGCTGCGCCATAATGGTGTTCAGGCGAGCTAATTAGCCGATAAATAATTCTACGCCCCCGAACATCGTGCTTAGCGATAATTACGCTTAATTACAATTTATTACTTCCCTACCCTACTAATTATTTATTAGGAACCCTTTAAACTTTAAGGTACATTTCTGGATTTGAGATTGAGATTTTATTTGATCTTTTTGTTCGTATTTATTTTATTCTAAAACTCAGAACGTCCGAAATCTCTTCCTGTTATTTTTTAATTTTCTATGACACTTTTCTTCTTTTTATAAACATTAAAAAATAATTATCCATTCCGGTGCGGGCGGTTGTTTGGAAGTTATGAGTTTACATAAATACATTTCGGCGATCCTTCTTTATAAGTACCTATAGATAGAAGTTAGATAGACTTGCTCTACAAATAGCATGTTATGCGATGGTGCAGTCTACACACGTAAGAGTACTCAGATTTTTATTACTTTTTTTAGTAGTAAACCGTGGAATTGAGATTTCTAGTACCACTTGACCAAAGCACAGATTACATAACTAAATCCTAAATAAAAGTAACTTTGCAAAAAGTAACTTAGTAAAGAGGTTAAGTAGGTTCTATCTAATTCGAATTTAACGATGTATTATTTTAATCTGTGCAACGGGACTGTACTGGCCAGTTTGGAGCTGCCATTTCGAATTTCGAAGAAGCCGCGCATTTATTTACACTTCCCCGTTTCGCTTTAGGCGTTTTTCGGTTCTTCATCGGCCATTGTATGTTAAATCAAGTCCCGTGCGAATTTATTACGGACCCCTAACATGAGATGGCGATAATATCATTAATGTCGTTAATATTTTTCCCGCGTAGCAAAAAAGATGTGGCGCCGAGATGATTATTTTACATAAATCATTGAAAGTATCATTAAAGAACAAATGTGTTTGCGCCTAGCCTCATTTGTGTAACTGGGCGATATAGCTATCACTTTATATAGACGATTAGACCCTTTTTAACTTTAAATAATATTCTATAATAATGTATTAAGCACAAGATTAATGCTTGATAAGTATCGCCTTTGAGTAACATATTGAAATGTAGTGGTTAGTTGTGTTTAAGTAAGTACCTATCTAGTGGTGAAGAAGCGCTTAAATTACCATATTCCGATAAATACACCTGATGAATAATTTTAACATATTTTATGTTACAGGTGTGGTCAAACTGAAATATTAAACCAATTTCTTTAAAACCCACGGTTTTTCCGTATTGTAGGTTAACCATGTCAAAGTTCAAGTTAAAAGTGTTCCGCTTTATCTAGATTTATGTCGCAATTTCCCAGAATTTCAGTACCTCACGTGAAAAATATTTTGATCAGAAATATATTTCTGAATACATCGTCCAAAAATTGAAGTGTTCATTTTTTTTGCCTGACTAAAGAACCGAACAGAATTATTGAAAATAAGTTTTTTTAGTTTCGTACTACATTATTACCTACCAAGGTCAGTCTTTTTATATGGAATACGACGCCATCTTGTTTCATTATTTGGCGCCAAAAATGTCCGTAATAAATAACAGTATTATTTTTTCTGTATTTGATTATAGAACTCAAAACAAAATCTTATATTTATTACTAATTGGTTAGAAGCAGTTTTTAATTAAGTGCCGTAACTATTAAAATACCAGCTTTGGGCGTATCAGCCATAAATAATCATTTTAGAACCTCCTACACTTTCACACCGTCCCAATAAGACTAATCCTCAAATCGAATTTGTATCTTTTAAAACACCCAAAAATATAGAGAGCAGTCTAACGTTCAGTTCGAGTTCTGTATTTAGCGTTGTTGGTGGGAATTCTTAGCTTTGGTAAAAAAACAAAGCTAACCAAATTCCAATAAGTTTCAATGAGTAACTCCTGAAGTAACAGTGCAGAAAATAACGAAGGCAAATCGTCTTATGGCCATTCATTTCTAGCAGTACCAAGTAGCAATCAGATCACAATGGTCAAAGAGAACTTTGCAAACAGAACTCTAGACCGATTCCTGTCTGTTTTTTGTCAGAAACGGGCGACATTTTGTGTCTCACACAATTACCCAATTACCCGTTTATGGGGAGATTTGACATTTGTAGCTGACACAAAGTCGCAGTAATGTCGTTAGAACAAATATATTAAAAGATAATGTCAGGTCTCCTTAAATGAGTGTCAAAAGGTCTGATTGTATGTTTAGTTGTAATGTAACTACGGTTTTGTGGTGCCTTAAATGATGCAAAGAGTTAATTGTGACTTCTGTTCTAAACTAATTCGAAATATAGTTTATCTTAATGCTCTCGATAAGATTTTAGTAATAACATGCTTCCCGGTCTATCTCAATATTTATAATATTAATAATAATGTAATGATCTACTACTCTGTGACAATGACAGCTGATTACCGGCCACAGATAAAACAATAGCACATTATCACAAACTAGTTCGCCTAAAACTATTATCTGTCTAAGCACTACGGAAATCCTCGACTCCTTTTTGGAATGATGAAATGCTTTTGTCAAGCTTCTAGGTTGACCACTTGTCATATGAGATTAAACATTGCGGAATTGGCAGTCAGGTTGGCCAACCTGTCAGTAGAATTAATGGTCCATCAATGTTGGTAGAGCTGGTCAGGTGGATTAGTAGTTTGGCAAATGGCTATGACTCAGGCAATTGTAGAAATGTCACCGTGCTGTTAAAGGGTACTGCCAAAGTGCTAACGCTGGAAACTGTAAGGGAAGATAATATGTGTAAGTATGTAACCATCATAGAGGTAGCGGATGAACTAAGTCTTCTCTAACTAGCTAACTGCAAGACAGATAAAGTAATTGTGGCGCCAAATGTTGGAAGTATGGTTACTACCTCTCCGCCTAAAGAAAGGTCAGTTTTGTGAGGGTGTTTAATCACGAGCCAACCGAACAACCATTAACATCCCATTGTCTTGTTATGACATTAGTGGGATAATAGAAGTCGCATACCTACCTTCTATAATATTTAGTTGTTTATTATGATATTATGCTTTGATCACTAATATTATCCTGCAGGCTAATTGCTACAGTCTTATAAAATATTGTTAAAAAAATGGCTATTATGAAATCTTGGACGCACGCCGAATTCTGGTTTTGAGCCAAATAGATGACCTGGTATAGTTAAATAAACTTCATGAAAATCCTGTTCTTCGAATTAAAATGACTAACAAAACTCTAGTTAACAATAAAGTTAAATGTCTAGTTACTAGTTGGCTGTCCAGGAATGTAGCTTCGATGATGGACAGTGATTTTACGGCGAGGTAAAATGTTGCCCCTAAGGTCAGAGCAGCAGAACTGGTTGATGTGAACGCACGGTAATTTGCCCCTACTGAGAACTAATTATATCTTGTCTATGTTGTTAGCGTGTCTGTTTGTGTTTTGATTCCAACGGTATATCAAACAAAGATGGTGACTGCTGTGTGATGTAAAGATTCATCTAATTAAACATATAACATAATAAGACCCGTTTTATTTTGGTAACGTATTCGTGAATTATCGGATGCTTTGCACATAGAATGGCCAAACGTTGCGGGTAGCTGGAAAAGATGGAAGAGACGTTGAAGGTGTCATTTTCATCACCAGACGAATATAGGTTAAAAAAATATACTGACTATGGGTCTTGTTGTAACAGTAATAAGTATATTCATTTTCAATCTTTTATAGAGGGGGTAAAATCTGTCCAGATTTCTGCCTTGTCATGTTAACCATCTATTTGAATTGGTTTGAACCGAAACTACCGTACGTCGTTGTGTTGACGCGTGGTCATTTGTTTTTTTATATGGATCACTAGATCTTAATTTGGATCTTAGATTCCATTTCGAAGACGACATTACAAAATTGCTATTGCTTGAAACACGAGTTATTGATCCACTTTTGTTGTAATATCAAATCCGAATTCGATACGATAAACGCTATCAAATAGACCCTCGAGTGTTTCACATTTCCGTGCATAATTAACGTTTGACATTACGACAAAAGCTAGTGAAAAAATTCGAGCCCCGAGTCAGAATAATCCTAGCAGTGTGACATATAAAAGTTTTATTCAAAGAAAGTAATAGAATTATCACAATATCAATCAAATGAAACAATAGAGAAAACGTTGGTAATACAGATATTTTCTAATGATTACAACATGAGATGGATGATGTTACGTCGAACACACAAGTAACAATAATGATACAAAAACATCAAAATAAAGTTACTAAGACATCAATAAGAGATTGCGAAACAAAATTGGCAAAAAGTCTAAAGAATTCTCTGCTAGCCATAACTAATCGAGTTGAAACTGACAGAAAAGAAAAAACTTCACTTTCACCAAATAAATTTGATACTAGACTTAGTACTTTTAAATATTTTGAACAACTTTCGATGGTAGACGTTTTGATAGGTAGTATTATTTGCTTTAATAACATTGTGCATTTGTATTGAAGTATACATAGATGTTATACAAACAGTATTGTAAGATCTTGCGTAATAGTTTTTGTTATTGTTGAGTATTTAATTTAGTCACGTATTAGTTAAATTACTTATGGACTGAATATATTGTTTAGCCTATTTTAGTAACATCACAGTAATACAGACAAAGTGAGATATTTTTTTCTTAACATATTATGCGTGAGGCCGACCTTGCTTCTCTTTGTACGGAATATAATTCAAGTACTATGTCGTACATACCATTTTTTCATGGGGGTAGGTAGAGACATTTACGATTAATATACTTGACACTCTTCCCTTGCTTCATTTCATTTTATTTTACAGCAATTTGACTGTAGTTACAACTATTTAGACTATTTAAATAGCGTACCAATTGAATATTAAAAAAAAGCTTTATTATTTTATATACTCGTAATTAACCTCTTTTCGATGTGTACTTCTGTCACAGAACTCCCAAAAGTCACTAAATGTATGTAAGTTTCTGTGTCGGTTAAAATTATTTTATTACATTTGTCCAACTTTAACATCTTATATACACTAGTTTATAAGATTACATTAAGATAATATAGTCAGTAAGCCTTTTATTAGTTAGAGAAACGGTTGAAAGCATTTAAGACAGCTATTAATGCTTAACATCACTTGAAGCGATTACCGTTCGTAACTGCTGCTCTACCATACTGAGAATCAGTAATCTTACACTTGATCTCACAATAACATATCGCGAACGTAATCAGACGCTTTCCAAGTGTTAATTTGTCAACAATACCTTATTACAAATTGCACAACATTCTTACGTTTATTAGTGTTTATAACAGGGTTCGCATAACAAAATAAAACAAAAGCAAATTCGTATTTAAAAAAACTAAGATCATGTCAAATCAACAATGAATTTGAATTTGGAATGTTCAGAGATCTCATAGACAATCAAGACACTGTATCTTCTGTCTGTAAAACAAACTATACATTCGAAATTCGAATAACACCAAACGTGTTTCTTTTGTTTAGTTTTTACCGCGTGTATTATTTACTTTTTCCGCCATCTTTAGTTTGTCAGCCCTAGTTAAATGTCATCGCATTTAAGTTTCGAGTTATGATTGCTTCATTTAAAGTTACGGAGCAACTTGATCTGATACTTAGATGGATTTCTTCATTGCTTAAGTACTAGATGGAATTAGGGTAGCGATTTAAAACACTTGCGTTCAAACCTGTTTCGGTATTACTGTGATATACTGATTAAGTCTGCAATATTTACATAGAAATTTCAACTTGATTGTGTACCATATGTTTTCTGTATTCGTTATCAAATTAAACAATTCATTTTGTATGCAAGCTCACATAGGACTATTCGTAATTAAAAACGTTATACGTACCATGTGCCATGGTCTTGCTCTCACTAGTTACCCTATAGATTTCGTCACTTTGTCTGTCCTTCCTTGGTCTTCAATCATGAACTCGTTTATCTGAGAGCGTCCTACGCTATATTTGCCCTGCGAGGTCTCTACTTAGGAAGTTGTTTACCCCTACAGTGGTAGGTTCTTCGGTTATAACTCACTCATTATCTTCAGATCGCTAATCTGGATCTAATCGCTAAGATTGCCTATCTGGATTAATACTCACTTCAAGTTAATATTCGCAAGTCTACTCACAGTAGAGGTATAGTTCACAATTTGACCTAAACCTTATCTAAACGCGCCTTGAGGTCATTTACTAGAAGTGTAGAAACATCAAATACCTGCTTACATGACATTTTATCCAGCTCTAATTGTAGCAGTTACTCAGAACAATAAATTGTGTGTCTTTTTTATGAACCTTAGAGAATAGCTTATTTGAACCGCAACATGTCGTAAAACAAGTTTAACTGATCCAAGAAACTTCGTTCTCATACATTCCCAGGGACGCTGTTTTATATTGTTGTCCAATTTAACTATAGATAGACCGTTTAACTCGCGTATCGCCTATCGCCAAGATTCTGACTCCTCAAGCTGCACAGACAGTGATGATGATACAAGCGATATGGATATTAGTGAGGAATAGTCTTACATTACTTTTATCTGTGGTTAAATAGTTCTTTATGAGATTTAATTAATGTTTTATGACTTTGTACCTTAGATGGCGATACGCGAGTTAAACGGTCGGCCTATACATCTGTCAAATAGCGTTTCATAACACATGTTCTGAAAATCGGTTAGTATGTAGTAGAAAAATTATATTTTATTTTTTATATTGTTTATTTGGAAACTGAACCGATTTTTTACATAAATCATTCTTAAAATAAGCATGCAACTAACCTCGGCTGATCACATTTACATTACTTAAACTAAGCCCATAACAGAGTTTCACGATTGCTAGAAATGACAGAATGGAATCACTTGTCACTTCAACCCTTTTTAGTGTCTCACGTCTGGGCACGGGTCTTCTCTCATCTGTCTATCTTATGAGTTGAGAGAGTTTCTTGCTTGTGTGTGTAGCCAGCGTATGTGGATTAAGGCCTAAACTCTCTCAACTCGTAATATACTTGAGTAAATACCCGTGCCCAGCTGTGGGACACTGAAAAAGGTTGAAGTAAAGTGAAATACAATTAAAAGCCATTACCAGAAAAAAGGGGCAATGTTTGCTACGATGCCTTTTATAAAACTTATTACTTTTAAAAATTCATATTTTTTCAAACTTTCTTTAGTTAGATGATACCTACAGTTAACAATGTAGGTAATACATATATAATATAATAAAATATATTATGTAATAAACAAACATTTTCTTTTGTTGCAGGTAAGAAATCATGGTGTCCTGTTTCGTGACCACATCTGTGAAGCCTTCGACAGTTTTGGAAACTAAATATAACTTAATATATAGTTTCAAAATTAATCATATCTATGTTAAATATCTATATCGTCATAGTTCTAGTTCATGGATCCCGATGCGCGGGCGCATTCGTGACGTCAGAAACGCGAATGCAGCGGCGTAGGCAAATTGCCGTCTAATTGTGCCTATGGGCATGTACTGGAGGAAAAATAGATTCCAACTTGATTCCTCTATAGATAAGGCACAGCAAATGTTTTAAAACACGGTTTTATAGGTAGAAGTAGGTACTATTAATCGAGTAGTTATTTCAAAATAATCATACTTAGGACTAAACAAAAAAGGTCTACCTTTTCCCTGCACCGAAATGAAGTTGTTTTGGTTTGGTTTGTTATTAGATAAAGTTATAACTTCAGTAATGACCTACACCTCATTTCTGGGTAGCAATGATTAATTTCGGTGGTCAGTCCTCACATTAGGTGACAATCAACTGGTAATTAAATTTACTTGTAATTGGTGGTAGGCTTCGGCCACCTGTTAATTACAAGTGACCACCCACCAGACAAACCCGCACCGCCAAGCGGCCTTGCCGTGTTCCGCTGCGATGTCTGGTGACGGCATTTAAGAGGGTGGGTCGAAATTGTTGCTCCTTTATGTTTTCTAACCATAAGGAGCATCATTTCACTGTCACCTTCCCACCGAAATTCATTCGTAACCACGAATGAATCGGTATAGTGGTCAGGCGTGTCCCATCGTAGACTACATCATTGTTTAACATCAGGCAAGTTTTAGTAAAGCGCAGGCCTGTTTCAGAGTAAAAAATACTCATAGTCGAGTCTGTTCGGTTTTACTCTGATCTTCATGGCGGCTATATTGAGTCACTTGTCGCGTCACCAGTTGCTCCTGACGCCGTTGACGAAGATTTTCGGCGCCATTGGAATAAAATATGCATGCCTACAATTTCCATGGCGACAAAATTCTTTAACACTGTCTTGTACGTGTGTGGTAAGGAATAAAAGTTATAATAGTATGCGCTACGTGTATTACTTTCATATGATTGAATGCACGCTAGTTTCCCTTGTCGCGGTGAGCAGAATTATAAATAAGTGTGTTCCAATCAAGTATGCATCACTTCAACCCTTTTTTAGTGTCCCCCTGCTGGGCACGGGTCTTTTCTCAACTATCTTACTAGTTGAGAGAGTTTAGAATTTAGTTCATAGACATGCCGGTTTCCTCACGATGTTTTCCTTTACCGATATTGAGCAGCGGCGATAAAACAATTCACACAAAGCTGTGTGGGCACGACTGGGATTCGAACCCGCGACCTTATATTTCTAAGGCGAGGCCCGTACGTACCACTGCGCCACCGCTGCTCTCAATCAATATCAAGTATGCATATTCAATAAATTAAAATATTTATTCTGTGTAGTTAGAATCAGAGTCCAGTATCCTTTTGAAGACATATTTTTAATCCTGTAATAAGGTTTGCGCTTGACCAAAACCTGCCTGTTGTTAAGCAGTTGTGAAGTCTATCTAGCAAATACCGATTCACTCGTGACTTGAAGACAGGCAGGTATAGCTATTGGAATATAGAGATGACATTGAAAATGGTTATCTGAAAGCCGAATCCGTAAAAGAGATTTCCTTTGGGGCATTGAAAATGGATGAAATAATTTTTATGCCACATTGAGATAGAGAAGGTATTAAAAATTTACAGATTACCTTGGGAGTGACTTAAAATAATTTAATTTTAAAAAGTAGAGTAAAAAAAATCCATTAGAGGTCTATAAAATAAATGAAACTATGAATAAAAGGTCTTTATAGAAAACTAGCTGCCCCAGCGAACTTCGTACCGCGTACAGGCAACGAAAACTGTGACACGAGAATTTTATATATTAGATATAACGCAATATTTTAGTTTTGGTAAAATTAGTTAAACCTATCTAATTTGCCTTCAGATATTACTTGGTCCATTGCTAATTTGTTGGTTAAATAAACACTGTTTCGTAGTTAATATGCATTGCTCTTACTTATCCAGTGTTGCGACAACTTGAACTAAACCGTGAAATTTTAAATCTTCCAAAACACAAAGCGTTTCAAATATCTTCTTGGATGCAATTATTTTACTTTCGCGTTTATGTAATATGTCTATACCTTATTTATTTTATTTATTTTATTTCATTATGATGTGCCAACAGTACACATATATTAAAAATTTACAATTTTATATCAAGGACTCCGCACTGATATGTATACAATTAACAGGCACATTCAACATTCATTTTAAGATCGCGTGCAAAATAAAATCCATATTAAAATTTAACAAGTACCTTATGGTATTTTAGTGGTTAGGACATTTTGTCGATGGCCACCTTGCCACCTTAATCATCCTTAGGCATTGTTGAGACCAAGCGGATTGTCGGCTATCAACTGTGAGTCCGCTTTACACAGTTAATCAGTTTTCCATAGTATGTTTAGTTTCTCGTTAACACTGACTAGACGCTTTTAAGTAGTGCCTTGTTCCCAGTTAGCATATTCTCGCAGTCGGAACGTGATACGTTTGGTGTGAACGATGCCTTAAGGAGTCCCGAGTTCAGGGGACAAACAGGAAAAAACTTGTTGCTTCGAGCCTCTTTGCTGTAAGACCGTTTAATAAGTTCTGTAAAATCGGCTAAATATGGAAAAAAGCCCTCCTTGGTTAGCTATATCTTCAATAAAGCCATTTTTCTTCTAGAAAATTCTTCTCTCTACAGAGTGTGACTAAGATGAACATCATTAAAACAGAGTCTTCAAGATGTTTTGATATCATGTAATAGAGAGCTACTGTAATTTTCGTTTTAAAATAAATATTTGATCCATTGTCTTCTTGCTTCGTTGAATTCCACTTGCCTCTGCAGAACGAAATTTGAATACAAAATATCCAACGTATTTGACTCATCGGATTCTCAATAAATATGCTAAATTATTACTAAACATTTGTTCGACTAATCACTTTGTATGTATGTATGTGTCATTAGTCATTATTTTCAATGTGACCGCAGTAGGTCTTCATATTGTTTTGTTAAAGTTTATTTTTTGAAGGGCCTTTCCAATTAGGTCTTTCACTACTTTATCGGATTATCACGGTGAGTTGTGGGATGGCCCGTTATCGCAGTGTTGACAGTGACATGGCAAAATGAAACATTGATTAAGCTTCCGTTTACAATTTAGCAGTTTAGGTGCCTAGGGGATTATTTGGTCAGGTTCCAAAATGACAAAGTTGCTGTCGATGCTGACTTACATGAGTAGCAGTGCCGGGATCGTGAATCACAATCACCTAGGCGAGCAAATTTTTACATCTTTAGGTGGCCGTGGCATCCACGTCGTCACCGTTAAAAGAAGCAAGGTATAGAGGGCGTAAAACATTGACACTTTATTACGTATTTTTGCATACAGATTGCAAACTACGAAAGCAACTATTAAATGTAATACGTTCTAGGTATGCATTAAATTGTGATTTTTATTTCATTCTTCACGGTCGCATTGTCATTTAAATGAGTTTGTATATTCCGATTGTCAGAGTGTAGTGAAAATTTATGCGACACTTGATGCGCTGAGCCATTGTTATCATCTCTTTGAGTCGTAAAAAATGAATAATAAACATTTCATATCCTTGCTGTATGTAAATTTTATGTACGCTTTTTAAAGCGCATAAAAGAGTTAAATTGAATTTCGAACGAAAAACATGACCGCTGCGGCGCCTCTGTTTCGCACTAAACTTGTAAATAGTAGCACGTGCTACAGTGGGTTAATGAATTCCAGTGTGTGAAATGTGAAAATAATTGTCTATACCTATTGATAAGCAAAATAGTAGAAGCGTGCCTTTGACAATTCTCGAGTTCTCAATATTCATAACGGACCTACTATTGTTTCCCGCCTTTAGAAACGTCACGTATCCGGCGCCATCTTGAAAGGGACGTGCTTTTACGCATCCAAAATTCGATGAGCCATAAACTATCGAGTTGACAAGATATCTGCAAACAACGCGTAACGTTCGGAGCTCTATTTAAAATGGTAGTTGACCTAAAGAAAATTTAGAATGTGTTGCGCATTTAAAGTCTTTTAGTTACTATGCAATGTATTGTATACATTTTTTGAATATGAAAAGACGCCCTTAAGTAGGCCTTGGACGTTTAGGAATGCCAGAGTAATATCTAGCACGCATTGGTTTTAGGTCAAAAAACTGTCTTTGTGGGTAATAAAAATCTGCAAATTAAAGTTTTAAGGCTACCCTAGTTAAAATGATTTACGAGGTACTCAAACGCCCGTTGATGCAGTTAAGTTTAGTGTTATTTATACTCGAATAATTTTTAAAGATGATTAACCACTAACAGGCGAGTATAAAAACTTTGGTCTCGAACAAAAACTTGTTTGTTTTTATTTATTGGACGTGTAACACTATTGTAGGTTAAGAGATCATTTTACAGATTCAGGTAATACTCAGTGATCTCGGATGCAAGGAAGTGTCCGATTACATCTGCGTTCAAGGGTAATTCGATTAATTTCATAACTTATGTAACACGATGAAATAAGACTCTGCTATCGATTTCACGGCGTGTATAACAGTTGTCGGCTGTCGGATTGACAGCTGTCAGCTTGATTTTCATGTCAAAATTGCTCGGATTACTAGGTTTGAGTTGTAGTATTATCGTGAATTATACAACGAGTAGGTAGCTAATTTCGTTAACTTGACTCATTGACACAAATTCGATACTGTACCTCGAAAAAGAGCCGTTTAAACTGTGAATCATGTCTCTATTCTTCTTTCCGTAGTATTTTTCTGGGTAATCATTAAATATAGGTCCCAGGAGGTATGAGCAAGGTTTTTTGATCTGGCGGCGGTTATTTTATGAGACCATTGCTGTCTATCATTCCAAACAAAAATTCCAACAAGCTTACTTTTTTTCTGTAATGAAAAGTCGCAGAGCATCTAATTACCAGGTGGTGGGTTACACTGGTCTATGGGAAAACATAAACCCAACAAGACTTTTTGCTGTCTCAGCTCCAAACACTAGGCCATCAAACTTAACTATAAAATATATATCTTCATTTCTACCTAGTCAATCTATTTTAAACCACAGATGTCATTAAATAACAATATATCATTCATTATATAACAGATCAAACATGTTGTACAGTGTCACCGATAGAAAGCGGTTACATAACTGTGGGTAAGTGAGTATACTTTTAAATTTTCTAACAGCTCCAAAATATCGTTACATAAAGAAATGTTTGAGAATATTGTAAATCTTGTACATAGCCAATTAATTATAGTTTCGTAACGTTCGTTTAACTGGTATTTTGAGATGCACGCAAACGGTCACGGTTGTATCTAACTGTTATCTTATGTAATACCAAATCAAGAGTACTATAATTTCTGGTTTAGTATCAGCTGGAATAACTGCAGGATCTTGGCTCAGTTGGCTTTTATTGTCACCATCGAGTTCAGGATCAATGGAGTTTTCATTTAGTTGAACGTCAATTCAAGTCGAACTGTTAACTAAAGTCCGACTAAGTTAAAAAGTTATCAATTTATTTAGAGTAGTTTGGAAGTTATGCGGAACACACAAATACCCCCTCCTCGCTTTGTGTCCTTATTACTTAAAGCGATGATCCTAAACCTGAAAGTAAACTTTGTCCTTATAATTTTGCGCCATCTATTTCGGTCTTTGTCATCATGGAGCGCATCGTGTAGTTTGGTGTTTAGCATAAAGTGGATTTGGTCTGAGAATCTTAATGGCAGACGACCCCTCGGGCGTTTGTTCTCAGCTTTGCCTGTTATCATCAGATGTTTGAGGTTATGTCCGTCCTTCCTAACTATATGACCAAAAAACTTCAGGACTCTCCGTAAACAGGTAGTAGAGAGCCTGGTTTTGATTTTGGATTCCCGTAGAATGCGCCGTTGGTTCTGAATGCAGGCCATATTTGAAGCATTTTCCTCCCGCACCACGTCTCGAAGGTGTCTATGTGATCTCGATAAGCCTTTCTCATAGTCCATGTTTTAGATCCATTGCTTAATATAGAGAAGAGGGTTTGGACAAGTTTAATTTTATACGCACATAAGTATAATTGTACAGATTTAAATTAAAGTCTAAATCATAATCCTCCCGACATCGCTGTAGTCGGTTGAAAACTTGTTAAAAATACTATCACAAGACACCATAAATCTATTCGCGTGTAAAGCAGTAACGATAAAATTATTGCATCAAATAATTATGAGCTTCCTGTATAAGCCCAATCATTTACGTAATTTATATCGATAAAATCAAATTTCTTGCATCTTAGACTTCCTAGATCGTAAATTTTAAATTAATGGCCCTAAAGATGCGTTTCTCTTAAATCGATAAAGTGTAAGTATCAAAATATTATTAATTTAGTTAAGAAATTGCCCTGTGTACGATGCGATTTTAAAATTCACTTCAACCCTTTTTTTAATGTCCTTCTGCTGGACATGGGCCTTCTCACAATTATCTTACGAGTTGAGAGAGTTTAGGCCTTAATCCATACACGCTGGTCAAGTGCGGGTTGGTGGATGTCACATGTCCTCGAATGATGTTTTTCTTCACCGATATTAAGCAGTGGCGAAGAAACAATTGACATAAAGATGTGTGAGCGCGACCGGGAATCGAATCCACAACCTTATACTTCAAAGGAGAGGCCGATACCGCTGCGCCTCCGCTGCTCTGGCTGCGTCACAACTGCAGTGCTGCTCTGATGTTGCAAAAGTGATATTGTTAACATTTTGTTTCATATATCATGTGAGACAGATCATAAGATTCTGATACAAAAGATTTTTTGCCCGCATAGACATCAGATCCTGATTCTTAACAGATGCGCATAAGCATCCTAAAAAAACTGCGGCTGCACGTTTCATTTGTCTAGAACCCGTTGAACCCTAGATACGCGCAAAATGCGGCGCGGCAACAATTTGTTGTACGTAGTGGAGGATAAAAAGTTGCGCAGGAGTGCAAGACGCTTGCCCATTAACATTCCCGCTCGCCCATCGTTGTCTATTTAGAGAATATCGCTATCATAACAATCCTAAACATTGTCTCCTATGTCTTAAGCTGTATAACTTTCTGTCACATTGCTTTCTGTTTCTGTGTGATAGACATTCTCTGCTTTCTGAATCATTTTATCTGTCTTACTCGACCTACAAAATAGTTTTCTTCAAACGTCTTTATTGTATAGCTGTCGATTTGCCTGTTCTCGATCAAATCATTAATCAATCATCCCTGTTTATTCCCTTATAAGAATGATTCCCTTAAACAAAAAACAAACGATTCTAAGCCACATTTCACGCTTTACAAAAAACACACACACACACACACACACACACACACACACACATACACAGAATTTCTTCAATATGGTTGTTTAGTTGTTTGATAGGGATCTTAATAGCATGAGATTTAGTGAGTGAGAAAATTCGTGGCCTATTATTATAGTGCCATCATTGGTGCCCTTCCAAATGGAGCATAATGAAAGGGCTCACGTCACACCTACATAAAATCCCACGCAAGAGTTTTTGGGTCAAATTGCTGACCTAATCATTAAGTTGGGATTAGACAAGAATTTATAGATGTCAACAGCAGTTTTTTATAAATTTGAATGTGGCAGCGAATGAAAACAATAATTAAAATCAAGAGCTTAATATTCAGTAGGTTCAAAGTTAACGCTTCGTTGAAGAATTAAATTATGATCAACCAAATAAGAAAGAACGAAGTAAAAAGTTGTATTTTTATTAAGACACTTGGTTTTATGATTAATTTCATCAATGCCTTCATTTTTCTTGCACCTAAAGAAATCCGAGACAAGGTGACCACCATTCCAAGGTTCAAGGCCTGGTCATTTGTTATTGTACCCAAGAATGCAAAAAAATAAAAAATGTGCGATTTGAAACCTGTTCCAAAAGATTCACAATCAAAGGGACAACGTGCCCAATATAATGCATAATTTTTCAAACTTAACACCGGGTAATAAATTATCGAATTTCGCATCAAATGTATAGTTAAATCTTATGCATTTTTTAGGATCCGATGTCAATGTTTAATCGGAAGACATATTTTGCAATATCTTTTATGTGGGAAGTCTTGATGATTGTGTTGTGTTTATTTTGTCTAATCTTTCATCAGAAATCTTTGGAATTTATTGAAAATACGAACCTACATTTTTTTATGTTTTTTGTTGTGTAGGCACCCTCGTCAGCTGCGTCGTGTGTAGTTTACTCTGATAAATAACTTGAAGCTTAAGGAAATTAGACTTCCATTTTTAACAATTTTGCCTAATTGACTAGATTCCCAATCATCATGTAATAATCCCACCAATATCAACTCGTAAGATAGTTGAGAGAAGACCCCTGTCGGGCAATGGGACACTAGAAAGGGTTGAAGTGATGAATTCCGCTATAAACCCAAAACATCACTGTGACGCTTTGGGTGTTAAATGATTTTTTCAAATGCAAGATGTGAATGAAAATCAATTAAGATTTATGAATTCGCAAAATCGTGTGATATTTTATGATGAGAAGAAATTTCGCGTGCATCCTGCAACTTTCATTTTAGTTATTACATTAAACGATCAATTCAAAGATTCTGCGATAGAAACTTCGATAGCGAAGTTTCTCAAAGAGAAAATAAATGAATGGAACTTATAATTTTGGCCAAGGTGTTTAATTGTTATTTTTAAATTAAATCAAGTTCAAGACCATGATTTCCTAATGTTTTGCACATTGTGTGTTTTCTCTTGAGTCTTGTACATTGTATGTCATATGTCGTTGGGATTATTTTGAATCAGGTGTTCAGTATTAAACGGTTGTGCACACTGCTGGGTGCACCTATCTTACAGGTTGAGGGAAGACCTTCAACTATCTTACGAGTTGAGGAAAGGCCTTAATCCACACACGCTGGCCTAGTGCGGGTTGGTGGATGTCACGTGTCCTCGAATGAGTAGTTTTTGGACACGCCGGTTTCATCACGATGTTTTCCTTTGCTGATATTGAGCAGCGTCGATGTAACAATGCACACAAAGATGTGATTTCTAAGGTAAGTCCCGCACCGCTGTGCCACCGCTGTTCTTTAATTTAATCGGATTCAGCTATCGTTAGTCTCTCAGGGCACCTTCCAGTAATACAGCTTAATGTTCTCAGCATCCCATTTTTAAGACAAACCCAACTGAAGTACAAAAACAGATCACCGCCTACTTCTGTCTTTCTAACAATAGACAATTACATATTGTACTTAATAGCCGTCTTCAGATGAGACGAATTTTCAATACATCAAATGGCCAATTTAACTTGAGACCTAGTCGACTGCAGTTGACTCTAGACGGTAAACAAGACAGGTGTCAAATGATAATGGGCGTCTGTCGATAATTTTCTGTAGTAGAAAGTCAAGTTCCCAGCGGTTAGTGGAAAGCTTGTATGGAAAACGGAGGAAGGCATACACCAGTGAAAATAGTTGTAGTAATCAGCGACTGTTTAGCGTCATGGTGTTTTCTATTTACGTTATGCTATTGCCAGTCAAACTTGTAGACCTTGTAGTTAAAATTTAGCGACCACATACTTGTTGAGAGAAAAATCATCGAACTCGCTGCCTGTGTCTCTATTTCTAGAGAGCTATAACTATAATCTGCCTGTCTTCTACTCACGAGCTATAATCTACCTGTCTTCAAGTTACAATTGCATCGGTATTTATTGGGTGAGCGCGTTTCATTGTAGGCTGCATCATTGTTTAATAATAGGCAAGTTGTTGTAAAGCGCAAGCCTGTAACAATCAAAAAGCGAGATATTACGATATGTCGCTTTTTTATTCTGATATAGGCTTGCTAGGTTTTTCTGTTTTGTTATTTTGTTATATTCTGTTATCGTGTCATTAGCTGTCACAGATATCAGGCAACTTGTGGTCAAGCACAAGACTATTTCCTATTTTTTTTTAATTCTTTAGGAATCGTCTTTCGTTAGTTGTCGTTAATAAGCCTGAATCCCTGGAAATTACTTTAATTTGTTTTTAGTCTGCTTAGTTTGGGAAAAGATGACGGTGTTAATGTACCAGGATATTTTTATTACTATTAATTATATAGCTTAATTCGTACTTACTTATATTACATTTTAATTAATGGAACTTATTACTAGATTAAATGTCTAAGAAGGTCTCGACTATGCTTAAACCTCTTTTTAAATAAACTCACGAGCCTGAAGTCAAAAAACTTACAATTTTTTTTTAAATTCATTGAATTCCATTAAAATAATGTAACTATGACACAACAAGATCTGTAACAACTTGTTTCTTGAATAAGAAGCGATAAGTACCAACATTAAGTTAACAACCCACCGTAAAGTTGCGTAAACACAAAAGCTGGCTTACAATGAATAGTGTCCTATTTCCCTCGTACACAATCAAACTGCTTTATATTTACATCCAAAGTCATTATTGTATTTAAATATGATGTTACAAGACTAGGTGCGCGTGCGCAGCCGTCGTCGCGGAGTGGGCGTTACAATTTATCGCCGGTAATTGCGAAAGTGTCGTCGCGGTGCGTTTGATCCCAGTTCTCTAATGTTGATTAATTATACTTGATCCAGAGAAATTCTGATTTATATAGTGCAGTTGGTAGACAGTACACACTATCTGTACCCTTAGTACGAGTTGTCAATACGAAATGAGTTTTCGAATACTGTCATGAACCTTTTTTTTTATTCTGCGATAGGTTGGCGCTTGACTACAACTTACCTGATGCTAAGCAATGATGTAGTCTATGATGGAACGCGCCAGCCCATTATACCGATTCACTCGTGATTACGAATGATTATCGGTGAGAAGGTGGCAGTGGAATGAGCCCCCATATGGTTAGAAACCATAAAAGAGCAACAATGCCGACCCGCCCTCTGCATGGTGTCTTTTTCTAGCATTACAATACCTTCATAGCATTCGAAATTTTTTTCGTATTGACGAACTCGTACTAAGGGTACTGAATCTGTAGTGGATTTTGTCCTTATAATTAACCTAAAGTAATAATATATATCGTCCTTGCCTTTGAAAATTAAGTCGCAGGTTCGATCCCCGGTCGTGCCCACACATCTTTGTATGAATTGTTTCATCGCCGCTGCATAATATGGGTGTACGAAAACTTAGTGAGAAACCGGCATATCTGAACTAATCATTCGAGGACATGTTAAGGCCTAAACTCTGAACTCGTGACATACCTAGTTGAAGATCTTTTTTAGTGCAGCAGTAGCAGTGGGACACTGAAAGGGATTGAAGTGAGGTGAATAATAGCTTAAATTGTTGTTGCTGAAAAGAAAAGTAGTATATTACCAGTTATCTGGTTTCCATAATACAAGCTTTTCTCAGTTTGGGATCAGATGGCCGTGTGTGTTGTTACAGTCCATCAAATCTAATAACTACCGTTTGACAGATGTAAACGTAGTACATTTAGAATTTTATTTTTTGTATGAAATTGTTTATGTTATATTAAAATAAAAATAGTTTCATAATTCAATTATTTTACAGGAAAGCTAATAAAAATAGTGTGAATTACGCCTCTTTATAGCTAATTTAATAGAAAACAGTGAAACGTCAAACGGTACTTTTTAGATTTGTATGGACTGTAATATGCTAAGTCTTAGTTTTGTACCTAAACAAACTTATGGTAATCATTTCAAATTATCCAGGTATTTACTAACGTCACGACAAAACACAAACGACTAAATACACTAGGTTTGTCCCGTATCTTCATTTCACACTCAATATTTTAATCGTCGTCGTCGTGTTAAGAAATTATATAACGAAAAAATCCTTTTTAAAAAAAAATAGGTTTAAAAATTCTCTTCGTCTATATGAAGGAGTTATGTCTGATCAAATATAAGTAAATAAAATAAACATCGTAATTGGGAACCTCCTCTTCATTAAACATTAACATGCTGCACTGAAACACATTCAACACTCTCAAGAGGTTTCTTTAAACTACCACCTATTAACTAGTATTATATCCGAAATTCTGCTATTTCCGAGAAATTGGTCAGTGAGGTGAATAACACTATCTCTATGTTCTAAAACACGGAAATAATTAAGTTTCATACCTACATGGTGTTATGAACCAATCTAGTCACAAATAGGCTATATATTTAAAACCCTTGGAAGGATTGTACTTTTGCACCTTTTATAGTATTACCGATTAATGCAAACAAACATAGAGACTTCAGGTTTTATATTAGTCTGAATGTCCTTGCAAGTGAAACACACTGCTCGGGCTGTGACGAACAAACGAAGTCAAGGTGAGGCGTCAACGGTTAAACAATCAAACGATTGAGTAGATCACGCGAATTGTACTGCTGAGCGATAGAAATATCAATCATTGTTAAATAGCTCCTGATCGATATGAAGATTGTGTTGAGTTTTGACACAGTCTTATGGTATTTATTAAGCAAAACCAAATCTGTAATGTAATAATACAATAAGACATTTCTAAAATACTTGGAGTCTTAGTAGCTAGTAAAAAGGGCAACCGACTTGCATATTACATGGGGCGTGAACTATAAAAGTAAATTCTTAAGAGGATAAATAAAAGAGTCACATTAAAGGAGCAACATGAAGCGTAAAATAACGCGCATGCAAGAGAATTAACCTAAATAAAAAAGTAAAATAAAACAAGTTTTCAACAAATTACTATTCACTTATTAGTTATTACGCAATGCTTAAGAACAATGCAGATTCCACAACACCATAACATTGCATAGCTTATGGCTGTAATAGTCTAAGATGTAGGTGGTGAATGTCACCCACGTCTCGTCAGCTGGTTAATCCACACTAGTATTTAATTAAGTATAGAAACAAAAGTCAGTGAGTCTGTTTGTAAAAGTTTTAAGATTAACGTGCTTTAAGATTCGTCTGTATTTCTGTGATGATAAGATATCGAATCTTACGCCTTAAATACGTTAAAAGGTCTTACACATTCCTCAATTATGTCCATGGTTTAATAAGCTCTCGTCAATAGCTGAAGGCACTCCAATGTAAATTAAGCTATACCAAATATTTGTGAACGCATTATGAAGGTTAATTGTACTATAGCGAGCTTGTGCACCTGACCTTCGTCATTATTTACATTTTCCTGTTCATCTATCTCACTTTAATCACCTCATTTAGAAAGAGACGGAAGATCTGAATAGATTTTAATTAACGGTTCACTACATTGGTGGTTTTGTTCAAAATCGTGTCCTACAGTTATCTTTGTATCTATTGACTTTGTAAAGTACAGATGAGTAATCTTTTTTTTGTATCACTGTTATTTTGTAGTGCTGTGATCTTTGATCAAATGGCTGTTTATTATTACATCCGTATTTACTTCGCCCACGTGAAATACTAGTAGAATATGAATGATGTTACTTCCGAGATAAATATTTGCTTCATCTTTTTACGCGCCACATAATTTCCTCCACATTCGTTTAATTATATTAACATGATGGAATAAAAATATCCATCCATTATTTAGTTATTATTCTACATCAGTTAACATTTGATCCTCAGAAACTTTTGTCTTTCACATGGTAGTAGGAAGTTAAACAGGTTTTTAAGTGTTCTAAGAACAAAACTTTGATCTTCAACAATCGTTCACGAATACCAGAAACTCCATCAATAAACTTCTCTGCCTAATTAATGTCAAAAACAACAAAAAGTAATTGCCAGCCAGTCGTCTGATAATCTACTAGTCTAAAAACGTCAAAACCGTTGTGTCAGTTAGTCGACAAGTCAATCGGTGGATCACAAAACAGATATCTACACAAAATGGACTGTCATTAAGGCAACAGTAAAGCGTGCAATAACCACAACAATGCAAGACGATTAAGATGGTACAGATAATATTACCAATATACAATAACTGATATAAAAGCAAAAAGTCATATTTCTACAACCTGAATCATATCCAGAAACATGTAATAACAATTGAATCAATAGAAAAGAATTCAACAAATTCGCTAGAAAGGGAAATGGACATTCTATAATTATTTACTTAAAGGGTTTCCTCGTAAATCTTGATAATGGAATGCTTACTTAGTAATGATGGTACGGAAACAAATATAAACCCTGCTCCTTTACAATTAAGTAAATTTTCGTACGTATTGAATCGAAGATAAGTCATTGGAAAGTGAAATGGGGGCGCACCTGACTTTGCTTTCTTTACGTCTCGCGTTCTTTTTGCCGCAGTGAGAGTGGTCTAGATTCGATAATTGTGTCGGTAGCGATTCCGTGACGAGTTTGGAACGCCCTCCTGGACTAACTACGGGAAGTTGAATCATCACGACAATTCTTGAAGCAAGCTTTAAATTTACATCACTTAGTCAGTTATTGCTGTTGATACACTAACTGTGATTTAGTATGTGAAAAGTTTAATTTTAACTTGTGTTTGTTATCAAATTGGCATAGCGAAAAAAGATTTTTAGTAAATAGGTATGGTATACTTAAGGTAACAGTAGCATTAATTGAATGATAATATCGGTATCATTACGGCATTTTATTAAGATTTTAGACTCGATTAATGGACAAATGGCAATAGAATGCTCAATCAATACTCAGTAATAAGTGTTTAATAATCTTGCGATTATGTTTAGGTACAAACTTGTGTCACCTTCAAATGGCTTCATAAAGGAATTCTAGTGTGCTTTCATTGACATTTCATAGCAGTTTCTTACAGGCCGACTGACATCTTATTTGCCCGAGTAACAATAACCAATCGGTCGGGGTTCCTCGTCTCTTATCGCAAGTTTGTTGAAAGTCACGATGCTATCAGTGTTTCAGTCAGTTTCATTGTCACTTCTTTTTTTTTATCGAGCCTCGATTTTGATGCAATAGAAAGTAACTCCACTGTTCTATTGTCATTTGCAGCTTTTGTGGTTTTTTGTTTGACTGCCATTATGGTTTTAACTTCTCATTTGTACATATAGTGTTTATTTATTGTACTTTCTCTGATTACTGTATAGTGACGTTTATAGATTAACGATTAATCAGTCGAGTTGAGGTAGACTCGTGCGCAGACTTGCCGGCGCCGAGTACTGCGCTATCGCGCATCGAGGTGCGCGCGCGCCGACGAAAGTGCAAGTCGCCCAGTTCTCACGACCCCCGCCCCCCGCGCGGCCTCTAGCGGCCGTGTTGAGAAACTATCGATTATTGTAATTCGAATTATTTACACTTTCGGAAAGTAATCGTGGCTCGGTACATGCGATGGCTGCAATAATGAACGCCTTGTTTGGTGATACCGTGTTCGATGTTGCATTGTTCAATGTTTTAAATCTGGTTGTAAATTGCTAGACTGAAGACGGAATAAAGGTTAAACATGGACTAATTGGGTTTAATTTATTAAGTAGGCATCTGAAGTAATTAAACTAGTAATTGCGTATCTTCGCATTCTTAAGTTTGCGGATAAATTGTGGAGGTACACACAAACAAGTAAGGCTTCAGTTAATTTTAAAATTATGTTCAGTTTTTATTAACCTGAAGCTAACAGTGTAGTTAATGGAATAAAAAAAACAAAAATCGATCTGATTTAGTATCGTTGAGGCTTCTAGGATGTCTCGTCAACATAGTGCTATGAAATATTACAATATCGCTGAAAGAAAACATCCTGAGGAAATCGGCACATCTAAGAACTAATTCGAAGACGTGTGACATCCACCAACCCGCACTTGGCCAGATTGTGGATTAAGGCCTAAACTCTCGTCAACTCGTAAGATAGTTGAGAGAAGACCCGTGCCCAGCTATGAGACACTAAAAGGGGTTGAAGTGAAGTGTTAGTACATATTATTATTATGAAATGGTAAAGTGTTTACCTCGTATTACACGGTCTAACATTACCATTAAAGGAAAACTTGGCAGAACTAATTATATTATCAAACATTTCACTAACAGAAATAAGTAGCACTAATTTTATAAGTTTAGTTGCTTGTAATCATCGTCATTCCTCTTGCCTTTTTCCCATTTCTATTGGGGTTGGCTCCCAGTCAAACCTGATGCGGCAAGCTACCAGAATTATACGAGCGACTGCCATCAGACCTCGAAACCCGTAGGGAACCAGTAGCCGAGATGGTTAGACCAGGTGTCAGATTATATTGGCTTCTGACTACATGTAACGATTGTCATAGATGTGTTAAATGACAACCGGGGCCGACGGCTTAACGTGCTCTCCGAGGCACGGAGGGTAGTCCCTCAACCAACCAGACACCGAAACAAATTTTTGTTGTTACACAAATATTGTCCGGGGCGGGAATCGAACCCGCGACCTCCCGAGCACAATATAGCCCAATCGGATAGCTTATACCGCTCGGCTACCGAGGTCGTCTTTCGAGTTAGTTGCTTGTAAATTGTAATTTAACTTTAAATATTAAAATTTGTTCTTTTTTCACGCAGTTACACTGAAGTGCAAATTAATTTTATTCGATATTAGCTTAGCAAATAAAATACCTACGACGTGAAAATAACTTTAAAGCTACGCAATATGAACATTTGAAGAAGCCACGACATAAACACGGCTATAAAGCCTTAGGGCGGTAGCAAACGTGCAACTAACCACTTATCACGGGTCGCGACAGAAACTTTCTAATATATTTCGCGTTTACTCGGGCCCGCGGCACACTCAGGTTTGTTCTTTTGGCTGACATAATCTGTTTTGTCATAGTCAGTTTTCAGTGTAAAACATATCAGCTAGAAGTATGTAAAATAACCGTGAATTGAAGAGGCTGTAGCGCAAAATATACCTGCAAAAATAATTTAGCTGTTGTGGAAATAAAACTAGTTTTTAACGGATTATATCTCGGTTTATTTTAGATTTATTTTCAGACTTCATGTTCACGGGTGGAACATGAAAAGACTTTGAAACGTCGGGATCGAAAATCGAAAATAAACCGCAGTAAAATCCATTAAAAAGTAGTTTTATTTCAATGTGTGATATTGGCGTAAATCTAAGACAATGCTTAGCTGTTGTTATTGCGTTGGCTGTTGCGACTTAGTCGGGGCGACTGGTTGGTGACTCGTCTGCGAGAGCATAAACTTTAAACTATTCTGCACGTATTCTAGCGTTACTAAAATTTTATAGCTAGTAAGTTATACTATAAATGTTGTGGTAAGTTAAACACAACTGTAATGGTGTGAGGAGTTTAATGCTTAGTGTTATTATAGCGGAGTTTTATCGCCTCGCGGATCTACGGGATTCTACTTATACAGTGTGTATTTGTTATAATTGAATATTATTTCACATAATTTGCACCACAGATCATAAAAACTCCGACCCGGTTGGCTGCTCTGTAGTTATACCTACACCTATGTCAAGTGTAGTTGAGATTGCATATGAACTATTTTGGATATTCGATGGTAGTTTATAACCATGGGAGCAGTGTTAGTAACAGTTAATATGTGGCAGGGGAAAGGGGTCATAACATTACAAGAAGTATATGACAACTATATGTACAGAACAATCAGGACTACATAGGTAGGACAGATTCAGGTATTTCCGCGCTTTCACCGATATAAAAATGGATGGGGTAATTAATTCGGATTTTCTTGTACGACGTTCTCGTTTTAAGATGTGAACAGCACTTACCTTCGCGCAGACAACTATGATCTTGTTCAGTTTTATTAAAATCAAGACGGGTTTTAATTAACATTCTGCAAGCGTAACATTAATTTTCAATTTGCTTCTCCCATATTATCTAACGGTGCGCGAGCGCAATTCGATACGCGCAGATTTATTGTCGCTTTAATACCATAACGGTTGTGACACCTCGCTTGACACACATACATACTATTGTTTTGTAGATGTGTTAGGAATGATGAGCGATTCTTTGAAATCCTGATGATTAACGGCATATGGATTTAGCAGCTAGAAATACAAAAGATATGTTTAGCGCGCTCTGTCCGTCTCACTCGAGCTGCTACCAAGAATTTCCTGATTATGATTATCTTTTTTCATACCTGCTTCGATTTATTAAGCGTTACCAGTGGACCAAGAAGGCAGTTTTAAAGGTTTCAGAAAGGTACTTAAGCTATTCATAGTCCTTTGTGACGTTCGTTAAGAAAATTACTATAGATAGACCGTTTAACTCGCGTATCGCCTATCGCCAAGATTCTGACTCCTCAAGCTGCACAGACAGTGATGATGATTCAAGCGATATGGATATTAGTGACGAATAGTCTTACATTCCTTTTATCTGCGGTTAAATAGTTCTTTTTGAGATTTAATTAATGTTTTATGACTTTGTACCTCAGATGGCGATACGCGAGTTAACCGGTCTATCTATAGCAATCTTCTAAAATCTATATTAAAAATGAAACTGACTGACTGAAATATCAAACTGATGGATCCAGATACATCAATTTTGGTACAAGGTTCGACATGAGAACCACGCAGGCGATGCCGCGGGCGGTCGAATAAAAGCCTACTTTATTTCACTAAAATGTGATTTCCGTGTTTAGCTTAATTGTGACATCTTAATAACCAACCAATGGAGTTAACTTGTTGATTAGGTAACGTATTACGATTTGATTTACATAAAATAGTAATTAGCACTATGTATTCATGGAGAATTGACTGTTTTATGTAGTTAATTAACATAGGTGTATCAAGAAAACTCGTGGGAAGAGAAAGTGAAATGGACTTAGTTTCAAAATTACTCACTGACCAAATATTTTTGGTTTCTGTTTTAATGTCTTTATGACTTCTCGGTACCGCACCCTACCATTGTGTTCGTACCGTACTATAGATTGTGCGTAAACTATTTGTATCCGAAATATTAAATTCTGTGGGGTATTTTAATCTTTTTCTATCTCAATCTTTTGTATTGTTGAATGTGTTTTAGATCTTACTCATGAAACTATTTTGTTGCAGGCAAGCCGTAAAATATCTAAATGCGGTTACTTGTTCGTGGCTCCTGGCTGGGACTTCTCCAATCCGCTCTACAGAACAAAGGTAAGGTAAATCTTGTCTTCTCACTTGTAGTATGTACATTCATAGCAATGTTTTACATTAAAACCAATCTGTACACTAGCGTTTTAGTTACATTTAAGTTTAGGTATTGTTAAAAACTTACTGTTTCCGAACTACGAGAAATGGTTAAGTTTACGGTCCTCTAGCTCAAAAGAAAGATTTCATCCACACAAGACATGATTGTAAGCAAAATAAACCATTTAAAAAGATTCGCAATAATTACTCTCATTTCAAAACTGGGTCTATACAATGACATCTTTTCTCACTCGTTCTCAATCGCAAATAGTACCACTCCCAGTACCTTATGCTAATGTGGTACAGTTCAATTGTTCCTCGCTGAGACATACCGAGCCCTCTAATTACTTTCCCGAAGTCATTTGCAAACCACTGTTACACGACCCCATTGTTTTCACTAAATTATTGTGAATTTGTACCTACCTAATTATCATTTGTTATGATTGAATGTACAAATCACAACAGAAAGAGCCTTACTATTCCTTTCTTTCCTTTTGAGGTATGAACCCTAAAAATATACACCTTGTTTTATATAAACAATACACATAACCCAAGAGTTCGTCCGTGTGTTATATGGACCCTGAAGCATCCTGAGAAAACTTGTTACTGGCATAAGAAGTATTTTGTGACGTCTTGTGTGCGTTTACCAAATGGGTAAAGTCGTTTCCCCACGAAATTTTTTGAAACATACTTCTCCAAAATAAAATTTGATGAAACAGTCACAAAGATGTGGCACGACCGATGACGATCAAAAGATAGGAGCATCGATACATTTCAGCCAAATCCGGTGCGCCATTGCTGCTTCTGTGTAGTTTCTAATCAATTTAAAATATTTAATGAACACTATCAGATAGTAATGAAATTATATGTCTTATACATGACATATAATTTCATTAACATGTACAGTACATGATTAGTCACTTAAATATTCAAATTTTATGTAACTTGCTCCGGAGTAAAGATATGTTATTTGAGTCCGTAACGAAACAAATCAGCATCATTTTATTCAACATTATCTTTAGAATTTCATTAATAAACATTAAAACCTTAAAAATATTGATCATTCCTTACGTCCACAAAATTGATAACGAATAACCCGAAATATGCAATTCATTATATTCTGCCAGATTAAATTCGCGCTCAAAATAGCGGGCCGCCATGTTTTTTCGACACTTTTTTTGGCGCCAGGATGAGTCCCCCGCTGTTAGGTTATCGTAATCTGGAAATATTTGCGATTCGGGATGCTTATTATGTTTTTCTTTTTGTTTTTATTGTTCTTTAAAATAAAATTTTATCTTTTTATTTGTTTGTATTTTGATACCATTGGTATTTGAAGTAAGCGTGACAGCACTGACAGCCAAATTATCTTATGACTTATGACACAACACAGCTAGAATGAATGTTGAGAATATCACTTACATTTCGAGGACTATGTTTAGATTCCATACGTAAAAAGATGCGTGCCTATTGCCGTTCATCGGGTACAATCCTACACTTAGAACTATGGTGACTCTTATGGTGATCTTTTTTGATCGACAAGGGATTCAAACCTGCGGTTATTAAGTCATGGGACCAACGAGGCAGAACAAGCAATAAAATATAAATCTGTATTAAAACTAAGTACCTACAGTCAAGTACACATTTCAAAAAAACCTTTACAAAAACATCTTAGAGGGAAAGATACTTCTAGAAGAATGGAAGACCAAGGATAAGCTACAAGAACTAAATAAAAGGTAAGGTGATTGTCATGTTGTATAAGGAGCTGAAAGAACTTGCTCTAGATCAGGCTGGTGGAAAGAGATTCATCAGCTGCGTCGACCAGAGTCTAACTCTTAAATCAGTCAAAAGGTAACCCCATAGGTTCAGCAGTCTCACAATTTAAAATGTGTTCTTTAAAATTTTCGTATTAAATGTGCGAGGCTCAGACATCGTCATATTTATTGAATTGTACCTACTATACACTTCATAAAATTACCTAAAGCAGTTGTAAATAACTAGTTCTTATCAAAATTAATATTTATTTATATAGCTTCCATGTTACGTATTTTATTGTTGTTAAATATAAATAAATCTTCTCACTATCAATTTAAATTCGGATCTTTATTGAATGTCGTTAAACATACAAACGTCCTGATAAGATGTGTTTTGGGAGTGATAAATGTTAGGGTGTTACTTTTTTGCAAGTTTCGCGGTCTAACGACGACGATTCAAAGTCTGTAAAGACTGAAACGTCGAGATATAAAAATCTAAATTAAACCGCGATAAAATCCGTTATAAATTATATTTATTTCAATTTGTGATATTCGCTTAAATTTAAGAAAATTTCGTTGGTATTTTTTAGGTCTCGCTTTTGTTGCAAGAGATTTATAATAGTTGCTTATTGCAACAAGTCTTGCAAATTTGTAAAAGATTGATTTTGATAATGGGTTAATTATACTACCGAGACTCAAACAAAAAGTCAGCTGCCTACAAGGTGATCAAATATTAACATACTAGTAATTTATATACGGAAACATATTGACTTTTGTTATGTAACTGATAAATAATAAATAATGGCCACTTTTGATTTTCCGGACAAATCAATACTTTGTTTGGTAATAGACAATAGAAGACGCCTACAGAAGCCTACACAAACGAGGAAGATAAGCCTTTAATCTTACTGCTGCCCGTGACTTGGGGCTTAAAAGGAAATTCGAGCGAATAGGTACACTTTTCTTGAATTGCCTAAGTATAATGTACTATCTCGATTTATAGCTCTTCCTTTATTTCCTCTTCCATTAAATGTTAAACCAATTCTACTAATACTGTGAACACGAAAGTTTCTACGCAAAAACTACTGAACGGAATTGGATGAAATTTAGCACAGAGATAGATTATGGTCTGGATTAACACATAGGCTAGGTACTTTTTATCGCAATAAGTACCACGCAGGTGAAACTGTGGCTGGAAGTTAGTTTGGAATAAGACTTATGCCCCCTATGTTTTGTCAAATGGTGGAAGAGAAAAGAAACCAGAGCTCAATATCTAATTATGACTTCTTTTACTTACGCCTTAAGCGATTCGAAGTAGTGTTCCTTTTGTGCACCAACGAACCTCTGCGATCTCTTGCAATTTGCTTTCAGCAAAATTTACTTCCACGAACGCTATACCTGTGGGTGGACTGAGCGCCACGATTTTTCTAAAGCTGGATCTAGATTAGGCGGGCAAAGTTTCATCGTGCCGGTTGTGATGTGTTGTGCGACCGAGACGTAGACGTCCAGCCAACTTAGTGGTATAAAAAACCAGAATAAAATGTATCCTACACTTACATCCTTAATTCAGCCGTATTGTCGTGAGTAGCAAACATCTAAACAACGTTTTGAGAATGCGTTGCTAGTTGTCAAGTAGCGCAAATTGAACGCACGACTGCTTGTAGAAAGCTGTCATTGTTATGTATATTTTTTTTCTTATTTCTTTTTTACAATCTTAAAAAAGAGAGGTTATCAATTCGATGTGTATGTAAGTAATTTTGTCAAAATTGTTCAAAAACTAAATTCTTTTTTTTTAATTATATTTAGGAGCAGTATAATTATTTTTGGACAAAATTCGGAATAGGATATAATAATATTAGACCTATTTTTCTTTCGGTCTTTAATATCCTCCTATTAATATGCTGTCCTCCCACAAACTCTCTAAACAACAAAACAGACTCCTTAATACGCCTTCCTCATTACGCTTTTGATAACTCACTAAAAAAGGTTTCAATATATTTTTTAATCATTATTTACTTTTTTTAGATGTTAACACTAAGAGACTGAGTAATCAATATCCCCTCCTGGGAAAACCATTCAACTATGAAATTAAAATATCGGGGATTATTCTCAATAAAAAATCGAAGGATTTGGTAATTTAAGTCGAAGTCATCTAAAAAGGTCGTTAGAGTTTTCGATTACTTTTAATGATCAACCAGAGCCTTCTGCGTATGTTCTATATTATGAGACATCTGATTATGCCGATATTTTTCTACTAATCGTAAGTCAAAATTATTCCTTTAAATAAAATATTTGCGGTTATCTTAACAACAGCTGAACCGATTTTAAATTAACTTTAAACCATCCTTAAGTTGGAAGGTACCTACAGATTATGTAGCAGTTAGTATCTAAGACTTATATTAAAACAATTAGAAACGATTTTTCCATTATTACATCTACTTCTAAGTGTTATTTAATAACTACTTCCTTTGTACCGTTGTTTTTATAATTCAAACGATTCAAATCATACTCATTATACAGACTGTTCAGAAAGACAATAGCGTATACAATTTATGAGAATTGTGTTTAAAAATATATTAATTTATATTCGTAGAGATTAATCTATACAAATTTTATAAAACTTTTAGTTTTTTAGTAGAACTTGCTAATTTCAAGGACTACTGTGTTCCGGTGCGTTGTCTGGTGACACCATGCAGAGAGGGTGGGTCGGAATTGTTGGTCCTTTAACGTTTCTAACCGTATGAACGCTCATTCCACTGCCACCTTCTCACCGGTAATCATTCGTAATCACGAGTGAATCGGTATACTAGGCTGGCGCGTTCCATCGTGGACATCATTGTTTAACATCAGGCAAGTCGTAATCAAGCGCCAGCCTATCGATGAATAAAAAAACTACTGGTCCGATTTGAGAAATTCTTGCACTGTTAAATAGGTCATTTATTGAGGATGACTATAGAATAGAACTCCTCATAGAATAAAAGAGAATTCGTCGCAGAAAGTAGAATTGTCCATGTTTGATACTGATGGGTCACACTTACTCTTTGTTTATTAATTTTTTTCTTCTTTTATCTGTTCCATTTATGTTTTTCTCTTTCGATGTTCTTTTTATTATTTGATTCTGTGTGTCCTGTCTTTGTCAAACAAATGTTTCTCTTTCTTTTCTTGCTTTCTTTATTATAGGCCGACTGTTTAACTCGCGTATCGCCTATCGCCAAGATTCTGACTCCTCAAGCTGCACAGACAGTGATGATGATACAAGTTAATGGATATTAGTGACGAATAGTCTTACATTACTTTTATCTGTGGTTAAATAGTTCTTTAAGAGATTTAATAAATGTTTTATGACTTTGTACCTCAGATGGCGATAGGTACGCGAGTTAAACGATCGGCCTATACTTTGTTTTAGGTGTAGTCGATGGTTAATTACTAACAAAAGATTGAGAATTTTGAAACCCCGTTTTCATATAAAAATTGCGGCCTACCGAAAGCGATACACCGCGTTCCGGTCAAAGGATAGTGTGTTCAGGCTCTATACAACCATTGTACTTACCTGTTCTACTGTAGGAATGTTTACGCAAATCTCAATTGATATCGCAAGATCTTTTTGCTGTATCGTGCGAACTGCGAATTGCAATACTTATTGTATTAAGATACTAGAATTGATCTGAAAATATCTTGTCAATACTGTCACAGTCCCTTTGTACAGTAAATTAGGTAATCTTTTCATTATTAGTTTTGATTGATAGAAATATTGCGTTCTTTTTTTGTGTGCAACATGCGCTTTATAACTAACTAGCGACCCGGCCCAGCTTCGCACGGGTGCAATGTGTTATACTTATAAACCTTCCTCTGGAATCACTCTATCTATTAAAAAAAACGCACCAAAATCCGTTGCGTAGTTTTAAAGATCTGTCCCTATGACAGAAAAAGCGACTGTTTTATACTATGTCCAAGTTTATCGAAATACAATCTAATCTAATCAATTAGATATTTGTAAGTTCATGATTTGATTATAAACATTCAATTTTAGGGTTTGTAAACAAAATAAGCCGTCGAAAAGTGGGTGATATTCCCATACCATAAGTAAATAGTTGCTTAGGTGGTACGTGCTTCATCATCATCATCAGCTTATCCTAGTCCACGGCTGGATATAGGCCTCCACTGAGCACGATCCGCGGCTACTCTCATCCAGCTCTTACCAGCCACCTTGCAAAGATCGTCACTACGTTTGCCAATCCGTGGTCTCCACTCAAAAACTCGTTTTTTTTATTCTTGAATAGTCTGGCGCTTGACTATAACTTACCTGATGTTAAGCAATGCTGTAGTCTACGATGGGATGTAAAATTGATATACGCATATAAAATTTGGTAAAAATCGGTAAAGTCGTTTCGGAGGAGTACGGTAACTAACATTGTGACATGGAAATTTTCAAATAGGTTTTATTTACGTGTGCATTTGTAAAGACGCTTCAACTTTTACATGTGTGCTGTTCGTGGTTACCTCCCCCCCCCTATGAACTGGCAGAAACCATTTGGTACTAGACGTTGCGTATAACACCTCCCGTGTTGAATGCTGTAGGTACTTGATAAGCACACGAAAGGTAACGAGCTTTTGTTTATAAAATTTCTCAATCCACAATCCGTACAACAAAATGCATTGTATTTCTCAGAGATATATCTTTTGTTTTATATTATTGTGTAATTCCTGCATTATTTGTTGGTTGCTAAAATGTTGCAAGTGGTCAATCAATCTGTGAACTATGGTCGTAGGAGTGGCATTTTATAGGTAACTTATCTGTGCAATCTGCGATGCCTTGGAAGTTTGTACTTAGATGATGATTTTGAATGACTTTGATTTGATTTGACGTTTAGATTTGGCATCGGACTCGTCTTTCAAATATAAGGTCACAGGTTCGATCCCCTGTCATACCTATTGTTATTGATTATAATTTAAAAATAGAATAAAAAAATGAAATTAAAAATTAGTATTTTAAATTAATAAAATTTGTTAAATAATTTACCTACAGTGCCTTAGATAAGGTCCTTTTTAGGTTCCTACCTAGTAGGCCTATGCCGACTCCAATAATTTCCATGATTTTCTGTCTCTGCTTTTTTATAATTAATATAATAGAGTCTACTAAATATTAGTAACATAATCGATACCTACATATCAAGGACCTAACAACGCCTATAAGATTTAAAATACCATCTACCATCCTTTACTAACACAGTAGATTAGAAAGGAAGGAGTGATAACCGTGGTAGTCACGATCAGAGGTTATGATATTAAATGTGCTTATTTTCGTATTACAGTTATTGAGCAACTAGGGTGTGGTACGCTCAGTGCATAATCTTAAGATTTGTGTATATTATATTGGTAACAAACCACTTTCATATACCATACCATCGTTAAAAAAACTTGAGAGGTGTCAAGGGACACCCGGATGTGACGAAGTTCCTTTCGATTAATTAGTGTAGGAATTGTAATTTTTTTTTTTTTTTAAGTTATAATAATATTTATGTTATTATTAACAAATATAATGTAATATAAACTTAATCAGTAGGCTCAATTTTTGTAATAAACAGACAGAGAAACATGCGCACGCCGCACAACTTACAATAGCTTACTATAGCAAAAAGTGCCGTGATAACTTTTCGTAAGAATTTTTTCCGTCTAGCGTCTTTCACAACGCGCGATATCCTTATCGCGCGTTGTGAAAAACTTCGTTTCAATAACAGGCAAGTTGTGGTCAAGAGAAGGCTACAGTGAAAAAAAGTTATTTTATTTTTAGTTTCGCTAATGTATGCCTAAAGTTCATTTATTTACATACCGCGTTCATTTTTAGGCATACCTATCAAATCATAATAAGGGCCAGTAGTTTCGCAGTTGTAACAGACGGAGAGACAGTCGTATAAGAGATGAGACAGACTTACGCGGAAGTGTTTGGATACATACTAGAGGAAGCAAGGGACAAGTATTTTCAAAGTTTCTCATACAAGAACTCAAAAATATCTTCCTTCATGTAACAGGACCATCATCGCAAGTTTGACTCACAGTCAGTTTTGTTCGCAAAAGAAGCAAATGTCTTTTCGCAGCCAAGATGCTAAATTGCCAACACTGCTAGTATCACGCGATAGCCTTCACCTGCCGTTAAACGATGAATTTATAATTCATCTGTACTTACTAGGGATGTGACATCTTACATAAAAATCGATTACTGATCATCGATTATTTCTCTCAAAATTTCCCGAACCATTTAAGTACCTATACAAATTTTGTCATACTTTTCCTTCCGGTTCTTCATTATTTTATCAGAAAATAATGGATATTTTGTAATATATTGAGACGGAATTTTGACATCAATACGATTTGAAAGAAAACAAAATAATCCTATCCTATCCTATCCTATCCTATCCTATCCTATCCTATCCTATCCTATCCTACTAATATTATAAATGCGAAAGTAAGTGTGTGTGTGTGTGTGTGAAGGTTTGTTACCGCGTATCTCCATAACCGCTCAACCGATTTTATTGAAATTTGAAATGTAGGTAGTGTATACCCTAGAATCGGACATAGGCTAACAATATTTTCAAAAATAATCCCCTAAGAGGGTTAAATAGAGGGGTGAAATTTGTATGCAACTTTTTATTCCTTGGTCCTATTCATTTAAAATTCGGTACACATAAACCTTAAGACAAATAATTAGATACGGGTTTTTTATTTTTCCATAATTACCCCTATGAGGTGTGGATAATGAGTTTTATTGGTAAAAATTAAAGTTTATCTGGATCTGTATAGTCTCAAGTCCGATTCACTCCAAATTTGGCACACATATACCTTAAAAGAAATCATGAAACACGTGTTTTTTATTTTTGCAAAACTACCCCCTGTAGGGGTGTTAAATGCGTTTATTTGGAATAATTAAATATTCCATAACTGTTTAGTCCTTGGTCCGATTTCCTTCAAATTTGGTATAAATAAAGCTCAAAACAAATAATGAAACACGTGAATTTTATTTTTTCAATTTTTTTTATTTTCATCCTAATACTAAGCGGGCAAAGCCTGAGAAATTATTCTGAGGGTGATTTTCTTCAACGTTGATATCATAACTCCTTCATAATTTTGATCTAAATTACTTTTTTTTTTGACACAGTGACATGTTTGATAACTCAATGCTACGAATAGAATTCGAAATTTAAATTTCATTTCTTATAAGTATGGTCTAAGAGCCGTAGTATTTTTAAGAAACGCCTATTGATTTATGGATATACCTATGGGCGTTTGACGATTTCAAAATGTTGCTCACACTCCTGCACTACTGAACTAATTTTGTATGGAGATTGTTCGAGACCCGGGAAAGGATAGTTTTATCCGACTGCGAAAAAAGGGATTAATGGTCTAGCGCGATAACCAACATCCGCGGGCGAAGCCGCGGGCGGAAAACTAGTATTCAAATATTTTTTTTACTGTACTGTTTAAATTCGTTGTTTCCTAATGTTAAACTTCATAAATTATTATTATTAATTTTAACTGTTTATCTGCCTTTGATATATTTTGATAAAAAAAATGTGGCATATTAAAATTGATTTATTTTCGAAAAATAATCGTTATTTTTATCGATTCTTTCAATCACCGATTATTTTACACCCCTAGAACTAGCTAGTTAATAGAAATTAAATCAAAAACTACCGCTAACCTCGTTACTTTAGCTATAAATTAGATACATCATAGACAGCTAATAAGGTAGAAATCGATAACCGATATCATTTCTTGATACTGCGGTTTTGTAGGCATTTCTGACCTGATTTTGGGATTATGTGGCATTCAAGGGTACCATTAGGGCCAGAGAAATGAGACCGCTGCGATGGTTCAATGAAATTGGCGGTCGAAATATCCTATTTTTTTTTTACGTATTCCTATAATACGCATAAAACTGACTGAAAATAGTTGCCTTGTAAAATGATTTATATGAAAACATTCACACAAACATCTGTTGTCCAAAATGAAGTTCAAGGATCTACGTTCCCCAATAAGTATCTAAACAAGTCCTAATTTAACTAAATATTTGTATTAGAACATGTCTTTAATAGTCTTTTTTTTAAATATATTGGTCATGATTTTGACGAAGCTAATGATATATTACATCCACCTTCTCTTCAATCTCACCGCAAAAACTAGGTAATGAAATGAAATGAAAATATGCTTTATTTTTTTGAGTCGCGAGTCTACATAAAAATTGTCCAATTTCTTTTCCTACCGTGCAGTGAATGACTGGCAACTACTGAGAAACACTGACAAAAAACTCAGTAGGCTTTTTATTAAATGAAGTACTTATATCTATTACATTTTGCTTGTTTAGTGTGTTGAATTAAAACGACTTAATTCAAGAATTAAGAATTTGTACCAGATGTTAAGTAGCTCTGAGGCTTGCAACGTAGCCAATAACCAAAACATCTTAATTCTCTTGAAATTTAATCAAAAATACAATTGAAATAGTTGGAAAGTAAGTTTGTGGAATAGTCAATTAAAAATACTAGTTCCTTTTACCGCCAAACCCTGATATTCTACTAAATCCTACTTTCTGAAAACAAGAAACGAACAGACCAATGTAAACCAAGGAACTTGTTACCCCGTTCTGATAGAATCGCACTCAGATTTGCATGATATGCAACTTAGAGAGAGCCAGCTTAATTAACAAATGATCATCTTGGAGAAATGGGTTAACTATAATTATAATAAACGGCAACTTCTCTGAAGATATTGAAGTAACGATTACTTGAATAGCACTAACTAGAAATGAGGGTAATATAAATTCCTGAGCACCATATTTGTAAAAAGTCACAAATGTATGTTTACAATATTACAGTGTACTACAAACAAGGTAATTTATATTTTACGTCTTTGTTTCATATGTAAATCACGTACTCAACGCATAATAATACAATTAATGTAACAAAGGTCATAATTACATAAGAATAATGTGTTACATCGGACACTACGACTAGACGTGTAAGGTTGCGTGTGAAGAAGCTACTAGAATATTGTATTACTGTTACATAACAGACAAACATACACCTGTACCCTCGTAAGACCCCATGTCCTTAAAGGACAAAAATATTTTGTCACTTCGGCCCAAGATCATTAATTAAATTAGTAAATTACGGCCCAGAGACCAAAATTTATGACATGATATTTAATGTTCAATTTTGTTTTAAATAAACCTAATAAACAAAAAAAGGACAAATCGTTATAACTTGTAACATAGTTATAACGATTTAGCACGAAATAGTAAATTGAAGGAATAAAAAATACATTAAAAAAATTATGTCAAATATATTTCATTTAAACACTTTTGACGTGACAACGTCTTAAATTAGGTTGCGGCTGGGAGGCACTTATGAAAAAGTGTAACGCTCGGTAACGTTACGATGAGTCACCGAACGAGAGAGAGGCCCGCCGAATGCCTTGCGTCTCTCTCCCACTCAACTATGTTTCATCCTTCTTCCTACTATACGAATGAATATTCACATTAAAATTATTTTACCACTCAAAGTCGTTGTCACGTAAAACTTTCGCCCGTATACCGAATTTACAGGCAACCAATTTTTTTTACTAAAGTCTTTGTGTGGCAGGACTTTAGTAAAAAAGTGTTTAAATGAATTCCTTGTTATACTGGAATAGTCAAACGAAAATGGCAATTTCTTTTGGTTTTCAATGGCATGCGCCATTTTTGCGACATTTGTCTATCATAGATAGATGTCTAAAGTGCGAGACTCGGGGCCCTGGGCGGCCACAATTTGGACCTATGTTTAGTACTTACGAAGCTATCCAAGGTTTGCACAATTTAATACTTGAAGTTCCGTATACGAACTCCCGTGTCAAATGCTCTAAGGTCCTGTTGTCGTTTCTTGGACAAATTTAGTAGAGCTGTTATGTAAACAAATTCTAATAAGATTCGAACCTACCCTCTTTTGTTTTATTCTGAAATAGGCTTGCACTTGACTACAACTTTCCTGATGTTGAGCAATGATGTAACGATGGGACACGCCTACCTAATATACCGATTCACTTGTGATTAGGAATGGTTTTCGTTGAGAAGGTGGCTGTGTATTGAGGCTCTATATTGTTAGAAATTATAATGAGCAAAAATTACGACCATATTAAATGGCAGCACCAGACATCGTACTGGAACACGGCAAGGCCGATTGGCGGTGCATTTTTGTCTGGTGCACTCCCACGGACAAAGGTAACTCGGCCCTCAAAAGTAAAGTATACTGATATGCATATTTAAAAGGGGAAAATAGTCCTTTATGTAGAAAAAGAGATACCTAACTTAGTATTGTCTTAGATTTACGCGAATATCACACATTGAAATAAAACTACTTTTTAACGGATTTTATAGCGGTTTATTTTAGATTTTAGATCCCGTGAACATGAAGTCTGAAAAGACTGAAACGTCGGGATCTAAAATAAACCACGATAAAATCCGATAAAAAGTAGTTTTATTTCAAGATACCTAACTTGTTTCATACAATGTCATACACATAGGACATTAAAGAGCAAGTTGCAAATAAGTATAGTTTGGGCCTGATGTTGTTTTAATGTATAAATAATGATCGCATCGCAAATCGGACTGATGCTACATCGATAAACTGATAAGATAACCTATCACTAATACTATGACGTCGTTGCGAATTATTTACTATTTAATTATAATCATTAATATCATTAGCTGATTAATGATATATGAAAATGATTGTCATGTCAAATAAGATTACCTTTGGACTTGGATCGCCTTATTGCACGCCAAGACAAAAGAAAATTGAGTGCTTTGTTTGCCTATTATTTTCAACCGTCTTCAAAAAGGAGGTTGTCAATTCGACTGTAAGGGTTTTTATACTAAGCGATACTTCCGCCAGTTATAGATCGATTTTTATATATTTTTTTTTGTTTCGAAGGGTATACTTTCTCATTAAAATTTTATCAAAATCGGTTGAGCGGGTTTGAGTTATTGTTGAAACATTAAAGTCGGTTATAATTTAGTTAAAAAGTTATTACTATTCATAATTAAAATAAACTAGACCCCTCCAGACTCAGCATTCATTTAGTTTACTAACTTACTGATTAAAAATGTCAGAAGTCACTCTTTCGTTAATCTCAATCTTAAGATTTGAGAATTGTGATTCTAATACTCGCATGCTTAGCTATGTGTGGGTTGGTGAAATGTGCTAGTACATAAACAACACCGCAAACTCAAACCCCATCACTAAGTACTATGTCCTCCCTTTCTACTTATATGTCCCTTAAGTGTCACAAAGCCCCTCCTATCCCGTCACACGTGACACGAGCGCGGTTACCGCCCAGTGCCCACGTGACATTGACATGTGATATCACGTCACGCAGCGTGACGGACAATCAGAGTGGAACCGCAGTTTCACGACGATGCAAATTAACTACTTTCTATTGTTCGCTACTGTTTGTTACTCGTATTAGGACTGGAACACAACATGACAAAAATGACGCCTATAAAACTCTTTAAAGTCTGTTTTTCCTTAGGATGCATATTATATCAATAAATATGGCCGCCTCGTGACCAAAGACTATATTTTTAGGGTAGGGCCACCATGATTGAATACATTGAATGATTTGTGAAAGAGTGACTGAATAGATTGCTAATCATTCATTATTCGGAACCAAGAAGCTTTACATTATTAAAACACTGGAATACAATAATACAGTCGTATCTCAAATAAATTGTTGAAGACAGAAAATATTATAAATGTTTAAAAAATTTGAAAATATTAAAAGAATACAAGCCATACGTTTCAAAGACTTCTTTCATATTTCTCTTTTTCTGGCCAGTTACCAAAATTAAGATGAGGGGTCAAACAAGCTATTTTGTTAATTTTTGAAGTTATACTTCTTTAGGCGCGTTATGAAAAAATGATGAGAGTGAAATTTTAAGATGCGCGCGCATCTATGACACAAAATTATACAGTATGAAGCTGTCTGCGTGAAATTTTAAGATGCGCGCGCACCTGTGACACAAAGTTAACAGCATGAAGCTGTCTGCGAGAAATTTTAAGATGCGCGCGCATCTGTGACACAAAATTAACAGTATGAAGCTGTCTGCTTATTTAATGATGCCAAAGAAGTATAACTTCTCACGCGCGTACATAAGTACACGCACATTTTTTTTTTATAAATCAATAATCTGTTAGTGAATCAAAGTAGGCTAATGCGGATGCGGGATGAACTCTGTGTTAGTTAGAGAGGGAAGAGTCATGTGGTTATAAAAAAATAACAACGCAAGCGCAGCGAAGTTATTTGTTGGTAACAACGAAAATAAAAGCGAAAGTTAGAAATAGCGTACAAATGCATCGCGAGCGGAGCGAGCGCGAAAAGTTTGTTGGTAGTAATACTGTAAAACAAAGGATAGGTAAATGACAGTGCGATTTTCGGCGCGAATCGAAGTGAGCCCGGAAATTTAGTTCATTAATGAAAACGCGAGCAAAGCAAGTGCGAAGCGAAATGTTTCTTGGGTACAACGAAAAATAAAAACAAAAGTCGTAATAGTGTGAGAAAAGCGAGCCAAAAACTATCGTTAGCAAAAAAGAAAATGGAAAATAAAATAAATAAATGAAAAAGCAAGCGAAGCGAGCACTGAATATTTCGTTGGTGATAATTGAATACTGGTGAACCACCTGACAGTAAAATAATTTCAAAATAAAGAATTTGATTTGATTTGATTTGAATCATATAAAATAACAGACGACAAACTTATCATTAGCATTTTTTTTGTTGGACATCGAGGTTGTTATCTACTAAAATTATTTCGTTTGTCGCGGGCCGCAGAAATATCGTCTGCGGGCCGCACTTTGACGACCGCTGCTCTAGATGAATACCGATAAATTGACTACAGCCTTACCATGTATTAAACTGTTAAGGAAAAGATCTTTTAAAATAGGCAGAACTGTTTTTTTTTCAAACTTCTGAGTAAATTTTAAATCTAGACACTAAAATACTTAAATTACCCATTTTGCTGTAAACGTTCTCAAGTCATGGCGTGACCAAGGGAAGCACAGATTGATTTTATTTAAATGATCGTTTAGAACATTTTAAAGAGCGACGATACGATACAACTAATTATATTTAATATGCACTCAATTTCATACAACATCAGTTACGTGGTTAAAAAACAAAATTTTCATGTTTAAAGAAGACAGTATTTATCCACTAATAAAATAATTTAAGACAATACTTTACATTAAAGTACAATCTAAACATCACTCAGTTCTTCCTAAATCTATGGTTATCGAATCCATAAAAATCTATGTCCACACTCTAATTTAAAAAGTATAAAATGTCAAACAGGCCGTGTCCTTGCATAACCTGTGGTCATAAATTTTGGAATGTGTTTAGAATTTTATCAATAATTCGTATATATCTGGTTGATTTAAAACATTTTTCAGTTAATTTCATAGTTAAAGTGTTTACTCAATGGAATAAGACATTTTTAAGTCGATACATAGTGTGGTTGATTGATAAAATCGTGATATTCTAAAGTGATACGAAAACTGAAGCTTTGTTTATCTTTTTGGCACGGTAAGGAAAAACACAGTATACAAACTTTTTATTTTTTATTCTGGGACATTAACACACACGGTCATCTGGTCCCAAGCTAAGCAGAGCTTGTGTTATGAAAACCAGATAACTGGTATATACCTACTATACATATAATACAATATAATACTATACATATAATTGGTAAATAAATACTTATAATAGATATTTACGCCATTCGAATCGAACCCACGACCTGCAGCGTGAAAAGCAAGTATCTTACCGACCACGCCACCGGCCCGTCTTGCTTTGGTATGATATCATATAGTTCATAGTACAACGATTTCGCGCATCATCATCATCAGCCTATTCTAGTCCACTGCTGGACGTAGGCCTCTCCTAATTAAAGTGCGCCACTGAGCACGACCCGCAACTTTTCTCATCCAGTTCTTGCCGGCCGCCCTGCTGAGGTCGTCACTCCACCTAGTCTGATGGCGTCCTACGCTACGTTTGCCAATTCGTGGTGTCCACTGAATAACTCGTTTACCCCAGCGGTTGTCGGTTCTGTGTATATGTCATAACGGGTAGGACGCACTGGTTGAAGACTTTCGTCTTTAGACTCTGTGGAATGGACGACGTGAAGACCTGACGTATTTCCCATATGCTGCCCATACGATTTCGCGCACCATACATTATTAGGTATGTCTCTTTCAAAACACAGCGTTGGTTGAAGAAGCTGTCTTAAATTTTACCTTGATATGAAATGTATGAAGAAATTGATTATATTATTGATTAAGTATATATTTTTTTTCAATTATGTACATTTATTTGCAACATTTATTTCGGTTTTAGAAATGTTTTATAAGTTCTATTTAAGATTTACTTTTTTTTAGGTTAAGATCTAAGTTTAATGTCTTACGATGATCTATTACGATAAACAAATATTTTTTTTATTTACTATTAATTTAATTTTTATTTAAATCATTCATTCGGATTCAATTCCCGCCGTTTCATCGCTGCTGCTCAATATCGGTGAAGAAAAACATTGTCTATGAAATAATCATTCGAGGACATGTAACATCATGACACTTGGCCAGCGAACTCTCTCAATTCGTAAGATAGTTGAGGAAAGACCTGTGCCCAGCAGTGGGACACTAAAAAGATTGTAAATGAAGTGAAGTGAAACCTCTTTAATCAAAACAGATCCATCTATCCATCCTTTGAAACATTTACGTTTATAGCAGTACTTTGTCAAGTAATGTAGGTTGGTATTTTGTATTTTGCAACATTCGCTACATGTTTATCGGCAGTTACCTGTCTATCAGCTTCCGCGTTGTCGGCACGCAAACAGACAGACAATTTTGTTTGCATTACCGTTCGCATCATGCCTTCGTGTCTATTGTTGCAGCAATTTGTAGGAAATGAAGTGTGGTGGAAGTGGACGGAACATAACGGTGAAATGTTTTAGTAGTAACTTTAATGTAATGTTATCAAAGACAGGTAAATTAGTATTGTCTTAGATTTGCGCGAATATCACACATTGAAATAAAACTACTTTTCAACGGATTTTATCGCGGTTTATTTTAGATTTTAGATCCCGACATTTCAATGTCTTTTCAGACTTCATGTTCACGAGTGTACACATATAAAAATGTACCCATAACACTAGCAAATTAATTGCTTAATTTAGGTCTAAATGGCGCTGTGTACGTGTGAAAATATTATTATTTTTGTTATTATGATCTTGGGCTGCAGTGACTAAAGCTTTTTGCCCTTATATAAGTTCATTGGCCCTTACTAGGATCTACTACTTTAGACCTACGCTCTTGGGATACGATTCACGCGAAATAACCTGCAGACAAGAACTAGTTTCACCAACTTTTAATAAATGTTTAGAGTAGACATAGCCTTCACTGAGGAGATAATTTTTCTCAATTATACTCCATTCAAAACCCATAAAAATTTTAAATAGTTTTGTCCGGGATCGTCTAATATCCCTTGATTCATTATATTTTTCTAATAACAAGCGGTGTTTTCAAAGATGCCGCGTACACCATTTTATCCAGACGTTAAAATTACTGGCAATTAAAATGTATTTTATCATAACGGTTATAGTATTACAATAGCTATAAGGTTTAACTTCACGACTATGCTGTCCAAAGGTATAGGCATAGGTGGATCACGTTTCGCTATTTATCTAATTCTTACTAATATTATAAATGCGAAAGTAATGTCTGTCTGTTACGATCTGACGCCTACTGAACCGATTAGGATAAAATTTTGTATGGAGATAGTTTGAGACCCGGGGAAGAAAGTAGATTTTTTTATTCTGTAATAGGCTTGCGCTTGAACTTGCTTGTTGTTAAGCAATGATGCAGTCTACGATGGAACGCGCTTACCCAGGAAATACCGATTTACTCGTCACTTGAAGACAGGTAGATTATAGCTATCGGGAAACAGAGATGCCGGTAGCGAATTCCGCAACTTGGCAGTTCGCACAATAAAAGTGGAAGCAAAGCGTTTTGTGCGTAGGTACTCGTGGAATCTCCCCCATTTAACGAGCATAATAGTAATAATAATAATAATAATATAGTGGGACATTAACACACACGGCCATCTGATCTCAAACTAAGCAGAGCTTGTACAATCTGTATGTACTCGTATGTAGTATGGAAACCAGATAACTGGTAATATACTACTTAGAATACTTTTCTTTTGTAAATACATACATACTTAAATAAAGATAATTACACCCAGACTCAAGACAAACAGACATGTTTACCACACGAATGTCTGATTTGGATGGGAATCGAACCCACGACCTGCGGCGTGAAAAGCATGTATCTTACCGACCACGCCACCGGTCTGTCACATTAAAACCAGTAAATTAAAAATAATTACCAATTTCCTGACACCTGAAATAGCTTAAGAAATGGAAAGAAAATATGCTAAAGACTCCAAGTGGTTCACAACATCCTGCTAACCTAACATTAATCTTAGAAAACAATCTGAATTCCTAAACGCAAATAAAACTACAGTAAAATATATTTCCTTGCTTACTAACAGACACAAAAGGCATAAAAACAGCCATTTCCTTTGAATATAAACGTATTGGAGCTGCGTTACCGCAACGTCACATTCCTGCGTTGAAGACGACACCAATTAACCGGGAGCGTGTCGCCGCACTAAACCTGCGCCGATTTAGTGTTATGCGCAAGCGCAGCCGTGCGCTAATGCAGAACGACACACCGCTGTACAAGTTAGACAATATCTGAATATTACGGGGACAGGTATATACGCCAATAATGACCTTTTAAAGCTTAATTTACTCTTAATAAGCCTCAATATAAGTTAAAAACTGCTTCGATGGTAAGCGTGTTCGCTTGTATCCGCGCGATACCGGGTTCGATTCCCGGGTCGAACAAATAGCCTTTTCTATACTTAGAGAATTTTAGTTGCAGCTCAAAGATTGGAATTCTGCCCGCTTAACCACAATAGGATCGTCCCTTTTATGTTTAAATGTTAACAAATTAAATAATAATTCAAAAAATGACATTTGGCAATATTGAAACATCAAAGAACCCCGTTTAAGAACACCTAACCGGCGGATATCGAAAGACGAGTTTAGTGATACATCCATCCATTAATTTGAAAGTTTTTTTTTCAATATTGCAAAAAAAATACGAATATTCGTTGACGCAAATTAATAACCCTTCCTTGTTGGTCGGGAAACACGTGTTTAGAAAAAAAAATATACAAAAAAAATCGTGTAACCTTACCAAAATGGATAAGCAGCGCTTTTGTGGCTCTACAATTAATTTTATAACATTGCTGATATTTAAACACTTCCACACATAACATGTCTTTAAGTCTGCCATAGCCATGATATAATAATTCTGGAACATTAACACACACACGGTCATCTGATCCCATACTAAGCAGAGCTTGTGTTATGAAAACAAGATAACTGATAATATTATACATGCAGTATACAACTTTTTTTTCTAAATATATACATATAATACATAATTACACCTAGACACGAAACAAACAGACATGTTTAGCACACAAATGTTTATCTCGGGTGTGAATCAAACTCAAGACCTGCGGCGTGAAAAGCAAGTGCGACCACGCCACCTACACGTCTAAAAGATTCTGACTTTTTTTTTATTCTTGAATAGGCTGCTTGACTTCTACTTACCTGTTGTTATCAATGATGTAGTCTACGATTGGACGCGCCAGCCGAATATACCGATTCACTCGTGATTACGAATGACTTTCGGTGAGAAGGTGGCAGTGAAATGAGGCTCCTTAAGGTTGAAACCATAAAGGAGCAACACTTTCGACCCACATTATTTGTACAGTTTGCTTAACAAATAACACGCCTGTGTGTAGTCAGTCCATTTCCTTGGTAATTGTGGGAGTTGCAACCACTTCCTGGACTATAACAGGCACCTTAGAAGCTGTAGTCTGGATTGATGGAAGGCTGGCAGTATCGGAATAAAACACGCGAACAATTAAAAAAAAAGGTATTAGGTTTTTGCCAGAGACCCTGCCTGCGCATTTACTAACAGTGCAAGGACATTAGGTATTCTCTTAGAAAACTTAACAGGGAACTGGTATTAATAATAATAATAATATACAGTGGGACATTAAAACACACGGTCATCTGATCCCGAACTAAGTAGAGCTTGTATTATGGAAACCAGATAGCTGGTAATATACTACATATAATACTTTTCTTTTGCAAATGTATACTTAAATATAGATAATTATACCCAGACACAAGACAAACAGACATATTTAAACAAATGTTTGTCTCGGGTGGGAATCGAATCCACGACCTGCGGTGTGAAAAGCAAGTATCTTACAGACCACACCTCCGGCCTCCGTATTGCACGCAACTGCGAAAATGTTCAATGTTCATGTTTTGTGCTTGTGTGTAGCTTTTATAAGGTTGAACAATAAGACTTTTCTATTTAATATACTTAAATAATCTTAGTTGGCGCTCGAAGTTTGGAATTGTGACCTATGAACGGTAATTTTCCGTAAACGTAACAAGCTCTTGTCTAAACAGACGGTTAGGTGTCACTTCAGTCACTTTTGATAGCAAAAGGCCTATAAAAGAAATCTATTTCCATCCAAACATTTTGTGCATATTTGTGATTAGGGAGGTATTGTAATCATTGGCTTTTTGTGGTGTTATTTGTGTCCCATCGAGATGATTTTTTTCTACCCAAAAATAGGCTTGTGCTTGACCACAACTTGCCTGATGTGAAACAATGATGCAGTCTACGATGTACCGCGCTTACCCAGTAAATACCGATTCACTCGTGACTTGAAGACAGCGAATTCTACAATTTGGCAGTTTGCACAATTAAAGTCGGAGCAAAGCGCTTTGTGTGTAGGTACCCGTGGAATTTCCACCTTATAACGGTGGCGCATAGCCGTACCTCTAATTGTCCGATGGAAAAATGGGGATGGGGGAATAAGATTGTGTAATTCTAACGCACACTCTCCGAAGTGTATTCGGTAAAAGACCGAAAGACTAGCAACTATGCGGCGATGTTCGAGGCTTATAAATAGGTAATGAGGGTTCCTATCTGATGATAGGTATAATTATATTTGTTTAATGATAAAGATAATACTTGTTATCGGTTGCAGTTTATCATTACTAGGAAATATTAGTTTTTTACTAAGTGACTAAGTCGAAAGTGATTTCATCATCATTCCCCTTGCCTTTTTCCCATTTCTATTGGGGTCGGCTCCCAGTAACCTAATGCGGCTAGCTACCAGAATTATACGAGCGACTGCCATCAGACCTCGAAACCCGTAGGGAACCAGTAGCCGAGATGGTTAGACCAGGTGTCAGAAGTCGAAAGTGATTTGTTGGACATTATTTAAATATCCCAATTTAACTGATTCAAGGCAGTATATGTGAAATACCAACTGTATGCATTCACTTGTGGCGTCGTATACCTATCGCCACTCAAAAGAATGACGTAGCCACAGAATCACACAAGTAAAGTTATTAATACCTTGAAAATGCTGCACCCGTACAAAACCAGGCCAATTAGCTAGTATATTTATTAGAAGTTCTCCTCTACCATGAACATGTACTATGTACATGAACAGTTTGTATAAACCTTAATCGTTCATGTTTTGTTTTTGTTGTGTTATTTACGTGTGCATGTAAAGACACTTCAACTTTTACATGTGTGCTGTAAGTGGTTACCTCGCCTCCCCCAAAAACTGGTAGAAACAATTTAGTACTAAAAGTTGCGTATAACACCTCCCGTGTTAAAAGCTCTAAGGTATATTTAAAGACGATCAAAGCATTGAAATATTGGGTCAAGCAAATGTCACTTCTATTATTGTTACAGTAATGGCGGCGTGAACATTCTGTTCATCGCTTATTATATTTGTAATCGATACCGTTACCTCTATATTTAGAATCGATACTATTGTATCACGATCTTATTTTGTTCATTTTTAACCTCCGACAAAAGAGGTATGTCTTATGTTTGTCACGTCTGCGTACCTGGTTAGTCATCTAGTGATTGGCTGCTGCAGTCAAAATACGGCTAGAAGTTTATTTACTACAGATAATAAAACTCTTTTCTTTAACTGATACCACATAGGCTTCTTGAATACAAGAATATGTGCTAAAGTAGTGAGATTCTCACATAAATCGATAGAATGTCGGTTCATACAAAACATTCTCATTAAGCTATTGGAAAGCGAGGCCCCCACACTCGCTCGATGACTTTCCTTTTCGATACTAAACGAAACGCTTCACTGATACATAACTCACGCTTTTCTACGTATGGAGGTTGGCAGATGTGAATATCATCAAATTTTAAATCTAGGAATCTAAAAATTTGCTAAGAATAGTCTTTATTTACCTACCTGACTGCGCTAGAAGAAGGGTTATGTTTTTGAGAGCATATATGTATGTATAGTACTTATTTCACGCTCTAAAGCCAAAATTGCTCGGCCAAGATGTCGCTTGTGAGGTTCGTCTTAGTCGTAACAGTGACACTAGATTACATTATGTATTTTATTTTATTTTAATCACTAACAAAAGATACACAATTAAGTACATTAAATAAGTAGTAGGTATGTACAAAGATTGGACAGTTGTGTTCACTTGGATAAAAGCTTTATATTAATTTAATTTTTATTTTATATAAATAGTCCTTGACAGTTATATTTTTATTATTTATTTTGTAAATAAATGTATTCCAATGTTGTAGCAAGACAATTTTTCACATACTTCTGAACCGGTTCAAGTCTCACTAAAATTAACCGATCGCATAAGATAGGTATCTCTTATCGAATTTCATTATTGAATCAGCAATGAGTTAAGATTTACGATTGATTCAAATGTTACGATGAAAGGTGAATTCTATTACTTAATAGAGAAATTTCCGATACATCTGCAATTTCTATTAATTACGTGTTTCTTTGTGTACATTATTATTGTATTATATTATAAATTGATGTTTTATTTAGATAATGGGCTGTTGTCGATGTGAAATAGATAGTATTCAATTATAGTGAAGTGTTTAAATCTTTTTGGTAGTTATTGTTCGAGTGGTATTGTCTTAGATTTACGCGAATATCACACATTGAAATAAAACTACTTTTTAACGGATTTTATCGCGGTTTATTTTAGATTTTAGATCCCGACGTTTCAAAAGTAGTTAAAAAGTAGTTTTATTTCAATATTGTTCGAGTGGTTTTTCACTTCAATCCTTTTTAGTGTTCCACTGCTAGGCACGGGCCTTGTCTCTACTATTTTACGAGTTCAGACAATTTAGGCCTTCCTAGCCTTTAATCTACACACACTGACCAAGTACGGGTCACATGTTAAATATCCTCGAATGGATAGGCTTTAAACATGCCGGTTTCATCACGATGTTTTCCTACACCGTTATTGAGCAGCGGTGATGAAACAATTCATACAAAGATGTGTGGGCACGACTGGGAATCGAACCCGCGTCCTTATATTTCTAAGGCGAGACCCGTACCGCTGCGCCACCGCTCTTTACCAGACCTAGGTGCTTTTTACTCGACTTCTAAAGAAGGAGGGTAATGTGTTTCGAGTGTAGGTTTGTATATTTCTTTGGTATGATCTAGAACTTAAACATTATCAGACAAGGGGCTTATAACTCTTTCTCTTAAACTAGGGAGTTTAAGAGACAGAGTTATAAAAACCAAACAGATTACACCAAATTTGCCTCTCAATGTAAAAAAAGTTTCAAGAGACAATTAATAAATTAATTACCTTATTTCCTGTGAAAACCTATTGATGTAGAACTGTAGACTTTCACGGTCTTCCTGCGTTTAGTGCTTTCCTCACCAACCTGAATGGAAACTTGAAAACAGTGATTCATCTAAATGTGTGCCGGACGTTCATTAACTTGTGTTGATCTAAGATGGTTCGTGTATTGATTTGTGTAGGTATCAATCATTATTGCATTCTGTAGCCAAGTTTCCGAGATGTTTTCTAAATGATGACTAAGTTGAAATACAACTACAAAAAAATAGTTTAAAAACCAAGTGTGGAGGTGACTGGAGGATCGGGTGGTAGTGACCCTCCAGTGTAAAGGGAAGATATTCCAGCCTGGGCGAGTTGTGATGTCCGGCCACCGCGGTACTCCCTCCGACAGTTCTTGTCGGGAAGTTGTATATATGCTAATCGTCGGTGAAACTTTGCTTGTGCGATTCAGGATTGCTATGACGTCATGTCTCTTGAGGGGCGTTAGGTATGTGACGCCACAAAAGTAAGGTTAAAAAGTAGTTTTATTTCAATGTGTGATATTCGCGTAAATCTAAGACAATACTTTGATAAACAAGTATTGAGATTTGTAAAGATTTGATGAGTAGGTATCATACATACATACAATCACGCCGTTTTCCCATGGCGATAGGCAGAGACTATAGAGCGCCACTCGCTACGATATAAACGTACCTACTTCCTTAGCCTCACTAATGTTCATACATCTGGTCATACATGCTGCGGTTGTGAGTGCTACGCACCTGTCCTTTTCACATTTTCAAAAAGGACATCACGGATGAGATCAGCGAATGTCCTCCTAAGGCGTCCTCTCCCAGCGTTTCCACTCACCTTCGCCGTGTATATACCTTTCGTCAATCGTCTCTCATCCATCCTCTCCACATGACCAAACCACCTAAGCATGCTTTTTTCCACCTTTGTCATTACATCTTCTTTCAGACCACAGCGTTCTCTAATTACTCCATTCCTCAATCTATCTTTCAGAGTTACACACACATACTTCGTAGAGAACGCATTTCCAGAGCATTTATTCTACTTTCATGCTTCTTCTGCCACAACCAACATTCACTTCCTTACTAAGCGTTGGTACCAACAAAATGTCTAATTGATGAGAATCTTAGTATTACTTTTTATAATATCCTTCTTAATTCTTAAATTGATTAGAGGTAAGTAGATTTAAGTACACCTTTTTTTTGTTTACCGGGGGGAAATCCTTTATGGATACCCCCGCCCTGTATGGGCGCAGGGCGGGGGTATGTGGGACTCTGTACTGGTTTTCCGAACAAAAAACCGGGTGTTCCTTCGCGCATCCTAGCCAGGGTGTCACGGGAACCACAAGTGACACAACCGTGAGATCTTGAATGCTGGCTTGCCCTTTCAGGCGGCCACCGTCACGTAGTTTGGGAGAGGGAGATCTAAACGCACCCCTAGATTTATGTGGTGTACTTAAATCTAACCTAATACAAACTTTAAAAAAGTTTTTATTAGGCTTCAGCGGTGTTTTACTGTAGTCGCCAAGTCGTATGTGATCGTATTAATTAGGCGGGCGCGTCCAATGTAGACTACATCATTGATTAACATCAGGCAAGTTGTAATTAAGCGCAAGTATTGCAAAATAAAAAAATGCTATTCCAAAATTCGACTTGCAACTGAGATTTTCGTTTATCAGAGAAGTATGTTTGATCGAACCCGGGACACGTTTACCACTAGACTACCGAGGCAATGTCATAACTACAGTAATATAGCTCTCTCGATAATCACTTGTACTCGCTGCCATAATAATATTGATCACGGAGTAAGATCTTGATCATGCGCTTCCGTGCCACCTGTGAGCGAAAGTTAACGATTTCGTTGTACTTATTATTCCGATTGAAATTTACCGCGCGAAAATATCGTCTCTAAAATTGATACAAATTATTCATCCCGATCGTCTTGCCCCCTATACTAGATAAGAAAAAATAAACCTATAAATTAAACAAATCTTAATATATATATTTCTTGTGTGCGTGTGTATGTGACTGAACTCCTCCTAAACGACTGGACCGATTTTGATGAAATTTTTTGTGTGTGTTCAAGGGAATCTGGGAATGGTTTAGATTCACAATTTTGCGCGGTACGAAGTTCGCTGGGGCAGCTAGTATCTATATATAAATAAATTTAAAAGAATATATAAATTTATTTAGTAATTTATTTGTTACTTCAAATTTGGATGGAGGTGGCACAAGATCGCGGCGCCTGGAAGATGTTAGGTGAGGCCTTTGGCCAGCTGTGGGATGATTTGGGCTAGTAATAATAATAGTCGTCACTTGTTTGCTTGTGTGCTTGCTTGATTGATTGCTTGTTTGCTTATTTGCTTGTGAAAACATATACATTATTAAATTAATTTATGGGTAGGTACTTTACTTCAACCCTTTTTGGTTACCCACTACTGGCACGGGTCTTCTCTCAACTATCTTACGAGTTAGAGTTTAGGCCTTAATTCACACCTGGTCACGATTAAATCTTTCGCCTTTTAATTTCATTAAATTAATACAAATCAATTAAAAAATATTACATACTTGAAATAAAACTGTTTTATAACGGTATTTATCGCGGTTTATTTTAGATTTTTATATCCCGACGTTTCATTATCTTTTCAGACTTCATTTACTTGTACCAAAATTCAAGCAAAATCCATTGAAAATTCAAGACATTGTGATCTCAGTTTTCTTGAATCGGAACGCAACTTAAATAATATAATGTTTATAGGTAGTCAGTAATAATTGTGTTTAATAAGTTTGGGGGTCAAATACAAAACACACAAACGTACACTTGTGACTAAGTAAGAAATGTCGGGATATCTAAATATATAAAAGAAGAAACTGACTGACTGACATATCAACGCAGAGCCCAAACCGCTGGGTCTGGAGACTCTAAATTTGGCACATAGGTTCCTTATGGGGTCTAGGCGTGTACTATGAAAGGATTTTTCAAAACTCACCTTATAAGGGGGCGAAACGGGGTTCCAAAGTTTGTATGGAGAAACAAGATTAGTGAGATCGATTTCGCGGGCGGAAGCTAGTAAAAATCTAAAATAAACCGCGATAAAATCCGTTATAAAGTAGTTTTATTTCAATGCATGATATTCGCATAAATTTAAGAAAATTCGTACACCCGGCTACACATTACACCGTACTGTATAACATACTTTAAAAACTTTTTCCTAAAGAGTAAAAGTGAAGCAGCTAGCTAAAGTGAAATTAAATAAATAAATCTCAGCTAATTGTTGTATTTTATAAATATAATGAAATCTAACGACTTTCTGTTTTAATTTGTAATTTATTTTCTAATTATGTGTATTTGCTTGTTACAGGTAATTTAATTGGAACCTTCACTTCTTAGTCACATTTAATACTAATAAACAAGTAAGGTCCAGTTTCACAAATTTCTAATCAGACGGTTAACTACCAACCTTGTGTTCCCCTACAGAAATCTATGGTTTAATCACTAACCTTAGATTTATGCGTTGTTAGATTTCGTATTAGTAACATTCTAGTAAGTTTCACTCCAACTTAGGTGAACAGGTATATTTTAATTTTCCTTAACTCCTTAAGCGTAGATTGGATTTTTTATTCGAACGCTGCATAGAAAGTGATGTAGAAATCACTTTGATTTCATTTCTATAGAAGGAATAGAGAAAAGTGTTGGAAAACAATTTAGTTTCTTATTACTATAAGGAGAAGGTAGATAATTGATTAACAAATGTTGATTAATCACTTCAACCCCTTTTTAGTGTCTCACTGCTGGACACGGGTCTGGAGAGTTTAGGCTTTTATCCACACACGTTGGCTACGTGCGGGTAGGTGGATGTCCTCGAATGATTAGTTCATAGACATGCCGGTTTCCTTGCAATGATTTCCTTCACCGGTATTAAGCAGCGGCGATGAAACAATTCACACAAAGAAGCAAAAAGATAAAAAAAGAAGTAAAGCGTAGGTAGTATTTTTTTATTATTCTTCACTAGTTTTACGCATAAGAGAGCAGCGGTGGCGCAGCGGTACGGACCTCGCCTTATAAATATAAGGTTCGATTCCTGGTCGTGCCCAAATATCTTTATGTGAATTTTTGTCATCACCGCTGCTCAATATCGGTGAAGGAAAACATCGCGAGGAATCCGGCATGTCTAAGAACTAATCATTCGAGGACATGTGATATCCACCAACCCGCAATTGGCCAGTGTGTGGATTAAGGCCTAAACTCTCCCAACTCGTAAGATAGGAGAAGGGTTTAAGTGAGGCTTACGCTTGACTACAACTTGCCTGATGAAGCAATGATGTGGTCTACGATGAAGTAAAGGCTTCCGCAATTTATCTATTATTTTTCAAAGAAATAACAAAAGCGGAAGACATTTCTGAGCTAACCAAACGTCTTAAATCATTTAACTAAGCTACCTGACAACAATTTCAAAAGCAATGAAACCTACAATCATTTTAACCACAGGATTAATGTCAAAGCCACTCAGTTAAATCTCCTACCATACAAATCGACGATACTCTCTTAACCATAGAATTTAGTTGAAAATCAGAAGTTTTGCAGATAAACGGCTGATTAAAAGTAGGTGTAATTAGGGCTTACTAGGGAAACGCTGTCATTAGCTACCATTGCTTCGAAAGTACTATGTCCAGCGCTCTAATCAAGTGTCAGTGCAGTGAAACGTTCATTGAGGGTGTTTAAATTTTATATATAGAATTTGTAATGGCGTTTTCATAAGTTTTACTGTGTGATAAATTGTATGTAATAAAATTTCTAGGTTTAATTGCCGTGTTCCGGTGCGATGTCTGGTGACACCATGCAGAGAGGGTGGGTCGGAATTGTTGCTCCTAACCGTATAGAGACTCATTCCACTGCCATCTTCTCGCCGGTAATTATTCGTAATCACGAGTGAATCGAAAGTGAATTGCTTAACATCAGGCAAGTTGTAGTCAAGCGCCAGCCTATTGAAGAATAACAAAAAAAAATATTTTATCACAGTTTATTAAAGCAATCACTTGAACCATTTTTAATGTTTCACTGCTGTGCACGGGTCTTGTCTCAACTATCTTACGAATTGAGATAGGCTTTATCCCACACACTGGCCAAGTGTGGGTTGGTGGCTGTGACATGTCTTCGAATAATTAGTTTTTGGCCATGCCGGTTTCCTCGCGATGTTTTCCTTCACCGGCGATGTAACAATTAACACAAAGATGTGTGGGAATCGACGAACGATCGAGTCACGATTTTATTTCGTCGACTTTCCTCATGATTGCTACAAATTTAGTCTCAATTTCAATAAGTGCCGAATCATCCAGTTCTCAGACACGGGTCAAATTATTGGCTGTGAAGACTATCACCGGATTCATTTTTCTATAATTAACTCCAATTCTTCAGTGTATCTACTCCCACGGTAAGGCTGGTAGTCCACCTATAGGCCGACCGTTTAACTCGCGTATCACCATCTGAGGTACAAAGTCATAAAACATTAATTAAATCTCTTATAGAACTATTTAACCACAGATAAAGGTAATGTAAGACTATTCGTCACTATTATCCATATCGCTTGAATCATTATCACAATCTGTGCAGCTTGAGCAGTCAGAATCTTGGCGATAGACGATACGCGAGTTAAACGGTCGGCCTATAGTCGGTGTTGCTGGTAGTTAGCTAAGTTTCAAGAAAACTGAATCAAATTTATTTATTTATTTATAATTCCTACAACTATCCGTACAGGATAAAACCTAATGCGATAGTGTGGCAGCCGTGGCAGGTGATCACTTATGACTACTTAGTATTATTTTGTAAATTTACGCGAATATCACACATTGAAATAACACTATTAAAATGTAAAAAAAAATTAAAGATTCGTTATAAAATAGTATTTCAATGTTAAGACTGCTTATCCTACTTATTACACATTATTTATTACAATCATTTACAAGTGACTAACTATATAGAAAGGAAGTAAATAATAATTATGATTAACAATTTTTTTTTATAAAGTATAAAACTTTTTAATTAATAAAACACAGGACTTTTTATTTTCCGCGAAGAAACCGGTATGTCTAAGAACTAATCTTTCGAGGTCACGTGACATCCACCAATCCGCAAATCCTTACTAATATTATGAATGCGAAAGTAACTCTGTCTGTCTGTCTGTGTTGCTTTCACACCTAAAATACTGAACCGATTTGGATGAAATTGGGTATGGAGGTAGTTTGAGACCGAGAAAGGACATAGGATAGTTTTTATCCGACTGCGCAAAAAGAAGGTAATGTTTTGGCGCGATAACCGACATACACGCGGGCAAAGCCGCTGTCGGAAAGCTAGTATTTAAATAAAAAAACACATCTCTACAGTTTTATTCTAAATACGTAATAAAATCGCAATCAACACGCGGTTTATGTCTAATCATAGTTTTATAGCTGGTTTTAAAAGTAAAAGTGTTTAATTCGCTTCTTTCAAAAGTAAAAGTAACTAGTAAATACTTTTGTTACTGTTACATGCCTCGGGAAACCTCAGCAAAAAGAAACTCAATGAAGCATTTCTTGCCATCGACAACATACCAATTAGACACCGTATAGCTGGACCCGGACTCTCGCGCTTTTGTCATTTTTTTTCGAACTCCACATAGGTAAGTCGAAAAATTGGCGAATGTCAATAAAAACTACTTAAATCGATATTATAATATTGATTGCTTTGAACGTTGCATGTCGTGCAGTGGGAGATTCATCTTTATCGTATTTTTTCGACGTATGTTGTGTTCGAGATAAATGAGCGCGAGAATCACGTAATTTCTTGACGCGCCGATCAATTTGCGGTGCAGTTGTAGTTAAGTTCACATCTTAGTGCAAAATGGTATTTGTAGCTGTCAGATCTAGTCTTACCCCCGTATTCATAAACGTCTTATAAGCTCATTATTGCTAAAATAGGTTTTTAATTCGTTGGTCCTTTTCTGTCATCTTGACATTTATACTAGTAAGAAAGAGACAAAGTCCAATTTAACTATAGAGTTTTATAAGATTTTTATGAATAAGACCATTAAGCGATTGCGTGACGCGAACTTGACGCGAGAGTATCAGACAGCGCCGACAGCGGTTGTCTAAATTGCTAAAATACGAAAAGGGCTGTTTTGATCGAAACCTAACTGCAACAGCACTGCAACTAAACTTATTTAATTACGTGAATTAGCCTAGAAGGCGCTCGCCTATCTCATGTTGTACTGTCCGACAAGATAATTTTGATTGGTTTATTTGGACAAGAACTTGAACGACAATCAAAATTCGCTATCTTCGCCGATACCCCGCTAACTTTTGACAATTTTTCCTACAATATTTGAATGAAGCGGTTTATGTATCATGTGGGTGTAATCATTGCTTTTTTCTGTCGTAAATAAAAACACACTAGACCAAACCACTAGAGACAGAAAAAGTATTAATAGCTTCACGCCGGCTCCACACGCGTTACCTACATTGTGCAGTGGGATATAAAGTACCCCATTGCCTTCCTCAATAAATGAGCTATCTAACAGTGCAAGAATTTTCCAAATCGGACCCGTAGTCCCTGACATTCGCACGTTCAGCCAAACAAACTTCGGCTTTATTAAACACAGACTCTATTTATGTAAAACTTTCTTTTTTATAATTTTTACAGTCTGTTTGTCAGTGTGATCGTGCTCACGAAAATTGCTGAACCAATGTAAACGAAAGTTTTCACTATTTGACTCATCCATCAGGTTAATTGCGCAAGTGACTTTTTTTTAAACTAGAACTTAATGATCTTGGATAAATGGCTAAATGAATTAGGATTAAGATAAAAAATAGCTCATATAGCTAAAAAGGGTTTATAATTCGTATGTCTTTGTCTGTCATCTTGACATTTTATCTAACGAGTCTTATAAGATTTTTGGAACGAAGTTCCTTACGGCAGGCTTGGAGGGGATAGGGATTTTGCTGCGCGACCGAACTGAAAAAAATGTGATAGTAAAACCGTAAGTAAGAATGCGTGGAATAAAAACCGTTAAATGAGACGTGCGCAGGCGCGACAGTCGCATACACAAGCGAGTAGTGTATAATACCTTTCTCTTTCTCCCTCTTTCTTTATTAGCCGAAGGAACTTCGTTCCTACCTGGTGTCCCACGACATCACATCATTTTTTATGAATAAGACCATCACAATCTAATTTTAAACTGGTTGATTGTAACTAGGTTTTCCAGCCTATCTCCTTAGGCCCGCAGCGAAAGGGTTTACAAATGATCTATCCGTGACTTTGCTTACAGACATCGTGGCATATGTGACTTTGCCTATGGCGTGTGTAATTTTATCTAAAAATCCATTTAATATGATAACATTAGGCAAGGTCTTTTGAAAGTAAATTAGGTACAGCGGGTATTCAGATATCAATCGGCAAGACCTTCAGACTGCCGGAACACATCACTTTTTATGGGTGTATGAAGCTATTAGTTGTGTCATAGCAGCGGCGGCGCAGTCATATCGGCCTCGCTTTTAAAATATAAGGTCGCAGGTTCGATCCTCGGTCGTGCTGCTTTTCAAATATCGGTGAACCCGAATGACCTGAACTTAAAACCGGCTTGTTTAAGAACTAACCATTCGAGGACATGTGACATCCACCGACCTGCATTTGACCAGCATTTGGATTAAGACCTAAACTCTCTCGACTCGAAAGATAGTAGAGAAAAGACCCGTGGCCAGCAGTGGGAGACTAAAAAGAGTTGAAGTAAAGTGAAGTTCTGTCTCTAAGTAGGTATATTTAAGTAAACATAACATAAAATAAAATAAACTTATGCCTGATTTGTCCAAGAAAATGAGATTGATGTATCAAATGGCCCAACCGTTTTCCTCTTCAGTTTTCTTCCCCTTCCTGGTCTCGGATTTCAGAAAGAGATATAGCAACAAGAGCCTTATATGGTGATAAAATAGGAATAACCAGCTATATTGTTTTGTCCGTCAGATACATTAATTAAAAATGTAGGACTCTTTTTTTATGTGTGATTAAAGATTACAGCGATACGTCCAAGCGAAATCTGAAATGATGTCATACTTAAGTAAGTTTTATACATCTGTATGACGTAGCGCATTCCCACTACATAACTTTAATGCGTTATATCTTAATATGTAGTTTCATTTCAATGATAAAGCAAAAGTACGAGTCTTAGATGTCTTTTAAAATACGACTATCATATCTAGCCGTTGTCCTGTCGTTTTCATTATTTTTTTTACCTAAGAGTGGGACATTATAGGCTATTAAAAAAACTTTATTACGGTGTTATTATGTCACTCAAAAAACAAACAATGTATGTCAAGTTTTTAGTTTTCACAACCTCTCAGCCAATAACTACATAGTATAAAACAAAGTCGCTTTTTCTGTCCCTATGCATGCTTAGATCTTTAAAACTACGAAACGGATTTTCATGCGGTTTTTTTTAATAGATAGAGTGATTCCAGAGGAAGGATTATAAGTATAACACATTGCACCCGTGCGAAGCTGGGGCGGGTCGCTAGTTTTGAATAAAATACAATCAATTTAGACAAAGGATAACTTTTTTAATACGAAAACTGGCAGTAGTTAAATAATAAGCCTGCTTAACTGTTTTTTTTGTTCGCACTTTCAATCCCCTGTAGATTTCTAATATAATCAATTTAGTCGCGTCTAATAGCAGTTATTGCATTGTGCTAATTAGCCGAGTTAGTAAATTATGATCGATGGCGTGTAGTCAAGTCGAAAGTGCGCAACTAACTTTCTGAATCGGTATGTCAGTAACTTTATTAGATTGGGTTAGGTTTATGTAACAAGATTGTGAAATAAATTGATTTAAAAAGTAAAAACAATTTTTGTGCAATCCGAGAAACTATTAACTCTAATATAGTATTAAATATCACTTAATAAAATAAACAATATCAACAATTACAGCCAGACAAAAGATTTACATGAAAGCTGCGTAGGCGCCTATCACAGTTACGCAATAAGACAAATAAAGTTCTCAAATCTCATTAGCAGTTAAACAACGAACGTAAAAGCACAAATTACACATATATCTGTCTGGGTGTAAATATCTATCTATTATATAAAATTTCCATGTCACAATGTTTGTTATCGTACTCCTCCGAAACGGCTTTACCGATTATTACCAAATTTTATATGCGTTTTCAGTAGGTCTGAGAATCGGCTACTATCTTTTTTTCATAAGTGATAAGGGTTGTTCACCTTTAATTTTTTTTTTAATTTTTCGACGAAGTTCGCTGGTGCAGCTGGATAGACGTATATATTTACAAAAGAAAAGTGGTGTATATATAGTATGTACCAGTTATCTGGTTTCTATAACACAAGCTCTGGTTAGCTTGGGACCAGATTGTTCAAGAATATTATTATTATTATTATTATTATTATAGTTTAGTCTTATCTCGACAGCTATTTGTGGTCAGAATCGATTGCACAGAGCACTTCAACCTTTTTAAGTATCCCATAGCACGGGTCTTCTCTCAACTATCTTACTAAATAAATGCACTATATGTCCGACAAGTTAATTCTGCCGTCATAATGAAAAAGAGCATGTCTGACATATTCTTTTATTATTTTTTTTCAAAAATGCATATTCGGAATTAGAAATTTTTATTTATTCTGAAAATGTTTACATCTTATTTACAAAAAAAATATGTCAGATGTCTTTTTCATTATGGCGGCAGAATCAGTAGTCCGATTAATCGACCGATCCGACAATTATTATTATTGTTATTCATGGATTGGCAAACCATGAAGAGCGGTGGCCTTGTCTTTGAAGTATAAGGTCGTGGGTTAAATTCCCGGTCGTGCCCACACACCTTTGTGTGAATTGTTTCAACGCCGCTGCTCAATATCGGTGAATGAAATCATCGTGAGGAAACTGGCGTGTAGACGAACTGATCATTCGAAAAATTACATCCAGAAACCCGCACTTGGTCAGCGTGTGTGGAATACGGCCTAAACTCTCTCAACTTGCAAGATAGTTGAGAGGAGAGATGAATTGGCACACTAATACCTAAATATTATCTTCTACCCTTGAATAATGATTCTAATTTTTTTTTTAATTCTGTAATAGGCCTGCATTTGACTACAACTTGCTTGATGTATGTAAAAATTAGTCTACGATAAGACGCGCCTGCCCTTTTTCAACTGTAATGTCGACTTATAATGTTGATGACTGAATGTTGATGATGACTTATAATGTGACTTCTTCTAGAAGTCACATTATAAATCATGTTATAAAATAATAATTCATTGAAAGCTTAATAGAAAACGGGAGTTATCTCAACAACCAGTTGAGGCTTGCTTGCGTATTTTTATGTAATTTTCACATAACACGTAGTAAGAGGTTATTCACCAGAGAAAAAGGAGGGAAAACAGGGAAATTTGCGGTTTGGCCGGTTATTACGACCATTCACTTTTTGCGGTGCTATAAACTTTGCGATTTTTATCTTATTTGGTTTGGGATCTGGCTACTAGAAGTTCCTGTTGGTTAGATTACGCGGAAGTATTTCTTGGAAAAATTCTGTTGCTGGTTTTCTCTTTTCGTTTATCATAAAAATATATGCGTCAGAAATCGGAGATGTTCATTTACGGCCTCATTCATAAAAAAGTTATAAGACTTTAGTTAAAATGGACTTTGTTTCTTACTAACTAGTATAAATGTCAAGATGACAGACAAAGACAAACGAATTATAAACCTATTTTAGCTTTTAATACGTTTATGAATACGGGGGTTAATGTGTATAAATTAAATTAGCATTATAAAAAGAAATACCACCTCTTTGGTAATATTGACGTTATATTACTGGCCACTGAGATCAGATCAGGAATAAAACCTAGTTGTTATTAACTGTATCACTCAATCATTGCTTCAGAATATTTCTATTAAAAAAAAACGGTTTAAAACAATATTTTTTGCAGCAAGTAATAATAATTGTTAGATATTCGCGCGCATTTGTGTTCGATTAAATTCCTATATAAAGCATAAACACTGAAATTATTTTTTTAAATTACTCATCTTTCGATAAATGAGCATCGCAGCGTACCAGCATCGCAATGGCGCGTGTGATGGTATGCTGTGTATGTGCAAGTGTAACAAAAACCTTGCCCCAACTTGTCGCCAGTAATTACATACAAAAACACACAAGTGTTTTGTTACTTATTTTATCTTATTTTGCAGTTTTTGCACATGACAGCTGCGCTCGCACGCGATTGTAATGACACGGTGCAGTTTTGACAGCGATCAGTTAAAATTGCTTTTAAGCGGCTTGGTGTATTGATACGTCAATGTATTGTAGCTAAAGAAAGTATGTAATAAAGGTTTGTCAGGTGGATATGGGGTCTTGGGTGATGTAATGAATTGCAAAGATATATTTATACTTGTTAAAGTAAACGTTTTTTTTTTAATAAAAGAACACAAACTACATTGTAACGTGAGTTTTACTGTTTTGAATTCAGAACAGTTTGAAACTCAGAATACGCAAGACTATCTCACTACTGGGCACGGATGTTCTTTCAAATCTGACTTGAAAGCAATCTAAGTTTTGTGCATACTACAATTTTATTTTATGCCATGCATTTTTGTCGCATAAACGCTACACTGGCGATGGGGCACAAACACATTTGTCGCATAAATGCAGAATGGGCGATTACAAGGTTAATCATAGTTAGATATTTAAGACCATTAGTCAAAATACGGGATTATGAATATTCCCGTACAAGGAAGCGTAGTGAATATGTTGTAAATCTTGCTGCCATCAATGTGGCGAGGATAACGGTGCATACGGTTATTAAGGGTATACTAATGCAAGGCTGTTGCGATTATTGTAATAGTTATTGGCTTGTTTAGTGGTACCTACATACGTACACTTACAAATATTCATGAAATTTGGGATCAAATTCTTGCCAAAGTTAACAATAGGCCAACATCTGTCAAAAATGTCAATGTTTTTATCACCAAAATCTAACAATGATTCTGGTAGGAGAGTTACCGGCGCCTGCCAAAAAAACTTGTAGAAAAACTATAAATCAGCACTACTGTGCGTTTCAAATAAGAATAGGACTGGACTCGCGGCTAACTTCATACCCAAAAGCAAGCAAAAGAAGCGTCAGCACAAAATACCAAACCACAGACAATACCCAATATTATTTTAAAATGTACGGTAAAGTAGAAAACTTATTTTTCGTTTGTTGTCACATACAGCTACCTACTTAGGTAAATTTACGCGCTAGTATGCCACAAACTTGTAGACGAATACACGGATATAAACACACTTTTTAACTTTAATATAATACCTATTTTTGTACCTAAACAAATTTTTGTACCTATTTTTGTAACTCCAAATGTCCAAGATATACGTATTTTTTGTTTATATTACATTTAGATGTGATTTTTATATCGAACATACTTTTTCTCCCACTGTACTAAAAAATGTGAAGTAGTTGCGCATTTTGATCCAAGATGGCGGATTTCCACAAACGCATAATTAGTTAATAAGTACAATTGTAAATTTAGATTGATCAGGCGAAACTGTAATACAGACAAATTACTTAACGAAGCGATGACGAAATAATGAAAATAAAACTATATTCATAATTCTTACAGCAAAAGGGATAGCACTAAAAAGAGAGGGATGCAAGAAATTTCATCAAAACCGTAATTAATGGTACAGTTTCTGATCTCGCATGTCGTAAACAATTATGTCGGCCATCTTTAATGAATATCATTACGACAGCGGCCGGCCGGGGCAGGCAGCGGTCGAAATTGGTATCGCGTGACCAACATTTCGGGATCTCTGTAATTGATTTTGTATTTTCTGGCATCAATTATATTGTTATCCTGGTTTTTGTAGTGGTTTTTAGTTCGTTATTTGTGGTAATCTTTTAATGTATTTATTTTCCTCGCTATACCATAAGGCTGTCTGTCCATTGGAGTGGAGCGAGCCTACGGAGTGGAGTAACGGATGAATATTAACCAATAAGATTGCGAATAGAAATCGAACGGAGATTTCGGGTAAATCTATTGGTTAGTATTGTAGCGCCACCCTAATGTAACACATTTCGACGGACAATTTTTCATACACAGAACCTACCTAAAACTTCATGTTCACGGGTGGACCGAGGTATTTGACGTCCAAAAATATTTATTACAATTATTACTGACTACCTTTAATGACTAATATTTTATTATTAATATTTTTGGACGTCAAATACCTCGGTCCACCCGTGAACATGAAGTTTGAAAAGACTTTGAAACTTCGGGATCTAAAATCTAAAATAAACCGCGAGTGTTGTACAACAACACTGCCATATACTTGAAGGAGTAGACGGTAGCAAATTTATACACAATTTAATCTTTTATTACCACATTAAAATCAATTCCTCTATAGAATAGCCAGCAGTTATGTTTCTAGTACTTCCATAAGAATAAAGAAACGTTTAGTACATTTTTCCCACCAATATACCTTCAAAGGGATGCGCGATGCGTGCGCGTACGCACGACGTGCATCACAATGCATCACCGAGACTATTGAACCTCCGCATAAGTTACGTAGTGTATAATTTTACTGGTTTCACTAAATAGGAGATCAGTGTAGGAAAATATCGTGCAGAAACCGGATTTTCAAGATTGCTGTTCACGAATATGCGGTCAGGATTAAAGACTAAACTCGCTCGAATCTTAAGATATTTGAGATAATGTGCACATGATGCTAGATTGTTTAAACCCTAAACTCTCAACTCTTAAGATAGTGAGAAAGGACTTTTTTTTATTAATTGGATAGAGTCATCCGAAAAGTTGATTCACGGTACTTTTTCGGAGTGGTCTCCATGAGGAGACAAACCACTCCAGATAGTTCAAGATTTTGGTGATCGCACTAATGTTACTACATAATACATAGGTAAGTAAAGGTGATTTGTAGGAATCACACGTCAACAAACAATAACGTGCGTTTACGCAGCGCGGCGTGCAAATAATCACGATCCGCATGACAATGCGCCGCGATTGTTGAACCTGCGCGCGCGCCGCATCGTAATCCCAGTAGCGATTTGCATCCGTTTGTAAGCTATTCTTAGCCTTTCATTTTTAATATCGGCTTGAAAAGGTGATTATAACAGAGGGTAGAGACTTATGGCAATTGGAATTTTGTGACCATTTTGTAGTATTTATTTAGCTTTTGTGTGTACTATTAAAGGCTTCCCATTTTTTTTTATTCTGCGATAGGCTGGCGCTTGACTACAACCTGCCTGGTGTTGAGCAATGATGTAGTCTACGATGGAACGCGCCAGCCTAGTATACCGATTCACTCGTGATTACGAATGATTATCGGTGAGAAGGTGGCAGTGGAATGAGCCTCCATATGGTTAGAAACCTTAAAGGACAACAATTCCGACCCACCTTCTTATTATGGTGTCACCAGACATCGCACTGGAACACGGCAAGGCCGCTTGGCGGAGCGGCTTTGTCTGGTGGGTGGTCACTAACCACGGCCGAAGCCTACCACCAGTAGATTGTCACCTGATTTGCACCACCCGGGGACCACGTGTGGGACGAAGGTGACTCAGCCCCCAAATGTTCTAAAAAACATTTATCAATGCTTATGGCAGTAAGATTAATAACAAATCTATACCATAGCTTATATTTATGTTAAAACGTGCATTACAAAAAGCCCGCCAACTTTGTTTTGTAAATGTCTCTTCTTTTTGGGCTTAACCCTACACTGCAATCCGCTACTGCTACTCTTGTACCTAAGTCACACAACAAACGCCACTCTTGCCTGGTATTTATTAAAAGTAAAGAAAAAAAAACAAATTTTTATCTAATGTCCACTACACATAAACATTATTTATTACAAGAAAAGATGTCAACCGAAAACTTAAAAAAAATTTATCACAGAACTGGTATTGCGAACGCTACCCTCTGCCGACGTAAATGAACAGTTTTTCGTAAACTGTTCATGTTTTGTGTTTGTGTGTAGCTTTTATTTACATATGCAATTTATGTGTGAAAGCCGCTTCGACTTTTACATGTGTGCTGCACTTGGTTACCTTCGCCTCCACCCAAAACTGGCAGTAACAATTTAGTACGTAAGTTGTTACCATAAGTTGCGTACAACACCTCCCTGTTAAATGCTTCCTGTTAAGACCAATAAGGATTAACTAAATAGGTAAGTATATCACTTTAAAAAATTCGATCCTAATTCGATAGTAGAATATCGGATTAAACATTAAACCAGCTTGACCGGGGTGTTCGGGTCATTAGGATTAACTCGCCAAGGTCGGTCGATGTCAATGGTTGATCACGAATAAATTCCATTCATCGATGCGTCATCATTTCGCGGTATAGCGGATGGCGCCAATTTTTTTTTTCACAAATCTCGTTTAGTTATATGCACCGACAAGATATCTTGTCGGTGGTTATATGCAAATTTAAATGTCACGAGTGTCATAAAATGGATTCTTATACATTTATGATTATGTTTATTTTTTTTTTCGATTGGGTTCATTAGACCTACTAATGTTTATGTATGATTTGCAACTGTCAGATAATTATAACGCGGTCAGCGTTTACTGCGTTTTGTTGTACTTACAATTTTGCTTTTTAAATAATGTTTTTTTTTATTAAGTAACTCTGCATTTATCAGCCACGTTCAAATTTATATTGTATTTTTAATGATGAACGTCAGGTCATAAGGAAACAAAAGTAATTTCTCATACAACAACCATTCATTTCGGATCTATCGCATGGTTTGATGCCAATCTTGGTTGTCATTAGCCATTTGCGAACTCTACAAGCAGCTATATTACACCCTTTTTTCTATACAGTAAAGTTGAAAATCCTTTAAAAGGGCACGTAGAATATTTTTGTATAAGTTAATGATTGAAACCGCATTGCCCTTGTCACTTTGTTTTATGAATTTCATAATAAATTACCGTGAGCCATAATCAGAATGGATTATAATTGGAAATTGATTCAATTTTTTTACGTATCCTGTAATTATATCTCTTCACAAAATTATACGATTAATTAACCGACTTCCTTTTTGATGCGTTCTATTTTTGAACAGTATTTTCTAATAGATGCAATGTAAATTATTTTAAATTTTTTCCACATGGCTCGACTTTTGGCCTTATATCTAAAACAACTTTTGCACCGAACTTCCAAATAGATGCAATCTCAAAATTATTTTTAGTATTTAGTAATAATATGGTGTTGGAATTAATCCATTGTTCTACTGACATAGATTTCGTTAGCTATTTGATGTCACGTTACAATTCAATTTAATTTTTACAGTAATTTTTGAATCTATCATTTGCAAAACTGTCATAAACTTTTGAGAACCGAAGCGTAAATTATAATATAAAACCTAGATAAAATCCGTTAAAACCAGTTTCGTATTACACTATTTACTTGAAAATGTTTTAAATTCTTACCTACATTTACTTGTATTTGCATATTTCTGCACTTGTACGACCAGTTAAATACACCGGTCATAGTCGTAAATCAAGTTAATTGTATATTTTTTTTAAATAGTCGAGGCACGCAACTCTTCGCCACCCAGTTTTCACATCTCGATTTCATTCGTATTTATAATTGATCACTCGTTCTATTGTCTCGTTTATCTGTGTGATTCAATATCTATCATATATCAACGACAGCGCCATTTATTTGAACTTTTACTTTCGTTTCATTCCTGTTCGAATTTAATTCAATTCACTACTGTTTAATATTAGCACTGAGTACCGTTGTATTACTAGCACTTTTTCTTATAATCTTCTCTTTATTTTTACTTAAGTTACAGTCGCCGAACATTCATGCTTGTTGATACACCTCCACAGGCTCCCGTATTTAGGCAAAAGAAGAGCTGGTTTTCCCTTTTGATTTGTAATAAACTTTAAATTATCAACCATTTTAACTATAATGTGCCAATATAACAACGAAATGAAATAATATACATACATCAACATGACAGTTAATCTATGACATACTAGCGGATCCCGCAGACGTGTCGTCCTGCCCGGTAAAGCAGTGCCACCTGCCGGGTCCGAAAACAGAATACGACCTTTATGATTTCATAAAAATGTAAATAGTTTCGTGTCTAACTGTACCTATTTTGAAAATGTAGACATTTTGCTACCATGTCATTATGCGGTTTAGTCATAATGCGAAGTAGAGAATATGTTATGTTGATTATTTACTACATAGGTTTTTTGCAATGTAGGTATTGACAACCGGACCCCTATTTGCTATAGAAATTTGTACATTTTTCATTATAATTCGCTATCGGAAGTTATCAGAAGCGTTACTCCTCAACACCCTATCATATTTCGTTCAGCTTGTATTAGTCAAGATAAATATGTATTCTTCTTTATGTACTCATTAATATTATATAGCGGAAGAGTTTGTTTGATTGAACGTGCTTATATTTTTAGCTTTCAACTTACAACCTGACTTCTGGCCTGAAAGTTAGGTCTGCCTATTAATGTATACATCCTTGCCTCTACGATATGTCATGTTCCTACATAAAAATAAATACAAAAATGCAGTGTGCTAAACTAGGCTACTTTTACTTGCATTTATATTGTTATAACTGATAATATAAACAAAACATTTCTCAATCCATCTTTACTTGCGCAAGTATTAAATTGTCGCGCGAACAGCACTTTATGCCGCATTGCGGAAACCGCGGCGTGACGTAACGATGCGCGCGCGCTGCTATTATTTTTGGCGCTAGGTCAACGACCCGCTGAAGTGAAAGTGGTCGGCGCCAAGCCGGCTACTTTGTGCACCCTGTGATATTTTTGATTGATAAGATAAAAATGCGAGATAGCCGCCTAGACTAGACTGAAGGTTAAGCGTTTAATTGTTATACAATACTGACATAGAGTTTTGACATTGGTGAACTTCGACGCTAAGTTCATCAATGTCTGAATTCGAAATTGACGATTTGAGCATAGAGTTCCGTAATATCTAATTCGTAATTCAAGATTTGAAAATAGATTTAGTAATTTCAAATTCGGAATTTAAGATTCTTTAATGGTTTTAATCTTACTAATCGACTGTTGGGACTTCAAACTTAATTTGTTAACACAATAGTATGGGCATTCCTAAATACATAAGTACCAAATATTACCTAAAAATCGCTAGTCGCGACATTTATAACGCAATTTTTAACTGTTTTTTAAAGAAAGAAGGAGGTTCTCAATACGAATGTTCATATTTTTTTCTGATATAACTCCTTTAATATAAGCCGACCCTACATTGTTTGAAAATGATAATCCAATTTTTTTTTAATTATTAATAATAAAGTTATTTACGAGATTTTCCGAGATTAAAATGATGATCTATATATACTTACAGCAAGCAACATTGCTCTATTATGGAACTAGATGTTCAATAATTACATAAATTAAAATTGTGTTACTTGTAATAGTTATGCAAATCAGACAACTATTTCGAACATAAACATTGTTGTATACGTGCACTTTGTTACGGTTTTGAATCATTTTATTGGAAACATTAAAATCGTAATTGCACTTAGTAGGTACTTACCCACTTTTTAAAAGCGATATGTACTTATTATCTACATTATGCATTTTTTACAACCTTAAAAATACACCAATTTTTTATTAACTACTACAAGGTAAATGCTGCCCGTGACAACTTCCAGGTATAGTCATTTTATCTGACTCGCCTAGCCAGATTTTTTTTTATTCTTCGATAGGCTGGCGCTTGAGTTAAGCAATATGTAGTCTATGATGGAACGCGCCAGCCCAGTATACCGATTCACTCTTGATTACGAATAACTATCGGTGAGAAGGTGGCAGTGGAATGAGCCTCCTTAAAATTAAAAACCTTAAAGGAGCAACAATTTCGACCCACCCTCTCTGCATGGTGTCACCAGACATCGCACCGGAACACGGCAAGGCCGCTTGGCGGTGCAGCTTTGTCTGGTGGGTGGTCACTAACCACGGCCGAAGCCTACCACCATTGTCACCTGATTTGCACCACCCGGGGACCACGTGTGTACACCCACGGACGAAGGTGACTCAGGTGACTGTAGTAAAATAGTTGCTATCCGCAAAATCGTTTTTCGTTCCATCTCGAAACGTTCGAAAATGTTAAAGCTATAAACTATTTTTACAAATAAACTAGGAATCAAGTAAATAATGCGTGAACTGAATAGTGTACAATCTCAAAATGTACAAATTGCACAGGAGGTCAAAACTGATATAACATTGGATGGTAGTACTTTCATTTAATTTACGATTGCTGCGCGTGAGTCGGTTGTCGACACACTCGTTACTCTTACGTGAAATAACTTTCTTCTACGATAACATGTAGATTGCAGCATGTATATGTTATGAGATTACCTCGTGATACCTCGCTACGAGCCTGTCTATCTGTGTATAAACTTGTACACATATACACAGATATCACTTCAACCCTTTTTAGTTTCCCACTGCTGGGCACGGGTCTTCTCTCAACTATCTTATGAGTTGAGAGAGTTTAGGCCTCAATCCACACACGCTGGCCAAGTGCGGGTTGGTGGATGTCACATGTCCTCGAATGATTAGTTCTTAGACATGCCGGTTTCCTCACGATGTTTTCCTTCACCGATATACACGTCAAAATTATAACTACCCTCGTTTTCGGTTTAGGAACAATTTGTGACAATTAAAACGTTAAGTGCTGACACCGACTTCAAATGTTGCATGAAATTGTAAACATCAAAAGTTGGCGGGGTATTAGAAGATAGCTAATTTTGATTGGTTGTCAAGTCCTAATTGTATTGTCACCTAATTGTATTGGCACCTTTCCTGATGAATGAAATAGATCGATCCGAGAACGACTGATCGTCCACACCCTGTGTTGGGACTAGTGGAAGACGCTGGCGTGTTCCTTCTTTTCACAGAACACCTGTATTACGATCTTTACAATCTTTATGATCTCTATAGTACTATTAAGCCATCACAATACCATCGGAAGAGCAGTGTTAATTCCGTTTAATTGCGTAAATCGATGTTATCTCAAAAACAATGGGGACTGTGCCTTTATTATTTGGAAATAGTTTTTATTTTGTTTCATAACAGCCATAAATTGTGTAACGAATGGAAGTACCTACGTGTTAAGTTAAAGAATGCGATAGTGAGATCAAAATTAGCCCAAATTACTATCTGAGAATCGTTATTGTTCTAACTTATTAAGGCTTCAGAGAGCAGCGGTTACATCGCCGCTGCTCAATATCGGTGAAGGAAAACATCGTGAGGAAACCGACATGTCTAAGAATTAATCTTTCCAGAACATGTGACATCTGCCAACCCGCACTTGGCTGGCGTGTGTGGATTAAGGCCAAAACTCTCAACACGTAGATAGGACTTGTGACATCCATCAACCCGCACTTGGCCAGCGTGTGTGGATTAAGGCCTAAAGACCCATGACAATGGGTTGAAGTGCTTCGTTACTCTAAGTACAAAGAATAAACGCGAATGCAGTGTTCATATTCGTCTCTACTCAACGAGTATCAAATCTTGGGATTAAGTTAGTTGACAGAAGACTCCTGCAAGAAGAAGAAGCAGTAGGACTGAGCATCAAAGGAATTACACAGTCTTATTCCCCCATCCCCGTTCTTCCATCGGACAAGTAGAGGTACGGCTATGCGCCACCGTTATATGGTGGAAGTTCCACGGGTACACCCAAATCGCTTGGCTTTCACTTTCATTGTGCGAACTGCCAAGTTGTGGAATTCGCTGCCGGCATCTGTGTTTCCCGAATGTGTGTGTGTGAATCGGTATTTGCTGGGTAAGCGCGTTCCATCGTAGGCTACATCATTGCTTCACATCAGGCAAGTTGTGGTCAAGCGCAAGCCTATTTTAGGGTAAAAAAATCATTCTACCATAAGCAACGCGTAAGATTGTAAGAATGTATGCATGTATGTTTGTTACTCTTTCACGCAAAAACTACTAGATGAAATTAAATGAAATTTGGCACACAGATAGATTACGGTCTGGTCTGGTCTACCACATAGGCTACTTTTTATTCCAATAAGTACCCCGCGAGCGAAGCCGTAGGCGGAAGCAAGTATCTTTAAAGTTTAGACTCTCAAAATCAGTTAAAACGGTATTTGTATAACTTTGTTATAAGTAAATATGTTCCTTTCTGGGATTGTCGAAGAAAGTAGGGTACCTTCATTTTCTCACGAATAAATCAGCTGTAAGGTCTATCGACGTTATCGTTCAGAGGGCGGAAGACACGCGTGACCCGACATTTAACTGGATGCGCTTGCGCATTGACGCAATATATTCAAATAAAACTAAGTTTAACCTATGTTAACACGGTTTATCGAGACAACGATTGTGTTACAGAATTTTTTTAAATTTTATTGTCTTAGGGAATAAAGTGCTGTTTTAAAAAGATGACTAATTAGGCGCAGTTAATAATTAGTAATTAATTTAGATAGGTAGGCACAGGTATGCATTATTGATATTATTATTATGCAGGTCGTGGGTTCGATTCCCATCCAAGTCAAACATTTGAGTGATGAACATGTCTGTTTGTCTTGTTTCTGGGTGAAATTATCTATATTTAAGTATGTATTTACAAAAGAATAGTATTATATGTAGTATATTACAGTTATCTGGTTTCCATAGTACAAGCTCTGCTTAGTTTGGGATCAGATGACCGTGTGTCAAGAAAAACAGACATATTTAAACAAATGTTTGTCTCGGGTGGGAATCGAACTCACGACCTGCTGCGTGAAAAGCATGTATCTTAACGACCACGCCACCGGCCCGTCAATTATAAGTTCAACAATTATCTGACTACAGATTTGAGCCATGAATTTGAACAGTCTTTGCATTGCGACTATTTGGTTGTGACATTTTATGAAACGTGCCTATATTGACTTAGTTCAAATTTAAGTCTCCTATTAACATATTTCAACTTTCTTCAAACTGAACACATTCCATCATTATATGGTGTAGATCATGGACCACGTTACATGGCTCACAATTAGGAGAGTTGGTCAACTTCTAGATACAATTGTAAATGGGTAATATTGTTCGTAATAGGGTAAAGGGTGACTGTAAGGGCGGAAGAGATGCTCTGACATTTAACTGGTTAGTTGTCTATGACGTAATGTCAAGTTTTCCCGCGCTTCTGCCATGTTATGTAGTCTGTGGTAAGTGGTGAAATTAGCTAACGTAGTTTATGGTCGATTTCTTAATATTTAATGTTTTACCTAATATATTTGTTTTCTTGTGTTTACGAGTGTGTAAAATTATATAATGCAACGGAAACATAACCAAAGATTGACAGATTTATTTGTTATTTCTAAACGAAACCTTATTGCATTAGCAACCCGTCTAGAAAATACGTAAATATGACTGTGTCCAATTTCTACAGTCCGAACCATAGATTTTTATATTATGGGTCCGAACTTCTCCAGATTTGTTCTAGATAAATGTCAATTAATAATGTCGGAATAAATTCAACTTCTTTTTAGAATATCGTACCGACCGACAGACATTGACACCGCACATCATCATCAGACTTTTTAGTCCACTGCCGGACATAGGCTACTGAGCATGACCTACGACTATTCTCATCTAGTTTTGCCATCCATCTTGCAGAAGTAGTCACGTGACTCTTACGTTTGCCAATTCGTGGTCTCCAACAAAGAATTCGTTTACCCTAAAATTACCTGTTATAATCAGCTACTAATTGTTTTTGCATCATTTAAAAAAATTGGTCAGATTAATGTAGACTCCTGTCAAAAAAAAAAATGTTCAACTTCAATTCACTTCAACCTTTTTAGTGTTCCATTACCGTGCACGGTCTTCCCTCAACAGTTACGAGTTGGGAGAGTTTAGGCCTTAATCCACACACGCTGGCCAAGTGTGGGTTGGTGGATGTCTCATGTCGCCGAATGATAAGTTCTTAGATATGTCGTTATCCTAAAGATGTTTTCTTTACCGATATTGAGCAGCGGTGATAAAACAATTCACACAAAGATGAGTGGGCACTACCGACCTTATATTTCAACTGCGCCACCGCTGCTCCTTTAAACAAATGATCAACTTCCCATAATATAAGCAAGTTAGTTATAGAAACATATCAAGCTAAAGGTTCCTTGATGTTTACTTAATCATTACAAAGTTACAAATTCAGCTAATTTGATATCGAAATAAACCTACTTTTTAACAGATTTCATCGCGGTTTATTATAGATTTTAGATCCCGACGTTTCAAAGTCTTTTCAGACTTCATATTCACGGGTGGACTGAGGTATTTGACGTCCAAAAATATTAATCACAATTATTACTGACTACCTACAAACATTATTATTTAAGTTGCGTTCCGATTAAATAAACCGCGATATTCGTGTAAATCTAAGACAATTTGATATCATTGATGTCATAAGTACCGAATGATGGCGCATCTGACATGTCTTACTATTTACATAACCCTCGTAAATTATACAGACATGCCCTTTTGACCATAATAATATAATCACCGTCTATGCCTTTACTAATAAATTGGCACCATAAATTTACCTTATCTGTTTTCTAAATAAAAATACAGTGACAAATGATACCTGGATCACGCTTTGCTTGCGCACGAATTAGACAGAGATAAAGGGCGAATTTGTGAAGGAGGGAAAGAGAAAGGAGATTCAAATTAAGTATCAGAAATTGATCTTGATTTGTTGACCGCTGACAAGTGATCGAAACATACCGAATTCAGGGTTATCACAGTAAAAGTACAGTTATAATTTAGTGCCAAAAATATGCCACATATTCTGATAAAGTGAAATTGACGTGATATCAAACTGAATCATTTAAATATAGTAAAATATTAGATAACAATAGGTTAAACTGTTTTATCCGTATTGTAAGACAAAATTAGGCATGGGTAGTAGAATGATTTAAGGTTTAAAGTACCAACTACATGACTATTCAGTTAAATATGCTGTCTAAAACATAACTAAGATGTAAAGTTTAGGTATTAGTAAAATCCGGAAATCCAAGTTTGAAAGTAATATATTTTTTATTTTATTTAGATTTCTTACTACTGATATTTACCCAGATATTAGTATTTAACAAACATTCTCAAAAATATAAATTTTAACACCTTAGCAGACATTCCATACTTGTGTTCTTCTACACTCGATAAAGTCTTGGCAAACTAAACCATCAAAATGATTCGTTTAGAAGCTATGGTGCAGCAACAAGTCACACTAGCAATCAAACAGATAAATCTTAGGCACTTAAGTAATAGACAAAACTAGATTTCTCATCATCACGTACAATTTTTAGGACGGTTTTTTGGAAGGTTTTTACTAATTTTGATTGAGAACTCTTCGTTTTAATACTGAAAGAATTAGTTAACAGTAGTTTAACCAGTGGTAAATTCTTCAGTCAGCCCTAAGTTAAGACAATGGTGGGTGTGGTGGTCGATCAAGAAAGTGCCGGTGCGATACCCGATACCGAGCAAATTGACATTGAAACATACCGTGCCTAAGTATGGGCCGACGTGTGGATAATGGACACGATTTATTGACCCTCGGGGCCTATGATTAATATATTGGTGATTTAATAAATAGAGAGACAGTACCACAGTCCTAGGACGTCACGAGAGAGGTCACTACGGTGGATAGGTTGGGTGAACTTACGGCTCCTTTAGGAACCCCATTTGGATATCTCTCACATTTTTGTTGCACTTTGGCATAGTGGTTTATTAGATTATAAAGAATCATCGTGGAAGACCATTAGAATGATTTAGAAGAGACTATGTTCAGCAGTGGACTAGTACAGGCTGAGGACGATGATGATAAATTATACAGAATGTGTCTTTGTTTTTTGTGCGTATCTTGTATCTATGTTAGTAAATATCTTTATAACCTAGTTTCTTTCAAGTGACTAGATGTTTAGTTACATTAACCCAGTGTTCTTCTTTCTTAGACCGATAGAAAAAAAATGTGGTTTTTGGCGGGAAATTATTTTTGGCTGGTGTTTTGATTATTGTTTTTAAATCTTGTTAAAGTATATTGATGTTATCTAAGTACCGTTGTATAACACGTAGGTGTAGTTGTATGTGTACCTATAGTTAGTTTAGAAGAACATGAATTGTCAAAGCCATCAGAGGTTGCTAAACAGCTTGGCATCGATACAATCAGTCAGGGATACTTTCTCCATTTCCCCGGCCCTTTGTGCTATATCAATACATATTAGTCTGTCTCTCTTTTTGGTTTCTATTTGTACGTGTGTGAAGAGAGGAGCAATAATTTAATAAATTCTTTATTTGTTGCAGGTAAGCTGTTTGTTAATTCTAGCAGCGAAAGGTAATGTAAATGAAAGTGTTTCACCACCGCTAAATAAGAACTACATTTGTACCCGTGGTTCCGTGTCAGTAGGTTCCTTTTTTGGACCTAAACCATTATACCATTGGTACTCCTGGACATCTAGATAGCGAAAGATCTATAAAAACAAAATGTATGGGATTCACATACCTAACATTGTTACGTAACATTTCGAAGGTGAATGTCGATTGCATACGTTTTGTTCTTTTCGAACTTTCGTTATCGCTTCGCTTTGTAATTTGTAAGGGCCCTGTGAAACATGTTTTACAGGGTTTAATCTTAGTTTTTTTACTGAATCCCCTAGGAAACAATAATAGTTTAATATTATGTAGGTAGAGTAATGTGGGAGTTACTGTTTGAACGATAGATATTAGGTAGGTGCTTATCAGTATAACTACTCACTGTTTTGGCATAAATAAGTGGGTAAGTTAATATAAAAGACCATCCTGACACTTTATACATTTCTCCGTTCACCGAACCTACTTCTGGTTGAGGGTTAGTCTGTTTTAACACCCCCCTAATATAAATAGGATCGTCACTGCAAGGCTCGGGCTTTGAAACAAGTTAGATTTTCCCGTTTATTCAGTGCCTATCAGTCAAAAGTGATGGCAAGTGACATTCGTCGTGTTCACGGCCAAAGGTAGAATTCACGTATGTTTTACCCAAAGGTGTAGCCGGCGGTGAATTTCTACCACATTTCGCGAGATATTCCTTGCGCCCCTTCGCAATGAGACTAGTCTAGTACCATTCATTTCTAACATTTTCTAACTTTGAGCTGCTATTTAAGATTAGTTCACTGAACATTAGAACCTCGCTGAAATTTTGCTCGGATTCGAACCCGGGACTTTATTAGACCAGCGAAGTAGTTTATTGTTCACGTATAGGATAAAATAAAATAGGTACCTACCAAGAGTCTCATTTTACTAATAATGTGTTTTAGTTAAATCCATAAATTGCCCTATTCTATTCTGAGAGCCAAAATGCGTATATTTCTACATAAAAACCTTTTATTTGGTTCTTAATAGCTTGAAACTTAACTTTTAGGGCCTGTTTCTTTAAAGAAACGGACCTTAAAAGTGTATTGCTATTTGCGCATACGCAATAAAAGGTTTTTAGTACAATTTATAATCGATTTCAAGGGTGATTTTAATTAAATTACCCATTTAAACTTTATTATATTTTATAGTGTTACTATCGACACAAAACAATTTTACAACACAAATTATACACCTAAACGATCCTCGTGGATGACTTTGTCTATTCGTGAAAACCGCAAGAGAATTCGTTTAATAGTTTTTGAGTTTATCGCTAACAGACATGGGAAGCGACGTCAAAACTCAATACTCAATAACTTTATTGTTTACCATAAGTAAGTAGATGCAGTGGTAGGTGCTTCACTTCAACCCTTTTTAGTGTCCCACTGCTGGGCACGGGTCTTGTCTCAACTATCTTATGAGTTGAGAGAGTTTATGCCTTAATCCACACACGCTGGCCAAGTGCGGGTTGGTGGATGTCACATGTCCTTGAATATGAGTTCTTAGACATGCCGGTTTCCTCACGATGTTTTCCTTCACCGATGTTGAGCAGCGGAGATAAAACAATTCACACAAAGACCAGGATTCGAACCTGCGACCTTATTTTTCTAAAGCGAGGCCCGTACCGCTGCGCAAGGGCAGCGGTGGTAGGTGCTTATTATACCTAATACATATAATCATTACGGACCCTGTTAGGCACAGAAAATGTGTTAATGTTTCTTCGTATTATACTGTGTAACAATAATGAAAAGGAAATTCACAATGTTCTTTTGATCCCACTGCTAGACAGTTTTTTAAATGGGAACTAACCCATCCCAATCCTGTCACTGCTGCTCCTGTAAGCCAGGATCAACATTGGCGCCGTGAAGAGACTGGATTGCTAGTCATAATACAGGGTTATTATAAAAACTCCAGTAACGCAGGAGTCGATAGCTGATATCATATGCACCAACTTTTGTTCTACGACGATTGATAATTTAGCAGTTTATTATTTCTTACAAAAAATATTATAGGCCGACCGTTTAACTCGCGTGTCGCCATCTGAGGTACAAAGTCATAAAACATTAATTAAATCTCATAAAGAACTATTTAACCACAGTTAAAAGTAACGTAAGACTATTCGTCACTAATATCCATATCGCTTGAATCATCATCACTGTCTGTGCAGCTTGAGGAGTCAGAATCTTGGCGATAGGCGATACGCGAGTTAAACGGTCGACCTATAGTTAGATTTTCTGCTTGAATCTTTGTCTGAATCTTTGGACAGTGAATACATACTGCCTACAAGCCTAGCAACACCTTAATATAAACCAGATGGTCATCTGGAGAAGTTGGTGAAATTTAATAAATATGGCAATAAAGTCTTCCCTTATTTCGTATGGGACTTAAACATACCGGCGCGTAGTGTAGGTGATATTCAACTCTGTCTACACTTTTGGATAATACAGGCGTGAGCTCTGTGTTAGTATTTACTATACCCTTATTTTATACCGCCATCTTTATTGCTTTTACAGAGGTATATTCTATCGGTTCTATTCATAAAAATCTTGTTAGACTCTTCAGTTAAAATGGACTTTGGCTCTTTCTTACTTGTATAAATGTCCAGATAACACACAAAGACAAACAAATTATAAACCTACTTTAGCTATAATAAGCTTATAAGACGTTTATGAATACGAGAGGTTTATGTTTTGTACCGTATAAAGCAGGGATGGTGAACCATCGGCAACATTTTTGGGCACGCCACTGATCACAAAGGACAGTTGAATCTAGCATGCTTGTTCTGCTGTGCGTTCGCTCCGCATACCAAAATATGTTACGCACACTCTCTCTTTTTACTCATCCCAGAGCGATAGAGTAGCAAAGGTTTTACAGCATATTGTGCCCTCGTCCATGTTTCACACGGCAAGGCCGTTAGGCGGTGCGGCTTTGTCTGGTGGGTGGTCACTAACCACGGCCGTAGCCTACCGCCAGTTTATTATTGCCTGATTTGCACCACCCGGGGACCACGTGAAAGAGTTTCAATTAAAGGTAAACCCACGGACGAAGGTGACTCAGTCCCCAGAATTGAATAGTACATAGAATGTTTGACCTTGATTGTAGAATTAGACAAGTTTCGGTATCATGTTATGTATTTTACGCAATCAAGAAGATTATTGACGGCACCTCTATGGTTTGATTTTTTTTTATAAATGGCACGTCGGAACAAAAAGGTTCTCCATCCCTGGTATAGAGGTTTTATTGTAAAGCACTAAAAACCCTTTCATACGTCTGCTTCACATTAAGTATATGCCTGCTTCTTAATATTCCAAACGTATTTCGGCATGTATTATTACTAAAGATCGCGATATCTCGATTGTTCAGAATCGATTCATATCGAGATAATCGGATGTTTTTGAGATTTTAATAATAGAGGTTGAATTTATGCTTGTGTAGTATTTATTCAGAATGAATGTTGAAATGAATTAAAGATAGGGGTGGAAACGGTATGATGAATCGATCTTTGTTAGATTGTTGATACGATAATTGTGTAATAATTTCCAACTATTAATAATTTAAATGTCTTTACCACACAAAGCATTCCAAAATCATCTATATCTATACAAACTTATGGTCTTTAAAATCAAAGCAATAAAGGTATGTTCTACCAATATATACATAGTTATTTTATTTAGAATATCGGAAACTGTTTGAACGATATGGAAAAAAATGGTTTTTTTTTATTCTGCGATAGCCTTTTTTTATCCTATGATAGGTTTGCGCTTGACCACAACTTGCCTTATGTGAAGCAATGTTGCAGTCTACGATGGAACGCGCTTACCTAATAAATACCGATTCACTCGTGACTTGAATACAGGTAGATTATAGCTATCGGGAAACAGAGATGCCGGCAACGAATTCCACAACTTGGCAGTTCGCACAATAAAAGTGGAGGCAAAGCGCTTTGTGCGTGCCCGTGGAATTTCAACCATATATCGGTGGCACATAGCCGTACCTCTAGTTGTCCGATGGAAGAAAGGGGATGGGGGAATAAGATTGTGTAATTCCAACGCACACTCTCCGAAGTGTATCCGATAAAAAACCGAAAGACTAGCAACTATGCGGCGATGCTCGAGGCTTTGCAACTTAGACGCCTGGCGACGCGCGCCGGCCGTTGTAGCTTGGCGCTTGACTACAACTTGCCTGATGTTAAAAAATGATGTAGTCTACGATGGAACGCGCCAGCCCAATGTACCGATTCACTCGTGATTATGAATGATTATCGGTGAGAAAGTGGCAGTAGAATGAGCCTTCATATGGTTAGAAACCTTAAAGGAGCAACAATTCCGACCCACCCTCACTGCTTAGTGTCACCAGACATCGCACCGGAACACGGCAAGGCCGCTTGGTGGTGCGGCCTTGTATGGGGGATGGTCACTAACCACGGCCGAAGCCTACCACCGGTTTATTATCACCTGATTTGCACCACCCGGGGACCATGTGTGGCGATTCAATTAAAGGTGTACGCCCACGGACGAAGGTGACTCAGCCCCCAAAAAACTACATGTGAATTATGTTTATCCCTAAAGAAAATGCCACCACCACTGCTCCATATCAGTGAATTGATAGGTATTGCAATTGCAGGTTTAACACTGGTATACTGGTAACTATAGCATGATATTTAGTCTTGTGTACCAGTTTTCAACATTTTGCTCTCAGTTCGGAATCGATTCAACTAATGCAATGATCGATAATTAATCGAGAAATCGATTGTACGATTGCAACCTCAAATAGTGTCCCACGCTAGTTCTGACTGCCATATCAGTATATGACACACAATAAGAAACTTTACACCATTGTAATAAAGTTAAACTTAATGTATGGTTTAAATTGGTTAACAGGTTAATATGGGTATGTAATTAATATTTCACCTTGCTCTAGATAACAGGTGTGGGTTTTCTAAGTATGGGACAAGTTGTCTGTTTAGGATTTTTACTTATTACATTTAAGCGTAGATCCGACAAAAAATAAGGTGTTCGACATAGTTCACCGAATTAGTAAGCTGAAGACGCTGAAGTGGCAGTGGGCCGGTCATATCTGCCGCAGAACCGACAGCCGCTGGGGTTCGAAACGAGTTCTTGAGTGGAGACCACGAAATGGCAAACGTAGCATAGGACGCCCTCAGACTAGGTGGAGTGACGATCTCAGCAGAGCGGCCGGCAAGAACTGGATGAGAAAAGCCGTGGATCATGCTCAGTAGCGTACTTTAAGAGAGGCCTATGTCTGGCAGTGGGCTAGAATAGGCTGTTGATGTTGATGATATTTCACCTTAGCACACATGGTCCGTTGGAACAGCCAGCCACTTTAATGTGGAGGCTGCGACGACGGCTGTGCATGTGCGCTCAGCAGGGTCACGGGAACCACGATGTGACACAACCGCGACCCCGCTGGTGTGTAGGTACTTACCTACACCACTACCAAATATACAAGACTAGCTTTCCGCCCGCGGCTTCGCCCGTGTGTATGTCGGTTATCGCGCCAAAACATTACCTTCTTTTTGCGCAATCGGATAAAAACTATCCTATGTCCTTTCTCGGGTCTCAAACTACCTCGATACCCAATTTCATCCAAATCGGTTCAGTAGTTTTTGCGTGAAAGCGTAACAAACAAACTTACATTCGCATTTATAATATTAGTATAGATAGTATAGTATAGTATATAGTATAGTATAGATAGTATATATGGCCGTTAGTATATTGGTACTCTTGGCACAAGATACAAAAAACATAAACACTGCAATCTGCTCGATACTGCCTACGCTTTCAGTAAATTTAGTGAGTTAGGTTTATGTTTTAATATACCCTATTCAGGCGATTAAATTACTAATAATAAAGCTGTTTATAGTTGTAAAATGTGTGTAGGTGCTGCCATTGTGTACCCACGTGTGATGATGTTATTAGAGGCAATAGATACGGCCCTTTGTAATAACGTTTCAATGCAGCTATTGACGGTATTGTATAGATTTTGTGAATGATCAATGTTATAATAGTTTATATAGTTAAATTGAATAGAGTTGACGATCGAAAGAAGCGATTTTGGTGTTAAAATGCAAGATTTTAGTATTTATATATCGGCGAGCTCATCATCGCGATGACCAGATACACATGTACATCGAGATGCAAGAAATGCCTTTGCATCTCGATGAGACACACAATAACACAATAAAAAACTAACCAATGTCTCTGCCAATAATTACAGCACCTCCCTAATCACAAATAGGTATTCTGTTTGGATGGAAATCGTTTTTTTTTTGTGAGAACTCGGTTTGCACACACCACGTGCTCACCCAAGAGACCTCATAGATATTGTCCCCTGACGTAACAATGAGAATCTTCTTCTTCTTCTTTTAATTATGGCCTCTGCAGAAATTATTCCGCAATTTTGCCAGTGTCAAGTTTAAATAAGTATATAAGTTTTTAAAGGTTAGTAGTAAAAAACTAAAAAGCAGCGACGTTCTAAGACGCCATTTTTTTTTCCAACAATGAGATTCACAAACAAGCAACCTGAGTGACGTTGACGTGTTGTAAATTTGACAACTGACAGGCCTTATGCTATCACAAGTGACTGAAGTGACACGTAACCGTCTGTTTAGGCAACAGCTACGCGCTGCGACACATGTTTAAATTTAATATTTGTTACAATTCATTCTCTCCACACCTTACCTTGTAATACAAATATTTTACATTAAGTATTACATTATAACATAATATTAATTTATATTTCAATTTGCAAGCTCCTGCGGCGCTGCATCTAGAATTAAGGCCACTCTAAACAAAGGCATATAATTCTATTCAATTGTGAATATTGATTCGCAGGTGTTAATAAAGGGCTGTTCAGTTTTATCAACGTGCAACTATTTAATGAGAATGACTAGTACGCACGATTTTAAATATATAATTATATTGTTAATAATATTTTTAATTTGTCTACAAACATTCCAATATGTCCGTTTTCAATGGCTTGCCATGATAACAGAACATTTTAATATCTTGTTATTTTGTACGTAACTTATGACACGACAGCACTTGAGTCCTTGATTTCACCTGGACAAAGAAGACGGCAGTAAGTTTAGGTCCAACGAACACAGTCCACCAGACCTGTTCCCATTTATAACTTCACCAGTCATCACGTGGGTACAGGACTGGGTCATTTGGTGACGTTTCTTTGCCTAATGGGTGGTTCGCAGGTGACACATCATGCTAACATTCCAGTATAAGCTGACTTCTCTTTGTTCGGAAATCCTATACAATACGAAATCAGCTTATAGGAAATGTATAGCTTGCTGTGTAGCCATGTGTACCTACACTAATACATTATTTATTTATGTCATGACCCCAACCAAGTGGTTGACTGTAATAAGTACTTAATATTTCTCACTCTCAATCCATTGTATTAAACTATGTGCATGAGACTGTATTTTAAATACAAAATAAATCTAAATTCCAAACACTTACTCGCGGGAGGTTTAACGACATTCCCACGGTGACACGGAGCGCACCGGAAACTCTTACGTCTAATGTAAACAGTCCTTAAGGGCTACTTCGCGTAGCAGACTTAATTCACTTTTTTTTTTAAGAAAAACAGCCTTCAAAGAAACTTGTGCTGAAAGGATAAAATCACGGTTTGAGCATGAAATTCGATATCTACTACCTTAATAATAAACGAATAAAAAAACAACCATTCAGAAAATGTATGGCACGACGCGAGACGACTGTATTGCCGGCTACGATTCTATCGCTCGTGTAGACGGCCCCTTAGGTTGTTGCACATACGATATCTGGTAAAAAAAAACTTCATAACAGCAACATTTCTTAAATGTCGGAGTTGTGTTATTTTTCTTTCTTCCGTGAAAGCTTAATAAACTTAAAATCTTCACAAACTCATTCGTAATATTCATCTTTACATACACCTAGTAAATTCTCAGCGTGCATTATCGTGCTACGTCAATCCATGCGAGGGAAATTATGTTCGCGGTACAAAACTTTCATCGTTCCAGAGAAAATCAATTTCCTCACAATCAGCTAAAATCACTTTCTCGTATCAGAACGTTGTTAGTGCAAATTACTTTTGTAAGTATATTAATGCATAAAGTACTTACGAGTATTGCTTCCTTGAATAAAATACTGGTAGAAATCGCTGTATAGATAGGTACTTATTTTATTATCTAATGAAATTATTAAAGTTGAAGTTTGAGTCGTGATGGATTGAAGTAACATTATGAACAATAATGGATATGTCGGTGTTATCTTCATCATCATTATATTAGCCTCTTAGACTGCAAACTACACCGCTGAGCAAGACCCTGGAACCCTCTTATCCAGCGCTTTCCAGCCAACACGCATATATGTGATTACGTAATATTTATAGGTATTTTAGACCAGAATATTAGCTTGATTAAACAAAAAACAAAATTAACTAAACCGCTCAGTAATTCGTTCCAGGAAGAAGTTCCGAGAAGAACAAAAAAATTAAACAAGTCTTGTCGAAATTCGTTACCTATGTTATGATTATCAAGGTGTAGGTAAGTTTTGCTCCACCACAATAATGCTATAAATAAATACTTCTTGTTAAACATAATACCTACTATAATGTCCTTCTTAATAAATTATGTAAAACAACCTTTAGATATGTCGAACAGGTTAATGAAGCAACGACTCAGAATAAATACTTCGTTACCCCATAAACGTACATACATATGTATGCCAACAAAAAATAAACATTACAAGGTATAATATATTGCGTAAGCTGACCATAAGTGATCGCAGACGGACCAAAACTGTAGCAAGTCTGGTAGGGTATATCCCGAAAAAGTTGAAGAATAAAGACGATGTCACATGGACCCAGCCTTGTCGTTTAGATATGCCATATTGCAGACAGTTCAGCCATTTCTTATTAAGACACCAGTGCCAACGCAACCAAGCAGAGACACGTTGCCAAATGATCCCATTTGTGTTCCGACCTATGTTTTCAAACTTGCTTTGAATTGGATTTATTAGCTGTATAATTTACTATTTCACCCTTTTCTTTTCTTCGACCTTTTTGAAGTCGGATTATTTATTTAAATTAGTTTTACGGAGGCTTTGGTCACATAATACTAGAAGGACTTTTTTTGGCCGATACATTAGGTCTTGATATATTCGCTTTAATTAACTGTTCATACCCCATACTTTTGCTTTAAATAACTGATTACTAAACTCTACTCTCGAGACTAATCTCGTGTGTTCCTGCCTTAACATTGTCTTGACTCACCAAATCGAATAATGTTAATTGCTCACTCGTCCTGACACAAACGCGTGCGCAACAAAAAGTTTAGCTGTAAAAGGATACAAAAGATGCCGAAAGAATCCATGAATAAAAATAGCGCACCAAAAGAGTTTGGCGCCAATTATGGTGCTGTCTCTAAACTCTTGGCGATAGGTGCGAGCGCGTGCCTTTACATGTCAAGATGGGTCAAAGAGTAAGTATAGACCATACCGTCTTTGTAAAGACCATATTGAAAAGGGTGAAATACATCCTCTTTTATTGATCGAAACCTTTTTTATTCAATTCTGAAACGCGGCTTCTCTCGCATAGTGTTCGTTTCATCCGCTTAGCTCAGCACCTCACACAGAATATATGTGCCAAATTTGAATTCTCTAGACTAAGCGCTTTACGCAGTGCGTTGATAATGTTAGTTTTAAAAATAAATTTTAGAAGAAGATAACATCCAGTCGCCAAACAACAGCTAACAGCCAGAGTCGAGCAAAAAAGCATTTCTAACGTAGCGGATCCATAGCCCATGATGATAACAGTACCCTAAGTACGAGTTAAATACGAGACAAGTTTTCGAATACTAACTATCATGAACCTGTCAAGATTATAAGTTAAAATGCACATAAATATACAAACTATTTTACCTATTCTGTTGCTAATCCATTTTATTCTATTTCTAGCAGTTCTATTTTCTTTTTAACTAATATTTTGAACACAAGAAATGAATTTGAAAACGCATTTTGACGAGTTCAAGATAGTATTCGATTTTTTTTTATCGTAATGTTGAACTCGTACTAAGGGTACAGGTGAGATTGATATCATGATATGTAATATGTTATTTATTTAACAATAACTCTTTAAATCTTCAAACAAACAAACCGCAATATACTTATTTGAACAACCAATTTGCATTCTCAGAACACTCACTAAATCAATGTGCTTTCTTAAACAAACAGGGCTTTCATTACAATTCCAAATACAGTTTATCTGGGCTGTGTAAATTTTAAAGAGAAAACAATAGCAACGCCTTTCATTTCTCTAAATCAAGTACCAAATAGTACTAAATAGTACCAAAGGGCTTACTGACTTACTATTGACTCTCGAATCCGATCTCGATCCTATTCATAATTTATTATTCGGTTCGAGAACGTGTCGCAGCCAAAGTCGAACTAGAATTAGAGGCGCTTAAAAAGAAATATATAATCATTTTATTTGTTATGTTTCACTCACAATTTAGGTATGGAAGCATGTGGCATAGTTGTAGATTATCGTTATGTTTAACTGTTGATAACTATGATAATGTCCATTACTAGTGAATAGGAAAAACTTAAAATCACAAAGGTGCATCTTTTTACATTAAACAACAATAATTATACCACTAATAAAACATTTAAAATTGTTTATCATTATGGAGTACATTACTTAATAACATTGGGCAAACACATTATCTTTATAAACGAACTCTTAACCGCTGCAATAGCGCACTAAAAACAATTATAGGTTGTGTAATTGTAAATGGGATTATAAACATATTTACAAAGGGGTTATCATTGTCTTTGAAGACAAATTAAGATAAAATTATAAGTGTCATAGATGGATTTCGTGTTATTGTGAGATTGGGATCGAGAGTCGGGAGTAAGCCACAGAGCCTTGGTTATGAGAGGTACTGTCGCTGCGCCCGCGCAATAGATTTATGGCTGCGCTTGCGCACCTCAACAATTTATTGCTATTAGAACACTCTTTGTGGTAGCTATGATTCAGATGTGTTGCATTTAAGTTATATTAAAATTTGTTATTGTGAAAACTTGGATTTACGAGTGGTTTGACTACCGTTCATCTACCTTATTCTACATCTCAAGAACATTAGTTCTTTCGTAGTGTTACCATACGAAATTTTCTTGTTTAAGTAATTCTTACTTTTAGCCTATACCTATAGACCTATAACTAAACCTATAACTTCGTACCACATTTTTTTTTAAATTGATTCATTGGTTAATAACTAAAATTACGCTAAAGTTGTAACCGCTATTAAGAGGTCAAAATATGTTACTACATGTTATTCCTTCGCCATATATGTCTGACTATGTTCACGATGTTTTCAAGAACTACTCTACAGATTCCCATGTGGTTTAGTCCAACCGAGGACTAACGGCAAAAGAACAAATGATTTTACCTTTCGCGTTCAGAATTTACTTCTTCTACAACCCCGGTCGGGGCGGGTTACTAGTAGGTAGGGTTACCATAACTCCGAAATTTTCCTGAGGTCTCCGGATTTTTGGACTCATCTCCGGATTATTAAATTTGGCTACAAAAAATAATACATTAAAAAAACATTATCTGTAAGTAATAAAAGTTTGTTTAAACTAAAAATATTCAGGCTCTTTAATAAAAAAGTCTAACAAACTAAAAATAAACAGCATCTTTGTGTAATAAAGTAGCGGTGGCGCAGCGGTACGTGGCTCGCCTTTGAAATATAAAGTCGCGGGTTCGAATCCCAGTCGTGCCCACACATCTTTGTGTGAATCGTTCATCACCGCTGCTCAATATCGGTGAAGGAAAACATCGTGAGGAAACCGACATGAATTAGAACAAATCATTCGAGGACATGTGACATCCACCAACTCGCATTTGACCAGCGTGTGTGGATTAATGCCTAAACTCTCTCAACTCGTAAGATAGTTGAGAGAAGACCCGTGCCCAGCTGTGGGTTACTAAAAGGGGTTGAAGTGAAGTTATGTAATAACAAGTTAAACAAACTGAAAATATCATATTTTTTGGTAATAATTGCACAGTTAAAATCTTACGTAGTAATCATCTCCGAATAAAAAAATGTGAAACTGCAACAAAATCACGGGATTTTTCTATGGGAACCAAGTCTGTTCTCGGTACTTTTGATTTTTTCGTCTAGGAACCCTAGTCTCTAGTGAATTATAATTAGATATTGTTTTCTATTGCTTAATAAAAATGGGCCTATAATTTATCTATATAATGATCTGCAAATAGTTATTACTATAATTACATACTTCGCGACCTCCATTACCGATCTTAACCATGCCCGTAGAAGGAGATAGAATTACACACAATACAAACAATTCAGATCAATTAGGTGCGCGGGCGCACCCAGTTTAAATCAATTATCCGTTATCTTATCTTGAGATTTAAGGGCTTTTCATATAAACAGCAATAATTTCACGGCAGGTTAAACTAATTTCTTTTGTTTTTTTAATTGATGATTTTGAATTATTTGACCACTCCTTTAAGATTTCTAAGATACAAGTAAAATTACCATAAATTAAAAGTTATTTTAAAACTCCACCTTTCTAGGATCCACCTCGATTACTTCAGTTTTTAATATCTTGAAAATTGATCCATTCGGTTAAACGTTAGAATACCACAAACTTGTACACGAATAGATCCATACGTAGGGGGTTAGTAATAATCTCACTACGTTAAGTAAATAATGGTGATTTTTACGCGTTAAATTTAATTTAATTGCACTAGTCTTCCATAATATAATAATATAGATAGATGTGTAGATAAATGCCTAAGCTGGCCTTTAAGACTCTGTATTTCAGGTCACCAGGTATCTTAGTATAGAGACCTGGTGAGTAATATATGTACAATAATTGTAACCTGCAGTTACAATAATTAATGTAAAATATTAGCATCTACTATGTAATTAATATTTCCAACATACACATTAATATTTACACATTTCTCGTACTTACTTATAATTGTGAATATCATTAAAATAATTTATATCAATACTTGCGGCCAATTATTAGCTTTGCATAGAAACTAAATTTATTGGTAAGTGTGCATTCAGCACGGCCATAATTTATTTCCGCATATAAATGTTATACGCGGCGCGTTGCCGTCGCGTCGCCTGCCGTACAATGTAAAGGACCCTTAACAAAAAACTATTGTGAAAGATTTTGCGAATGTTACGAATTACCTAATCGAATAATTTTCCTGATTTACCGATTTCAAATAAGGAGGAGGTTCTTAATTCGGATGTTTAAATTTGTCATAATTATGTTATTCCGGGCTGAAGTCCGTTATAAGGACGCATTTGTATAATTCTATTTTTGAAGTGAAAACTTCTTTAGCGGCGTTGAGCACTTTTTCTGTAATGGGTATAAAATCTTAAACTCGCGTCAGGACACGTGACCTGATCGAAAAAGCGTAAGACTGATGGAGAGTAGACAGCTATCCCCTCTCTACGGCGCGGCGAAAATGTATGCCTGGGCCTACTGTTTCGTTTAGGCAGCGCAGGCGAAAATGTATGCCTGGGCCTACTGTTTCGTTTAGGCAGCGCAGGGCGCTTGCGCGAATGTTTTTCACTTCTGCCGGCACTCCCGGAGTGCAACCCGTCTTTTTTTTTCTTTAAAGGAAGTTTATATGGAAATGGTCGACTTCGAATACAAAGCTCGCTGATAGTTAAAAAAAATCTTGTCTTATTATTGTCAGAAGATAGTAAAAAAACCGCAGATCATCAAAAATGTGAAGATGTCGATCCGATGAAGCATAAATATTAAAAATTAGAAGGCACTATGGATTTCAAAGAAGGATAAAATCTCTTTTGAAATCCATAATGCCTACTATTTACAGAATTACAGAATACAGAATTTCACTTTAACCAAAAAAGTCTCAAGTTAGTGATTCATTCATTAATTTCTACTTTTTTCGATCATTCGTAAGGACCCATATGACCTCAATCCCACTGGTTTGTCCAATTCGCTACAGCACTAATTTGGATGCGTTTATAATTCGATGCGGTGTAAATGGTCAATGGTTTACCTGAAGTGTAGGTTGAGATGACCATCCACATTTCGTCAATATTCAAGTTTCATATTATCAATGATGACGAAAAAAGTTAAGCGGCTCCACGGCCAGGCAGGGTATTTTGTATAACTTACAAAACTGGTCTACATGATGATCATTATTAGATGGTTTTAGTTTACTACAATTGAACAAATCAAAGAAGTACCTTTTGACGTTTCACTGTTTTCTATTAAATTAGCTTTATAGAGGCGTAATTCACACTATTTTTATTAACTTTCCTGTAAAATTATTATTATTATGAAGCTATTTTTATTTTAACATAACATAAACAATTTTCATACAAAAAATAAAATTCTAAATGTACTTCGTTTAGAACTGTCAAACGGTACTTCTTAGATTTGATGGACTGTAGACACCGATCTTAAAACACGTCGCTGAAGACAATTTCCAGCTAATATCATCCCCTGCCAGTCTTGCAGATTTTTTTTCTGGAGCACCTGTGACGACCAAATTTTGCACTTTCTGTGAATAAATTGCTATTTGAAAATTGAAAATTCGGACATTGTTAGTAGTGTGTAGGGTCCCTAACGATAGTTAATCGATATAACTGAATATTACAAAATACAGTAATTCCAGAAAATATTGTTCCGTCATCCACGGAGCTATGGATTTGTCTGCTTGCGATCACGGCCGGCGTAACTCGTGTCGAAACGTAAAGCCAAATTAAATTTGATAAATATTAATAAATAGCCAGTTGACAAATATCTCTCAAATTAAATTAGATTACAATTATGTCACAGTAAACTTCATACAGAGAGAAACTCTGAGTACATTGTATAGAACTTTTCAGTTTACTAGAAGTTCATATCATTACTCCAAAGAAGGAAAAGGAAAATCAGTGCTTGTTCCAACGGCTTGTTCAAATAGCTATTAATTCCTACATAACCTCTAATCATCTCCATATGATCAGCTTATCAATAACACACAATTTATTCTCACAGCTCGGCCTTGGTTTCCGTGCCCCCCGGCCACACTTTCACTACTTGCCCTCTTCATGTTAGGTATCGTTTCGAACATTCCACTTGTGTTGCTAGTTCATAGTTGCTAGGTTATTGTAGTTATTTTAATCTAGTTGAAATGCTAGAATTCTTAGACATAGTTTAAAGTGTTAGAATTTTTTAAAGCTTAACCCTTTTGCGATTTATTTATCGATATATCTATATCGATATATCTATATCTATATCGATATATTTTATTTTTGCATGAATATAAAAAAATTGTCAACTCCAAAATTGCCCAAATAAACAATTCCGAAATGGTGTAAATTCAATATTCAAATTTGAATTATTTATTCTCAACCATTATTGGTCATGATAATAATAATTTAGATTTAATATTAGTAACTAAAACATTATCAATATTTAATAAAATAAAATTACAATTTTTATCATCCAATTCTGTCATGTATATTTATTTAATTAAGTCATTCAGATATTTAATTAATAATAATTATAATAATTTTATTTATTTAATTATAATAATTTTCACTAAAAATATGAATATACAATACATTAAAAAAAATCTAAATAAAATATTTTTTAATAGTCATCTAGTAATTAATTAAAAATTTCATTTATTAATGCTTCTAAATCATTTGTTGGGTTGTCAAAATATGAACCATAAGACAATGGTTGATATACCAACAATCAAACATAGGCCATCTGTTTCCAAACTAAGCAGAGCTTGTATGTACTATGTAAACCAGATAACTAATAATTTACTAAATAATATTACTTTTCTTTTATAAATTTTACATACTTAAGATAGATTAAACAAATATGTCTTGGGTGGAAAAGACCAAGCAATCTTAAAAATTAGTTGTTGTTTAGTTCATAATACTATTTATTTATTTTTTCTAAGTAGGATAAGTTGCCTACAATTTCCGCCACAATTTGTCCGTGTAATACCCTCAATTATGTCACACACGGGACGCTGCGTCCGCGCAGGTAGCGTGCGCCACGCAACCTTCTTTAGTATTATTTATTGCTCAAATATCTTTTACTAGATATGTCTATCAGTGGTGAAGAGTATATACCACGATTCCCACCGGCTTCTCTTTTTTCCGGTGGCGTGGTCGGTAAGATACTTGCTTTTCACGCCGCAGGTCGTGGGCTCGATTCCCACCCGAGACAAACATATGTTTAAATATGTCTGTTTATCTTGTGTCTGGGTGTAATTATCTAGATTTAAGTATATATTTACAAAAGAAAAGTATTTTAAGTAGTATATTACCAGTTAGGTGGTTTCCATAGTACAAGCTCTGCTTAGTTTGGGATCAGATGACCGTGTGTGTTAATGTCCCACTATTATTATTATTATTATTTATTTATTTAAGGTCAATATATTGTACTAAATTAAATATTATGTAATGCCTAAAAATTGTAAATAGCATAAAAAATGCAGTAAGTACTTACTTTTAACCACAAAATACTTTTTATATAAATCCTAAAATAAAATAAATCCTTTCTGAAATTAACATCCTTCGCTACTGATGTCTATTCTGTAGGTACCTACTCTACAAAATGCTGATAGTTTTCTTGTAACAATTGTTTTTTCTGCAATAGCCTTGCGCTTGACTAAATCTTGCCTGATGCTCTTTCAGTCACACTTTTACACTAAAAATATTTTGAACATTTATATTTCAGTTTTAGGATTATTTGCAAAGCGCTTTGTGGGTACCCGTGCCGTTTCACGCAAAGAGTACTTGACTGAATTAAATTAAATTTGAAACGGCGATAGGTAGCTGCATGCGGTCGGGATTTAGTTTTAATATAACGCATTACTGCTGCATGGTGTGAAAGAAATAAGACGATTTTATGTAGATATATCATAATTTTATGTAGAGCAGCGGTGGCGCAGCGGTACGGGCCTCGCTTTAAAAAAATAAGGTCGCGGGTTCGAATCCCTGTCGTGCCCACACGTCTTTGTGTGAATTGTTTCATCTCCGTTGCTCAATATCGGTGAAGGAAAACATCGTGAGGAAACCGGCATGTCTAAGAACTAATCATTCGAGGACATGTGGCATCCACCAACCTGCACTTGGCCAGCGTGTGTGGATTAAGGCCTAAACTCTCTCAACTCATAAGAAAGTTGAGAGAAGACCCGGACACTAAAAAGGGTTGAAGTGAAGTGATGTAGACAAATTTTGAATTGGTAGTCACTTTTTTAATAAAAAAACATATTTATTAGTGTTTTTCTAGTTTCCCACTCTTCAAATATGCATCTTAGAAAAGATCGCGGTCTCATTTTCACCCAATGAATATTTACGATGCATATTCAGATTTATAACTACAATGTACTAAAGTGTTACCGTCCAACCTTCACTGTTTAATTTAAGTTTTAATTAAAAGCTAATCAAACTCGTTTAACAATTATAGAGGTGTGATGAAATTAACACGAATGATTTAATTTGAATCGATTATTTTTGTGCACAATCAACTCTACATAATATATTATTAGTCCATTGAAAAGTTACATTTGGGGTTGCATTTTTTAGAGGACGCAATTTTATTTTTTTGATGTGTAGGGGGGGTTAGTGTAAGGCTAAAACCAAGTTTGTGGGGTCACCACCTTTGTCCCACGGCCGCCATCTTGAAAATAGGGGTTGAAATGGTTTTTACGAGATATCTCGTAAACTATTTATTTAATAAAAAAAATTTGTTAACATTTTTTATTGCAAATTAAATTCTCTACAACTTTGGTCCAGTAACTTTTTGTCGTAAAACTATAAATAAAAAAGTTATAAGCGAAAATATTCAGAAATTTGAGAAAAAAAAATATATTTTTCGAAATAACTTTTTTTTTATCATTTTACGAAAAAATAACATCAGACCATTTTTGTAGATCGTTTTTTAAGGAACAACTTTTATATAGAACATTTTTTCATTAAGTCAATAGCTAAGGTTTTACAGCGCCTCGAAGTGAGTACTATTTGTCAGTACTCTTAACTATACCTATAGTATACATGTATACTAATAATGTGTCATCAGTTATTTTTTTTTTTCTTTTTTATTCTGTTATTGTAATTTTTTTAATTATAAATTTTGCAATATTATAATAGCAGGCAGCTGTTCTTTTATTCCCCCACGGTAACATGGGTTTTTTCTACCTGAACAGCATTCCTGTTAACGGCCATCAGATTCTAAATTATTTTAAAAATCAATAATTGTAAAATCCTGTATTGGCGTGGAAAAGAGTCATTACTTAATTCTTAATAATATTGCAAAATTTATAATTAAAAAAATTACAATAACAGAATAAAAAAGAAAAAAAAATAATAACTGATGACACATTATTAGTATACATGTATACTATAGGTATAGTTAAGAATACTGACAAATAGTACTCACTTCGGGGCGCTGTAAAACCTTAGCTATTGACTTAATGAAAAAATGTTCTATATAAAAGTTGTTCCTTAAAAAACGATCTACAAAAATGATCTGATGTTATTTTTTCGTAAAATGATAAAAAAAAAGTTATTTCGAAAAATAGATTTTTTTTTCTCAAATTTCTGAATATTTTCGCTTATAACTTTTTTATTTATAATTTTACGACAAAAAGTTACTGGACCAAAGTTGTAGAGAATTTAATTTGCAATAAAAAATGTTAACAATTTTTTTTTATTAAATAAATAGTTTACGAGATATCTCGTAAAAACCATTTCAACCCCTATTTTCAAGATGGCGGCCGTGGGACAAGGGTGGCGACCCCACAAACTTGGTTTTAGCCTTACACTGACCCCCCCTACACATCAAAAAAATAAAATTGCGTCCTCTAAAAAATGCAAGGTTAGGCCTAAAAAATGTAACATTTCAATGGACTATATTAGTATTGTCCTTAAAAATAAAATAAACTACTCTTATCAACCCTTTTAGTGTCCCACTGCTGGGCACGGGTCTTTTCTCAACTATCTTACGAGTTGAGAGAGTTTAGGCCTTAAACATATCCTCAAATGATTAGTTCTTAGACATGCCGGTTTCCTCACGATGTTTCGCTTCACCGATAATGAGCAGCAATAGATAATAATGATAAAAATTATACTAATGATGTTTTTTTTGTTTCAGGTAATGTTGACAGGACGACTACCTATTTATTACCTATTTTTTGTAGTAAGTACAGATAATATTAAATAGCTTCCCGATCGCGGCCCCGGCCTCTGCCCGCGCGTATGCGCAGTTGGATAGAAATTGTACTATGACTTTCCCCGGGTCTCAAACAATCTCCTTACCAAATTTCGTCCAAATCGCTACAGTAGTTCTGGTGTGAAAGCGCGACAGACAGACAGACGGAGTTTCTTTCGCATTTATAGTAAAGATTATGGATTTTATTTCCATTATAATGTTTCATGTCTTCCATAAGACGCAGTTCCTTGAAATATTGTAGTAATTTTGATTCAAATACGTTATTGATTAAAAAAAATTAAATAAAACTTCCTCTTGCGCAATCGAATGAAATCTAGAAGTAAACATTTTATATGGTTCCCTAACCTTTAGGTAAGGGTAGGTTCATCAAAATCGGCTCAACAACTAAGCCTTGAAAGATACTGAACAACATTTATTTTGATAATCATAACATTAGTGGACATTCTAACTTTCCAAGTGCTCCTATATGGGATTCAAGACAGTTTACGTGTCCCAGGACTTGGCCGGGTTCAATCCCGAGTCTCTTCACGGCGCCTCAAAAAAAAATTGTGTGACAACAAAAAATTGTTTCGGTGTCTGGTTGGTTGACGGACTACCCTCCGTGCCTCGGAGAGCACGTTAAGCCGTCGGTCCCGGTTGTCATTTAACACATCTATGACAATCGTTACACGTAGTCAGAAGCCAATATAATCTGACACCTGGTCTAACCATCTCGGGTACTGGTTCCTTACGGGTTTCGAGGTCGGATGGCAGTCGCTCGTATAATTCTGGTAGCTAGCCGCATCAGGTTAGACTGGGCGCCGACCCCAATAGAAATGGGAAAAAGGCAAGGGGAATGATGAATGAATACAAGCTTGTGTGATTTTAGCATGTTAGTAGAAAGCGTCAATAGCTTGCTGTGTATGTATATGTGTGTGATGTAGTGTAGGCGAGGAATTATTATGTATTCGCACGTCGGTTTCCTCTGTTTACACTTTTACTTTTAGCGATCCGTTGTGCCAGCCCTGAGTGCTTGTTACACCTTTATTTGTGGTTTTACTAACTTAAAAAGAAGTGTGTTAACAGACATATTTATCAGACAAATGTTTTGTGTGATGAACATGTCTGTCTGTTTCGACGTCCAACCCACCATCTGTGAGGTGAAAAGCAAGCAACCTATCGCCAATGCCACCCCGGCCCGTCATATGTGTACAACATGTGGAATTTTATTGTACCAAACGTTAAAGAGATTGTAATACTGTGTTTATATGTATAGGCTGGAGGACAGTTATAGGCTAGATTATAAAAAGAAGAAGAGAAAAAGAGGGAAGTCGCTCTTTGTTAATTCTTCTATAAAGTTACATTAATATCAACCATCATTTTCTGTATACCATATAAGTTATATTGACCTTAATTTCTTAAATCCGACAAAAAACATTAAATTCACAACCAGTATTATCGAGCCTAAAGTAAAAATCTCATTAAATGTTACAACAAAAACGCCAAAAAAGACGCCATCTTGGATGCCGCGTGAATTTAAATTTCGAACGCCCGATCTTGCCCGAGGAAGTGTTCGTAAATTACGCGTACGTCGATTTTTTTGTACGCTATGATGGAATATCAAAGATGATTTAGACGCGAGACTTAACACTGAATTCGGTTGGTAATTCATAACTTGGCCACAGATTCACTGGTTATTACCAGTGGTTATTACCTTAAAATGATAATTATCATTTCATTTTAGACTTCACATCCATCGTGTTAGTGTTCCTCAGTCCACCAGTGAACATAAAGTCTGAAAAGACTTTGAAACGTCGGGATCTAAAATCTAAAATAAACCACGAGAAAATCCGTTAAAAAGTAGTTTTATTTCAATGTGTGATATTCGCGTAAATCTAAGACAATACTATACCTATAAGTATCTATGACTGCGCAGTTTCAAATTTCAAAATAATCCCTATCATAGTTTTTCTAGAGTAATAAAGAAGGAAGTTCAGAGCGTCAATTAAGCATCAAACTTTTTTTCTTATTCTTGAATAAGCTGGCGGTTGACTACAACTTGATGTTAAGCAATGAAGTAGCCTACGATGGGACGCACCAGCCCAATGTACCGATTCACTCGTGAGAATGACTTTCGGTGAGAAGGTGGCAGTGAAATGAGACTCCTTAAGGTTGAAACCATAAAGGAGCAACAATTCGACCCACCCTCTTAAATGGTGTCACCAGACATCGCACCGGAACACGGCAAGGCCGCTTGGCGGTGCGGCTTTGTCTGATGGGTGGTGACTAACCACGGCCGAAGCCTACCACCAGTTATTAGGCTGTATTGAAAAGTAGCGTTTTTATTGTTCCGACATTGTTAAGAGCTGCGGTTGTTTATTATGTTCCTAGGACGTCCGATTTTAAACACTACCCACTCGTAAGGCCCTTATTGTCTTACGCATCTACAGCATTTCTTATATTTCATCGTTGTCTGTACCATATAATTATAGTTTGATAAGAAACTCGATGCTCCTGCGCATCGTAAAATTTTAAAGGTAGCATTTTGATATTGATTTATCGATATTGTCGAATGTCGAACTTTGCAATCGAACGCAGGGCACTTTCCTTCTCAGTAATAAGTATTGAAAACGGTTACTTCAGCATTTTTATTTGATATTTTAAAAAATCGAGATAATATCGGTTTGCAACATGTGAAGCTTTCCAAAATGCTGGAAAATAAATATTTTTTTTATTGTATTTTATAGTTCACACACAACACACACACGTATACACATACGCGCACACACACGCACACATACTCTAACATCGTTTGAGTAAGTATAAAAACTTTAATTTACCTCAATTTTTTTCTCTAAATTGTAGAATCGTTTATTTCTTCACGGTCTCACTTCATAAATCTATTTGTAACAATTGTCTGGACCATCAAGATACTGGACATGTTCCTAGTTTGAGGTCCTAGCTTTTGTTTGTAATCTTTTGACAATAAACGGTTTTATTATTATTATTAGGGTAGAGTGTGTGTGATAGAGCCAGGCTTAGAAAGAGCCGATATGATTTTTACTCACAAAATTATGATAGTTCTATGACAGCAAGTTTGGTTTTCGTAGAACTGTCATATTTTTGTGATTAATGTTATCGTAGTATATAGGTCAGTTAGAAAAAAAAAAATGTATAGGGTCTTTCAAAGCCTGGCTCTTTCAAACACAGTCTATACTGTATTTTATAGATTTATTTTCATAATCTCTTAGTTGGTTGAAAATACAAATCTTATTTCTTATAAATTAGTGTAGAAGTGTGTTTCATCTCCGCTGCTCGATATCGGTGAAGGTAAACATCTTAAGGGAATCGTCATGTCTTAAAACTAATCATTCGAGGATATGTGACATCCACCAACCCGCACTTAGCCAACGTGTGTGGATTAAGGCCTAAACTCTCTCAACTCGTAAGATAGTTGAGAAAAGACCAGTACCCAGCAGTGGGACACTAAATTGGTTGACATGTTGATAGTGTAGAAGTGTAGAAAATCCATTCAATGCTTCACAGATCATTTCCAGTGAATTCACTCTCGATAGGTACAGATGAGCGTCGCATTATCATGATTGTGACGAGAGAGTTGTTGATGCCCCACAATGTTAAATATATTGAGCGAAAGTAAGTGCAGACACGCGGCGATTTTAAAACAACATCTTGAGCATTTACGATAAACTAGCTAATAATAATAAAATATTGTTTTCCTTTTTTCTTATTCTTATTCTATATTGTACACAAAACACTTACATAAACAAGTAATAACTAGGAAACGGCACATTTACACAGGCGAGCTTATTTCAAATGTGATTTTTCTACCAGCAAACTCTAGGTAAAGAAACATTGTGGAATGGGTAGAAGTGCACAACAAATAATTTTAAATATATACATACTAATATTACTTACATACTTTTTCTTCCTTTTTCTTGCTTTACACTCATATTAGTAATCTGTGTGGGCTTGTAATAAGCTAAATTGTTAACCAAATGATATGTCTGTTAATAGCCCTCCTAATCTTAATATATATATTTCTTGTGTGCGTGTGTATGTGACTGAACTCCTCCTAAACGACTGGACCGATTTTGATGAAATTTTTGTGTGTGTTCAAGGGGATCTGAGAATGGTTTAGATTCACAATTTTGCGCGGTACGAAGTCCGCTGGGGCAGCTAGTAGAAATAAAAAAATGAAATGACTAAAAGAAATGATTATATTACAAGTGACGGTAGTTAGAGAAAATGCTGTTCTACGGCCGCCGCGCGCCATCTTCAACGGAGCTCTTTCGCTGGATCAGTCTGCTTGCGACTACGCCCTGTGCACCCGTGTCGAAACGTAAAGCCAAATTAAAAGTGAGTGCGTTAATTGCGCGTTATGATAAATATAAATATTAATCGACACCCCATCTAATGTGAGCCCTGAGCGCCTTTTAAACTACATTGGCCGGCTATGATCATTAATGTTTAAAATTAAGAAAAATAAGTAAATATAGTAATAAATACAATAAATAAATGCCTTAAAACTGTTTTCTTTTAATTAAAATGTCCCCATATTAAGTTTTTCAGTAGCGTCAAAAATATATCGTAACTTGCAAGCAGGTAATAAATCCCCGTATGTTTACACTGAATGTGGGACACCTGCGTCGATCTGACCGCTTGACCTAAAGCTTAGCACACTTTGACATCGATATCATAAATCATACTTTATAATGTATGCTAATAAATCAATAAACATCTTTAAGGTAGCGATAGAACACGGATACAATCCTATGCTCTTATTACGATACTCTTAGTATTAATAATAATAATAATAATAATATGGTGGGACATTAACACACACGGTCATCTGATCCCAAACTAAGCAGAGCTTGTACTATGGAAACCAGATAACTGGTAATATACTACATATAATACTTTTCTTTTGTAAATATATACTTAAATATAGATAATTACACCCAGACACAAGACAAACAGACATATTTAAACAAATGTTTGTCTCGGGTGGGAATCGAACCCACGACCTGCGGCGTGAAAAGCATGTATCTTACCGACCACGCCACCGGCCCGTCATGCTGTCTTATAATAAACAAAGAATTGTCTTAGATTTACGCGAATATAACACATTTAAATAAAACTACGTGCGTCGCCGCGCCGCGTCGTTTATCGCGCTACACAATGAAACTTTTTTTGCGCAGTCGGATAAAAACTGTCCTATGTCCTTTCCCGGGTCTCAAACTATCTCCATTCCAAATTTAATCCAAATCGTATTTTCTTAAGATTACGTGAATATCATAGGTCATGATTTACAAAAACGATGACTCTAATATCACTTAATACATTCTTTACATAAATTACTGCAAGACAAAATTTTGTCGTAAGTCGTCTAAAATAAATATAATTGTATGAAGTTTTAAGTTGCTACTGACAGATGCACTCAAATAGAGTTACCCTGTTTTTCAGCTAAGGTATAATTTTTTAGCTGACCGTACCTATCTTAAGCGCTCAGTTTACCAAAGCAAGTGGAGGTATTTTAAACACCGATCTCATTCGAGTTAAGTAGTCCCTTATCACCTTATTATGCGTAAAGCTTCATAAAATACTGAATATGTTTAGAATTTTACAATGTTGTGTCCATTCCGGAGTTAATCCGCGGCATTTCAGCTTATTATGCGTAGATTTTATGTTTTTGCGATATGACATAAACACAAAACGCATAAAAATTGATAACACTTAGCTAATACGATTGTGATAATACTAGAATATGTAGTTTAATATAACTGTTTATGGAAAGATTAAATGAATTATTTAATTGACTTTTTTAATAACTTTCAACAGTTAATACAGCAGAAGTGTATTTAGCATAATTATGCTTAAGTGGTGAATTAAAACAAATACAAATATTCTTTGTTTATTATAAGACAGCATAAGGTTAGACTTTAGTATGCGAATTCGTAAGCGTGAATGTGACTGGTTATCAATGAGACATTTTATGCAAAATTCATTATGCCCTACATCTTTCTATATTTTTATATTAGTAAGTAAAAATTTTAGCTTAGCATATTTTAAAGTCACTTCCAAATATCTTCACCAAAATGTATCATTGATTGCTTCTAGTAATATATTAATATATAATATAGTGGGACATTACAACACACGGCCATCTGATCTCAAACTAAGCAGAGTTTGTACTGTGGAATCCATATAACTGGTAATACACTAAATTTGATAATTCTTTTGTAAATACATAGTACTTAAATATAGGTTATACACCCAGACTCGAGACAAACAGACATGTTGATCACATATATGTCTAATCGAACCCACGACCTGCGGCGTGAAAAGCAAGTATCTTACCGACCATGCTGCGTGTAAGCTTAACAAACAAATAATCTTTGCTTTTCAACTTCATCTTCACCGGTGCGTATTTCGCTCGCGCAGAACAATTAAACTCTTTTTGCGCAGTTGGATACTATCCCATAACCTTCCCCGGGTCTCAAATTACCTCTGTACTAAATTTAATTCAAATCGGTTCAGTAGTTTAGACATAGTTACTTTCGTATTTATAATAATATCCGGATGACCGAGCTTGGCTCGGTATTTTTTTTTAAATGACATTTTCTAACATGATTCCTAGCTAGATCGATTTATCGCCCCTGAAACCCCCTATATACTAAATGTTATGAAAATCGTTGGAGCCGATTCCGAGATTCCAGTTATATATATACAAGAATTGCTCATTTAAAGATATGAGATTAAGAGAGATTAGTATGTAGTATTAAAGACTTCTATTAACAAACTTTTATTTTATTTTATTTATTTATTTGCACCATACATTCACTACCATGACAGGTATAGACCTAATGCGATAGAATACATAACAATGATTATATCTTACATGCTACAAAATAATTAGCCCTAGTGAAGTCACTCAGTGAACAAGAGAACAAATCTACACACTCATTTATTGCGTTGAGTGAGCGCAGGGCGCGTGTCATTGGCGCTCGTTGTAAAAGGTTGGTACGTGCAGTTGGTATCACAAACATTGGTGGTCGTCTCCGCCTTCCTACGTATTGGTCTGGCACACAGAGCCGGAGTTCCGCTAGTAGTACAGGGTTGTAGATCATTCCACGTAACACTTTCCATAAGTACAAAGCCAATCCTGCCTCCCTTGTAACCTCTAATTTAAAATAGCCAACCATGCCAAGTACAAACAAAGTTGGATAGATCAAGGGGTAACTTAAGTGATATCAAGTACTAACTTAGTTGCTCTTGAGATGTCAGCATCTAAATCATATCGAAGCGACTCGCGTTTGACAATATATTACGTATATCGACAGGTGGCAGCACTTGCGCTAAAACCAGCTCAAGTGCTGCCACCTGTCGTTATTTATTGCGTAACAAAAACATTATTTTATAAATCTGACTAGTAAGAAGTATATTAAGTATGTATTTACAAAAGAAAAGTATTATATGTAGTATATTCTCAGTTATCTGGTTTCCATAGTACAAGCTCTGCTTAGTTTGGGATCAGATGACCGTGTGTGTTAATTACCCACTATATTATTATTATTATTTTAGTATTGCAGTTTATCTTGTGTATCAGGGTACTAGTTGTTGCCACCTAGCGCCGAAACGGATGGAGCTATTCAGATGCGGTTTATTGAATGATGTGAAGCTTAAAGATTTTTTATTTTAGCTGAAGTATAATAGTGATGGTTTTTTGTTCTTTTTAAAAAAGTAAGAAATGGATGTAATAATTTTTTTTTTAAATGATAACAAGTAACACTGCTTAGACCAAATACAGCAAATACTTGCCCTTGATCACAACATGTCTAATATGGAAAATTGATGTAGTCTACGATGGAACGCGCTTACCCACTGAACACTGATTCACTCGTGACTTGAAGACTGGCAGATTATAGCTATCGGGAAACATAAATGCCGGCAGCGGTTTCCACAACTTGTTCGTACAATAAAGTTGAAGCAGAATCAGTTGATTCTACATTACGTATACACGTTAAAAGCTATACAAAATTAATATCACATAAATCATCCTACCATAACTTACAAGAAACATTCAAACAACAATAAGCTCATCATGACGCCACTCATTCGTAACTAATGAATTGAGATATTTTTCATCTTGGCCCATACATCAACTGACCAATTTGCAATTACTCCTTGCCATGGTTGCGTAAGGGGGAACTATCTACACTCGACCCTTGTATTACGAATTGGCTGTCGAGATTGGTATTTATACAGATATGACGTACTTACTAACTCAATTGAATTTGACTTTCCATGGATAACTTAACTGCTAAAGTTAGAAAGTTGTCACTTTTTACAAGTTACAATACCAGTTTAGATATCTTCAACTCCTTGAACTGAATTTTTGTATAAACGTTGAGTTTTTTCAACAATGCTAAGCTCTAAATCCAACTTGGCGGAACCCCCAAGATTTGGAACTAGGTATTTGAATGGATTCCTACAATATGGGTATCAAATTATCTTTCATTTGATTCACTTAATGTAGGAAACCCTGATGAGTATTATGCTAATTTTTATCATCATCAGCCTATTCTAGACCACCGCTGGACATAGGCCTCTCCTAAAGTACGCCACTGAGCACGATCCGCGGCTTTACTCATCCAATTATTGCTGGTCAATATTTAACGCATCGCAATCTCAATTCCCACCCGAGACAAACATTTGTGTGATGACCATGTCTGTTTGTATCGAGACTGGTCGTAAATATCTATTATATGTACATATTTGCAAAAGTATTTAATGTATAGTATATACCAGTTATCTGGTTTCCATAACACAAGCTCTGCTTAGCTTGGGACTAGATGACCGTGTATTAATGTCCCAGAATATTTATTATAAAAAATATTTATTTATTGTGAAAAAAAAGTTTTTACTTTAAATTTATTCTGACGTTAGTATTGAATCCTTGGCCCTTGCTAAATAGTAAACCACTATTATACAAGTTACCTACCGCGTCATTTCTAACAATATTTATGCAGACCGGTGCCGCGGTGTACGCAACGTATTCCCGCCTCTACAAAATATATTACACCTCAGAAATATGATTAGTGTATTTTGTTAGTATTCCTGTTTATTTGTAGAGGATTGCTCTGACAGGCCGTTTTTGTGCTTTGAAGCAGGGCCGGATTCAGTGGAGGGCAGCCGGGGCTATTGCATGGGGCCTTCACTAACAATACTCTTCGAAAAAAAATCAAATTTAGCATTTTAAGTGATTTATTTCGGGACCTGGATTTTGCGAAATCATCAGCGATTTTTCGGCTATAATATTTCTGGTTGCGTTCAAAGCTAAATAAAATTTCAGATAATTCTTGTTTCCGATTATACTCGTATCTACAAAAATAATATAACAAGGAAAGATTTAGTTGTTAGTCTTTTAGATACATATTTGTTTAATGATAATAGAATACATTCCTGGTTTCACAATAAATTATTTATTGGAAAACATGACTGAATGAAATTGTACATTTTATTTGAAAATTATTCGGGGCCGGGGGGCTTTCACCCCTTTGTTGCCTCAGGGCCTCCAGATTTCTAAATCCGGCATTGCTTTGAAGAAATACAGCGGATGTGTTTAAGGTTCTTCGTTAGATTTATTTGTGTTGCGGAATGAATAAATTGTTAGCGATTTCAATCTCCATTTTGTATACGTTTTTGAGTTGTTTTTTGTTAATGATTTGTAAGTTTAGTAGTTAGGTTGGTTAGGTAGGTATGTATAACCACCAGTCGTGAATTTGAATCTGTATTCCTAGTACAAGTTCGTTAATACAAAAAAGTTTGATTTTATGAGTTATAAATACGAAAAAAGTTTTCGAATGCTCTCATTAACCTGTCAAGAACATATAATCCATAATAAAATGCAAATTATTTTTTTAACTTTATTTTATTTGTATTTCAAGCATATTATTTTCCTTTTTATCGAATGTTAAAGTGAAAAAATATATCTAAAAACGCATTTTGATGAGTTCAAGGTGTATCTTGAAATCATCAAAATTCGTTTTAGAATAAGACAAATGATTTGTACATTATTATGAATTAGGTATACCTATGTTCTTGACAGTTTAATGAGAGCATTCGAAAACTTTTTTCGTATTTGACGGGCCGGTGGCGTGGTCGGTAAGATACTTGCTTTTCACGCCGCAGGTCGTGGGTTCGATTCCCACCCGAGACAAAAATTTGTGATGAACATTTGTGTTTGTGTCGAGTCTGGGTGTAAATATCTATTATAAGTATATATTTACAAAAGAAAAGTATTATATGGATAGTATATACCAGTTATCTGGTTTCCATAACACAAGCTCTGCTTAGCTTGGGACCAGATGACCGTGTGTGTTAATGTCCCAGAATATTTATTATTTATTTTTATTTATTTGTAACTCATACTAAGGTTACGGATGTACGAAAAAAGTTCCAAGCGAACATTTACAAGGTTAAAAGTAGTTTTGTAATACTCATTATCACACACATGATTAAAAAAAAGAAAAAATACCTACTTCGAATTGAAATGAGTCTTTTACGGAATAACACATTTGAAACAAAAAAAAATACAAATTATTGCAAAAAAAAAGTAACATCCGAATCGATAAATCCTTCGTTTTCAAGTCAGTAAACATCAATAGACAAAGAAGCTTACCAGATCTATATTAATTATGGATCCATATAATCTTGATATTAATCAGAAAACGGACATTAATTGATCATTAGTGATTTTATCTGATTATGCCAAACTATTATGCCAAACTATTATGCCAAACTATTATGCCAACTGGCAACATAATTAAGCAGACATATAACGAGGCTTGAATCTAATTTGTTATACAGAACCAGCTTTCAACATTTCAATAAACATCAAATTAATTTCAACCTTTGCACTTGGAACTAAAATTCGAGAATAATTTAAATAAATTATATCCAACAGCGGCGGCGCTTAGCTTTTAAATATAACGTCGCAGGTTCGAACCTCGGTTGTGCCGCTGCTCAATATCGGTGAAGGAAAACAAATACACAACTTTGAGGAAACCGGCATGTTTAAGAACTAATCATTTTAGGACATGTGACATCCACCAACCCGCACTTGGTCAGCGTGTGTGGATTAAGGCCTAAACTCTCTTAACTCGTAAGATAGTTGACAGAAGACCCGTGCCCAGCTGTGGGACACTAAAAAGGGTACAACAAATCACGTACAAATGGTTAAACGGTTCTAGATGAATTATGACTAAGATTTTACCCCATTATATACTTAGATAATTATTTCAGGAAGGTTAGTACATACAATTGCATCCGCGCGAAGCCGGGGTGGGTCGCTATATTCAAGCATAATACAGGAACTTCTACATCTAACGGTATATAAAATGTATAAGCAACTAGATTTCTTCCATTACCCGGCTCTTGATTGCGTATCGCGACGATTATGTGCGCGTGCGCATCTCACAAAGGCGCCGACGCGGAACTTAATCCGGGATTACTCCGGGATAGTTCCCGGGACGTGTCTATCCCACGGGCCTGTTCCTGGTTATTCGTTATTGAAACAAATTTTATTTTGTAAAAGTTCTATGCAATCTGATTTTGTTCTGATCTTAATTGTCTATTCAGTTTTACTTGAAACCTAGAAATGGCCAATGCTTACTTTTAGTGTAATTTATTGATTGAAACTACTTCAGTGGTCCAGTGGTGATTCCCGGTTCGAGAAAAATATATTTCTAATATACGTTGAGAATCTTAGTTCTTAGTTATATTAGTCTTCTGACTACCTTTAACTATTATCATACTTTGATGTTTCAAATGACAACCGAGACCGACGGCTTAACGTGTTCTCCGAGGCACGGATATAAATCGAAATAAACCGTTGTTGTAACGCAGGTTCGTAAGTAAAAAAAAACTTAAATTACTTAAATCACAAAACACAGACTTGATTAAACAATTTGTTTGAAATATTTAATTAAAACTACTTTGTAACGGATTTTATCATGGTATTTTTTTTTATTTTAGATCCCGACGTTTCAAAGTCTTTTCAGTCTTTTCACCTGTGACCACGAAGTCTGAAAAGACTTCGAAACGTCACGATCTAAAATCTTAAATATACCGCGATAAAATCCGTTATAAAGTAGTTTTATTTTAAGGTGTCATATTCTCGTAAATCTATGAAAATACTACTTTGTAACGGATACAAAAAAGTCATCATCATACCCCTTGCCTTTTTCCCATTTCTATTGGGGTCGGCTCCCAGTGTAACCTGATGCGGCAAGCTACCAGAATTATACGAGCGACTGCCATCAGACCTCGAAACCCGTAGGGAACCAGTAGCCGAGATAGTTAGACCAGGTGTCAGTTTATATTGGCTTCTGACTACATGTAACGATTGTCATAGATGTGTTAAATGACAACCGGGACCGACGGCTGAGCGTGCTCTCCGAGGCACGCAGGGCAATCCCTCAACCAGCCAGACACCGAAACAATTTTTAGTTGTTACACAAATATTGTCCGGGGCGGGAACCGAACCCGCGACCTCTCGGGCACAGTATAGCCCAATCGGACGGCTTACACCGCTCGACTACCGAGGTCGTCACACAGATACAAAAAAAAGTATAATTTAATAAAGTATTTTTATTTATTAAAGCACTTTTATTTCAATGTGTGATATTCGCGTGAATTTCAGAATTCATAATTTATCTCAAAGTTTGTGTCAGTTACGAGTTAAACATCATCGTTGCGCAACATAACAACAGCCAAATATTGATTAAACTCATACTCAATTAGGACTGAACAATACTACAGAAAATTACCGTATTACTGTATGCTCGCGCAGCTATTAAATTTAATTACCGTTGCATGAGTTTGGGATGCGCTTGCGCAAGGTGTGCCAAATGTCAGGTGTGCGAATGTAGACTTATGAGTGTGGACGCTACATTAATTGAGATAAAATGTTTTAATGTGCAACAGATAAAAGCTTCCGCGATGCGATCAGTATTTAAATTATGAAAATAAACTGTATCCAAAATTGATTATTTATTTATTTATTGGCCTCATTTAGATAAGAATATTTAATTATTTTAGAATTATAAATTTTATGTTTTTGGAACGAATTTCTCGTTAACTTAATTTTTACGAAAAATTTATCGGATCTTATTTTTTATATATTATGCTGTTATTTACATACCTACCATAATCATCACGTTTGATTTTAAAATCATAACGTTCACACGTTCACACTCCCTATTTTGTCTAGTCTACAATAAATTGGTCTGTAGACAATTTATTGATAGGTCACTTGTAGTATATTTTATAAAGAAACATCTGAATGCAATAATTATATGATCTCGTTTCGGATGCGCTTGCGCAAGCAGGTGCGCGAAATGTCAGGTGTAGCGCGTGCGACTTATTCACTGCTTCCAAGATCGAAGGACCACAAGATAAATGACTTTAGAATCCTTTATATTTACTATTATTATTGCAAAACATTATTAAGACATTAGTTGCTTTGTTACGAATACACTGAACGGATTAGGACTCACCAATTCTTAGATTCATTGCTATCCGCGCGTATGTCGGTTATCGTGCAAAACCGTTAACCTCTTTTTGTGCAGTTGGGTAAAACTATCCTTTGTCCTTCCCTAGGTCTCAAGCTATCTTCATACCAAATTTCATCCAAATCGGTTCAGTAGTATAGGCGTGAAAGCGTAACAGATAGACAGATGGAGTTACTTCCGAATCATATTTCCTACTAGTATTATAAATGTAAAGTTCGTGTGTGTATGTGAATGTTTGTTACCAAGTATAACCACTCAACCGATTTTAATGAAATTTGAAATTAGGATAGCCCCGATTCCGATTTTTATAAGGTTCATCACTTCAACCCTTTTTAGTGTCCCACTGCTGGGCACATGTCTTCTCTCAACTGTCTTACGAGTTGAGAGAGTTTAGGCCTTAATCCACACACGCTAGCCAAGTGCGGGTTGGCGGATGTCACATGTCCTCGAATGAGATTAGTTCTTAGACATTCCGGTTTCCTAACGATGTTTTCCTTCACCGATATTGAGCAGCGGAAATGAAACAATTCTCACAAAAATGTGTGGGCACGACCAGGATTCGAACCCGCAACCTTATTTTTCAAAGGCGAGGCCCGCACCGCTGCGCCACCGCTGCTCTATTATAAGGTTCATGATATACGAATCAATCCCCATACCTGCAGCTTAATAATACCATTGGCTCCCTTCGGTTACAGAATCCTATTACACATAATATGTCGCAATATGAGATTTGATGCCACTTTTGACTTGCCAGCTTTGTTTAGTTATTAATCACAGTATTTGCAGAGCTTCACCGAACAATGCAAATTGCTGTTGGTAGGTAGGTACCTAAATATATGTAATCAGTACATCATCAACAAATCAAACATATTGTTGCAACGTCGTGATCGGCCTTCGATACCGTGGGAATCTGCCGCTACGCGAACTCTATCGAACACTGCCTGACCACAGAACCCAAGAGCAGGCGGCGCGATTAGCGATTAAATTATTCATTCACCTGAGCCGACCTGGGGATCAATAGCAGTTTAGATAAACCATTCGAGTACATGCTGCGATTGGCTAATGTGTATTAGGTTTTATAGGTCTCCCACTCTAAAAATAGGTGTGAGAAGACCCGTGCCCTGATATGGTATACTAAAGTAAAACGGACAGACTGCTTTGTTAAATATAAATTTATAGAGCGTCTTTCCAGAAAAACGCGTTCACTTTAAGTAAATTTTTATTGTATTTGTTGGCTTGAAAGAAACACTGAATGTTATGGTTTGCCAAACATACAATACATACATACATACATATGTTTGTTTATACATCAGTTAAATCAATTGAATAAGTTACCTAAACTTTAAAAGCCAAGGCTATAGGTGTTTGTCCCAGCCACGGAACAGCAGCTGACGTTCACGCGACTTTATAATAAAAATAAAATATTTTATAAGACAAAATTTATACATGATTTTATAACCTTACAGCAGTTTGTAGTTTAAAGAACTAACATACTTTACGTGCATAGTAAAATTTTTAAATCGCTAATCGCTTCGCTTACTCCTATGTTTTGTAGCCAGCCAGTAAGGGTCATTGTCAGTGTTCACCTGCGTTTTGCAGTACCTATTGTTTCAATTCTATAGGGTGTGTTAACAAATACGTCAATCAAACTTGTAACTGATTTCGTAAAATCCGATGGTGTAGGCAGAGGTTAAAATCGCCCACTTGTCGTAAGATTCGATCACATACGTAATACATACGAAGTTTTTGCCGTTTATAGGAAACAAATCTACCTCAACGATGATTATTTTTTTTAATTCTGCGATAGGCTGGCGCTTGACTACAACTTGCCTAATGTTAAACAATGATGTAGTCTACGATGGGACGCACCAGCCTAGTATACTTACCGATTCACTCGTGATTACGAATGATTATCGGTGAGAAGGTGGCAGTAGAATGAGCCTCCATATGGTTAGAAACAACACTCCCGACCCACCCTCTCTTTATGGTGTCACCAGACATCGCACCGGAATACGGCAAGGCCGCTTTGCGGAGCGGCTTTGTCTGGTCTACCACCAGTTGATTGTCACCTGATTTGAACCACCTGGGGACCACGTGTGGGGATTCAATTAAAGGTGTACACCCATGGACGAAGGCGACTCAGCCCCCTTAATTAAAAATATGATAAAATTAAAGATAATATAATAAAATATAATTAAAAAATCAACAGTTAGTCGAGGCGATGCATATTATTCTGGTTTTTAGGTTTTTACTACCTAATTTTAAGTGATATTTCTCATGTGAGACAGTTATGCTAATTAGTGTTCTTGGCAATGAAATGAAAAGGTGAGAATTGGCCGTGAACTAACAATAGCGGAGATGGAAAGTCCTATTATTCCATTAAACTATGTGTAAAATACTTGTTTGATTACGAGAAAAGTAGTTGAATTTAATAGTGCTTTGTTTTAACCGTGTATAGTTTTGAAAAAACATGTTACAGAATACAAGTTTTACTTATTTAAAGCTAAAAACGACAGGCTACGACAAACAGGGTGGCTAGTCGAAAAGATTTTGTTGTCATGATACCCGTGCCTTTGATATGCTTACATAAGAAGTCCATAGAAACCTATTCTATAAATCTCCACGCATATCTAAAGCCGCAACAATATTTAGAAAAAAGGTATTGTACACGAATGAGCAGCGGTGGCGCAGCGGTACGGGCCTCGCCTTAGAAAAATAAGGTCGTGGGTTCAAATTCTGGTCGTGCCCACACATCTTTGTGAATTGTTTCATCTCCGCTGCTCAATATCGGTGAAGGAAAACATCGTGAGGAATTTGGCATGTCCAATAACTAATCATTCAAGGGCATATGACATCCACCAACCCGCACTTGGCCAGCCTGTGTGGATTAAGGCCTAAACTCTCTCAACTCATAAGATAGTTGAGAGAAACTGTCTATCGCAACGTAAGCATCGAAAAACTCGCTGTCTACCACAATCGTGCGTGTGCGGCCTAAAAAATTAAGAAACAATAAACTTATTTTGTGTAGTGTTTGTGCCAGTGAGAACGCTTACTAGGAGACTAACCTAGGACGTAAGAAGCAGATCTCCGCTGCGACTATCGAAGCCTTCAAATCCAATCAAAGCACCAGGTAGCTCCAAAGCTTTCTCTTTTTTCCTTCCTTCCCTCCTTTTTTTATTCTGAAACAGGCTTGCGCTTGACTACAATTTACCTAATGCTAAGCAAGGATGCAGTCTACCATGGAACGCGCGAGCCCAGTGTACCGATTCACTCGTGATTACGAATGATTTTTGGTGAGAAGGTGCAGTGGAATGAGGCTACATATGGTTAGAAACCATCAATGATTCCGACAACAAACAATTCCGACTCTCTGCATGGTGTCACCAGACGTCACCTTCACCAGACTTCTCCTAGCACACCGCTGGCTTCTACAATATACTTTTTATTAGAAACTAGCGGACCCCGCAGACGTTGTCCTGCCTGGTACTTAGCACTGCCACCTACTGGGTCCGGAAATAGGTTACGAACGACCGATTCTCATACCTACCGAATATAGATAAGATTTCATAAAAATCGTTCAAACCGTTTCGTAGGAGTTTGGTGTTTTTAATTTTTTTTTCTACGTAAGAACCATCCTCGTACTTCAAGAGGTTTTAAAAAAAAAGAATTAGTGAAATCGGTTCAGCCATCCTCGAGTTTTGCGCTTAGCAACACATTTAGTGATTAATTTTATTAAGATGATGCTTCATTGAGGATTCGAACCGAAGACCTTGCGATTTTTAGCTAACTCTTCCACAGAACCAGCGGGTAAACATACCCAAGAATATATAAAGAAATGAGTAGTAATATAATAGGTAATCCGTGTAATCGTAAATGAGAGACATGAATTAATTATAATTTCAATTTAACGCCGTATAATTATAATATCTCGGGTGATTAAGTTTTAAATCAACCTTGTATGCAGAGAACATTAATTCTATGGGTTATATGAAGTCATTATAAAATGACTAACCTGTTAAGAAAAAGGTACTTACACATAAATATTAACTTAAAACTCTAGATAGATGAAAAATCTATTTAACCATGGAAAGAATTGCTTTTGGTTATGTTCCTGGGTGTGAGTATCTTATATTATAAATGGGGCTGGTAGACCCAGAGCACTTCGACCGAGCTGGATCTATTGTGCTTTTTGTGAGTAAGGTATTCTAGTTGTAATAATATTCAACCTAGCCTAGTTCTTACACAGTATACTACAAGTTTTAACCATAATTTCAAAGGAGATATGACGATTTTTTACCCATTTTCTGTGGTTAGATCGACTATAAAGGATCGAGTTCTTACTACATGTTTTTACTACAACTTTTTATCCTTACATCTTGTGGTCGGCAAAGGAAGTTTCGTATTCTGCCACGCTTAGTGTTGCCATGAGTAGTAAAGTTAATGTGCCTTTTATTTAAGTGGAGAGAGTTTTAATTTATTATAAGCTAAACTGGACGTAGTTGCAAAAATATTACAGTAGATGTGGACTACAATTTTTATTGTCATCTTGCAACACTATTTCCAATTACTTATAGTTCTACCCCCGTATTCATAAACGTCTTTTAAGCTCATTATAGCCAAAATGGGTTTCTAATTGGTTTGTCTTTGTCTGTCATTTTAACGTTTATAGTAGTAAGAAAGAGACAGTCCATTTTAACTAAAGAGTCTTAAAAGATTTTTATGAATATGACCGTTAGAAGTTTAGAATGTTCTATTTATGTTTGAAATGGATTTTTTTTAGATACACGTAAACCAGAAATTACAATTAACAACATTAAAAATACAATTTTTTATAGTACATACCTAATATTGCGATTTTAACTAACATATCTCCTTAACTATTCTGTCACTAATTGCTTTGAAATGAGATACCTGCTTGGTAAAACGTTTTAGTTAGCTATTCTCTACAAGTAAGCTTGCTTGATTTATTTAAAATATCATTTTTTATAACTATATTTTTTCTAAAAATAAGTATTTCTAATAATCACAAAATATTTTAGTTTCCCATTATTATAACTTCAGTCATAAACTGACAACACTACAAGGATCCACCCTTATTTAAACGTACAAGGTACAAGACCTGTGGTTTTTGATATAGATTACAATTCCCATGTCGTTACTAAACTCTTTTATTTGTGTCATTTTCTTCACACGGGGTATATTATTCTATGTAGGTATAGAAGTAAATTTTTTTTTCCAACGATCGATACGATTAGCTCCAATGACTTTCTTTTAAAGTCCTGTCCGTTAAGTCGACCCCAGAATCATCAGCCTATTTTGGTCCACCGCTGGACGTAGATCACGGTACTCTTTTTTTATCCTATTTATAATAGGCTTGCGCTTGACCACAACTTGCCTGATGTGAAGCACTGTTGCAGTCTACAATGGAACGCGCTTACCTAATAAATACCGATTCACTCGTGACTTGAAGACAGGTAGACTTCCACAACTTGGCAGTTCGCACAATAAAAGTGGAAGCAAAGTGCTTTGTGCGTGCCCGTGGAATTTCCACCATCTAAAACGCGGCTGCTCTCATCCAGCTCTTACTAACTTGATGAAATCGTCACTACACCTAGACTGAGCCTGTCCTGCGCTTCGATTGCCAATCAGAAGTCGTTTCTTTTCTTTGAGGTTTTCAAAATAAATATTTAATAATATAATAATAAATATTCTGGGACATTAACACACACGGTCATCTGGTCCCAAGCTAAGCAGAGCTTGTGTTATGGAAACCCAATAACTGGTATATACTATCCATATAATACTTTTCTTTTGTAAATATATACTTATAATAGATATTTACACCCAGACTCGACACAAACACAAATGTTCATCACTAATGTTTGACTCGGGTGGGAATCGAACCCACGACCTGCGGCGTGAAAACCAAGTACCTTACCGACCACGCCACCGGCCCGTCACGAATTAAATGAAATCTACATGAATTAGATCAAAAACGAAAATTAATTAGTAACGTGTTGTTTTAGAGCTTGGTCCCAAACAGTTTTATCCACTAAATAATCCGAACTTACTACCTACATAGCGTGGACAAATGTTTTAAATTTGTTGAAAATTCTTTATTGTTACTGGGAAGTTTATTCTAGAAACCCACACAGTGTCACAATGTCGTTGCACTACGGAATATACTAAGCTCAAATGATTTTTATGATTGAAATCTATCGTGCAAGTACAATCAACCGACCGAGTTATACATGAGGTTAAATTATACAAGTTAAACATTTATCGATCAATATATTAACTGGCACCGCAAAACAAATCACGCGCAACTACATCCATCGATCTTTGCATGAGAAATGATGGTTGAATGGTAAATAGACTATGTTTTGATACATTTCCTGACTGTTCCTTGTATTATTTAATGAATTACGTCTTTAACGATTATAAATGCAAAGTCTGTGAGGATGGATGTTTCCTACTTGTTATAGCTAAATAACCTTTGTCTTATAGGCCGGCCGTTTAACTCGCGTATCGCCATCTGAGGTACAAAGTCATAAAACATTAATTAAATCTCATAAAGAACTATTTAACCACAGATAAAAGTAATGTAAGACTATTCGTCACTAATATCCATATCGCTTGAATCATCATCACTGTCTGTGCAGCTTGAGGAGTCAGAATCTTGGCGATAGGCGATACGCGAGTTAAACGGTCGGCCTATAGAACATTTAACACGGGATCTTCTAGTACAACATTTTTTCTGCCACTTTTTGGTGGAGCGGTCGTAACTATGTATACAGCACACATGTAAAAGTTGAAGCATCTGTACACACGTAAATAAAAGCTACACACAAACACAAAACATGAACAGTTTATATATACAAACTGCTAATTTACCTCGGTAGAGGGGAACGCGTGCGCATAACATGGCCCTGAATCTTGCGCATCAGACATCCTAGTTATTTTAATAAATATGATTGGTATAAATAATTAGACAACAAACTATTTAAAGTCAACATTTCTACTAACGGTCTTATTCATAAAAATCTTATAGTTAAAATACTACTAGTATAGATGTCAAGATGACAGACAAAGACAAACGAATTATAAACCTATTTTGGCTATAATGAGCTTATAAGACGAATACGGTTTATGATTATTTAGCATACTATTAACAAACCAAATGTATACAGGAAATATAGTAATATTATTGCGGTTTTCTCGAATAATTTTCTATTTACAGAGCCACGTCCGGAAGTTAAACTTTAAAAGTAAAAAAACGATATCAAAACCAAACATTTAAATAGCAAAAACCATCGTAATAATATCATTTGAGAACCAAACCGCTGACAAAAACTATAAACTTTCCTTCGCGGTCTAGTTAGTTTTTCAGTTGACCACAAAATCAATATTACAACAAACAATATTAGTAATAATATACTATCTTCTGACGTAAAGTGAAAAAGAGTCAAAAATCAAGGTACGGAATAAAAAAAACCTTACAGGTTTTCACCTAATGCGACAACGCACTTACAACTATTTATTTATATATAAATTACATAATCCCTACCTAATATTATAAATGCGAAAGGAACTCTGTCTGTCGGTCTGTTATGCTTTCCCGCTTAAACTACTCAACTGATTTGGATGAAATTGGGAATGGAGGTAGTTTGAGACCCGAAAAAGGACATAGGATAGTTTTTATCCGACTGCGCAAAAAGAAGGTAATGTTTTGGCGCGATAACCGACATACACGCGGGCGAAGCCGCTGTTGGAAAGCCATTCCTAAATATCCTACTCACAACTACTGATAATACTACAGTGACGTTTGTAAATTCAGTCAGTTAACGTGAAAATAGTTGTTTTTGTCGCATAAATACAACAAGAGCGGTTGAAAGATTAAAGGTGACATACGCTTACTTACACTAGGCAGAGATCCGTTGAATTTATTTAGGAAAAGTTGCAATTGAAGTTAGTTACAAACATGGTGCAAAATAGGGAGTATTTAGGCCTGTGTACAGTCGTGAACTGCTGTAGGTCGATGACAATGATAATTGAATGAATAAACGAGGATATAGGGTCCCAAATAATACAGGCAAGTAAAAAGAAGTTTTTTTTTTGTTTTAGGTACATTAAACGTGTCTGAGCAACCTCCTTTAAATCCTTTTGAAATTTAATATAAGCTACGCATTCGTTTTTATATCCCCAAGCAACATTTTTTGTCCCCTGTCACGCATTTCGTCAAAACCCGATATTATCTAATGGACATACCTCTATCGTTGCTCCATTTTTTGTAAATACATGAGCGGTGGTGTTGTTTTGTTTTTAACTTGTAACAAGATAGGGTTGGGCTTGGTTAAGCTGATTAAAAATAGGAGCTAAGGACGTACTGCGAAATTTTAGAAGAATGTGGATATTGGGTACTCATTGACAGCAAAACGTGATTCGATGTCATTTTAAGTTTCTGTTTGACTATTTATTAGCTGGATTAATATATATTTATTATACTTTTTTATATGATTATAATTAAGTAATATTGTTAACATTGATTTAACTTCTTAATTTATGTCATAATATTATTATTTTTAGTTCACTGTGGATTCTATGTTGTGGTTATCTGTAAGTGATGTAAACATGCTAAACGTTAATCTTGGTGTTTACATTGTTGATAAATAAAATACAAAATAAATTCGAGCCAATAAATATTCGACGGAGCCCAGCATTTTAGGTATCAAAGTCCGTAACACCCGGTACTAGTCAAAAACACAGGTCGCGGATGTAGCTCGGAAAGCCCCTAAGCTGAGTGAGATTGGGCTTGCCATATCTGTCGCATGACAAATGCAAAATGGACAAAGGTAGCATACTCGTAGATAGGCGCCCAGACCCAGCTAGAAGACGCCGAGGTAGACTCGAACGGATGCCGAGACGAACTGGATGTGTTTCTTAAACAGTTGGATTGAAGAGGCACAAAATCGTGATGTCTGGAAGTTGTTAGGGGAGGCCTTTGCCCCGAAGTAGAGTGATCAGGGCTAATAATAATAGTTAAAATAATAATAAACTGCAATATGTTCCTTTGTTTAGTTAAAAAAAAATCTTTTGCATTGCTTTCGGTATATCACGTGAAAAATTTCGCAGAAGGAAAACCTAGTTATATTTATTAGGTATACAAAAGTTGACAATGAATTGATGAAGTGAAACATACTCAAACTGGATTTACATACCACAAAGTTAGTTAGAACTTCATTTCATTAATTATATTTTTTGTTTTGTTGCAGGTATGTCAAGAATCACAAATCTACAGTCATAATAAGTCACTAGTAGTAAGGTTAAATTTATACAAGCACTCAAACCCGAAACAGTACAATTTCTGGCAAGTAACTTACACATCAGCCTTTACTGCGCAATAGCAAATGTAGGAACGCACGCAAACCTACCCACTAGGTATGCTCCATTTGTCTAAGTAATTTATCGCTTACTATACTCGTATATTTTACCAGTTTCCTATTCTACAACGACCACAAAACATCGGCATTACGCAAAAAACTTATCTACTACTTAATGGCTCGTGCTATGGTTATCTCAAAACCGTTACTTCTAAGTTAACCATTAAAATTATCAGCCACTTTTGAACTCTGTCTTCGAAAATTCCTGTGTACTAAAAGATGCGCTTGCGCCGCACTGGATAACTAAAGAATTCTTTTTTCTAATATCTATAATCCGTCTTCGACTATCCTTCAAAGCCGAAATCCTTTTAAAGGATAATATTATCAAAGCCATTAGAATAAAAAAAGGGATGTGAAGGTACATCAATAGCACCGGCTTTATAAATCATGGTTTCGTAGATTTTTTGAAATTCAACCGAAAACTACAAAAGTATTATTTTTATTCTAAAAATTGAAACAAAGTTGTAGACTACTAAATCCACGTGTGAGGATTTAGATAAAAAGGTGCACTTCCACGGACGAAGCTGACTCAACCCCAAAAAACTGTATTAAAAAAGTATTTAACAATTCTGATGAACATCATAGAGATTTCAAGATGAAAGGTAAGGTAAGTATGATGAAATATCTAGCTATTAGCCACTTGGAGCTGGACGTGGGTCTAGCATATGAGTTTCACCTAACATGGCTTTGACACTTTGTTTTTTTTATTGTGGAAGTGGAACCCTAAAAATAGGAGATAAAAAATGTAATAGGCTTACATTTGGTCACGCAGCCGGACGCCCAAATTGTTGCATGGGTACAGGTGCTGGTTCATATCCTGACCGTGTAATTATAAGCCCCGATGCTTTTGAATAGCCGGTTGGGGCGGACTAGATTGTTTTATTTGAATACTTGTTCCGGCATAGAGGTACTACTTGATAAGTTTTTGGAATGGAATGATTTTGTTTACTTCATTTAGAAGCTGAAGTAATTTAGGTTAGTTTAATCTTGGCTGGGATTTCATTTATTTTTAATGCAATGCCTTAAATATTCTTTTTACTAAAATCATGTTTCTTCTATGTTACTATTTGTAGGTTTTATTTAACTATTTACAATGTCTGTCTTAAACTATCTATTGGTTTTTTTGCGCACTTATTAAGTCTAGGGTTCATCATTTACTGTAGCACCACAACATTAAACACTTACTCTGACACATCTTTAACAAATCCATAAACCTTTGTATAGGTAGTACATCAAAAAGAAGCCAAGCATGAAATGTTAATTAACTCCCATCTTTTTTATTTGTGCATATATCTTGCAACACTGTTAATGTATTATACCAGACAACCCTTGTTTGCCTTCAACCGATCACCAAACTAACGTTTACTTATCAAAGGCTTTATTCAAATCTAAATCCAATTTGGTTCCCAATAAAATATTCTTTTAAATTATAATTCATATTAATACAGTCCCAAAAAGTAAACAAGTCCAGAAACATCCACGGAGCCTCTTTTTTGGGTTTTCACTCGTATCTTGATTGATGGCAGGCTCATCTTGGTATCTTTAATGGACTTCTGACATTGATTTAATAAAACCCCTTCATTATTCCATCACTCGGGTCAGCCACTGCGTGGTTGTCGTTAATTATCTTAACCTTAAGCTTTGCAATTAATGTTTCAGCTTTTCTAAAGTATCTAATAACATGGTAAGTTCTGTCTTGTAATTGATTAATTAGATCCACGCTTTGAAAAGTTCTTCCTTCTCAGTACTTCAGGCTTAAGTATACCTACATTTTATCCTTCATTGTGTTCTCTATATCAAATGTGTTGTTATATATGTTAGTAAGTTTGTTATCATTGACACTGTCTGTTCGAGCTCATAGTGTCTTATAACCCCACACAGGACTAACCGCAATTACTAAAATAAACCAATTCCTCCCCTTCGTTAGATGTTCAGAAATTCCAAACAGAAATACCGTCTTAATTAGCCTCTCCCAACATTATAAATATCTTTTCAGTTATGGACTCCATAAAAAAAAAAACTCCTTGAATAAGTCCTCACATTGGCACGAGTCGAATCGAATTCGTGGTATGCTTTACAAAAACTGGATTGTCCGAATTTCGTTCGTTTGTAAGGACCACCTTGGACATAACATGAAGGCTCGGGTCAATGGACAATTAGATGGCTCGAAAATTGATGGTGCCAATCAGTCATGACGCCTGAGGTATTTGGCAATCTTAAACAGCGAAATATCTATGGTATGGTTTTTATTACATAATGACCATCAAGAAATGGAGTAATTTGTTTCTCAGGTGTAGTAATTGTATAATTACTACACCTAATAGTATTATTAATAAACTATATATAGTTACAAAGCTAAAGTTTATCATTGCATCAGCATCACGCCATAATTGGTCCTAAAATTCGGGATATCCAATCTCATGCCAGTGTTTCTTGAGTGTTATGAATTTAGTTTCAAGATAGACAGTCATTATCTTAAACACTTTAAAAAAAGTTAATTGACTACAAACTTGTGGTAAGGTATCATTTAATAATTCTGTAAGCGAAACCGCAGCAAAAACAGGACACGTGCGCCTGCGCAAGGATGCACATAAAACCTTACTTTGCCTCCATAATGACGAATAAAAAATTCGGTAGGGCCGTTAGTGTAGTTTTTTTTCTTGTTTCGGCTACTGAAATAATGGGTTTCTTCGCACTTACAATTGGTGCCCAATTTGAATTCGTCTCTCGTCGGGTTTTTGCGATATTTAGTTTTGTTCTTCTTGTGTTGATGTTCTCAGAAACGTCTGCTTAATTAGGCGGTGCAGTTATGGAAATATTTGAGTTGTAGCAAGTGCTGAGATCAAATAAAGACACGGTCGCACACACAGGCTCTTTTGAAGTCTGGCCTAACATATTTATCCACAGCCTGCGAACAAAAAAGTGGTTTGAGGCATACTTTATTTTTTTAGAGAGTTCATTATTTTGGTAAAGGGTAATGAAGAGCGGAAGCTATTGCTGGAGAGAGCACTTTTTAGGATAGAAGCCGATAATAAGTATCATGCATCCGTTGGTGATATGGCTAAATACCCTCCATCAAACCGTCATCATCATCGACCTAGGCTACTTATTTCATTTTTTTTTTCACCTGTCATTATTTTAGTTTTGTTTATTGCAGTCTCTGTTTTTGTTCAATATTCGTATAAATATAAGAAAACTAACTTCCGCTGGTGGCTTCGCCTGCGTAGTCCCCGTTTCACTCCTTTAAGGAAAATCCTTTTGTCTTTTTTATGTGTACAGTTTGGATTCTCTAGACCCAGTGGTTTAGGCTACGCATTGATATGTCAGCCAATCTGTTTCTTCTTTTATATATTTAGTTATTTTAAAAGACACGCGTAAAATAAGTACCATAATATTGTTCGAGTCCTAAAACTCGTTATCAATGTTTGCACTGTCAAATCCCGTTTCTGTTATTGTTGGGTTCGTTTGTTTGTTCAACAAACATCATAATTAGTACGCTAAGTGTACACGTGTACATACATTAGGTTGGGACAATAAGATTAACAGAACATTCTTGGGTTGAAGCTTTGTTTTTGTTAAGTATTTTGGTACGTGTAATATAACGACATGACCTGGGTTGAAATGGATGTTAATTATTTTGGTTTTCCTATAATAAGCTTGCGCTTGACCAGAACTTGCCTGATGTGAAGCTATGATGTAGTTTACGATGAAACGCGCTTACCCAGTAAATACCTAATTCACTCGTGACTTGAAAACAGGCAGATTATAGCTATCGGGAAACATAGATGCCGGCAGGGAATGCTAAAACTTGGCAATTCGCACAATAAAAGTGGAAGGAAAGCGCTTCGTGCGTGCTCGTGGAATTTCCACCTTATAACGGTGGCGCATAACCGTACCTCTACTTGTCCGATGGAAGAACGGGGATGGGGGAAATAAGATTGTGTAATTTCAACGCACACTCTCCGAAGTGTATCCGATAAATATATATTATGCCTACACGACGACATTCAAATTCTTTGTAAGAGTGAAAACTGTCGTTATACCAAAATACGTTTTTTAGTAGCGAAACAGACAGACCAAGTCATCAAAGTGGTTTGGCTATGATCAGTGAACATACATAATATGTGATGATTAAGTAGAAATGGCTTGACAAAGTTCACAATATCACTTACTGGTTGGTTTAAGTTTGTAATACGCTTAACTTGATCTTAGCAGCATGTATTTTAGTGTCATTGCCATCTTTACTTATGCGCAGGATTCGGTACAACGTAACAAGTAATGTTGTCAAACAGAAGTTAAAGCCTTACCACACGAATATAGAGCTGCCGCGCGCCGCGCCGTGCCGTCACAAAAAGAAAACAGCAAGGAGATCGAACTGCTCTAGGACAATCTCCTTGTTGTTTTTTTTTTAATTAAAAAAAATTGTTATTCATAAAAAATTGTATAATCTGCTAGAAGCATGTAGGTATACTGTGTATACAGAAAGACTTGCGAACTCATTAAAATAATGACAATAGTTAAAACAATATCATCGGGTCTAAAATTAAATACCAATTGTTGTATTGAAAATATGTAGCCATTATTCAACTAAATCCGCTACTAATAGCACAAAAACTGTACTTCAACAAGAACTAAACAACCGTTACAAATTCTATAAACAGCAGAACAATAGGCGATTTACTTAACATCCATATCAAATGGAATATTCGACTAATTACTAATTATTATCAATTGCCTCATTCAAAGTTTCTTGCTGTTTTGCTTAAAGTTAAGGCGTTCACACACTGTAGACGTAGAAATCTACGGCGACGCATGAATCGTGCATTGACTGTCGCGTCGACTATAAGTATGTGTTTAAGTTGTTCGGTTTAGTCATCATTTAACCGGTGAGAAAACTGGCAGTGCAAATTATAGACAGACTAGTCCAGATTGAGTAGTCCTGCTGCCGAACACAAAGAGTGCCTAGATTTAGCGTACAGACTGTAATAGAGTTCTCTACTCGGTCAATTGACGTAGCATAATGTGACTGCTGTGCTAAAGCTTTAAGTCCTGATACAAAGTTTTTATGTAGTCCATTGTTAAGGTGATTCTATCGTACATTGTCATTACTGGCAGGTCGGCTACCTTTTGCATAACACCGGAGTGAGGGTCAATACCTTTAAATAATAACTCTATTATGTATTCATACGAGTCGGTACATTAAAATGTTGTTGATGTATTGTGAGCATGAGGATATTTGACATCCACCAAACTGAACTAGGACCGCGTGGTGAGTGAAATTCTAGTAGTTTACAAAACCTGACGAGATTATTTATTTCGAAAATTAAAAACTACATAGCATACGGCGTTCCCAAGAACACATACGGCCTTATTCATAGACAATGGGAGTAAACTTTTTAATCAATCACGTGACGCAAGGGTCATGTCTGTTAGTTTTGGCGGGTTTTGCAATCGCTTATTGTGTCAGTGCGTACATATTATGACAAATGACCTATATAGGGTTGCCTTTTTGAATTCATGGTTGTAAATACTCTTGCTACATTTTTTATACTACTAAGACGACAAATGAGCAAACGGTCCACCTGATCGTCCACCGTTCACCATAGCCTATGGACGCCAGCAACACCAGAGGCATTAATTGCGCGTGGCCAACCCTTTTTATGCTGCCAAGCACTGACTACTTGACTCATTCACACACAGGAACACAACCAAAAGTTATTACACTGCGTGTATTCTGTTAGGTGGTCCCAGTTGAGCCGATGACTTGACTTAATGTCTTATGTTCCTTGGATGAGGCCGAGGGTGGTACATCGTCATCTCGAACGGTCTTCAGCTTCGCGCTTTTCTTTGTTCCAAATCTTCCCTATCGCCTTCGTTTCTGCAGTGATCGTCCGCCGGCAGGATTTAGGACGGCCACGTTTCCGCTTTTTTTGACAATTTCAGTCCAGAACTTGCCAGGGTATGTGAGCGTGTAGCCGATTCTGTTCGGCGGCGTTGCGGCGTTTAATCTGCTGTTTGAACGGAGTCTCACCACAGCGTTCCCACAGCTCTACTTTAGAGATTTTCTGGCTGCCCATAGAGCAAATTAAATAGCTGTACCTCTGTTATTCTTATTGGTCCACCAATTCCAACTCCAAACTGCTACTGTGGTTACTGTGTTAAAAGAAAAAATAACGTCTTTAATAAAGCCAGAGATCTTTTAGCTGTCATTCTTGCTACCACAAGTCTACTAGAACCAGTACGTTGAATTGTAATTAATTCCAGTCGGGTTACAAAATCGTTTCAGTGACATATGGCTAGTCGTGCAAAATCTGATTAACAATCTTAATTTGCCAAGGGTCTTCGTGGAACTGTGACGAAATGATTTTGCGCTATGTCAATGCCGCATCGGGACTGGTAACCTGGTGACGGGCTGATAAAAACAGTGGCCGACCTTCGTGGTAAACGATTGGTGATAGGGGTTACTAACCTGTAATAGATAAATATACCTAATGATCAGTATCATTGGATATTAATAACATCATAGACACGGGTCGAATAGAACCTCATTTTTAAATTAAAAAAAGAAACTAAAATATAAGGTTTCCTTTTCACGAAGGTGTATGTAGAGATGAAAATTACCTATATTTTTCCAGTTATACGTAATGTAGTGAATGACAAAACGATGGTCAGCAATGACTATGCAACTATAAAAGTAACGAAGTGACTAAATAATTATAGTACTGTCCACAGTACAACTAGTGGAAGAAGACATAGTTAGCAGAAAAAATCATGGTATATTTTCTCATTAATAAATTTTTTAAAGATGAAAAACATTAATATAATTTCAATTCAACAATTTTTTTATAACAATTTTTTCTTCTTCCTATCAATATAAATGATGGGTCACTATATTTCCACATCAATACCTTCATGTTCTATCGCTAAACATGTTCAAACATTCAGCATTACCCAACTTCACCTTGTTCCGCTATTAACACGAGTTCCCGCCAAAAACTGCGCACACGCAGCAATCAATCATCAAGTGCGTTCCAACCGCTTTGACATTTGCGTTGCGCAATCAATGCCGGCAAAATGATGAAAACATGTAACACGGCCTTATTTGGATTTCTTTTAGGGCTGCCAAATATTGGCAAAATTTGTACAAGTAATATTGTATGTAGATGTTTTACGTCGATGCTTGAAGGGTTAGGGCGAGTACTCCAAGAAAAAGTGTGGTGCATGCTTGTTTTCACACATATGAATCTGGGGCAGGCAAAGTTATAGATAGAAATGACGTCAGTAATGTGTGCTAGGAAAGGAAGACAAATGATTCGATTTTTATAACGATAAATTAACAAAACTGTCTCTTAAGTTAAGGAATATGAAACAAAGCCTCATAATACGTCTTCCCTAAACAATCTAACTTTCCAACTTCTCCTATTATCTTTCTGATTTAATTCGTGCGGGATCCAAAACAGTTTAGGAGTACCAGGGCTTGGCCGGGTTCAAAGTCCGAGTCTGGCGCCCTTTTGACCCTGGCTTACAGAAGTAGCAGTGCTGTAGTGGCGGGATTGCGGTGGTGGGTTAAGTTCCCTAAACCATTAGATTACCAACATATATTTAGTCATTTCATAATATTATTTTCTACTGGTACCCGGCATACCATAGCGAAAGAATAGCTATAAAAATGATTAATCTATTCGATACTCCATCTCTATCGTGTATCGATTAAGATCGATAGATTGCGACAACATTAACCAACCCTAAAGCCAATCCTTGCATAGACAATATAGACGAACATTGTTTTCGTGCACCATAAATAAATGGGTAACAACAAAATAGTTGTGTAACCTATTTGTGAATTCGGTTTTGCTAAAGACTGTTAAATTAACTGAAAATTTGTTGTGGTTTGTTACTTGGCACTATTAGAGTAGGTAGAGTAATTAATTAGTAGCCTACTATGCTCTATAGAAATATTTTAGAAGGTTCCTTCTTGAGTAAATTTCTGAAGTAAATGCTTTTACCAGGATCCCGTAACAGAAGAGTAGGTACTTACGGCCCTCTATTACTATCCATCCATCTGTTTGTCAGCGGGATTGTATCTCATGCAGCGTACCTAATAACAAGAATTAAAAATTTTATATAATCTATATTTGTAGATTATGTGAGTTAGATTTACATTCGACAGGTTTTGTGGATGGAGAAAGAGGGGTTGTATAAGTTTTTATTAACATGCACAATACCTGCTCGCGTTTCTGAAGATGAAAAAGTTTACCCAATAGCAAATTGGCGAAGCTTTTTTGAAGATAGGTGCATAGAAGATAAAATTACTATTTGCTAATAACATTACATTCGTTTGGTTCTCTTTTTGACACTGCTGTTTTTATTCTCAGTAGATAATGTCAGCGGCCATAACCAAACCACTAGTTCTAAGTTTGAATTAATTACTGCTGCGACATTTGTGTTCCCGCCAAAAAGACAATTGACGATCGTCTGACAGATAAACAGCCAGTTACATGTGATAGAAACATTGATAACATCTACATTACAATCTAAATCATCGCTTGCGATTCAAACTTTATCCGCCCAAGAATAAGATATAAAATCTTTTAAAGGTAAAGTTCGACATTTTTAAATAACGTGTGTGGTGCGTTTACAGAGTGTGTCGTAATTAAAAAAACTGACGAGTAATTTACAAGTGTCGAAAGCCGGCTTCGTGATAAACTATGTCTATGGTATGTCCGAATTTTTGTGAGGGCATCGACTTACTGTGATTACGAGTTGATCACCTCTGCTCAAGGGTTTAATTGGCAGTAAAAATTAACGAATGTTTTATATGGCAGTTGTTTATGGACTGAGGTTGTTATAAAGTGGTGTAAGAAATAAATTGCGTTTTAAACACATTTAACTAAGTTGACACCGTGTTTATTTTTGTAAACCTTAACCCTCGTATTCATAGACGTCTTTTATGCTCATTATAGGTAAAATAGATTTATAATTCGTTTGTTTTTGTCTGTCATCTTGACATTTATACTATTAAGAAAGAGACAATATCCATTTTAACTAAAGAGCCGTTTAAGATTTTTATGACTAAGTCTTAAGTTTAATTTTTACCTACATAACTTAAATGTCGTTTATTCGTAGGTAAAGGCGTCTATACATTTTTAAGATATGTATGATATATATAAAAGGTCACAACACTATATAGGTAACACAAGATAGAAGGAAATCGAGGAACGGGAAGGCAGAAGAACAACAAGAAGAAGAATATATGAGTCAGATAGAAGAGATGATTGCCGTCATGTTGTATAAAGAGATAAAAGTGATCGCAATTGAGAGAAAAATGTAGGAAAGCGCACCAACAAGAGCTATTATATGTATGTATGTGTCGCAGTAAGATAGATCTATCTAGGTATATAATTATATCCCTAAGAATATAATTATATACCGTAACATAGTTATACGAAAGCGATTCATTACTATTTCACTAGGAATATAGTTATAATTAATCCTAGGAATATAGAATATTTAATCCTGTTACTCCATTAGACATATCCAAAATAATAGGTTCGCTTAAAAATACAAACAGCACTGGGTTTGACGAAATATCGACTAAAATAATAAAACAAGTGAAACATGAAATAAGTCCAGTGCTTTGCCATATTTACAATCTTTGCATTCAACAAGGATTTTTTCCTAGTATTTTAAAGAAAACCATAGTCAAGCCACTGTTTAAAAAGGGAGATAAGGCAAACATGTCGTGTTATAGACCTATTGCACTTATTCCGGTATTTTCTAAGATATTAGAAAAAATAATTTATAACTGTCTGAATAACTTCCTGGAAAAGTTTAATCTATTAGCTGAAGAGCAAATGGGATTTAGGAAGGGTAAAAATATTAACAAAGCAATTTTCAATTTTTTAAGAACAGTTACAACTAGCGTTGATAAAAAAGTTCCTGTTTGCGCATTATTTATGGATTTAACTAAGGCGTTTGACTATGTGGATCACGAAATTCTAAAACAGAAGCTTTATGCACATGGTATTAGGGGAAACGCATTGGATCTTATCATGTCATACTTATCCAATAGGAAACAAGCTACATGTATAACAGAATTTTGTTTAATCAATAAACAAGAAATTGATCATATTTCAAACTATAGGGAATTGTCATATGGAGTGCCTCAAGGCAGTGTATTAGGTCCTTTATTATTCTTAATTTATATTAATGACTTCCCCAGAGTAATCGACTTTCCTATGTACTTATTCACAGATGACAGTACAGCAGTATTTTGTAACAAACAGTACTCCTCACTTCAAAATGATATTAACTATTCATTAATAAATATTGTCAATTGGTTGAAATCTAATAATCTTCTAATTAATCTACAGAAAACTAATTTTATAGTCTTTAGAAATAGATCAAAACCAACTACAAACCTTAATATTAATTATAATGGCACTGCAATTAACGAAGTTGAAGCCGTAAAGTTCTTAGGTCTGAACATTGACTGTAATTTAAATTGGAAAACGCATGTAGATACTGTATGTATGAAATTAAATACTTTTTCATTTATGCTTTACATGCTTATAAAGGTAGTAAATTTATCTACAGTAATGACTGCTTACCATGCATACGTGGCATCCACACTAAGATACGGTATTATTTTTTGGGGAAATTCAACGAAATGGGAAATGGTATTCAAAGCCCAAAAAAAGTGCATACGTGCAATACGTAACTTAAAAAGAACAGACAGTTGTCTTCCTCACTTCAAAGAACTAAAAATTCTCACTGTGCCATGTCTATATATTTACGAAATTACTATATTTGTCAAAAATAATATTCACATGTATGACACACTAAATAGTGCTAGATATAAAAATAAAATTAGGAGTATACCCAGTAATTCAGCACTAATGAAATCTAGTGTATATTGTATGACAACTAAAGTTTACAACAAATTACCCAGTTGCATTACTAATACTAATAACCTACATTTGTTTAAGCAGAAATTAAAGGAATTTCTAATTGAACAAGCTTATTATAGTGTAAATGATTTTTTGGAAGGAAACCCGTACAGTCGGTAAAATAAATTTTAATGTTCATATTATAATCCCATCTATTATTCATTTGCAATTATTAACTAAAAATTTCATGTATTATTTGACTTAGACTATTACCTATTGACATTATTTTATGACATAAATGTATTTTGTAATGTAACCTACATAAGTATTTACTGTTTTAAATTGACATCAACCTTACAATTTTGCGACATTAAATTTTTTTTTTTCTAGTGGACATTTGTAATAATTTAATAATAAACCTCTTATTTTTTTTTTTTGATGTAGGTATGTAATATTACAACCTACTTAAGATTTTGCATGCCCATGTGACGGCAAAACATGTAGATCTGTCTATCTTTATTTTTTTTATAACATCTATGTATGTATCACCCATGTTTGCAAAGAAATAAATAATTTGAATTTAAATTTGAATTTAAAACGGTACAAATTTAGTGATATACTTCCCTAGGGATATAACTATAATACGGCTAGATCTATCTTACTGCGACATATGCATGTGTTATATGTTACACTATCGAATTGGGTAAACCTGTAATGGTAGCTGTATTTTGGTTTTATATAAATAAATAAATATTGAAAAAACTGTAGTATTGTCTTAGATTTACGCGAATATCACACTTTGAAATAAAACTCCTTTTTAACGGATTTTATCGCGGTTTATATTAGATTTTAGATCCCGACGTTTCAAAATCTTTTCAGACTTCATGTTCAAGGGTGGACTGAGGTATTTGACGTCCAAAAATATTAATCACAATTATTACTGACTACCTTCAGACATTAATATTTAAGTTGCGTTCCGATTTAAGCAAACTGTTATTTAGTTTTATTTCAATTTAAAAAACTGCGTAAGTAGGACAAAACGATCAAATTATTTGGCAATAAAATTGCTATTAACATCACCATTTCGTTCAATTTCCCAGAAACTCCACGTGTTTGCATCTAAAAGTCGACGTAAATTACATTTAATGTGTATTTTTTTTGTATTTCCATATGTGTGCATACAATGTTGACCATAAACAATACGGTCGGAAATAGAGCAACAATTTTATTGCAACTTTCTTATAAAATCTTGGATAACTACCTGGTTACCCAAAGTTTTCGGTTTAAACCGAAAAATAGTGATTTTCAGATATTTTTTTTTTATTAAAATTGCAATCTATCTTAAATTATATTCAGCAATATGTAGATCAATGTTTAGAGCAGATTTGTGCGATGCTTGTTCATTAACATGCTCGCTTTTTATTTAAAACGCAGTCTATAGCAATAGATCCTGCAGGTTTTTATGTTTCAGTCTTCGTGGTTCGGTGGTTATATCCATTAGGTGCTTTGCCAGAGTGTTAGGGTGTCTATTTATTCTAGTTTCAGATAAAATAAAGAACTACTGTATCCGGTACCTACCTCTCACCACTTAACACACCGCCTCAAAAGATTTAAAAAAATGAATAGACAGAGGTCTCACCCATAAAAGTATATAAACACCTGTCGTATGGAAGTGCAAAAAAGCACGGCTGCAAGAACTGGTATGGAAGTTCACTAAAGATAAACAAAGACTCCTTCTCCTATGAGGGAGGATAAGTATATTAAAAAAAAAACCACACCACCGCAATCCCGCTACTACTGTAATCAGAATCGACAATGGCGCCGTGAAGAGACTCGGGATTTGAACCCGGCCAAGTCCCGGGACACCTAAAATATATTGGATCCCGCATTCATTTAATCAGAAAGATAATAGGAGGAGATGGAAAGTCTTCGTCAAATAAATACTTTTCATTCTTTTCTTTTTTCTTTGTATGTACCTAGATCAGTACTAACAATATTGTAATTATAATGATTACGTAGACCCGTCATTCGGTCACCCATCCAAATTCTGACAGCGCCGTAAGCGTTCATCATAGTCAGGTATTCAGACTAAATTATTTTTAATAACACGATAATGGTCGGCTTTAATAACTGTATTGTTTGAGGGGCTAATTAATCATATCTGGACATGAACAAAACATATCATACGCACCAAAGAAATGAATAGAAAACTAGGTGGAATACTATTTTCTAAGAAATAACCAACCATTCGATGATATCCGCCAATCCGCACCTGGCCAGCGTTTATGGATTAAGACTTAGGCCTTAATCGCTTAGGCTCCTTTAACTTTGGAAACTGTTTTCCTAGTTTTTCTAAACAAATAAGTTGTTAAAAAATATTTTTACTATATTTTAGAAAGTACTTAAATGTCCTAATAAAAAGGAAAATTCCTGAGACTCCATCTTAAAATAAACGTTTATTAACTCGAAAAATGAGTAAACCTCACAGTTTTTAGTTAACTTTTCTTAAATGAAAACTTGACAGGAATCGTATATTTTTTCGGCCAGCACTATAAAATCTTATTACTTAAATAAAAGTTTAATTGTTATTGTTATATTATTGTTGTACGGTGTTACTAGTAACTCTAATCTGCGTATACCTACCATCGACAGCTATTTTAAAAATAATTCTTGCATACAAACTGTTCTAATGACAATTAAATTAACATTTGATTTTTTTCCGTACTACACTTGATTATGAAATTTCCAATAATATGGTGTCCATAACTTATCTACAAGTTAAAGAAATTATAGTTTTAGTGACTGTCAGAAATCATCAATTTGACACCCGCGCGGTTTTAATGGATGAACGCTCCCAATATAAATTTTAAAATTTAAAGGAAAGAAGATTACAAAGAAAACAATATCAACAAAAATAAAATCACTTTCAAACATAGATAAAAATATGCAAACATCCGAATTGATAACCTCTTTTTAACCGACTTCTTTGAAGTCAAGTGCGATCTTGTTTCAGGCTTCAAAGTAGAATAGAAATAATTTTCTAGATAACTGAAGGGAAAAAGGTAAAATATTGTATACACAAGCTAAAATTGCTTACTTTATCAATTAGTTGAACAAGTTCTAGGCATTGATTTATTTTTTCAAACCTGTTACATTGTAAGCCTCAATCTAATTACTAACGCACACGCACTCGATACATCGCTTGACATAAATCGATTAGAAAGATGATCGATGCGAACAATCGAGAACAATTCGTTACATGGAAACACTAGTATCTTTATTCTGATAAGACAAACAACGGAATTACTAATTAATTCTGATAGATGTGTTGATTGTAGAACAAAATTTTGTTCAAAAACATCTGGGATTTTGCTTTTCTTATCGGGTCCGCTTTCTTTTTTTTATATACTTTTTGCTCTACATGCTTGCCTCTTGATCACATTTACCATAAAAGCAATGGAAGTTAAAATGTATCTCAAATAATGGGTACACCGCGATTAAACTGTTGTAAAGTAACTTTATTTCAATATATTAGTCCATTATTAAGACTTTTGAAATACAGGATATCTGTAAAATCGATCTGTCGTCTCTACTTTATGTATTTTACATATACAATGTTAATATCTTAAACATGTTACAAATTCTCGTCAGAAAATATAGCTCCAATCTCCCGGCAATGCATTCTTCCGGTCAACTTGCACGCGATATGATCCTACACGCGATGATCGTATCGCATCGCCCGACCATAGACAATACCATCGATACCACACTATGACAAATCGATTCATATTACACATCGATCCATCGAACGTTACATGATTATCGATGCTTTACTCGAATTATCGCCTGTCTACTTGCGTGAACGATTACATAATAAACAATGGTCAATTCTATTCGATTACAATCACATATTAGGACACCCCGTGGTGAAGACACCTGATATTTATTAGAATCGATAATCGAACAATCGTTAAATGGCGAGCGAAAACAATATTTTATTAATAGCGATATTTTTGGCCAGTCATAGGTCATGCGGTGTCAATCTTCGGTGTTTATCCTTGAATCCTTAATTTTTGAGTCTTATAATACATGTTATGCTGTTGAATTATGCAATTTAAGTGATTTATTCGGCTAGCAGCATCATTTGCGGTCTGTCAGTATAGCTAGTCTATGATCGATAACTTTTTTAACCTGAGCAATTTTTATGAAACAACATTCTAGAACGCTAACTTACTGGCTGATTCAGAAATTATAAAACAATAAATTTTGTTGGCTCTATAAACAAATAATATAAAGGAAATCAATTATTCCACAGAAAGCTGAAGATACTATCGTAATGCCAATAAATGCAAAGTTGCTTTCGAATGAATTACATTTTCTTATCAAGCTTATTAAGCATACAAAGAGATATCGTGCAACATCGTGTAGTTTTCACTTTTGCACAAACTATAGACTAGAAAAACAATCAATTGTTGCTAGTGTGAAAAATTCCACAATACAGTATTTAGTAGGTAACTTTCTGCACGATTCAGTTGCTATAGTTTGATTCATTGATGGTGGTGTAAATATTTACAAGATTGGAAGTTCATCGGTTGCCATTTTAAACTAACTCTATAACGATAGATTGTACAATTGTTACGATACGATAACTTGTAATTCTAGAAGCAAAACATTCCTGGAATCGCTGCTGCTCCAAGGAATCCATCGGGAATACGAGCGGAAGTTTTGCTAGCTGTCAGCGCATTGTGACAGTGCCATGGGGCCGCAAGGTTGCCAGTATAAAAACTAAATTTCTACATTTTACTACTGTAAAATTGAAATATTACTTTATACATAGGTTTTAAACTATAGTATGATTAGGGAGTCAATACGTGAAACTACAATATTGTGTTCTAATCTCGAGCATGAAGCTTATGTATATTTGCTCCTGTGCCTGTGGTAGAATGTGTGAGGAATTATAGTCCCAGGAGAAGCAAAAGTGATATTGACCTTTTCTAATGAAGAAGTCTTGGTCACAGCTCCAGAGGCAATATCTTGGTAGCGAGCGATATCCTATTTGCCTCATCACTGTGGACACAGGCGAGAGGCTACTTGATCTATTATAAACCCCACAATGAAAAGTAATGTTCGTATAAAAACGCCAATCTACCTCAACCACACTACATCTCTCCCAAGATACGCGACCTCTTTGTAAAGCAAACTAATTATTTTAATACGCACAAGAACATAGCAGGTTATAAACTGTACTTTCACTGCTAATTTGCATTTGTTTATGTTTTGCGCAGACAACGTTTGCAAACAAAGGTTGAATATCTGATGTTGATTAAATATCGTCCGAAGCGAATCAAGAACAGCCCCTAGTGGCAAAAAAAACTGTTGGAACTCACTCTTTTCAATGCCCGGAATTTCATACACAAATTCTACCAAATCACTGCCTTTAATTAATTGTTATCGAGCAGGTTTCGAGTTTATCAAGTATCAAAGCCGAACCGGCGGAAATATAGCTTTTTACTTGTGTTATGTTGAATAATATCAAGATATTCATTAGTACATTTTTGATAGGTTATCATGATCCGGTACACTTTGTATTGGCGCGAAAAGATCCGATTGGATGATATGGCGCACGCGCGCTACCTACGTTACATTCACATTGGAGTGATTTGTGGCATGCCACATAATCTGTCAAAATTATATATAGTCCCATAAAGCAACATCATGTTGATAAAGAAAAGTTGTCGGTGCTATAACAAGTAGGAGCTAGTACATTAACGCAAGCGTATGCTGCCTATATCCTTAGATAATGAACTTAAGTCATTTATTGCCATTTGTGGTGAGCACAGTGTTGTCCAACCCCTCATAGAAGTTAAATACAGAAAAAAAACTTAAGAAAAACGCTAGAAAAACTATAAAATTTGACAAAAAATTATCCATCAACCATTTTTTAATTACATATTAGATAATTGTTTAGTAAATAAAAGCGTAAAGTGACGCTGTTAGAAAAAAGCATAATTTTCAAAAAATTATTGATCTACAGCCAATTTAAAAAATAAATGCTGGCACAGTGAGCGCAGTGTTTCTTTTTACTGCTTTTTTCATCACTTTGTAGCATGCCACATATTGCCGCAGAGTTTAAGTATCGTATTTGAATATCTATGGCATTTGATAGAAAGGTATTCGGGGTTGCTACAAATAAATAATTAATGATGACAGACTTAGATCTGAATTCACGATGGCTACGATTTATTACCGTTTCATTGCAGGTGTAATTGCGATGAGATGATGTCTTCGTTTATATACCTACAATATGCGGAGATTAATTCTTAATGATAGGTGAATTTAATAGAATGTTTTGTAGGAATTAGATATTTATTTTTCTATATTTTCACACATACACACAGCGCTATCTAGTCCCAAATAAAACAATTATATTTGCTTCTTTGGGACTTTTTTATGTATACATACATCTATGTATATAAAAATCAATTGTTGTTCGTTAGTCTCGCTAAAACTCTACGGCTGAACGGATTTGTCTTATCTTGGTCTTGAAATGTTCGTGGAGGTCTAGGGAGGGTTTAAAAGGTGAAAAAAAATCGAATAATTGCCAGGAAAACCCTAAAAAACTGTTTTTAGGGTTTTCCTGGCAATTATTCGATTTTTTCCCGGCAGACTTCGTACTGCCTAAAACGACTACTGAGTCGTTTTAGGCAGTACGAAGTCTGCCGGGTCAGCTAGTTTATAATATAAATCTCATCCAGATACAGAACAAACAACATCACACAAAGATTTGTCCTGGGTGGGAATCGAACCATGACAGCCACTAACCACTACGTCAGGGTCATTAACCACTACGCCAACGCCAGTCATATTAAAATGATCCTTAAAGAAACTACTTACCTATAGCGTTTTTTATTTGAGTATACCCTGTGCAAATATATAGATTATGAAATTTTTAAATTAAGGTTATTTCTGTTAATGTTAACACCTGGTAGATAGTATTATCTTATCGTTAGTATCGACCCAGCCCATGCCATTAGCTCGACCGACTTTCCCCAACAGTACCTACTTGACGATTGTCCTATGAACATTCAACTAAAAAGACTTCAATGGAGTAGGCAAGTCGTGAGTTTGTATAGTTTTGTTGTCGCTTTGTTCATGCCGTTTTATTTTTATTGTTAAAAATGTCTCGATGCTAAAACATTTTATAATTAAGTGTCATGATGAGGAAAGAAAATAATCTTGTCATGTTTCTTTCTTTCTTTCTTTCAAAAGTCTTTCTGCTCGACCTTCTTTCCGGCCCAAAAGTATCGTTTCCGCGCTGGATTGCGATGGATTTTCATCCACACAAACGCGTATTATTAACAGTAGTATGATTGGACAAAGATGACGAATCTGCGATATCAACATACCAGATCCAACTCCTCAACACTCGTTGACTCGTATTTATCCCTGTGACCGCTTTTCTTGTCACAGCACACTGCTTACCGAATAACGAGGGTCTTAGATTCATAGCGGATGTAATTCCAGGTCAAACCGTGTAACGGGTGCACCTGATATAATTCAACTTTGTGGGGAAAAATAGATTTGTTGTGCTATGGTTGTTCTTAAATAAGCTGTGATCCTATTTCCTGTTAATAATTTTATTTAGAAATGCGAAAGGAATAGATGTGTTTTAAGTACAAGTACCTATATTCATACAATCTGCAGAATATGGTATTATGTTTAACATTTTAATAAGTTTTCTTGATAAACAGAAATACAGGTGCACTAAAAAAACTATGTTACAAAACCCACAAAACCATAAAATATAACCCGCGACCTGTTAAAAACCATCTTGATTGCTTCAGTCTTTTTTAATGGGACTTACCCCGCCACCGCTACTCCTGTAACACCCTTGCCATTAAACACGGCGTCGGGCGGCGCGGCTGACGATTATGCAGTTCATTGCCCACTCTCGTTCACTTATCTTTAGACACTGCTTAAGCAAATACGCAATGAACGATGAAATCCCAAATCGCTCTGCCCGACGCCGTCTCCCGTGGCTAGAGCGTTGGAACGACAACGACGACGCCGTGATAAAACTCGGGATTTGAACCCGGTCAAGTACCGGGACATCTTAACTGTCTTGGATCCCGCACGAATTTAATCAGAAATTGGAAAGTGAGATTGTCTATTTAAAGATAGAACGCTAGAGCTGTCAATAATACGCATTATAATTGACTCATTCATTGCGCTGATACCACAAAATTTTACCTAATACACACGTCAAATTTGTAACATCACTAATTTTCCGTCGGTTGAAAATGATTGTTATTCTTCATTAATACCATATTATAACTAATAACAATAATAATTCCACAGAATTAGGTACATTTATAACTTTGCGCACGTATAGTTTGCGCATCTAAACAAAGATTGCGCACAATCTTGTGCAAACAATCTCCGTAACGAACGTATCATTTGCTAGATTATGCGGCTCATGTAATAGCTACCAAGTTATTTAGCTAATATAAAGTAAATTGAATGTCTGTGTACTTATATTATACACCAGTAACTTTCTTTATAGCTATAAAAATGCCCATGGAACAGAAATAAAAACATACAATTAAAAAAAAAAGATTTGATACAAGCCATACCAACATTACTTAATTCAAAAGTGGAAATATAGAATGAAATTGGCGCCATTTTAATCAATTGAAGTATGAATTTTTTGACAGGTCAGTTTTTTTTTTACAAGCTTGCGCTTGACTACAACTTGCCTGATGCTAAGCATAGATGTAGTCAGCGTAGGGACGCGTCCGCTCAAAATATTCACTCATGATTACGAATGATTTTGGCGGGAAAATTGTTATTTAATTTAGGTAAATTTTCGACGTAGTCCACTTAAAGCATCTATCTGAAGAGCACCTACACGAAGCGCACCTAGCCTTGTCCACGAAGAGCACCTGTCAATATTTTTGGGAGGTGCTCTTAGTGGATACTAATTTATTGTTACATTTTTGTCCACGAAGAACACGTCTTAGCAGCCTAGTGCTGGTATGTGGAATGTGTCGCATTTATTCGACAAAAATCATTCATGTCTTTTGTGTTCCATTCTCATTCATTGCATTCATTGGAGGTATATTTTATCGATTCGTAAAACTGTAGTCAAGAGCCACACATGGCAAATGATTTTCGACGAGGCGGTGAAAGGGTTAATTAATCAGTGGGCGTCTAATTTTACATTGCATTTTACTGAACTCAAAACTAACCCCGGTATTCATAAACGTCGTAAAAGCTCATTATAGCTAAAATAGCTTTTTAATTCGTTTGTCTTTGTCTATCATCTTGACATATATACTAGTAAGAAAAAGACAAAGTCCATTTTAACTAAAGAGCCTTATAAGATTTTTATGAATAAGACCGTTGGTATACACATCGGTTATTTATTTGTATGCAATGTGCATGTAGTAACTAATCTATGTATGACATACATACATACATAAGGATCATTGTTTTATCTCGTGAAGGCTAGATTTTAGATGTGTTTACGAGGCTCGCCTACAGGCTACATCATCATATTTATGCAGTAATTACTTACTACGATAAATAGAGACCTTCAACACACCTGGTGATGGTAGCCATCGCATCTCTTCGTTTGTTCATTCATTCGTTCCTCATTCATTCTTTTATCCCAAAAAGTTGATACTAAAAACATATGTAATCATTCAGGTAATTTTATTAACTTATCTACGAACATATTAAATGAATAAAAAAATATTCAATCAACTCAGAATTCAAGACACTGTGAGCTCAGTTTGCTTAAATCGGAACGCAACTTAAATATTAATGTTTGAAGGTAGTCAGTAATAATTGTGATTAATATTTTTGGACGTCAAATACCTCAGTCCACCCGTGAACATGAAGTCTGAAAAGACTTTGAAACGTCGGGATGTAAAATCGCGATAAAATCCGTTAAAAAGTAGTTTTATTTCAATACAAATTAGACATCGAAAATAAATCATTTACTTCAATACAACTACTGTTTAATCAGACTTACGTAAATATTGCCATCAATATGGCTATTTGAGTCGCATCTGCCATTACAGGTCAAGGTGAATTAGTTAGAACCTTTTCATAAACGTTAAACTATCATGCAATACCAGAGATAAATACACAAACAATTTTAATTAATAGCAATTAATGGACGTGTAACATGTCTAATTGGCGTTAAATATGTGCATTTTGCAATCCTTTAGTTGAGAAATAGGATGGAAAATTTCATGGAATTTTCTTCTAAAGGAAAGTTGATTATTTCATTTTATTACTAAACATGTTGTTTGTATAAAAAGTCCGTGTTTATTTAATTGATTTCACGTTTAGATGGGGAAATTGGGTGCAGCTAGAAGCAAAACACAAAGAGCAAAGTCAAATTTTGGGTTCCGACTTCCCTTCTGCGTTCCGTGTTCTCTGTCAATCAACTAGGCATGAATTATCCTTATCCTTACTTACTAATATTATAAATGCGAAAGTAACTGTCTGTCTGTCTGTGTTGCTTTCACGCCTAACCCGATTTGGATGAAATTGGGTATAAAGCTAGTCTAATAATATAGTGGGACATAGCACACACGGCCATCTGATCCCGAACTAGCAGAGCTTGTACTATGAAAATCAGATGGCTAATTATCTACTTTTTATAATACTTTTCTTTTGTAAATACATACTGAAATATAGATACTCACACCTAAACTCAAGAGAAACATAACACAAATGTCTGACTTGAATGGGAATCGAACCCACGATCGACTTGAAAAGCAAGTATCTTACCGACCACGCAACTGGCCGAAAAAACTGGGAAACAATTTAAAACTGGGAACAATAACAGAGAAGATCTCGAAGCTGATCTGTAGACCGCTTGCTATTTAACTCGTAAGTCTAACTACACACAACCACAAAACGCCTTGCGTACAAGCATACAATGTACGTTTTACAACTAGTTTTCATACGTTTTTAGACTGCACAAAGCATTCAAGCTTCAAGGCGGCGTTTGCGGCTGTAGCATGCGTCCCGTGTGCGACTAGCTCAATTCCTGGAGTAAATATTCTAAATGGAGCCGTAAATCTCGACCCCATTAGTAGGGTAAATCACCCAATTACCGGCCATACACAATCGTGCTTAGTGTCACGTAACTTGGTTGTATCTACCATCGTTCACGTCGAGGTGTGGCGCAGGCCTAATTATGTCGATCCAGAACCGATAGCACTTGACATTTTATGTTCGATCTAACTAAAAAGTTCAGGTTGGTGTTCACATGATTTGTGACATTTAATAGCATCTTGATTGTGAGAGCTGTTTTATTAGTGGCTTGGTATTAACGTCTCAATTATTGTGAAATGAATTGGTTTTGCTATTAGCCTGTCAACTCTGGGTATTTAACTTCTTGATGCGCTCCCAGGCTCATCCTATCATCTTTTTGTTTGAATTTCACATTGATTAGATACCCCAAGAGCCTCATACATGCCTCTGTCAGAGTTAGCAGTGACGAGGTTCTCTTCAAAAGCTTTGAGGTGTCTTATCATCTTATCACTTATCAGACATTGTAGAAACTAAAATTAATGAGAGAGAAAATGAGGTCCTTCACTTCATAATCTTTGTCGTTTATTAGAAAGTTCGTTTCAATATAACATATATATTTTTGTACATTCAAAGCCAAATCATATTCCTTTTTGACGTGACAACGTCTTAAATTAGGTTGCGGCTGGGAGGCACTTATGAAAAAGTGTAACGCTCGGTAACGTTACGATGAGTCACCGAACGAGAGAGAGGCCCGCCGAATGCCTTGCGTCTCTCTCCCACTCAACTATGTTTCATCCTTCTTCCTACTATACGAATGAATATTCACATTAAAATTATTTTACCACTCAAAGTCGTTGTCACGTAAAACTTTCGCCCGTATACCGAATTTACAGGCAACCAATTTTTTTTAAACAGAGAGTAGATACCTATTTTAAGTCTTAAAAAAATGAACTACTTACAGTCAATGACGTGGCAGCTACTGAGAACAGCATTTTAACTTTAACTTTGTATTCTACTAGATTTTCTTGCAACAGCCCTACGATTGTGTAACCAGATACGTAGATATAAGATATCCTGACTAAGAAACTATATCAGTTAAGCTAATAGGTTAATTGGGGAGCATTAATTGTTCAATGTAGTTGACTGCTGGGGATTGTACGAGATCTTAATTGATACTGTTTTCGCTTTGTTACGATAGATATATGTGCAGGTTTCGTTTACAGGTTAACATAACTTTGTTGTTAGATCATGACATTTTAGTTCCTGATTAGTTTGAATTAGAAACTGTAATAGCAATAAAGGAATAATAAATACATGAAACATTAGATTCGTAAACATGCATACATAAAGTTTGTATGCATGTAACCATTGAAATCGGTTAAAAAATATTGACACTTAGTATAAAAGACCTAAGAGCAGCGGTGGCGCAGTGGTATGGGCCCCGCTTTAGATTTACAAGGTTGTGGGTTCGATTCCCAGGCATGCTCACACATCCTTGTGTGAATTCTCACATCGCAGCTGCTCGATATCGGCGGAGGAAAACATTGTTAGAAAACAGGAGAGAACTAATCTTTGGAGGACATGTGACATCCATCAACCCTCACTTGGCCAGCGTGTGTGGATTGAGACCTAAAACTCTCTCAACTCGTAACATAGTTAAGAGAAGAGCTGTGCCCAGCTGTGGGACACTAGAAAGGGTTGATGTGATGAAGTGATGATAAAAGAACTATGTGACTCTATGTTTCTCGGACCGCTATAACTGTAATGTAAAGTTTACTAACCCATTGTTTTAATAGACTAGATTTAGTAGACTGATGTTTGTTCTCTTGTTACAGAGATGGCAGCGGAGGTGGTTCGTCCTGTATGACGATGGAGAGCTCACCTACTCTCTGGATGAACATGTAAGTGCCTACCATTCTAACTATATTTCACCGCGAGGTCGAATTCCGAGTAAAAAGTTACTACCTATTGGAAATTTTTTATTCTAAAAAATCAAATCCAAAATTCTAAAATTGTGTCCGATTAAGGCTGCCCGCCCTCGACAGATTTTGTGACCGATTCTACGCGTGACCTTGAGTTTTGTATAGAGTTGCACAAAATCGGTAAAAAAATCGATCGTGTCCGGGCAGCGTAACTGTATATGTTCGGCCCTATTACGTTATTGTTATCCTATTGTACACAAAACACTTAGGTACATACACAATTTTTATAAATAGGAAACAAGAACTTACACAGGCGAGCTTAATAAAAAAATATGAATTTTATACCAGCAAACCTTAAGTAGAGAAAACTTGTGGAATGGGTAGAAGTGCACAACAAATAACTTTAAATACATACATTTACCTACATACTAATATTACCTACTACGTCACCTGAATGTCGCCGGCGAATTATAAGTGATATTCGGTTTTACCTGCTTTCTGATAATAGGTTTTTTTTTTTGCTGATGACCTAACCCAATTAGCCGGAAGGACCTCTATTGGTTATCAAGTGCTGTGGCGACTGCCATGAGAGCTCTTCATGTGGGGACGAACCTCGGCTCAGGACGTTGCCGGACACTCTAGTTTTTTAGGGGTTCGGGGGGCATTTCGCGTTCGCGCGGTCCGGTCCTGACCGGAACCGTAATCGACTGGGGGTAATAGAAGGTGTGAGCGTTATGTGGCTTCTTTATTGCCTCTATCGAAGTTCTGGATTAATTTCTTTCCACACTTTGAATTAACGACCTTTCTTAAAACCAACTATCAACACGTTATGAAAATATCTATCATCAAACTAATAAGGTAAACTGCCCCATTATTGTCCGTACTACTTTTTAACTCTTTTAGACGCGAATAAACTGGTCGTAGTAAAAGCTTCCTTGTATTTAAATTGTTATAATTTTCTTTATTCTTTTTTTGTTTTAATGGTGTTTTTGTATCAACATAACATATCGCTCACTATATCAATAATAATAATAGTAATAATATCGTGGGTCATTAAGACACACGGTCGTTTGATCCTAAACTAAGCAGAGCTCGTACTATGGAAACCAGATAACTGGTAATATACTACTTATAATACTGTTCTTTTGTAAATACATACTTCAAAGATAATAACACACAGACTCCAAGACAAACAGACATGTTCATCACACAAATGTCTGACTTGGGTGGGAATAATACCCACGACCTGCGGCGTGAGAAGCAAGTATCTTACCGACCACGCTACCCGGCCTGTATTACCAGAAAATTGTAAATTGTAGCGAACTTGATTGTCCCCAACTCGACGTTAATTATGCGCCTATTTTGTGTGGTGGTCTGGCGTAGGTATTGCCAGTCCAGCTCCAAGAGGTCGTCACGATGCCGACGACTACTCGTCACGATGCCGACGACTTTCTGGACCGACCTTGGCGGCCCGAGTTTCTTCTGCCTCCATGCAAGCCCTGCACAGAGAACTGTCTGTTACACCTATGGTCAGTATGGCCAGTGATTAGCCGTAGTAGACTCGTAAGCCGTATTAACCTACAAGCTAAGCCAGCATTATGTTTTTTTTTATTCTTCGATAGTCTAGCGCTTGACTACAACCTGCCTTATGTTATGCAATGATTAGTCTACGATGTAACGCGCCAGCCCAGTATACCGATTCACTCGTGATTACGAATGATTATCGGCGAGAAGGTGGCAGTGAAATAACCCTCCTTAAGGGTAGTAACCTTAAAGGAGCAACAATTCCGATCCACCCTCTCTGCACGGTGTAACCAGACATCGCACCGGAACACGGCAAGGCTGCTTGGTGGTGCGGCTTTGTCTGGTGGGTGGTCACTAACCACGGCCGAAGCCTACCACTAGTTGATTGTCATGTTTATTTTTGAACATCTAGGCAGAGGATATCACGCACATTTCACCGGTAATTTTAAAGTTCCATACGCCATTGGAGTCGATTCTATTACTAATTATTGGGCTGAGTTCTAACTTCGAGTTGCTACAATAAAATTAAGTGTATTAGAAACGTATTTTTGCTAAATACGGGATTCAAACCTCGAGGTTATTAAGCGAACACGGTTACTGTTTGACGAACAAGGTAATTTTATATCAACTTACTAGAAATATCTTGTTTCTAATCTATTGGCAGAGTAAATTCAGACTTGTTTATCGCCTTAAAGGGCAACATTGATACCGGGTAGGGTAACGTAGGTAATAATTGACTTGTAACTAGAAACATTGTAGGAAGACGGAGATAATTCCTGATTTGATTGAATTCTGCGTACAAAATGTGAAGCTCTCTGATTTAGTTTTTAAAATAAGTGATTGCCATTGCCTTAGGTTTATTTTACGTATTTATAAGTTAATATTGTTTCAATAAAACAGCATACTGTGAAAAGGAAAGCTTGCAGTATCAAAAAACACCATTTACTTATTTAAGTATTACTTAAAAATCAATAAAATGTTAAACAAAAATACCAATTATAAAGGCGCTATAAATGTCTGAGCCCACTATACAGAAAATACGCGATCGAAATTCACCATCATTGCACCTGTAATGCTATTTCAATTAGGTACTTCTGCACGTTTGCCGTAATTACGGCATGTTTGGGAGTACAACCGAAAATCTGTTGTGTAATTTCCGCATGTTGTGTCGTATAAGCGAATACTTTAGAACGTAAATTCTGCTGCGGAACTTCGGTCGCATATCTTCGGAATAGTGTGCTTCAACACTGAAGGTTATTATATAGTTTTTTGCAAAACGAAAATTGCTTCTCATTTATTATTATGGGTTTATAAAAAACAAACATGGCTGGTAACTCGCCGCTCGTGTCGGTTTCATCAGCACCTCGCTATATCACTATCAAATCTTTCACATTTTCCTTTGTGCTCATAAATATTCATAATAATCGGCGTTGTAGCGATTTCAAGTATATTATGAATTTTATTACGTGCCATATAAAGCGCGCGAGGAGCTAACAAAAACTTGCTGCTGAACAGGAACAATGAAAACAGGATGACTAGGATGGCTTTCTCCACTGAGCACATGGTACAGCTTGGAAACAGCTTGCCTTATGTGGTAAATGAAAAAGTGATTCTAAAGTACGATGGACGGCTAAAGGTGCGTTTACCTTTATAGGATTTTTATATCGTTAAATACAAGAAGGCCAAAGATAGATGCGGGTGATGATAGAAAAAAGTGATAATTAAAAATTGAAAACAGCTGAAAATGTGAACCGTAGTGCCCAGGAGTCCGTTTCCTTTCATAGAAGTTGTCAAATGCCTCATTGACAACACACTTCGTCAGAATTAGAATTAGTTCAGGTACTTTTTAATTCCATATTCAGTTTAATTTTGACATCTTCGTTATTAATTTGTTCTTATTTTTTTAATATTACATTAATTATGAACCATTTGAAACATATAGAGGTAATAAAAATGTAAATTAAATTAAGTTTTCAAAGAAAGGTGCCATCCTTGAGTTCACTTAAGACGATTATCTATCAATCGTTCTAGTTTCTAGATTACTGAGTCGTTCTTGAGTCTAGACTATAAACAAATGTCGACCTAGAACAACAGAACCACTAGATAACCGGCAGTTTGCTAAAATATCAATGAGCAACATTTATTCAGGGTAAAGGGACCAGTTGACGGGCGCGGCTTAACGTCAATCTGACAGTTACATCAAGTACTTTCCACAGAAGATCAACGAATAACGATTAGAAAACTATTAAAAAATTAAAAACCCGAGCGCGTCAATAACTGCCAACATAATTGAATAGAGAACTGAATTGGCGCGAAAAACGTAAATATTGTTTTTTTTTCATAAGTTTGATGTACACAGTGTCACTCTCACTACTAAGACGAATCTAATGATACCTCTCATGCTCAGATGCGACAAACCGCTTTAGAGCGTGCCAAATAGATAAACATATACTCAAAAAACATAACTTTCCTTTTGGCGCAGTCGAGTAAACAACAGATTATGCGGTTATAATAAGGTAACTTTGTGAATCGTTTAAAAATCAGTGCTTTCGGTCGCCTCTGGTGTATTCAAAGGGTTTACTGAGCAATTTCCGTTTGTCACTGTTAGGTACATTGTTTACATTTTTTTTTTCTTTTGTTTTTTTTTCAGTTGTTTATTTTATTTTTCTTTTGTACCTGTGTTTTTTATTTGTTATTTTATTGTGTATGTCTTGTTTGTATCAAATAGATAACATTTTTTTTCTGGAAAATTTCAATGGCAGAATAAATTAGCAAGTTAACATGCGTTAGTCAAAGCCTTACGTTGTCAACTGTTTCAATATTTTGTAAAAATCTATCCAGTAAAAAGCTTACAGATTATTTCGGTAGTGATTCATTTAATGATATTTTTATATATATTTATTTATGTGGTTTCATGTCATTCTTGCACTGTTTTTGCTTATTGTATGGAATAACACTTCTGAGTTTATTTACATTATAGCTTAAAGTATTCTTCGGCTCGCACCTCGTTATCATGTGAATGGTACAGAAGATTTGCAATATAAGGGAAGTCGTAAATGTCTTTCTGAGGGAAAGTTTTGAAATTAATGGTTGTAAGTGTTAGAACTAACTAGCTTTATTTGTTCATTTACTTGTAAGAATTAATAACTGGAAAATTCAGTATTTTCTATAGCTTTCTATGTTCACGGTATATTATTTTTTTATATTACTGTTTATTATGGTCGCTTAACGGTAACGTTGACCCTACTATAACATAGGGGGCTGGTAAGTGGTAGTACATTGCTTTCATTAGTGAATTAGGCCTTTATACCTTACCATCTTTACTGCCTCAGTGATCCAGTGGTAAGCGTGTTTGCTTAAGACGCGAGGTCTCGGATTCGATTCCCGAGATCAATACTTTTCTGGTATACTTAGAAAATCTTTAGTTGCAGCTCGAAGTTTGGAATTGTGCCCGATGAACAGCAATAGGCTCCATATTACGTTAGGCACATATGCCCGCCTAAAAGTGGGTGATATTTACCTTTTCCTACACCTTTGGATAATACAGGCGTGAAATGTTATGTAAACTTAATGGATGTTGATTAGGCCAGGATTATGGCTAGGAGGCTAGGATTATGATAATTTCTCAAAATGGAGTTTATGAAACCATATTTAAGTATGTATTAACATAAGAAAAGTATTTTAAGTAGTATATTACCATTGAAATAAAACTACTTTTTAACGGATTTTATCGCGGTTTATTTTAGATTTTAGATCCCGACGTTTCAAAGTCTTTTCAGACTTCATGTTCACGGGTGGACTGAGATATTTGACGTCCAAAAATATTAATCACAATTATTACTGACTACCTTCAAACATTAATATTTAAGTTGCGTTCCGATTTAAGCAAACTGAGCTCACAGTGTCTTGAATTCTGAGTTGATTTTGCTTGGGTTTTGGTACAAGTAAATTAAACTTAGAATTAACAATACATACTAAAAATACATACGTATTACATTAGTAATACGCGGTACGAAGTTCGCTGGGGCAGCTAGTATTAATACCTATACTTTTTAAATCAGTAATGCTATGTTTAATATCAAAATTCAATTGTTTAATTTCTAAGTCAGTTGTCTGTATTCAGAAGCAAGAATGTAAGTACGAACGTATTAATTAATATGGATAAGCCTTGTTAGAAACGGGATTTTATGATTTGCATGAATGTTACGATCAAATAAATATTTTTCTGTTGATAAAATATGTAGTTACCTACCTGGTTACTTTCCGACAATCGTTAAAATTCCTAATTATTTCTATATTCTTTATTATAAAAATAATATGTGCACAAGATTTTATTTGTTATATTTTAAAGTATGTAGAAATAGCTATAATATACTTTATTATTACTAAATATGTTTTGTATCTGTGCCATCAGAAGTAAGAAGCGTTTATCCTTGCAAACCCACATCTGTTTTACATATTGACGCAGTTTCGGTTCTCTCATTAGCTCTCACTAAATTATAATGGTGTATGATGAATGAATACCTATTTTCCCTACATATTAACCCGTGTAATATGTGCAAAGTTTTATTCAAATCCGTTCCACTGTTTTCATATGGAAGAGTAACAAACATACATACATAAATGCATTTCAAATAGCATAGGACTATTAAAATGCTCGTCTTTTATTAATATTAAAAGCCCAACGATCTTTTTATAAACAAGAATATTTTATACTAGCTCCCGTCCGCGAGTTCACCCGCATTGTATTACAATATAATGTAACTTAAGTAACATTTCAGGCTATAATCTATCTTAGTGCCAAACTTCATTCAAATCCATTCAGTAGTTTTTGCGTGAAAGAATTACAAATACTGAACAGGGAACACTGAATTTTGCCCCTAGATAAAGTAATAACGATAACGAAAGATCGAAAAGAATAATATTTGAGCTATTGACAGATGAAAAATGACACAAATATAACTGACTATAGATTCCCATCAATATCAGGGGACCAAATGACTAAATAACATATAGGCTCCCCACAACATCATAGAGCCCACTAGCATAATAGTCATTAAAAAATAAAATAAAGACAGTAAGATGTATACGGTGGTAAGCTTCGGCCGTGGTTAGTGGCCACCCACCAGATAAAGCTGCACCGCCAAGCGGCCTTGCTCTGTTGCCGCCTGGTGACACTATTTAGGAGGGCGGGTCAGAATTTTTGCTTCTTTATGGTTTCGAACCATATGGAGCCTCATTCCACTGCCATCTTCCCACCGAAAATCATCCGTAATCACGAGTGAATCGGTATATTGGGCGGGCGCGTCCCATCATAGACTACATCGTTGCTTAACAAGCCTGTTCCTGAATAAAAAAAAGTTTAAAAACTGTACGGATGAAAGGGCTGTGGTGTGTGCATTTTGAATAAAAACAATTGTCACGCGACTTCGGTCACATGATAATTTTTTTTTACATTTTCGACAATGTCAATTTTTTTTTTTTAGCTTCTATACTTTAAACTTGATAATAGCAAAATTGCGGAATTATAATGTAATAAATGTTTAAGATGAAATTATAATGTTGTAGATGCCATAATTTATTAAAATGATGGATGGCACATTATTGTTCTTCTGGTCTCTCGTTATTACTTCGCCGTATCAAAATAAAGAAGTATTACACAATGTAGTAGTATGCTTCTATGGTAACTAACATCCATACAAACATTCGTACTTAATATGAGTAAGATTTTAAACGACTAGGTTTATGTTTTTATGTTAATAAATAAATAAAATAAAGGTACCAGTACATGTAAGCAAAATTGAACACAGCTCACAGCGGACATGAATAATAATTTCATATTGATTGCAACCAATTTATAGATCCTGAGTATTTTATTTGAACTCGTAAAATATTTACATGTATCTTACTGGATAGATAGTTAGCTAAGTAATTGAGATGAGTTGAAACGTTGATGATATTAGATATTTTAACGTGTTTGTTTTTAATTCCAGCAACCAGCAACCCAGTGTTGCGTAGTGTTTAGCTTCCGAGAAAGACCAAAAACTCAAATCAGGATTACTGACCCAAAAAATAAAAATCACCACAAGTCCTTTGCACTTCTGCGTGTTTTGTGTCTTGTCTACAGTGGTACCATGGACTCTTGGTAAACAGAACTCTTTCTTACAGTCGTCTACCGGGTTGAGTGAGGTACCGAGTAGCCATACATTTTTTTTAGTAGCCATACATTGTACTCTGTAACCACCATTGGAATTGATAATTATTGTTGTGTCACCCCTCTTTTTTAAAGGTAAAAGTGACAATCGTATCTCAGTGGAAGCGGCATCTTTCGCAACTTAAAACTGCCTTGGACCACAGTACGAGTTTCAGTTAGTATCTTTTGCGGATACCAGAGGAAAACCAGAGGCACGGATAACGTAAAGACTTACAGAAGTAGCAGTGGAGGGATATGGTGTATTAGTCAAAAATAAAAATAATTAGCTAGACGTTTATCAATCAGATGAGTAAGTAAATCGATCGGGGAGCGTCACAGAAGCCTTGCAAGGCTATTGGATTAAAACAAGCCCTACAAATACTGTCATGAGCCGACCGAGTGACAATTCGCAATGTTGCAATAACTAACGTCGTGTTACGTAAATACATTCTTCTTTTAACATTTCCTAGTTCGCAACACCAATAGAACTACACCCGATTTGCGATTTGGACTCTAAACCAAGATTTGTGATCACTATTCTATCTAATTTGTTTTTTTCGATTATCAAAATATTAGCTGTCCCTTGCGTCTATTGCTGGGCTCAGGTCTTTTATCAACTAAAGAGTTACTAGAAAGTCTTATGTTACTTACAGAATATTTTTTCTTTATCTCGTATCATCGAAGCGGTTGCGGTTTTTTGCGCATAGATTGTCGCTTTTGAACACTCAGGCGCGTCGTCCTCTAAAAATGTATTTCACATAGAATTTTCGTACATTACAATTAAGTTGAAAATAGTTTTACTATAGTTATTCACGGGTATCCCGTGTATTCCGGTAAACCCATGCCCAGCCGTGGGACACTAAAAAGGGTTGAAGTGAGCAGTGATACTGAATCACAACTTGCTGTACTAGCTTCAATTTTGAGTTATATTTAAAACATCTTGTTTTAATTACTATTTTTCTTTCATCGTTATTAGAAGGGGTCGGAATAGGTACAGTTTTTGAATACCAAAAGGACCTAGAACTCTTAACATGGATATGCCTTTTAAACCCGGAATTGGGGAATAATAAAAATTGTTACACAACTGGCAGGAACCAAATACTTTTATGTATTTATATAAATAAATTATTTCGTAGGTATGTTTTTTCGAATAAAATATGTTTTGGTTTTATATCAAATTGGAATACTAAATCGATCCCGGGATTTAAATAAGGCATATCCGTATTAAGGTTTTGTAATAGCATATTTGATGATATTTCGTTTTTAAAAACTCAACCTATGCCGAACCCTGGTTATTAGGCAGTAGGTGACCGAGGTACAAAACAAAATAATATAAAGCAGTGTGTACATGTTCAGACATATAATACTAGAGGTCGATACCTCAAGGTAATAAACAAAAACTTAAAGATTAAAATGAGTTTAAAATCTGTATACAAAATCAATACCGAAGTAAATAGTGTTAATGCAATAATTTATGGAAATCGTTTGCAAACTATGAACTCAATAGCGAATAGTAAACGGCCATATTTATTTGACAAAGCTAATTGTTATTTAACGGCTTCTACTAAACAAGAATGGGATAACAGAGAAAGCCTAACTGCTAAGTTTTGAATTTACATACTCCTTCAATGGATTGTATAATTAAGCATTAAGACTTGTGCACACGAATTGTCATGTTGGTAAAATGTCATATATAACAATACGTACGTATATTACATATTGTATACTGACTGCAGAGTCTCTTGTACGTTACTTACCTACTAAAGCAATGGTTCTGAATAAGCTGTACAGGTATCCCTGGGGTACGTTTGAGAAGCTGTAGTGATTCGAAACACACTTTTTTATTTATTTAATCAAATAAAATGGCACCATGTTACATTTATATTCTTCTTGCCAAAATGTAAAAAAGTAAATAAACTTGGTGAGTTTATTTACAATTCTTGTATACACGAACGTCTATAATTAATTGTTGGTACAATGTCATATACTACAATATTTCTACGTACCTAATATTACAAACTGTCTACTTACTCCAGAGTCCCTTGTCTAGAGCAGTGTTTCCCTATTAGTAGTACGTGTATCCCTAGGGTACGAGAACCTCGAAACACACTTGACCGGTTTTTATTTACCATTGCTGCAATATCTGCAATATGGTATGAGAATTTGAGATCTTTTTCGGAATTGTAAAAGAAATTGAGAACTTGTCGAATGTACCGATCTTTTAAGAAGCAACAGAAAAAAGACTTTAAGAAGATGCTCACACAGGCTTTTAAGAAGCAACATTAACAGTAACTAAAAAAATAACAAATAATAATAATGGAGGCTATGTGCCACCGTTATATGGTGGAAATTCCATGGGTACGCACAAAGCGCTTCCCTTCCACTTTTACTGTGCGAACTGCCAAGTTGTGGAATTCGTTGCCGGCATCTATGTTTCCCGATAGCTATAATCTGTCTGTCTTCAAGTCATGAGTGGATCGGTATTTACTGGGTAAGCGCGTTCCATCGTAGACTATATCATTGATTCGCATCAGGCAAGTTGTGGTCAAGCGCAAGCCTATTACAGCATAAAAAAAAACAAAGAAATATTTATTTCCTATAATTTATTTTGCTCCTGTAAAAGCCCTATTCGTAGCAGTAATGACGTGTCAATTGGAACAGAGTGTGGGCACTATACTGGTTGCCATCAATATTAATTAGGTACCATTTGAAACAAACCTACACTAACAAAGTAATTGCAATGTCTCATAAATAACAAATCGACTAATTTGTTATGCAAGCCTTTGAATTTTGCTTAGCAAGCTGTGTTTACTAAAATTCTAAGTCATACATTAAACTAAGGTTTATAATAAATTATGTTTTAGTCTTTATACGGTTTTTGTTTTGTTTTATGGTTTCCGGTAAACGTTTGTTAATAGTAATACGAAATGATAAGTGGTAATTTGACATTGTAATACGAAATGAAATGTGGTAATTTGACACAATAGTGTTTTTTTTCTTTTGCGGATGACCTACCCAATTAGCCGGAAGGGCATTTATTGGTCCACCGGACTTTTTCGGTAAGCCGTCCGAGGACGGTCGAACCGATCAAGTACTGTGGTAACTGCCATGGGCTCTGTAAACTGTATTTGACATATTGAAATAAAACTGATATACTAACTGATATTCGCGTAAATCTAAGACAATACTATGTATTTGACATATTATTAAGTAATACATTGTATTAGTAATACATACTTTAAAGTTGTGATTTGACACATCAGCTGCATTGCAATCTTTTGACAGATAATCCTTGCAATTGACGTTTCCAAAGCTGGCAAAATCCTTTACTTAATTTTCAACTTGCACTTATTTGTTGATATTTAAACTTGAGATCGTCTGCCAACTAAAACTAGGCATAGGCCACTCTAACACACGTCACTGATTACAATGTATGTCTCTTGCAAGCCACCTTGCAGAGAATATCCGCGTCACTTCACATTAAATCTGAGGGCATCCTACGCTGCGCTACGTTTGCAGATTCGCAATCGCCATTGTTTCTAAATATAGGTCAAGGACACACATTGTTGATCAGTTTGTTTTATAATCTTAATTACTGTTTCTGTTATTGATTTAGCCTTAGGGAAAGTTGTACAGAGCCGTATTATAAAGCTGGGTTCTTACTAGAGGCAGGAGGTTCTTCAGCTTATAGTCAGCTGAAGATATTGTGAGATAATTCTATTATTCTTCAAAATAACTATTAACTTCTGTTTTTGTTGTTTTGGTCACCCATGCTATTACAGTCCATCAAATCTAAGAAGTACCATTTGACAGTTCTAAACGAAGTACATTTAGAATGTTTTTTTTTGTATGAAAATTGTTTATGTTATGTTAAAATAAAAATAGCTTCATAATTCAATTAATTTACAGGAAAGCTAATAAAAATAGTATGAATTACGCCTCTATAAAGCTAAATTAATAGAAAACAGTGAAACGTCAAAAGGTACTTCTTAGATTTGTTCAATTGTAGAGTTAAGATAGGAATACATGCTAGCCTCCGGACGCGGCTTCGCGCAAATAATATAAACATAATAGGATAAAAACTATTCTATGTGCTGTTCAAGACTATGATTTATCTCTGTGCCAAATTTCAGCCAATTCCGTCCAGTAGTTATTGCGTGAAACAGTTACAAACTTCCACACATCTACACATCTGTTTATGCGAAATTTACAATATTTGTCAGATTCTTTCTCATGTTATGGTATCCGATTGAAGCATTTACCTTGTTAAGCTGCTAATCCGGCTCTGTTCTACGCTAACAGACTGACTTACGGAAATTACAGTTAATAATTATTCAGTAATTATTCGGTTTGTCGCCCGTGGCTAACTGATTCTATCAATAACAAATTATTTTCATAATTGTTGAACGATTAACGCATTCCATTGTCGAAAGATGGCGTTGATATGACTTGAAGGTTGTTGAATTTTGTATTTCTTTGATTTAAATTTAAAAAACTTAATTATAATTTATAATGATTGTAAATAATATTTTCACACATACGCACAGCGACATCTATCCACTATGCTTTTAGGTGCTATACGTAATAGGGGGCGAGCTTAATGCAATTCATCAAGCGCAAATTCAAACTTTGAGCTGCAACTAAAATTTTCGAAGTATATTACAAAAACCTCATTATAGACATATAATTGGAACTGTTTGCTTGACATCGATGGTTGACAGCCTAACACTGGACTTTTTCCTATTCGCAAAATCTGCTACATTAGAGGATAAACGCCAATAAATTATACTAGGTGGTGGATTTCAACAAAATTTTAATGATGCCATTTTGTAATGACACATTGAAAACTTAACTGACTAAAATTTCAAGCCACTTTACCCAACAGAAAACATTTTATGATATTTTTTATCTCTTAAATTTTTTCTGTTTTGGTTGGTAACTATCGAATTCTTTCACTCTTTTAGAGTTCGATTAGATTACTATATCGATACAATTGGTGAGACATCGATCGCAAACCCAACTGTTTAAAATGCTTTCCACTCATGGAAACTAACTAGTTTTACTTTTACCCCAAAATAGTTGAAATAAAACTACTTTATAACGGATTTCATCGCGGTATATTTTAGATCCCGACGCTGACGTTTCAAAGTCTTTTCAGACATCATGGTCCCGGGTGGACTGAGGATGAAATTTGTTGTAAAGTAGTTTTATTTCAATGTGTTATATTCGCGTAAGTTTAAGAAAATACTACCCAAAATAGATTTCAACTGACTCTTATTATTATTATTGCAGTCCTATATCATTAGAACAACGTTAGAATAAACAACACCTGCAAGCAATCCCATATATGGTGAGCAAATCATATTTCTTCCATTACGCCATTACTCAAATACCTAGCCCTAACTATTAGGTGTTAGTCAACAAGCGTGCACTCGGTCTCGCGTCCGCCAGCGGAATGCGGTCGCGTTGTGCAAGCGATGCGCCCGCGCACCGCACCCACACGATTCACCTGCGCTTCCGTGTGACCCACCAAGGGCTATGGTGACACCATTTTTGAATATAGAATTAGTGTCTCGAAGATGAGTAGGTCCTAGAGACTTAGTTCTTTCTTGCTAATAGTAGCAAGCAAACGGCCCACCTGATCCTAACTTATACACTTGCAACATAAGACACCACTCCCGCGTTGCCAACCTTCTACCCATGAACCCTGAAACTAGAGCCCTATGTTTAAAGAACACCGTGTCAGGAAACTCATTCCGCAGGTTTAGCTTTCCTTCCTGGAAGAAAATTTAGCTCAGTAAGAAATCACGCGAAATACTATCCCCACTTAACATTTAAGTGTAAATTTCGTAATTGTATTGTTAGTATTTTGTGATCCATAGATTTGATCAAGAAATAATGATGATTATCTATACTACCCTCGATTCTTGTCAAATTACATTACCCACCAGTCCTACATTTCACAACGACTGCAACTTGTTAGTCCTATCTCGCGTCGGCCATTATTATTTTATTACTAGTATCGAGAGGTAAAACATGGGTGTCATTATACTGCTGCTGATCAAGATCTGTGAACTGTGGCCCAGCATGATGTAAGCTCCGTACGATAGCTATCAGACTAAGCCTTATTGTTTAGAGAGAAAATAGAAAAAATCTTTGACACCTTTGCTTATGTTGAGTGTTTTGGAGATTTGCATGTTGGTAATGGATGGTTGGATATGTAAATCAGAATCTTAATTAGTGTTCTCAAAGAGCTCTCTAATCACCTTAAGAGAGATAAGGAGAGATGGCGTTTTCAGCCATACACTTCTCTTACGGAAACTAGGGTCTTTGCAAGCATCATTGCAATTCTTATCTCATCAATTTGCATTTATTACCTTATTTCGGGGTGGGATGGCTCATGCCTGTCACCGCGCAACACGCGACGACACATCGTTTTATACGGACATTATTATTATATTATAGAATTTTATAGTAATATAATTGTGTTAATAATAATCTTATATTGTATTTGTTTATATTATTGTATTAAGAGCCATATGGTTTGAATTAAATAAATAAATAACGGGGCACTTTGGCCAACTTAAGTTCGATCAGTAACCAAAATGGCGCGAAATATCATAAAAGCATGCCGGTTATTTTCGGAGATTTATTTTAATTGATTCTAGTCTCTATAAATATAACTGTCTCGTTAAACACCATGTGTATAGATGAAATTCAATGTATTTTACCCTTCACATTTGTGATTTTGTCACCACACAGCGGAAGCGGCGGCGAAGGCAATAATTATCTCGACTCTGTACCGGCGTATGCGCAGGCGGCTCTTGCGCAAATGCATCCGTTTCGGCCCGACAACCTTACAGATCGAACTGAATGACTATTATTTATTTTTCTAATTACGTTCACTGCGATTTATTTAACGTTGCGAAAACATAATAGCAGGTAAAGAACGGCTTTTAAATTATTACGTTTGAATATTTTATAACTTTTTTAATGTCTCGATCCCAAGGTTTTAGAGTTGCCATATCAATGCTTATTAATTATTTTACATATTTAAAAAAAAAATTATCAGTTTCATTACTAATTTACTATGTACATGTAACAGTACCTAGACGAATTTATTTCTTTATTTCTTACAACACAAAACGTAATTCAATAGTGTATTTCGTATTGTGTTATTGCGTTTGAAAACAATACCATCATAATTATTGATACTGCAGTGACATAACACGCACAATAGTGCTGCGCCCACGTGCGGGAGAAAAAATAACAGATTTAAAACAACAGAATAAAAATAATAACGTTATCTGTGCAAAGTTTATTAGATCACGTCGTATTATCTAACTGTTATCTTGTTTGAGTAATGTATCCGTAGATAAAGACTATAAGATTGATTTTGGTATATATTGCTATTATGCAGTTACGTAACCGTCAACATTGATTCGATCATTTCGAAATGGAATTCATTCATTCATTGATCGATTTGAGAGCGCTGGCGCAGCGTGCCGGACTTGTTACTACGTAGGGTTGTACTACGGCACGAGATTATTATAATTTATGTTTCAATCATATCCTGCTACATCCTTAGTTTCTCATTCATTCTCATTCAATCATTCTGAAGGTACCCCAAGCCCCATCCTAAACCTTCCTTCACCTACAATGGTGAAGGTCAACTGCATCGTGCGTCCTGTGTGCGAACGACTATGTACCTAGCCTAGTCTTTGGACTGCATTGTCTTTGCCAGGTTCGCCGTTTACGAATACTAGGAGGACTAAAGGTATATAAAATGTCTTTCTTACTAGTATAAATGTCAAGATGACAGACGTAGTATTATAAACCTATTTTAACTACTATTGAGATTATAGCAGCGGTGCCGCAGCGGTTCGGGCCTTGACTTAAATTTATAAGGTCGCGGGTTCGATTCCCAGTCGTGCCCACACATCTTTATGTGAATTGTAACATTCGCCGCTGCTCATTATAGGTGAACGAAAATATCGTGAGGAAACCGGCATGTCTAAGAACTAATCATTCGAGGACATGTTGTGACTTCCACCAACCCGCACTTGGCCAGCGTGTGTGGATTAAAGCCTAAACTCTCTCAACTCGTAAGATAGTTGAGAGAAGACCCGTGTCCAGACACAAAAAGAGTTGACGACGAGTTTAAAATACGTGTATAAATTCGGGGGTAAATATTTTAAAAATGTTAACTTGACAGCCCTGCGGGTACTTCATTTTACAAGTTTACATTCGTTATGAGTAAAGACATTTAATACTTTTTCGGGTAATTTTCGTAAGTGAATAGTGATTGAACCGTGACAAAATAACAGTGACAAAAACTAACTGATATTTAAATCAGTTATTAAGCTGCAATGATCGTTGATAACGTTTAAATCACCGGTTACTTTTAGGTGTTGGTAAATATTTTATTGCTTTTTAAAAGCTTCGCAATCGACTTGTTTATGAAACTACAATAAAAATGTGTTGTACCTATTTACGGGCTAGTGATTACGATTGAGTTGGCGGTTACACGAACCCCGTGAGATAAGTTTCTGGCCCAATACTTGTCGAAGTCGAACTAACTTCAAACGCCCTGATTGCTTCATTTAATAATGTAAAACGAAACTCGAAGGCCTTATGTCTTTAGAAATTAACTTTTTTATAAGTAATTATTTATGAAATTAGAAAATCTTGTTGGTTTGTTTGGTTAATTAAGCCCGAGTTTTTACTTTTCTTTTTACTTGAGTAATTGTGTACCAATTATGTGTCATAAAAATATAAGTAGAACTAATAATAGACCTGTAAGTGGTTACAGTAAATCGTTTTGTAGTTGATTGATTAATTGAGGTGGATTGAAACTTGTTGAACACGACACTTATAATACAATTATTTGTATAGATCTTAGTGTAGGTATCTCATTAACCAAATTAAAAAAGAGGTTCTTAATAAGGATATTTGTCCTTACTAATATAATCGATACTTGTGTAAACATTAAAGAAATAGTGTTCAAAACTGTTATTGAATTCTTGTAAAAGAAGGAATACATACTTTTAAACATACTCTAGGCTTTATATTTGCTTATGTAGTCTGTTCCATCTCTTTCTTAACTGATAAAAAATGACCGTTATCTCTCTTAAATGATGAAATCGATCTTTCTTAAATGATGAAAAACTAAGTCATAACGGTCTTTTTCTTAAAAATCTTATATGACTTTAGTTAAAATGGACTTAAAATTGTCTCTTTCTTACTAGTATAAATGTCAAGATGACAGATAAAGAAAAACGAATTATAACCCTATTTTAGCTATAATAAGTATACAATACTTTTATAAATACGGGGGTTAGTTTAGTACACGATACAATATAGCAATAGTATTGCCAAATGAGTCAAATAAATGTTAACAAACGTCGTGAGCCGATTCAGTGGCGATACAGGCAAAACATTTTAGGTAGATACCATCTACTTGACACTATTTACCCATTTATACCGATTAAATCCTGGTACACGTTTTTCGGTATAAACCGCTATTTATTATTATAAGTCTGTTACAATTTACGTATTGTTTGTTACGTATGTCCAGCTCTATTTTTAACCCTTTATACTATATTTTTTTTTTAATTTGACGTGTGCTTTTACGTATCTTTAAAGCAATTTGAGCAGCGCTGGCGCAGCGGTACCGGCCTCGTCTTAGAAATATATGGTCGCGTTTCGATTCACAGTCGCGCCCCACACATCTTTGTGTGAATTGTTACACCGCCGCTGGTCAATATCGGTGAAGGAAAACATCGTGAGGCAACCGGCATGTCTAAGAACTAATAATTCGATTACATGTGACATCCACCAACTCGCCCAAAAAAAGGGTTGAAGTGAACGGCATAATTGATGAACCGATTTTGATGAGCTTTTTAAGAGTGATCGAGATTCTTAGGCAAGTTTCGAGAAAATTCGGTTAGGTGTCATAGAACAGTTAATCTTAGGTTTCCGATTGCAGTATATTTAATTTTACGTGAATACAGTTGTTACTATAGGCCGACCGATTAACTCGCGTATCGCCTATCGCCAAGATTCTGACTCCTCAAGCTGCACAGACAGTGATGATGATTCAAGCGATATGGATATATTAGTGACGAATAGTCTTACATTACTTTTATCTGTGGTTAAATAGTTCTTTAAGAGATTTAATTAATGTTTTCTAATTAATTACTTTCCCAAATAATGAGCTGTCAAATGTCAAATAATTATTAAAATCGACTGCTAATTGTAGAGATTAGTGCGATCAAACAAACTTAACCGCTTTCGAGATAGATTGCGATAGTTAAAGATTTTTTCGTAATGTTGGTAGCAATTGAAACATAAACGATGCATCAATGCTCAGATCACAGGGTTACCAACCATTAGGAGAAGTGATTTGTTATGTAAATCGCAATAACGCAAATAACATGATGCACCTTCCGAGGATCTCATCTAGCGTATGTTTAGTTGCAAATGGCTTGGTAATAAATAGTGATTTGAGTCGGCATTTGCTCTAAAACGTCGTCGTGGAAACGGCAAAAGGCGGGCCTCGTGGCCTGCGCCGGCGCACCTAGCTTGTGGTCCAAGTATAGAGCTGAAGATGGAGTAATCGGTTTTAAAAACAGTCGTTAAGTTAGTAAACCATTGTATCATGTAACATTGAATGATTGAAACGAACGACCTTTAAACTATAAAACCTCAAATCGACTAGAAAAATTATTAGGCTGTTGCCATTAAAATAAAATGTGAATTGTTTAGGTAGCGCAGCGCATAACCTATAAACGTAACAAGCTGTTGCCTAGACAGAAGGTTAAATATCAGTTGTGATAGCATTCAGCATGCCAGTTGTCAAACTCATAAGACGTCTATGTCATTCAGGTAGCTTGTCTAACTTTGTCTCTGTTACATCAGATGACAATGTCTATAAGGTCGGTTGGGTTATCATGCGGTGTGTTCAAATCAAATTTGATCTCACAAGAAGGCATCCGTTTCCATCCAAACCATAAAAAATTATCATATTCGTAATTAAGGGATGCTATAATCATTTACAGTTATTGACTAGCTTTCTGTGGTGTTATTTTGTGGCCAATCGAGATGCATGTAGAAGGAGATGTGTCTGACGATCGCGTATCGCTCATTTGGAGCGACAGTGACATAAATGCACATTTGTAAATTTTACAATACGCCAGTTTTAAGATTTTTTGGTAACACTAAAGAAGATTATTACTATTTGTTACAGCGAATCTCTATAATATATAAAATATAGAGATGACCATTAGCTGTAACAAATAGTATTAATCAGTATATTGTATTTGTTTATAGTGTTATATTTTATATGGGCCTTGTAGCCTGAAATAAATGGTTATTATTATTATTATTATGTTTGTCTTTTTTTTTATCTCGGAGCTATGGAGCTCCGGACTTTTAAAAGGCGTGCGTGGGGCCGAAGCTAACACGTAGAGGTCCGTTAGACAATTTTGCTCTAAATGTAATGTGGCACCAACCGACGATTATCCCTGTTCGCACCATATAGGTACAACAAAGGACAATCCCCGGTTAGAGCAGGACTATTGCAGAATATAGGAACTAAAATCTAGGTTATGGTTGGTGGGTGCTAATGGATTAGGTAACTAGGACTATGGATGGACTATGGCTACGACTATGACTTATTATTATTATTATTATAGTATAAATACACATAATAATATGTGTTCGCCGACATAGTTATAAACTTTATTTGTTTTGTTTTGTCGTTTCTGTACATATTTAGGAAAGAACAGTCAAACATAAAAAGTCGTACAACAAAATCTGTCGCTTTATCTTTCAACTTGCACCACACTATACAATAATTATCGCCAGAGGCAGGCGTCGTAGCATGATACCATGTACTCTGTCCGGGAATCTAACATACAAGAAAAAATCAGGTTACAGCCTCTGAAATGTTCAAACACAACCTCTCCATATTGCAACTGTGTAAGTACTATAGATTGCCACTTGCTACCACCCTTTATTTTATAACATATCACTAGAATTTGTTACAATACCTATAGGCCGACCGTTTAACTCGCGTATCGCCTATCGCCAAGATTCTGACTCCTCAAGCTGCACAGACAGTGATGATGATTCAAGCGATATGGATATTAGTGACGAATAGTCTTACATTACTTTTATCTGTGGTTAAATATTTCTATAAGAGATTTAATTAATGTTTTATGACTTTTTACCTGAAACGGTCGGCCTATAGTTTATAGTAAAATATTTGCAACAATATCGCACTCGATATTTGCAATATTGTGTACAAAATTTTATCCAAATCTGTTCAGACATTTTACCGTAAAAGAGTAGAAACATTCGTTCTATTAAACTTATTCCCTCTCTACAAAAGGAGTTTAATATTAATCCGACTCTTCATCGAATGAACGGGAAACTATCTCGATTGATTATTGCGACTTTGAAAGAGAACGATGTCATTCAGTTTACACAGTTTAATTAAGTGATTTTTACTATATGTAATTTTGTCTGAAGGCCACTTAAGCGAGCTGTCATAAAACGAATTATATGACACACACACAGAAGTGTTAAATTTTTATTTATGGGTCTCTAAAATTTACGACTGTTTACTTTAAATTGTCTGTTAACTTTTTCTTTAAAACCAGTTAGGAATAAACTGTTGGTTTAACAACGCTACCGTAAAGGGTCTCTTCGTACACATTTGTGAAAATAGTAAAACACATGTTTCCATTAGTGACGCCATAAATTAAGAACGAAAGTGCTGACTTCCATTTTTTTTCAGCTTCTAGTCACCAGAGGAATTTTACTCCTGTGTTATATTCATAATTAATTTATTGCGCCATAACATTATATTACGTAATAGGCAATTTAGATTACAATAAATAAAATCATTTAATAAAAATGGCATAAATTAAATTAATGAAAATAAAATAAATTTACTACTTAAGTCTAAAACACAATAAAATCAATAAAAAAATAAATTGAACAAATAATAAAAACAATTAAAAGTAACAAAATTAATGGTGACTAAAATGTTACAGCGTAAAACTGTAATAATTAATTATTATAGTTTTTAATTTATATTTATAGAAAAAATAATTTCCGATTTAAAACGAAGAAATAAAATAGAGTAACAGATAATTTCCAATGCTTTGATCTTTTGATGGCGGATTGATGGCAAGATGGCGGACTTTGTGTATGATGTGCGACCGGAAATTCTTTCAGTTAACTACTTTCTTGATAACTATTAAATCGATTTTGAGAATCGATCATATACTAGCCGGTTGTAACAGTTTCATTATGAATCATACGAGGAAGTTTTACGGTCAACATTTTTAACTAATTTATTGCACATCACTCATGACAGTAATAAGTATTGAGTATTGAAATTCAAAAAGTATCCAATAACCAATTTTTGTTTATTATGTAAAACTAAAAAAGTGACGTTTTTCCATAGTACCTAAAGATGACAGATATAACCCGAACGATGACAAAATGTCATATTTTAATGTAATAAGTTCGCAGTATTTGTGGTCTATAATCTAGTAGTATTATATTTTTCTTTACACTACTTCTCAAGCGTGTAAGGGTGGGTGTAACTTTATCTTAATTCTCAGAACCCTACTACTTACTACCTTACTAACTTGTTAATGATACAAATATGTTCCCTCATAAAGTTTACTTTATCTGAACTCCAATTATCGGCAGTATACTCACACAATGTGCTATTTTTGTGCAGTCAAATAAACATGGTCTTAATAGACCTCACAAGTAGAGATAAGTTAAATCTATGTATTAGTTTTTATTTGTTAGGTTAAACTTATTTGTTTTTAAACATTTTAAATCGATAATCATAAATAACAGAAAATATGTTCTCTGTTATTTATTTCTCACTTATATCTACCATTACAGGTGTAACCTAATGCAATAGATATGTTACATTAAAACAATAACAAAATTCAAATACAAAAAAATATAAATAAAAATATAATTTGGTCTTAGAATTATCATTAAATAACGTTACATTATTTTTTTAAATATTTTTCTATTTTAGATACTTGAATTTTTGAGATTCTAAAATTAAAAATTCTCATAGTTTCTTTTCTGATATATAAATTGGTCTCTCGGAATTACCTTTTAATAACGTAATTTTGTTTTTTAAATATTTTTCCTTTTTACCAGACTTTTTGGTAGGTATTTCAAAATTGTTTGTGTTTAATCCGCCATCGCCAAAACTGCTGCCAAGATCGATAGCATAAGGAGGTGCTAAGTAAATCCAAGTTCGGATATCGACATCGATATAAAGAAGGCTCTTAGTTAATCCAAGTCTTCGGATACTTATATATTGGACTTCTCACAATTTGATTGAAAATTATAAAATTCACTTCATTCCTTTTTATCCCACTGCTGGGCACGGGTCTTCTCTTGAGAGACTTTAGGCTTTTATCCACGCACGTCAAGTGAGGGTTGTTGGATGTCACATGTCCTCGAATGATTAGTTCTTAGATATGCCGGTTTCCTCACGATGTTTTCCTTCACCGATATTGAATACGACTGGGAATTGACTCCGCGACATTATATTTCTAAGGCAAAGCCTGTACCACTGCACCACCTCTGCTCTTGATGATTGAAATTTTTTAAATAAGAGCAAAATAAAGGAACCTATTCATTTTCCTGCGATAACGCAGGTACATTATTTAAACAGCCTGTCATCTTACTCTTTCACATTTCCAATTTAACATCATCTTGTCATGCCAATAAAATATAATTCTAAACCCTGTCCATTTTCCATCTCCAGACAAAACAATAGGTCGATAGCGATCTGCGCCCGCGCAGGCTGGATGCTCAACCGGAAGTGACGTGTCACACAATAGTGTATTGTGGACAGTAATTACCCACCGGATGCTACGTCATTATAACGCTCTGATTTGAATGAGTTCAATTCTAAAGGTGTGATGTGGTGGGGAATTTAAGTACCTACTAGAGTTATAAAACAATAACTATGAGGGTTGTTAATTCTTGAGTCCCTTAAAAACTATTAATGTAACATATAGCGATAAACGTTATTGCCAGCGTTCGCAATTTAAATTTAGGAACAGCACTTTAGTGTCCATCAACATCTTCAGCCAATTTTAGTCCACCACTAGACATAGGGTGTCCTACGCTTCGATTGCCAATTCGTTGTCTCCACTCAAGAACTCATTTATCAATGGTCGGTTCTGCGGCATTTATAACCAGTCCACTGCCACTTCTGTTTACAAATCTGGTGAGCTATGTCGATTACTCTGGTTCTCTATCGGATTACTTCCTTGCGTATTCGATCTGTCAGCGAAATTTCGGGCATAGTCCTTTCCATAGCTCGCTGAGCGACTTTAAATTTACTTCTAATATCGTAACACCTATTAGAAATTCAGACTATTTCGCATAATCCTACTAAAGTTTAAGTTCAACAATAAACGACTCAAAAAATCCTTTTTAATTTCGAAATTTACTTCGACCTATTTAAGTATTACAAATAGGAGATATGTTATTAGACGTCGCAAGGCGATGTGCACGTAACCTTAGAAACAAATAAAGTCCTGTCTCATTACAATACAATAAGTAATAAGCAAAGATTAATGTCAGTCGTATGGTCTGCAATTATTTATGTTTTAATTTAAGGCACTGATTATTATAAGGATATAATTAATAAAGGCACATCTTGATTTAGCAAAATAAACTACCTATACAAAAATTTTAAGATAGGCCTTCTAAAAAGTTTTTGTTTAGGCAAAACAGTACCCTTAGTACATAGAATAACATGGATAGGAAAAAGAATAGGTAAAAAAAAATTAATTGATCGGGTGGTATTGACCCTCTAGTGAAAAGGGAAGATCTTACAGCCGGGCGAGTTGTGATGCCCGGCGACCGCGGTACTCCCTCCGACTGTTTTAGTTGTTATGCTAATCGTCGGTAAAACTTTGCTTGTACGATTCAGGATGACTGTGACGTCATGTCTCCTGAGTGGCTCGTGCATCTTAACTTATTGTCTTGACAGGTTCATAATAGTATTTGAAAACGTTTTTCGTATTGATGAACTCGTACTAAGGGTTCAACTTGCTACCTTATAAGTTATGCGACACTTAAATAATAATACTCAATATACTCAATACTCAATAACTTTATTGCTTTACCATAAGTAAGTAGATGCTTAGGTGGTAGGTGCTTATTATAATAGTATCATTATGGACCCTGTCGGGCACAGCAAAAGTGTTAGACGAGAGGAAGCTCTGATTTTACATAATAATAAAAATAGAAAGTTCTAGCCTGTGGAGCTTTATTATTAATTAAAATTTTTAAAATTGTGTGGTGTATTTTATTTTATTTCATGTCATATCTTAAAATCATTACCTGATAGGAACTATAATTTATTTTTTAAATAAATTAGAGCTTAATTAAATTTTAAAATTAAGAAATTATTTGAATAAAATTATTGAATATTATTATTTTTTTTTAAATAAATTAGAGCATAATTAAATTTTAACATTATGAAATTATTTGAATAACATTATTAAATAATTAATTTATTATTTATTAGTTATTTAAATTAAATTATTTTATTAAATTCTTATCAGCTAATATTAAATTTTATTTGTTGTGTTTATCACAAAAATATTCATTTACAGAATAATAACATTTGTTTATTAGAAATACTTTTACCTTTTTTATAAATTTATTAATGTTGTTTTCTGCTTTTATTATTTCGGGTAAGTTGTTGTATACTTTTATTGACATTGAGTAAGGACCTGTAGAATGCATTTTTAGTCTAGAAGATGGTAAATTTAATCTAGATCGGTGCCTGAGTATGTAGCGCGATTGTATGTCTTCGCGTTTTGTGTATAACTCTTGATGTTTGCGAACAAATTTACATGTTTCTAAAATATAGATACTAGGGAGGGTTAGAATTTTGTGTTTTATAAAGTAAGGTTTGCAACTATCTGTTTGTTCAATATTTACTAGGATTCTAATTAATTTCTTTTGCAGCGTAAAAAGTGAAGGTGCATCTGTGCTGTTGCCCCAGAGGGTTACGCCGTAGCTAAGCCATGCATTGGCATATGCATAATAGGTGCTCAGGGCAGTTTGTAGGTCGGTGGTTCTGTTAATTTCGCGTAGAGCATACGAGAATTTCGAAATTTTTGCACGGGTTTTTTGTATTTGTGTTTTCCAATTAATATGCTTGTCTATTGTAAGTCCAAGTAACATGAATTCGTCAACGATATCCAAATTTGAGCCGTTAAAGTTGAAATCAAAATTTAATGGTGCTTTTTGGTAAGGGTGGAAAGTCATTAATTTAGTTTTAGCATAGTTAATTTCCAGGTTATATAATAATTTTGCAGCACACCGATTAACGTTTAAGTTTCGTGTGTATTTAATGCTCCGTGTTTTGTTGGAAAAATGTCACTTTGTGTATCCGTAGCTTTAGTTCGACCTTTTTAATATATTATTATTTTATTTCGAGCCAAATTATTATAATTTATAGCTATTGTTATTTTTTTAATTACATCAAATCTTGAAGCACATGCATAACTAAACATAACATGACTTACTAGAATGGGAAATCGAAAGTACAAGCTACTACGCTCGTGTTAACAGAATAAAATCCGCGCGATTTGTTTAACGTAATTATTTAATCAATTACATCGATACTTTCACTTCACTATCGATATCGTATCGCTATCCATGCCAACACAGAATAAATCAGCAGCCTTACTCTTGATCCTCGATCCTAAGCTCACCATAACACCAAATATAAAAATTTAACAAAGCTCGACCTAGCTAAGCTTCTCGGTCATTTTAGCTTTCAGAGCCTAAACAGATCGTCCATCTGTTTAGGCGCTACAAGGCAACTAACTTGTACTTAAATACGCTGATGCAATCGCGAAACTTTAACCAATTCAATCCGTGACACATCCTACCTATACCATTCTATCCTACTTAATATTATAAACGCAAAAGTTTGTAAGAATGTATGGATGTTTGTTACTCTTTCACGCAAAAACTACTGGACGGAATTGGATGAAATTTAGCACAGAGATAGATTATGGTCTGGATTAACACATAGGCTACTTTTTATCCCAATAAGTACCACGCGGGCGAAGCCGTGGACGGAAGTTAGTACTACTATAATAAAGTGAACAGTTTGCTTGTTTGTTTGAACGCGCTAATTTCAGGAACTCTTTAGGTCAGATTTGAAAAATACTTGCACTGTGAGGTAGCCCATATATTAAAGAAGGCTAAAGGGTACTTATTATCGTCTTTGATAAATCAAGATATTACTCCAATCACAATTTATTACTTAAGTAATCTTTTACAATTCACTTGAAGGTGTGTTTTCTATAATGCAGCGTTCAAGAAATAAATAAATAAATAAATATTCTAGGACATTAACACACCCGGTCATCTGGTCCCAAGCTAAGCAGAGCTTGTGTTATGGAAACCAGATAACTGGTAAAGGTATGCTATACATGTAATACTTTTCTTTTGTAAATATATACTTATAATAGATATTTACACCCAGACTCGACACAAACACAAATGTTCATCACTAATGTTTGTCTCGGGTGGGAATCGAACCCACGACCTGCGGCGTGAAAAGCAAGTATCTTACCGACCACGCCACCGGCCCGTATGAAATCGGAAAACTTACCAATTGACTAGCTCTCAATCCCAATCCTAAATTTTTAATAGAATCGAGAGTCAAGAGTATGTTAGCTGGGCGGTACCGACTACACGAATCGATTAAAAATCGTATTTATTCAATCATTCGATGTTTCACATCGATCGAGATCTCTATCTGTAAATGATTAGTGTTTTGGGCGTATTCGTTAAATTACTTTAATTAAATTTTAACAGTTAATGTATATTAACCTTAACTTTCCCAAAAACATTTTCGACTTATCCTACCTACTAATATTATAAACGCGAGTGTTTGTAAGAATGTATGAATGTTTGTTACTCTTTCACGCAAAAACTACTAGACGGAATTGGATGAATAGATATAATGAGATAGATTATGGTCTGTATTAACACATAGGCTGCTTTTTGTCCCAACAAGTACCTCGCGAGCGATGCCGTGGACGGAAGCTAGTAAATAAATAAGTAAATCTTAACTACCATGAAACGAACTTCAAACGATTCGATGACACCATGCAGTGAGGGTGGGTCGGAATTGTTGCTCTTTTAAGGTTTCTAACCGTATAGAGCAGCGTTCTGCTTGCGGCCCGTGAATATTTGTAAATAAGTTATAATTCTATCAAAATAAACGCATTAAAAGAATTAAAAAAATATGTAAACATAATGTAAGTATTACATGTACGAATTAAATTTTGTGACATTTACCAATTTTTAATAGCATTTTTATTTTTCCTATGGAATACTTATGATATGCCCAATTATGCGTAGGTGTATTGGGCTTCTACGCTACGGTTAATACCATGACTGCGGCCCGCCTTTAGTTTATTTTGGCACCTTGTGGCCCTTGCCTGCCAAAAGGTTGTCGATCGCTGGTATAGAGGCTCATTCCACTGCCACCTTCCCACCGATAATCATTCGTAATCACGAGTGAATCGGTATACTGGGCTATATCAGGCAAGTTGTAGTCAAGCGCCAGCCTATCGAAGAATAAAAAAAAATTGTATATCAAGTGCTGAGTCTGTAACTGTTTAATTAAAACAGAAAATTAAAAATCATTAATAACAATTAGGGTTTCACTATTGTCTTGTCTTATCAGAACATTATCAAAACCGATAAAGCATCGTCCCACGCATAGATGTATTAAGAAATAAAATGTATAAAAGATAATTTCGTTAGTTTATTGCACTCATGGTGATTACCATGGGTATTGCTGTTGATAGTGTTTTATAGAGTTCTCACACAGTTTTGAAGTTTTATGGGTTACGAACAAAATTTTGTATATATTGGCCATCAAAGGCGTGGCAAAAAAGTAGAAAAAGGTCATCACTTCACTTAAAAACTTTTTAGTGTTCCGCTGCTAGATGACCAAAGTAGACGAATAATATAGTACTATCTTGCCTCCCAAACTAAGCGAAGCATGTACGATGGGAGCCAGGGAGTGCAAAGAGTATGCGAAGAGTAAGTACTAAAGAATATAAAACAAAACTAAAAGATAAATAGAATATTTTAACAAAAATAGAAATAAAATAGGATCTGATGTTGAATTAACCTTGAATACCGAATCTAAACACCGTATATATTTGCGGCTTACAAACCAATCAGTCAAAGAACCAACACCGTTACTCGAATAAATCTCAAACAATTTCTCGACAAAGCAAATTAACGAAACTGCAGGCCGTCTACACAACCGCAGAACGCCCCGGGGCGCAGCGGTACGCAAAAACCGTAGATATCACCTTAATATTGTAATGCAAATAAATATAGGGGAAATGTGGTGATGGTATAAGTTACAAGCGTAGCATAGCTGTTTTCTTTTAATTCGCTCCCGCTTTGCGATTTCCTACTAGAATTAAGGAACGTTTACATATTTTACAACAAAACATGGTAGTACAATCCGTAATGTAACTTTGCGCGTTGTGCGCGAGATCCGTCCGCGTATGCTTGAATGAGGTTAATGTTTACTTATCATTCTTCTCTCAACCCTCTTGAGATTTTTATCCACACATGGTCATGTGAAGTTTCGTAGAATTTGCACGCATGTTGTGTTGTAAGAAGAATACGTGACCTATAAAACCCGAAAGTTACCTCAGTTGCCTCCCAAAATATGCTGTATGTAGTAATCCTATTGCTTAGGTGTCTCTTATTATCTCCATTTCAAATAATATCTTTTTCTCTATCTTCTTTAACTAGTACCACAGTCTACCGTCACAGGCAGTGGGTTTGACACCGCTAGTTGCAATTTCCCCTGTATCACCATCACGGCACAGCGGCACAGTTCGATTTGTATGTTTATGCTTGAATAGACATTTTGTATTTTCTACTCAATCGTATCACCGTTATTCGAATGATCTCTATCATTTGGAGCACAATTCTAAGTTATCGGAAGTGCATCGGAGTCAGGTATTTACTTTGATTACAGGTGCTTTAAATATGGGGTACCCAGAATATCAGGAAACGGGAAACCGCGGAGGAAAACAACAGTAATGTAAATAGCTATGCAACGTTTATGTGTATAGAACACAAAATCTACCGTTTTACCCACTTTGAGTGTTCTTTGCTTTAAAACTACAATAATAACATTAGTAACTATATGGACTCTTTAGACTTTTATTATATTTTAAAGTACGTAATCCATATTACGCATACAATAGCAATCTCAACTGGCAATGGATCAGCATATTGCTGGTAGCTGGAGAGCTATCGACCGTTGAGTCAAACTGGTACTTTTTGGAGGGGTGACTGCATTTCACAATACTACCCCTAGTCTACTCAGTCAGACGAAATGATTATAATATACTTCGATATACATATTTACATAATTTCAAACCACTTAAACACATTTATTTATTTACATCTATCATAAAAGGCTAACCTAATGCGACAAAATAGTGAATCTTATTTCCAAAGTCTAATAATGTAATTAAATAAATGTAATTAATTCTATATCTAACAAAATACAAAACACCGACGTTTTTACAATCTAAAATAATTTCCTTTAAACTATTAGCCTTTGCGAATACGTTCAGTGTACACGTGAACAGATCTATCTATTCAGTGTGTTGCGCACACGCAGCGCCTGCACGAGAGACTTGTCTTCATTTATGTATGTTCATATGTCTGGTCGTTCATATATGCATGCACGTATTTGTCCCTTTTGTAGAACCACCAACGTGATTTGAGTGTTCCCCTCTTCGTGGGACATATTTCATCAATACAATCCCACTACTGCTGCTCTTTTGCTGCGGATTTTGAGACCCCGCCAACAGCATGGCGGAGGTCCTTAACCACTAATCGATATAGGCGACTGAAATTTCCTTAATACCAAACGTAGGGAGTGTGTATAAACGACGAGGCGATAAGATTTTTACTCATATTACACTACAATTGAACAAATCTAAGAAGTACCTTTTGACGTTTCACTGTTTTCTATGAAATTAGCTTTATAGAGGCGTAATTGACACTATTTTTATTAGATTTCCTGTAAAATAATTGCATTATGAAGCTATTTTTATTTTAACATAAACATAAACAATTTTCATACAAAAAATAAAATTCTAAATGTACTGTGTATGTTTAGAACTGTCAAACGGTACTTCTTAGATTTGATGGACTGTAAAATACTATCATATTTTTGTGAGTAATAGTTATCCAGTGTCGCTTAGTAAAAAAATTAACTATGGTAGTAAATAGTAGAGCCAGGCTCTTTCATACACTCTCCCCTACGAGATAATACAGAACGTAGAGAACGTTGGTAGTTATTTCAAGTACCAAAACATAAGTCAAGTACTACCGTCATAGAAGATATCTATGTAAGGAATGTTTTGCTGTAAATCATTGGTTTCCATTTACAACAGTTTGCTACTACGCACCATGTATGGTGAGATTGTAGAGTAGCCATTTCACATCGAGTGCTGTAGAGTAATAAACAAACGTATGATTTAGGAGACGGACTTGCTGTGCTCTACTTACGTAGCCACCTACAAAGATGACCACGCCCTTTTGATAGGGTTGTCACAAAAAAGTACATATATCCACTCCATTTATTAAACTTCGTGTATCTACGAAAGAATAAGTTGAAGTTGATTTTTGATACGATAGATACTTTCCAAAATCACATCCATAGAGATGAGGATACGAACAAGAGAAAAATATACCTACTTGACCTGGGCCTATAAAATCGCTTTTTGCGTCTGTCTGTATATGCTACCTCCTCTCAAACCACGCAACAGATTTTGAGAGGTTGTAATAGTTACCTCTAGTTTCCACTGGAGAAACATTCACAAGAAAACATGTTGCAAGCGCTATCTATCTCTATCGTTTAGAGATGAGTAGAAAGAGATAAGACTATAATTGTATCATGTTTTGTTGTGCAGTGCTAACGCCCAGTATGTTAATATTTTTAATACTTACGTTTAGAGCGAATTCATCCAACTTCATTGGTCCAAAAGTGAGGGAAAAGCTTTACCTTAATAATAATAATAATACAGTGGGACATTAACACACACGGTCATCTGATCCCAAACTAAGCAGAGCTTGTACTATGGAAACCAGATAACTGGTAAACTACTTAAAATACTTTTCTTTTGTAAATATATACTTAAGTATAGATAATTACACCCAGACACAAGACAAACAGACATATTTAAACAAATGTTTGTCGCGGGTGGGAATCGAACCCACGATCTGCGGCGTGAAAAGCAAGTATCTTACCGACCACGCCACCTGCCCGGCAAACATTATATAAAACTGAGTTTAAAACTAACCTAAGTCCGCCATATTTACAAAGTTTTCTTTAAGTCAACTTAATAGGCGTAGAACAAGTTAAAATTCTAAAATATCTCTATTTACCATGATCGTGGCATATTTACTGTATAAGAATGCGATAAATTTAAATTAACTGGCAACCCTAAAGCACGCGCAAATAGCACCAGTGACATGAACGACACCGCAATCGCTGATTAACACGGGCCAGCTAATCTCTGAAACGCGGACGCAGAGTTGCCAGCCTAATGGATTACCCTGTAAATGGGGTACCAAACCTAATTACAGGGTACGCCTATCTTAGTTACTTATCGGAACTTGGAAGTAAATACGAACGGTGTTGCGATAAACATAATAAGGCAGGATTCTAATGATTTTATTAAGATGTTTATTACCTTGCGGATTAGATGCACCTTTCACTTGGCTAAATGATAGTTGCCCTGCCTACGATATTTTACGAATGCATAAAATATATCTTCAGTATAGGTAGGTTTAAATGAAAAAGTAACGTGTTTTTGTAGCATAATTGCACTTCAGTTCAACTTTTTGACGTGACAACGTCTTAAATTAGGTTGCGGCTGGGAGGCACTTATGAAAAAGTGTAACGCTCGGTAACGTTACGATGAGTCACCGAACGAGAGAGAGGCCCACCGAATGCCTTGCGTCTCTCTCCCACTCAACTATGTTTCATCCTTCTTCCTACTATACGAATGAATATTCACATTAAAATTATTTTACCACTCAAAGTCGTTGTCACGTAAAACTTTCGCCCGTATACCGAATTTACAGGCAACCAATTTTTTTAGTGTCTAGTTTTTGTTTACGCCTTAATCTACACACGCTGGCCTAGTGCGGGTTGGTGGATGTCACATGTCCTCGAATGATTTCTGTTTCCTCTCAATGTTTTCCTTCAGTAATATTGAGCAGCGGAGATGTAACAATTTACACAAAGAGGAGACACGACCGGGAATCGAACCTGAGACCTTATATTTTAAGGCGAGGCCTCTGCTCTGCTTCATAAGTGCTACACGGGCGGTTAAAAGGTTAAGTTAGATATTGACTGACTAAAAATATGGATCAGTTCGATAAAGTTGAGTCGAGCTTTTAGAAACGTTGTAACAAGTTTATTTTTTTCTTCCGTGGTCAACCTAGTAATCACTTCACTTCAACCCTTATTAGTGTCCCACTGCTGGGCATAGGTCTTCTCTGTTGAGAGATGTTCTCTGTTGTATCTTATGAGTTGAGAGAGTTTAGGCCTTAATACACACACGCTGGCCAAGTGCGGGTTGGTGGATGTCACATGTCCTCAAATGATTAGATCTTAGACATGCCGGTTTCCTCACGAAAAAAATGCGAAAAAAAATATCAAAAGAAAAGTTGGTTACTGGTGTTTACTAGTTTGAATCTAAAAAAATTATTAGGGGTTGTAATCCTTACCCTAAAACTGGCACTGCTGGATGGGAATCGAACCCACTCCAGTTTAGCATTCACGGTCACTGACCACTAACAGGCCAGTCAAGTTATACTGGTAGTAAATACGGTTATCGCCTTTAAAGCTTAAGATATAATACACCATTACTTATCTTTATCCAAAATAATCCGAATAACCTTGTCCTTGGTAGCGTGCGTGAGGTCCATAACTCTATGTTGACCTGCGCTTGCGCATGTGGGCGTTATTCCCTGTAACGGTGTTAAACTCCTATGACAGTGCAACATTATTTATGAGAAGGATAATGATGTAAGTGTAGTGATTATAGAATTGTTTAGAAGAGATTTAATACCTAGTCGGTAATTATTGTACTTATTAAACTACTCTTATGCCTAGTTTCTGTACGGGGAAACTTTTTAACCAGTGCGCATACGTTGAGAAAATAAACTCGAACAATTTTAATAAACATGTATTTTTTTATTACTAAAATATTAAATAACCGCTACCTATTGATACTAAGGGCCCTCCCGCCGCCGCGCCATATCAGCTGTGCGCTCGCTAGGGTCACTGTCCGCTAATTTTAAGTGCGCTTTCTTCAATATTATTACAAATAATCGTCCATAATTTAATGAATTTATAATCTGATCAATTATTAAAAAATCTGTTGAAAAGAATGAGCCGATTTAAATGCCGTTTTCATTCATTTTCATGAAATAATCGAGATGGCTGTTAATTAAAACAGTCATTTTTTATTTACTGTTATAACAACAACGTGTTATTATACAATATAACATTTACGATAAATTATCGTAAAGTTACTGAAAATATCATTCATTACAAACAGATAATAGTCATAAACACTTCAGTTACATCTCTATTCCATGACAAACGAGTAATAACGTAGGAATGACGTAATCTAGACTGTGCGCGCGCGCAGTCCGCGCAACCGCGGAGACGGCGAAAGTTAGATTATAAATCAAATTAAATCATGTTATTGTCAATGTTGGTACATTAATCAATGGTGTAATATGTTATTTATTGTTTTATTATATTATATTATGTATATTATAGTATCCCACTACGGGAAAGTTAGGATTATGTCTTAAATGTTAACTATAAATGAATTGACTCACAGATCACTTCAACCCTTTTAGTGTCTCACTGCTGGGCACGGGTCTTCTCTCTACTGTATTATGAGTTGAGAGAATCTAGGCCTTAATCCACACACGCGAATGATTAGTTCTTAAACGGTTTCCTCACGATGTTTTCCTTCACCGATACTGAGCAGCGGAGATGAAACAATTCACACAAAGATGTGTGGGCTCGACCAGGATTCGAACCCGCGACCTTATTTTTCGCCACCGCAGCTCTCAACTCGCTGTGTCAATGTATTAGTTTGATATAATTTCAACATTTCGTATAACTTGTACCTAATAATTACAAATACATATTTTATTTCATACGACCTTGTTCAAACAAGTCCCATTCAAGGGACAAATTATTATAGCGACTTTCAAATAAGTAATTTGACTACCTACATAACATTGATTGACTAGGTTCATTATTTATTGAAATCTATGTTCAATTTAATTTAAATACTAGGGTTGTGACAGACTTTAATATTTCAATGAAGACGAAAACTAAAAACTTGAATGAACTCAGCTATGCACGAAGAAATAATAAGAAACAGGACAGGAAGGCCTTTTTTTATTGAATGATGTTGAAGTAAAAGAACGTCATTGTTTATAACTGCAGTCAAAACCATGTTTAATACGCAGTGTTTTTTTTATTTTTTTTTTTATTTTATTTTTTTTTATTTTTTTTTATTTGGGAAACAAACAGATATACATAAACATACAATAACAAACAAAATAAACTAAACATTATCCAGAAACAGTTTCCACAAATATATAATGCATTTAGCGCCAATTTAAAAAGAGAGAAAAATCAAAAAAATTACAGAGGCCGAAAATGATTCTAATAAAAAGAAAAAACAATTATTAATTTTTTTGCTATAAATAAAAAAAAAAAATCTAAATTCTATAACAAATAAAAAAATCACATTACTATTACTACCCAATTCAAGTGGCTAATGATGCCACCTAAACATCATTTGCCACTTGAACTAGGCAGATCCCTAGGAGCTGAACAATCGTGAATGAATTTCTTTAAATTAGGTAAAGAAAGGTGGAAAACATCTAGGCTACCATCATCATGGGTTATGACTAAATCGTTGTATGTGCGGCAAGATCTTAATATAAAGGAATTTTTCCCGTACTTAGTCCTAGTACGGGGAACATTGAATAGGGGTCTTTTACGGGAGTTAACGCGTGGACACAGAAAACCTATTTTATTCAATAGATACGAGGAGTCTACTTGGTTCCGTATTATTTTGTACAAAAGGTATATATCACGTTCCTTCCTTCGTATTTCTAAGGATGGTAAAACAGCAAAATTATTATCAGATATAAACTTACCTCTTCTCCATCTTAAATGCTTAGTAAGTTTATTTTGAATCTTTTCTATTTGATCGGTGTACACATTATACTGAGGATTCCATACCGATGATCCGTACTCGAGTATAGGTCTAACAATTGTTTTATAAAGTAGCAATAATGTGGATAACCGTTTGAATTCTTTAGTTGTCCTCAATATGAAACCCAACATGCGATAAGCCTTATTTGTAATTGATGTTATTTGTCTATCAAATATTAATTTACTGTCCAACCTTACCCCAAGGTCTCGTACCTCAGTCACCCTCTTCACATTTTTATCATTAATTTTATAATTGTACTGAATAAATTTATTTTTTCTCGTGAATGTGATTATATTGCATTTTTGCACATTAAGGTATAAATTATTATTCTTACAATACGTACATAAATTATCAACATCGTATTGGAGTTCTTGACAGTCTCTAATATTTTTCACTATTTTGAAAATTTTTGTATCATCAGCATATAACAGGAAATCTGAATTATTAAAATTTGCATAGACATCATTAACATATATATTAAATAAAAGAGGTCCGAGATGCGAGCCCTGCGGTACGCCCGATGTAATGGGCACAAAAGTAGAACAATAACCCTTAACTGCAACAGCTTGACTGCGGTCTCTTAAATAAGACTCCAGCCATCTTAGCAGATCGCCATGTACCCCGATATACTCAAGTTTGCGCAGGAGTATCATATGAGATATTTTGTCAAATGCTTTTGAGTAATCGGTGTACAAGACGTCAATCTGAAAGCCTTTATCCATTGCTGCGGTGACATGGTCCACGAATTCGCATAAATTGGTTTCAGTAGACTTTCTGCTCACGAAACCATGTTGTTGAGGTATTAAAATTTGTTTTACAAGAGGTGTAATTGTATCACAAACAATACTTTCAAATAACTTTGGGATGACACTAAGTTTTGAAATAGGTCGATAGTTTTTAATATCGTGTTTGTCACCACTCTTAAATATAGGTACTACAAAAGATTGTTTCCACAACACTGGCATGCTACCCGATCGCAACGACGCATTAAACAATTTATGAAGAGGGACTGATAAAGTTTTGTGACACCTTTGAAGAAATAAAGGTGGAATGCCATCTGGACCAGTACCTTTTGTAGTGTCCAGTTTTTTTAAGTATTTCAACACAGTCTCACAAGAAATGTCAATTTTAGAAAGATTTAAAGTAGAACAACTGTCTGTATTATTAGGAGCTGGCATGTCCAGGTTGGTGTCACCCTTCTCAAAGGCCGTACTAAAATATTTATTAAAAAGATCTGCTATAATTTCCCCGTCTGAGGAACTAATATCGTCCAAGCGTAGGTTGTCGGGTAGACTATTGGATGACTTTTTAGATTTCACATAGGTCCAAAAATGTTTGCTATTTTTTGAAATAATAGATTCAGTCTTATGTAAAAAGTTAGAATAACATTTCATAGTAACTCTTTTCTGCCTATCCCTCAGAAGAGCGAACGTTGAATAATCCGCATATTGGCCGAAACGTTTCCATTTCTTATGGAATTTCAACTTTTCCCTAATGATTTTTATTAAAGCAGAAGAGTACCATGTAGGATATTTATTATTATTAAATATATTTTTAGTTGGAACATGATTTTCAATAATTTCATTCAAAATATTATAAAATCTAGTTACAGACACGTCAATATCATGCTCGTCAATAACACTGTCCCAATCAATTTTCGAGATAATATCGTTAACACATTCATAGTCTACCTCATGAAAATTTCGCGCAGTTCTCGGAGGGGTACGCAGTGTCTTAAAACTTACATTACGAACTAAAATATCTAGGGCAGGGTGGTGTGGGTCCTCACTAGTCAATGGAGATGCGGATTTCGAAACAGTGCAATATGTGTTACTGATAATAAGATCAAGTTGCCTATCATTTAAGTTTGGAACTAAATTATACTGTGTAAAATTATTAAATGCAAGAAAGCTTGATAATGCACTAACCAAAGAATCTGTATTTGCATCCAATAATATAGCAGCAGAGTGACCATCACGTTCTATTGATTCCCAAAGAGCATTCCTAATATTAAAGTCACCAACTAACAAAAATTTATCATTTGGACAAGCAATAACAGATTGTGACACTTGATCATAAAGAGCCACTTCATCATTAAATTGAAGATTATTTTGTGGAAAGTAGCAGCAATATAACCTAATCCTAGAGTTCTGTGAGTGTCCCCTAAGATAAATAGACAAAGAAATAATATCAGCCGATACTAAATTATTTGATGGAGAAATACTGACATTGCCTATGATCAAACCCTTTTTGACTGCAATAAGTGTACCACCGCCCTTTTTATCAGACCGGGAATCATAATCCCTATCACATCTATAAACGCTGTAACTATCATCGAATAACTCCGCATTAAATATACCTGGCAACAACCATGTCTCTGTTAGGCATATTACATCGTAAGAGCAGAGTAATACATTACCAAAGAATTCATTAGTTTTCGTACGTAATCCACGTACATTTTGATAATAAATATTCAAGTTATCAAACACTGTAGGATAAATATAATATTGCATTTTTTTGTAACTTTATTAAATAGATTAGCTTTCAAAAGAGCCCCTAAATAAATTATTAATAAACTTGTCATAACCCGATGGGAGCCAAGAATCACCATTATCGGCCTAAAAAACACCACCTGTTGATATAACAATATGATAAAAAGAGAATTCCATTTCACGATTGTCAGACCAGTGTAATAGAAACATAGCCTAATTAATAACAAATAGTTTCGGAAATACCCAACTATATAAAATAAATACAAAAAATAATTAAATCTTCTTAAACAATTTTTTTTAAATCGTCTTCCGTAGAAATATGTATTGCTAGGCAAGTATCGGCTTTCCTTGCCAGTATCGAGAAGTTTTTAACCCATACGTATTTATAATGTTTCTCTTAGGCTGCTTTCTTAGCTTTCTTTAATAGAAGTTTTTTCTGACTTGTCAAATGCTCGTTAAAGTAAATACGAGATGAGTTGTTAGAGAAACCAAGATCAGAAGCTTTTAGTTCTTTGCATGCTCTTAGACGGGATAGGAATTCGTCCTTCTTATGTCTAGTAAGGAAACGTACGACAATTGGCTTCGGTTGCTTGAGGTCTTTATTAATGTGTGCTACTCTCGTAACAAAATCAACATCAGTCTGGGGATTTAAGGGGCACTTTCCATAATTCGCTAGTTTAGACAATGTGTTCATTAAGTCTTCTTCTCTTTTCTCCGGTAAGCCTATAATTTCGACGTTAGATCGTCTACCCCACTGCTCCTGCTTTTCGATAGCTAAATTTGCGGCCATTATTTGAGTTTTTAAGTTATCAATTTCCGATTCTAAACTATTTATTGTGTTAGTTTTTTCTTCAACACAAGAAATCCTTTTTAATATAGTATCATACTTCTCACTCATGAACTTAATACTATTCTGCAGGTCAGATACTTCAGTTTTAAGCTCTTTTAAGGTGCTATTGGTGCTAGAGAGAGCAGCATTAATTTCCTCCTTGATAATGCTACGTAAGGTTTCCTGTGACACAGGAATCAAGTCATCCTTTTTTTGCACAGCGGAGCCTTTTCGTACGGTAACATTTTGATGTGATGGTGAAGTCTCTATTTGTGGTTTAGGCACAGTATTTTTAATATTGGTTCTTACAGGAGTGTCATCCCTGTTATCCCTATGACTATTTCTGGAACATTTAGGACATACCCATGATGACAAAATATTTTTATCAGGAATCCATTTTTCGGGCTTGTCGGGAAAGATACATTTTGTGTGGTAGTTATCACTACATTTGCTACATATCAATTCCTTGATAATAATGTTAATTTTTTTTAATCTGAAATAATCTTGCATTTCACTACAACTTGCCTGAAGTTAAGTAATGATGTAGTCTACAATGGAAAGTTCCTCCCCAATATACCGATCCTCTCGTGATTACGAATGATTTTTGGTAAGGCTCCATATGGTTAGCAATTGAAGAAAGAACACGGCAATTCATTATTTATGGTTTTTATTGGAACTAAGTTCCTTATCGCGCGTTGTGAAAGGGGGCTAGACGGAAAAGTTCTTACGAAAAGTTGTCACGACACTTTTTGCTATAGTAAGCTATTTCGCATTGAACAGTGTGGTGTCGCGACAAAATGAGCCTACTGATTAAGTTTATATTACATTATATTTGTTAATAATAAAAAAAATATTATCATAACTAAAAAATAAAAAAATTATTACAATTCCTTCACTAATTAATCGAAAGGAACTTCGTTCCATCCGGGTGTCCCTTGACACCTCAAGTTTTTTCAATATTTTAATTTTTCATATATTGCTCAGTTTTTTAAAATGAAATGGTGATATTGGTTGAAAATAAATAATTTCAATTTGAAATTACTTTATAATTATGACGTGATAATTTTCCAAAGATAATTATAACAGAAATCGAAAATTATGGTATTTTTTTTGTTTAATTTAAATATCTAATTCAATATTCACGTAACAGGGAAAAATCTTCGCAAAACTTTAGGGTTGAAACAAAACTAAATTGTTATTCTTCCCATCCCTATTTCCAGTACAATAAATAAAATTGACATCAGACTCCGCCCTACATATTCCAATCAAACTATGAATAAGTTAAGGTACGGAATAACTGACATCTACAGCATTGATATAACTGGGTGTCTATAGAGATACCGTTGTGGCCTGCAACGGCTGCAACGCTCGTCAAACGGCAATTTGACCAATGACTTGGAACAAGGAATAACCTGAAGCGAATTTCCTTCTACTACCTTTTTAAAAAAATCGTGCCTTATTCAATAGAGGTTTCATGCATAGACTTATCTGTCTTTTGCCGAGACTTGATACCAAATTTTTTATGGGTAAGTCAGAATTGCAACAATTTCCTTGAGAAAATGTGGACTTGTGCCAATCTATCAAAACCAAGGTGTATCGGAGTTAGATTTATTCTATACTAGCTTTCCGCCCGCAGCTTCGCCCGCGTGTATGTCGGTTATCGCGCCAAAACATTACCTTCTTTTTGCGCAGTCGGATAAAAACTATCCTATGTCCTTTCTCGGGTCTCAAACTACCTCCATACCCAATTTCATCTAAATCGGTTCAGTAGTTTAAGCGGGAAAGCGTAATAGACAGACAGACAGAGTTACTTTCGCATTTATAATATTAGTATAGGGATAGATGTTTTGCGATATAAAGATTTCAGTCTCACTCTTTGGTCATCTTTCTTATTCAAGTTCTATAGTTCTAGAACTTAGCCGTGCTAAGTTGTGGTGATGGGTTTAATCCCTCTTTTTTAGGTCTTATCCCCCCAATGCTGCTCCTGTAAGCCAGCATCATCAGCGACGCCGCGGCGTGAAGAAACTCGGGATTTTCGGGAACCCTTTTATAGTGTCCGACAGCTGGGCACGGGTCTTCTTTCAACTAACTTACGAGTTGAGAGAGACACACACACGTGCATCCATGTGCGTGTTGGTGGATATCACATGACCTTGAATCATTAGTTCTTAAACATGCCGGTTTCCTCACGATGTTTTCCTTCACTGATATTGATTAGCTGCGATGAAACAATTCACACAAAGATATGTGAGCTTAACCAAGAATCGAACCCGCGACCTTATAAATCTAAGGCGAGGCCAGCACCGCTGCGCCAACGGTGCTCAGATTTATAAAAACAATTGATCTGTTTCCATCACCAAATTCTACATGTCATCAATTAGCCACAAACCTAACAATTAGTGGATGGAAGAGATTTACAACTTTTTTTTTAGTATTTTTTTTTTACTTTTTTTTTAGTTTATTTTACAAACTGAAGTACCTACCCAACAATGTTCCTAGATCAACATGGGCCACACAATTTACAGTTACAATTAACTTCACGACAGATAGATAAATACTAAATTGCGTGCGACTAACAGATCGGGCCTAGGTTCAAGTTCAGGACAAGGTCTGATCTAGATCTTGAGATGAATGGTAACGACACTAAATTATAGGCGCTTTGATGAAGTTGGCAGTTAGTGGTTGTATGCAAATCGTGGCGGTGGATGTAGATTTGTGTCAATGTATATAATTACTATTATACCTAATTACTACCTCAGTGGTAACCGTGGTAAAAGACTTTTCTCAGTCTTACTTGTAGCTCGAAGTTCCTTTTTTTGTCCTGAAATAGGCCTGCGCTTGACTACAACTTGCCTGATGTTAAGCAATGATGTAGTTTACCATGGGACGCGCCTGCCCACTATACCGATTCGTGATTACGAATGAATTTCGGTGAAGGTGGCAGTGGAATGCTCCTTATGGTTAGAAAACATAAAGGAGCAAAAATTGCGACCCACCCTCTTAAATGGTGTCACCAGACATCACCAGGCAAGGCGGCTTGGTGGTGCGGTTTTGTTATTCATTTAGCTACTTTTTTGTCCAATCTTTATGTTGTAAATGAATTTACTTAGATATATTTATATTATTATATTAATTCAGAAACAAAAACTTTGTAAACCTTAGTATTGTCTTAGATTTACGCGAATACCACACATTGAAATAAAACTACTACTGAGAAGACTTTTAACGGATTTTATCGCGGTTTATTTCAGAGTTTTGATCCCGACGTTAAAAGAAAAGACTGAAAAGACTTTGAAACGTCGGGATCTAAAACCTAAAATAAACCGCGATAAAATCCGAATCAATTTGTGAACCTTTTTACGAAAATCACGCAGACAATTAAATTTGGCACACTTTAAGTTTATATGGAGAAGAAGTAAAGAAAGCTATTTTTTATTAATTACTAATGTTTCATGCAGTAAACTGTCTCACCGAAAATCATTCGTAAACACGAGTATTTCGGTATTATGGGCGGGTGTATCCCATCGTAGGCTACATCATTGCTTGACATCAAGGCAACACAGGCGTTGTAGTCCAGCGCAAGCCTATTGCAGAATAAACATAAACATCTCAACACTTACCTAAATTAAGAACTAAACTAACTAAAGTGTAACATAAACTAATCCGTCAAAAAATTCTTTCGCATGTATATAATAAATAATAATAATATATATTCTGGGACATTAACACAGACGGTCATCTGGTACCAAGCTAAGCAGAGCTTGTGTTATGGAAACCAGATAACTGGTATATACTATACATATAAAATAAAATAAAATAAAAATATACTTAAATATCTTATTAAATTACATTATCTTAATATAACAAACCTTTAATTCTTGTTAAATCCTCAACTTATGAAACTAACAGCAATTAAAAATTACTCCGTCATAATGTTAATTACCTTACTCGGCAAAATAATAACCCGGCTCTCGTTGAGGTATAGTTGAACAGTTAAATACTTGTTAAATAGTCGTTTAACAGCTAGTAAGATATGGTATAGTCGAGGTTATGTGACGGCGAAATATATACTATAAACGAGACCATTTCTCAAAGACCCAGGAGCAGTATTTTTAATGTGGTCATTCATTATTCTTATCTGTAAATAAAAAGTAGTTGAGATTGTTGAGACGGGCCGGTGGCGTGGTCGGTAAGATACTTGCTTTTCACACCGCAGTTCGTGGGTTCAATTCCCAAACAAGGCAGACATTTGTGTGATGAATACGTCTGTTTGGAGACCTGGTGTAATTATTATTAATTAAGTATTATATTACCAAAAGAAAAGTATTTTATGTAGTATATTACCAGTATCTGGATTCCATAGTATAAGCTCTGCTTAGTTTGGGATCAGATGACCGTGTGTGTTAATGTCCCACTATATTATATTATTATTATATTTTTGTGACCGAATGATTGAGTCTGTAAAATAAAATAATATTATTTGTATTTGCTACCGCCAAGCAGATAGATACAGATTACACATTTGAACCGTTTGGCGTAGAAACCCTTGGAAAGTGGGGCCCGAGAACCCGTAGTTTTCAATGAAATTTCAAGACATCTGATAGGCCCTTCTAGTGACCAGAGGGCTGGTAAAATTAGTAAATTAACAATCCTTCTCATTTCCCATATCATGTAAATTTACAAACTACAGCTAATATTGTATTGTCTCCCACAGCCTGACACAGTCCCGCAAGCCAGCATCGACATGACAACAGTTCTGGAGGTGAGCGAGGCGGATGACGTCACAGGCCACCCGTACTCCCTGGCTATCACAGCGCCGGAGAGGGTCACCTTTGTGAAGGGCACCTGCAGGGAGGAGTCGAGGTGGTGGTCCGATGTGCTCACTGTATATCCTAGGAGTAAGGTAAGTGGATCATTAGAATCGTTTTTCTAAACAGTTACTTATTTCTTATTTTTGAGTTTTGTAAATCTGAGCCTCTAGATAAAGTCATATAGCGAAACGATAGCGAAAGATCGATACGAGCAAAATTTGATGGGATTGATGTGACATCGTCATTCTCCTACGAAATGTCCTGTCAAATAACATGATTAGTTGGTTGCTCAGTCTTTTTAAATCATATGTATTTAAATTATTTTAAATGGTTCTTGAAATTGAATATGAATTCTGCTCACTTTATCATCGTGAGGCACCTAAATTAATTCTTGATCCGCCCCAACTTCGCACGGGTAGCAGAGATAAATTACTCATACAAACCTACATCACTTGTCTGTTTATTAGTAAAGTCATGGTGAAAATTCGTTTTATTTCTTGAAGTTCATGGCCAACATGGAAATGCCTAACAAACACGTCGGGGGATTTTGGTTTTTAATCTACGTTTTATTAAGTTGGGATAAAAAAATTAGTGTTCTACCTAGTAATCCATCATTTTCCTTGCCTTTTTCCCATTTCTATTGGGGTCATCTCACAGTCCAACCTGATGCGGCTAGCTTTCAGAAGTAAGAAAGCGACTGTCATCAGACCTCGACACCCGTAGGGAATCAGTAGCCGAGACGATTAGACCAGGTGTCAGATTATAATGAACTTCTGACTACCTGTAACGATTATCATAGACGTTTTTTAAATGACAACCGGGACTGACGGCTCCACGTGGTCTCTAAGGCACGGAGAGTAGTGCCACAACCAACCAGAAGCCAAAACAAATATTTTTTATTACACAATGACTGTCAGGGGCGGGAATCAAAGTCGCGACCTCCCGGGTCTAGTATAGCCGATCGGGCTATAGATACTATGCTTGCTACACCGCTCAACTACAGAGGCCATCAATTCTTTCTAGTAATCTTTCTAGTATGTTATCTGGCTTTCTATCTTTTATTTGTAGGAAACATTCTAACTTCTAGGAAACATTCAATGACGGGTCGGTAAGATACTTGCTTTTCACGCCGAAGGTCGTGGGTTGGATTCCCACCCGAGACAAACATTGGTGATGCACATTTGTGTTTGTGTCGAGTCTGGGTGTAAATATCTATTATCAGTATATATTTACAAAAGAAAAGTATTATATGTATAGTATATACCAGTTATCTGGTTTCCATAACACAAGCTCTGTATAGCTTGGGACCAGATGACCGTGTGTGTTAATGTACCGGAATATTATATTATTATTATTATTCTTTTATCCCTCCGTCACAAACTTTCTTATTTACAGTAGTAGAATTATTCTAGATTTTTCTATTATTACATCATCATGTTGGGAATGTTGTACTATCAAATCAGCGCGGAAACGCCAGCAGTACAGTCAGGGCAGAAATTAAATCAGTACACGTTATAATTTACCAACCACAGCCCTACGATAACTTGGCTAACATCTTATTACCGTGTGTGCTATTAAGATTGCATAAAATTGCATGCTGTTGGCTGCTGGAGCACTGCCTCATTACCGTCGGTTTAGTTTAGATAATAACGTAAGTGCATAACTACCTGTTGATTGGTTGGTAAACTAAGTGGCAGCGTGTCCGCCAGAAGTTACTAGGTCCTGGAATTCAATCCAGTCATCCAAAAATTGCTGCTGGGTTTTGATAGCAGAAAATTTATAGAATATGTTAGGATTTTAAAGCTTTTAGACCGAAGACAAGGCTAATAAAGGCATTAATAAAGATGACTGACAAGTTAGGTTAGGTTAGGTTAGGTTGGTTCCCGCGACCCCTGGCTTAAGTGTGGGTAGGAACACCCGGGGGGTTTTAGTGGGTACCCTTAGGGAATCCCACATACCCCCTGCCCTGCACCCACTCAGGGCGGGGGGATCCATAAAGGATTTCCCCCCGGAAAAAAAAAAAAAAAAAGGTTAGTACGTTTAGGTGTAAAAGTAAACTAACTTAGTGTTGAAAATCTTCAAAAAAATAAAGCCTTCACTTTTTTTTTGATAGCCTTCCAACTGTTCCTATTCTTATGTCTTATGTCCAGCTTCTTCCGTCCAAGACACTACTCAAACATTATTTTACTCAGTGTTCAGTAGTTGGATACATAATTATAAATTTAATTAATTAATTAATTAATTATGAATAAACATCATTTAAGAAGGTGCCTCTGGTCCGAATTTGTTGCTCCTATAAAATTCCTAATCATATGGAGCCTCATTCCACTGCCACAGTGTATATTGAGCAAGTTCATTCGCATAATCGACTCATTCATTCTGGCGATATGATGATACAATTGTAACATCGTATTTGTTGGCAATTAAAAAAGTTGTTTCATTGACACACGTCTATTTTCTATTTCTAACATCTGCAAACCTTTCATCGATAAATATTCCCCGACAGTCTCGTTGACCGTCTAATAAGAAGGTGTGACTCCTGATTGTTGATCCTCCTGATCCTCCTGATCACCAGACTTCGCACCGGAACACGGCAAGACCGCTTGGCATATTTTTAACTATACTATACTGTCCCACTGCTGGGCAAAGGCCTCCCCAACGTCTCCCATATTATCCGTCTCTAGCCACCTCTGGGCATCGATATGAATGCATCCAGACTGTTCCGCTATCTTTGTCTTGGTCTGTCTATTTTTCCACAAATATCGAAAATGAGCAGCGAGTATATAACTGTATAAAGATGGGTGCGACGTAAGATCAAACCCGCGACCTATATTTCAAAGCAGAGACTACTACTATTGAGCTTCCAAACGTGTCCTATAAACCCTGAATACATGGTCACCCTACCCGTAATAAGATCCTGAGCTAATACTGTACCCTATTTACTGGAAACTGGGCTGCGTCTGCGCAACATACAAATAAATCCAACTGACAAACGCGTTACTGAAAAATGGCGTTCTACTTACTGTGTCTTTTTTGATGTTACAGAAGTTCCGACTGTTCCAAGTATTATGAGCTAATATTTAGTTGTTATAGGTTTATTTCTAACTGAGGCGCTAAAATTGAAGTTGAGGTTTAGAGAAGAGATGTATAACGAGCTACCGAGGGAAATAAAACAATGCGAAACACTTTCTATGTATAAAAGCAAACTGAGAAAATATGTAATAGATAAAATATACTATTAACGACCTCCGAAAGTTTTGTATGTAACTAACCTAATGATAAGTACTTACTAATTACATTGCAAGTGGACTTTCGTCTTTTATGAGTAAATAAATTATTTAAACCTAATTCTTGTACCACCATATTCCCGTTACTGCTGCATCTGTAAGCCAGGATCGACGGCTGGCGTGTGAAGGGGATCAGGTTTTGTCCCGGCCATCTGCTGTCTTGAAGAAGATGGTGAGGAATGGAGACAGTTAGAACTTCTAAGACCGACATAGTGTACTGTTCAAACGACTTCCCAAAAGTAGTATTATACTTATACTGACTAGTAGTTTATGCGCAGTAAACGACTTATTATTAATTATGTATGTGCAGAGTCACGAAGACTGAAAACAAGCTTACAATATTTCAATGTTTTTGGAACACAAAGAGATTTGCGTGAAGAAGGAACCCCCCTACCCCAAATCCGGCCATCCAAACTTAGACAGTTTAGATGTTTTTCAGGTTAGTTGGTTTTCAGGTTTAGCACGAACTTAACAATTATGATGTTTTTGGAATACCTAAAGAGTTATAAGACAGAAACCCGCAAAAATGGCACCTAATCAATCATATATCCTGCAAGAAGCTAATCAAAATAATAATTGAACTATTGGAGTAGGTATGAAAGTCAAATTACCCAATATCTTAAGTCTTCTAAGTTTTTTTGGACTTAACTCACCATCGCAACCCCGCCACCGCAACTCCTGTAAGCCAAGAGTGACAGCGAACCTAAAACCGTCTTAGATCCGGTTCCGGTGCGATGTCCGGTGACACCATTTCAGAGGGTGGGAATTATTAATCCTTTAAGGTTTCTAACCATATGGAGCATCATTGCACTGCCACCTTCTCACTAAGAATCACTCGCAATCACGAGTTAATCGGTGTATTGGGCAGGCGCGTCCCATCGTAGACTCATTGCTTAACATCAGGCAAGTTGTAGTCAAGCGCAAGCCTATTTCAGAATAGAAAAAAAGTAAGATTATCCACTTCCCTCCAGGCAAAGCAGGAGCACATAGAAAAAGGTGAGGTTTAAAATTACCTCATCAAAATGGACTAAGCACCATGGATAATGTAATCTGAGGGGACCTATTCGAGCTGGTTCCAGTAATAATTATGGCAAAATCGTTTGAACGCACGGAAATTCGCAGATTCTTCTAAGACAGGTAACATAATCGTCCAATCTTCACACTTATTTCCTGTACTATAAGCACGTGTTTTCCACAGTCGACCGTCCAATTACGAGCCTCGGAGTAATTGGCGACTTCCCAGCTCAAGTGGAAGCAACAATCAGGAGTCACACCTTCTTATTAGACGGTCAACGAGACTGTCGGGGAATATTTATCGATGAAAGGTTTGCAGATGTTAGAAATAGAAAATAGACGTGTGTCAATGAAACAACTTTTTTAATTGCCAACAAATACGATGTTACAATTGTAACATCGTATTTGTTGGCAATAAGTCTAATAAGAAGGTGTGACTCCTGATTGTTGCTTCCACTTGAGCTGGGAAGTCGCCAATTACTCCGAGGCTCGTAATTGGACGGTCGACTGTGGAAAACACGTGCTTATAGTACAGGAAATAAGTGTGAAGATTGGACGATTATGTTACCTGTCTTAGAAGAATCTGCGAATTTCCGTGCGTTCAAACGATTTTGCCATAATTATTACTGGAACCAGCTCGAATAGGTCCCCTCAGATTACATTATCCATGGTGCTTAGTCCATTTTGATGAGGTAATTTTAAACCTCACCTTTTTCTATGTGCTCCTGCTTTGCCTGGAGGGAAGTGGATAATCTTACTTTTTTTCTATTCTGAAATAGGCTTGCGCTTGACTACAACTTGCCTGATGTTAAGCAATGAGTCTACGATGGGACGCGCCTGCCCAATACACCGATTAACTCGTGATTGCGAGTGATTCTTAGTGAGAAGGTGGCAGTGCAATGATGCTCCATATGGTTAGAAACCTTAAAGGATTAATAATTCCCACCCTCTGAAATGGTGTCACCGGACATCGCACCGGAACCGGATCTAAGACGGTTTTAGGTTCGCTGTCACTCTTGGCTTACAGGAGTTGCGGTGGCGGGGTTGCGATGGTGAGTTAAGTCCAAAAAAACTTAGAAGACTTAAGATATTGGGTAATTTGACTTTCATACCTACTCCAATAGTTCAATTATTATTTTGATTAGCTTCTTGCAGGATATATGATTGATTAGGTGCCATTTTTGCGGGTTTCTGTCTTATAACTCTTTAGGTATTCCAAAAACATCATAATTGTTAAGTTCGTGCTAAACCTGAAAACCAACTAACCTGAAAAACATCTAAACTGTCTAAGTTTGGATGGCCGGATTTGGGGGAGGGGGGTTCCTTCTTCACGCAAATCTCTTTGTGTTCCAAAAACATTGAAATATTGTAAGCTTGTTTTCAGTCTTCGTGACTCTGCACATACATAATTAATAATAAGTCGTTTACTGCGCATAAACTACTAGTCAGTATAAGTATAATACTACTTTTGGGAAGTCGTTTGAACAGTACACTATGTCGGTCTTAGAAGTTCTAACTGTCTCCATTCCTCACCATCTTCTTCAAGACAGCAGATGGCCGGGACAAAACCTGATCCCCTTCACACGCCAGCCGTCGATCCTGGCTTACAGATGCAGCAGTAACGGGAATATGGTGGTACAAGAATTAGGTTTAAATAATTTATTTACTCATAAAAGACGAAAGTCCACTTGCAATGTAATTAGTAAGTACTTATCATTAGGTTAGTTACATACAAAACTTTCGGAGGTCGTTAATCGTATATTTTATCTATTACATATTTTCTCAGTTTGCTTTTATACATAGAAAGTGTTTCGCATTGTTTTATTTCCCTCGGTAGCTCGTTATACATCTCTTCTCTAAACCTCAACTTCAATTTTAGCGCCTCAGTTAGAAATAAACCTATAACAACTAAATATTAGCTCATAATACTTGGAACAGTCGGAACTTCTGTAACATCAAAAAAGACACAGTAAGTAGAACGCCATTTTTCAGTAACGCGTTTGTCAGTTGGATTTATTTGTATGTTGCGCAGACGCAGCCCAGTTTCCAGTAAATAGGGTACAGTATTAGCTCAGGATCTTATTACGGGTAGGGTGACCATGTATTCAGGGTTTATAGGACACGTTTGGAAGCTCAATAGTAGTAGTCTCTGCTTTGAAATATAGGTCGCGGGTTTGATCTTACGTCGCACCCATCTTTATACAGTTATATACTCGCTGCTCATTTTCGATATTTGTGGAAAAATAGACAGACCAAGACAAAGATAGCGGAACAGTCTGGATGCATTCATATCGATGCCCAGAGGTGGCTAGAGACGGATAATATGGGAGACGTTGGGGAGGCCTTTGCCCAGCAGTGGGACAGTATAGTATAGTTAAAAATATGCCAAGCGGTCTTGCCGTGTTCCGGTGCGAAGTCTGGTGACACCATGCAGAGAGGGTGGGTCGGAATTGTTGCTCCTTTAAGGTTTCTAACCTTAAGGAGGCTCATTCCACCGCCACCTTCTCACAGATAATCATTCGTAATCACGAGTTAATCGGTACACTGGGCTAGCGCGTCCCATCGTAGACTATATCATTGCTTAACATCAGGCAAGTTGTAGTCAAGCGCTAGCCTATCGAAGAATAAAAAATAAAAAAATGGCATATCAACAGAGAATTTGAATATTGCGTAGAGGCGGCAAGCTTTTCTAATGAAAGATTATCAGTGATGATAAATTATGGTCACCCTAGTCACAGCTTTATGAATCTGACTCATGTTCGATTGTGGTTTAAGCTTAATTTGGAAAATGGGTCGCGGTTTTTTGTGTTTGTATGTTGGCTATATTTAGTTCTGATGATTTATTTAAAGCGCAATACGACACCGTGATAGCATGCATTGTTTTACACATAGACGGAACTGGTATTGCGTACGCTCTCCTCTGCCGAGTTATATTCTGGGACATTAACACACACGGTCATCTGGTCCCAAGCTAAGCAGAGCTTGTGTTATGGAAACCAGATAACTGGTATATACTATACATATAATACTTTTCTTTTGTAAGTATATACTTATAATAGATATTTACGCCCAGACTCGACACAAACACAAATGTTCATCACTAATGTTTGTCTCGGGTGGGAATCGAACCCACGACCTGCGGCGTGAAAAGCAAGTCTCTTACCGACCGCGCCACCGGCCCGTCAATAAGTTATATGAACAGTTTGTATGCATAAACTGCTCATGTTTCGTGTCTGTCTGTGTGTAGTTTTTATTTACGTGTGCATTTTGTAAAGACGCTTTAACTTCTACATGTGTGCTGTACGTGGTTACCTTCACTCCTCAAAAATTGGCAGAAACAATATAATACAAGAAGTTGCGTATAACACATCCCGTGTTAAATGCTCTACGGTTTTACCTATAGATTATAATATTATTTAGTAAATATTACCAAAATGTGCTATGTATTAAACATTAACGTCCTTATTCATAAAAATCTTATAGAACTGTAGTTAAAATAGACTTTGTCTCTTTCTTACCAGTATAAATGTCAAGATGACAGACAATGACAAACGAATTATAAACCTATTTTAGCTATAATGAGCTTATAAGACGTTTATGAATATAGGGGAAAGAGTTTTTTTAATCTGTACATATTTTAAGTACAGACTAAGAACTAATAGTGTGTCTAGAAAAGATTGTTGAAAACAAGTTATTTCATCCTGAATATATTGTTATCTCCCTCACTCTTAACCATTGTACCCGGCCAGAAAGAGACCGAAAAAATAAGAGACGTGGAGTCGTTCATACGTATAGTTTGCCTTGTTCAAGGTCAAATTACTTGTCCTCAATTATTTATTCTAGACTTAACATCCAGTGTTTTAATATAAGGTTCTTGATATAGACAAACTTCGCACAGATAAAAAAAAACATTATTTACTACCATCAGAAAGCGTATAGCATCACTGTTGCAGCCGGCCAACAGCCTCCTGAAGACAGTAGCGGGGAGATTGGATGTGGAAAGTACCATTAAGAGGCACTGGACCCGCATCCACCTAATTAAGGACACGGCAATACGAACGATCTGATTAGCAATGTACCTCCATAATACTAATATAGTTTGTAAGATCATTGTTACTAACATAACGGATTCCGGTCCGAAATAAATGATTTGTTATTATTATTATTACTACAAAAAGAATTTAAAAAAATCGAGAAGATTTTATTATTACTAATATTATCAGTTGTATGTATGTGTAAATGTGTGGATGTTTGTTACTGTTTCACTCAAAAACAGGTTCAAAAACAATAAAGAACGTTTTTCGGTGTAGCCGTTCCGAAGTTATACGTTTATTAAGACATTTGGGGATTCAATTATATAGATTTGTTTGTAAATAAATGTATTATCTTCTCGTAACTGTAACAATAGATTGAGAAATATCTTGTAACTGTTTCATACTAACATATCTATACATACATACATCAGCCTGTCTGTCTGTCGTGTGACCGCTATTCATCAAAACTAGAGAGCATAAACTATGATGAGTTTTTGTTACTTGTTACCTTGTCTATGATAACAACAAATGTTATTTAATCTACACTATTAATTTATATAGGCAAGATTTTTTTGTTTGTTTGTTTGAATTGGATATCCTCTGAAACTATTGGACCGATTTAAATAATTATTTTACTATGAGAATCCAACATTATCCCTGATGAACATAAGTAGAGCATTTTCAAAAAGGTTAGATATACAATATCTAATTTTGCTAAGCTGAACACGTATAAGCCCCAGGTTCAGTCCTAGTTCGTGCCCGATCTTGATGTAAACTATTCATTTGCCGTTGCTTAATATTGACGATGGAAAAGATTGTTAGAACACCAGCAAGTAGAGCTACATACTCGAAGGCATGGGACGTCCACCACCTGTCGATGCTGGCAACCTGCTCTTGGGAAACGTGTGTGGATTAAGGCCTAAACTCTTTCAACTCATAGTATTGTCTTATATTTACGCGAATATCACACATTGAAATAAAACTACTTTTGAACGCATTTTATCGCAGTTGACTTTGAATAGTCGGGATCTAAAATCTAAAATAAACCGCGACAAAATCCGTTAAAAAGTAGTTTTATTTCAATGTCTCTTTCAACTCCTAAGATAATTGAGAGAAGACCCGTGCCCAGCTGTGGGACACTAAAAAGGGCTGAACTGATATTAACGCTTATTAAGAGGGCGCTTTGAGTTATTTCTTCAATACTTTCTAGCTTTATAGGGGCCAATACAGAGTATTATAATAAAATAGAAGTTACGTAACAAATTAATATCTAGAGGGTAACGAATCGTACTGATAACCCCTATTGTTATAACTCGTTCGGACATTGAAATAACATTTAAAACATGTTTGGTTCGATACGCTAGAATTTTAGGGCTATCGAGTATTTAATTGATACTTTTAAGGTACTATAACAAGTTCATCAGTTTTAAGTGGAGGCAATGGATGGGAAAGTTTGTAAAATTCCCACATGTCCTCGAATAATAAGTTTTTAGACATGCCGGAATACTCACGATGTTTTCCTTCACCGATATTGAGCAGCGGGAATCGAACCCGCGACCTTATATTTCACTGCTGCTCAAGCGTTATTATTAATTTAAACAGAATTTCAGTATAGATCTTTTTATGATAAAATGGCATGTTACAGCACTATATCTTATTGATATTATAATGCGTAAGATTGCGTTGAATGTGTTGCTTTCACGAAAAATCTAGACGGATGTGGATGAAATTTGGCATAAAGATAGATAGCTCTTGAATGCTCGTATGCAAGGAGCATACGAGCGTTCAAGAGCTATCTATTATCTTCATCTAAATACCACGCGGGTACAGCCGTTGGCGAAGAGCTAAATAAAATAAATTAAAACTAATTTAAATTTCGAATCATTTTCAATTTGAACTTAGTTTTACTTTTAATTTACGGTTATTCAATTTGTTTTCGACGTACAAAATTTTAAATAGATCGACACTTTTTTTAGACTGACCTTTTTTTTAATATAACTGTACGTTCGCACTGCACTACGAAACAATGTTGCGAGTATCGAAATAAATTCTAGCGGTCTTATTCATAAAAATCATAAAAAAAGACTCTTTAGTTAAAATTGACTGAGGGCTGAGTCACCTTCGTCCGTGGGTCCACCTTTAATTGAATCCCGTCACGTGGTCCCCGGGTGGTGGAAATCAGGTGACAATCAACTGGTGGTAGGCTTCGGCCGTGGTTAGTGACCACCCACCAGACAAAGCCACACCGCCAAGCGGCCTTACTGTGTTCCGGTGCGATGTCTGGTGACACCATGCAGAGAGGGTGGGTCGGAATTGTTGCTCCTTTAAAGTTTCAAACCCTAAGGAGGCTCATTCTACTGCCACCTTCTCACCGATAATCATTCGTAATCACAAGTGAATAGGTATACTAGGCTGGCACGTTCCATCGTAGACTACATCATTGCTTAACATCAGGCAAGTTGTAGTCAAGCGCCAGCCTATCGCAGAATAAAAAAAAGACTGTCTTTTTCTCACTAGTATAAATGTCAAGATGACAGACAAAGACAAACGAATTATAAACCTATTGTAGCTATAATGAGCTTATAAGACGTTTCTGAATACGGGGGTTTCTTTATAATATTAGTGTAAATAGATAGTTAATATTTAAGACGACCTCGTTAGTTGAGCGGTGTAAGCCGTCCGATTGGGCAATACTGCGCCCGGGAGGTCGCGGGTTCGATTCCCGCCCTGGACTTTATGTATCAACAAAGATTTGTTTCGGTGTCTGCTTGGTTGAGGGCCTACCCTCCGTGCCTCAGAGAGCACGTTAAGCCGTGGGTCCCGGTTGTTATTTAACACATCTATACCAATCGTTAGCTACATGTAGTCAGAAGCAAATATAATCTGACACCTGGTCTAACTATCTCGGCTACTGGTTCCCTACGGGTTTCGAGGTCTGATGGCAGTCGCTCGTATAATTCTGGTAGCTAGCCGCATCAGGTTAGACTGGGAGCCTACCCCAATAGAAATGGGAAAAAGGCAAGGGGAATGATGATGATGAGATAGAAAATATTTATGTACGTTATGAAATTACAAATTATCATTCATATTTTTTTATGTATTTTATTATAAACTTAAAGCTTTAAATATAGCTGTAACAGTTATTAATAAAGTTAATGCGCGTAAATGGAAACCATCAAATTGAGTAGCGCTCCGCATATATTTAAAAGGTACACAGCGTACTATAAACAATGTTTTCAAAAATAAAGTTCAGTGACCTGCCGCTGCCATTATTAAGCTACATTTACATTGTAAGTAAACAAATTGGACGTAACGTAACTAACGACCCATCAAGCCACAGTAAGTTGGACACAGGTCTTCATTCAATATAGAGCTAAGTAAGCAAGCTTAGTCCACACTATAGGCCGACCGTTTAACTCGCGTATCTGAGGTACAAAGTCATAAAACATTAATTAAATCTCCTAAAATCTATATAACCACAGATAAAAGTAATGTAAGACTAAGTCATCACTAATATCCATATCGCTTGAATCGTTACCACTGTTTGTGCAGCTTGAGGAGTCAGAATCTTGGCGATAGGCGATACGCGAGTTAAACGGTCGGCCTATAGATCCGCTTGTTTGGTCTAATACGAATGCGGGTATCCGAATTTAAGTAATAATGTCGTTTAACAAGTTTTAGAAATAGCAGAAAATATAGACTTCAGCTACAAAATACCTGTACAGCGCATGGATTTTATGTTTTAGTTTGCTAAAAGACATTACATAATACATGCACATTCTGAGAACTTATAGTAATTTACTCGAATATTACCCATTGAAATAAAACTACTTTGTAACGGATTTTATCGCGGTTTATTTAATATTTTACTAGCTTCTACCCACAGCTTCGCCCACTTGATATTATGTGAATTAAAGTAGCCTATTTGTTAATTCCAATCCAAATTATCTATGTCTGTGCCAAATTTCATCCAATTCGGTCCGTCGTATGATTAGAGTCCCGACTATTCAGTCCTTTCATACTTCATGGTCACGGGGAGTTATGAAGGGAGACAACCCGAGCTCAGCTGTGTGATAATATAGAGTATACTTTACTTTTTCTGTACTCTTGAGTCTGTGGGTGTGACTTTTAGACTGACCACCGCTGGACAGCCGCCAATGAGTATGCTTCTTTACCGATACACCTACCAGTTAGTTAAGTAGTTAATCTAAGATGTAACTAATGAGTCCGTATAATATATTAATGTAACAGTTCTGTCTGTCTCGACAGTTTCTGTTCTAAGTGAGAAGTAAAGACGGTATCTATTCAGAGTGGGTGCTTATCTGGTGGCGATCTGAATGTACACCGTTTTAATCGTTCAGTCACGAGCCGTTAATAATATCGTTTTAATAATGTTTCTTTTAGTGTTTGCTAGAGAGAGGGTGGGTCGGATAATTTGCTCCTGTAAGGTTTCTAACCATAGAGTCTTATTCCACTGCCACCTTCTCACCGAAAATCATTCGTAATCACGGCATACTGTGCTGGCGCGTTCCATTGTGTGCATCATTACTTAACATCATGCAAGTCGTGGTAAAGCGTAGGCCTATTTTAGAATAAAAAAGCTCTAATAGCTATTTTTAGCGACTTTTTTTTTAGTGTGAACGCGCTATCGGTTGACTGGAGGCGACCAGCCGCATCATTCAACTGGGTTGGCCGCACATCAGAGGGTTGAGATGACGCAGTCTCATAGAAATTTAGTTAATCTTGCGTTTAAAGTACGGCAGCATGTGGTACATCCACCGACCAGATTCTTATAGACACCGCATAGCTGTGCCTAACTTATTTCTTATCACTAGGTAACGTCCGACCACCGGCTGATTTTAAATGGTTTGTTCAAGGACAGAAACAATAAGAAACCAATAAAAATTTGCAGTCTTCTCCGATACTCGATAACAATAATTGATTATAAAAATGGCGTCTAGTAGATATTTAGTCGGTGGGTATACTAAAATCCGGTCTACAGATAGTGCGTTTAGGTTCTGAAATATAATTATAAACGAAAGTTAGCTAAAATTAGCTTTTTTGTTTTGTCACTGTCATGTGAGGTCAAAGTGTCATAAAGTAGAAAAGGGCAAAAATACAAGTTTTAGCTATTCTCAGCTTAAGATTCGCTTATAAGTATGGCATAAGAACGTATATATTCTGTAGAGCACTACGAATGTCATCTACAACTAAATTTCATGATAATAGGATCAACTATTGCCATAAAAAGGTTACTTAGGTTTAAATAAACTTTATTCTCAATAAAACATAATGTCACTTACCTACTTGAGATCAATAAATTAATAGTGACACATACTTTTTTAATTCTAAAATACCTTGAATGTTTTTATTGGTTCACCATTCTTTGGTGAACCATTAAAAACAAAACGAACCAATTTTAACCTATACAAAAATGTCAGACTTTTATATGCTACTAGCGGACCCGGCAGACGTCGTTCTGCCCGGTAAAGCAGTGCCATCTACCGGGTTATAATAAATAATAGGTATCTAACACGGCTTTCGGCACTTCTTCGCTTTCTAAATTTTCTTTTATTTTTAATTTTTCTCTGCGTAAGAACCATCCTCGTACTTAAAGGAATATTTAAAAAAAAGAATTAGCGAAATCGGTCCAGCCGTTGACGCGTGATGTCGTGACAACGGAAAACGGGTTTCATTTTTATATATTAAGATGAGACAATGGATGAAATGGTTGGAATTATTGTTTTAGTATAGTGTTAATGCTAATAAATTATATCTTCTTAGTATAATACAAGTACTAAAATAAAGTTATTCACATACATTAAACAAATCACGGGACTTTTAAGTTAAACGGTTCGCGTCGCGCGTTACGCATTTTGAATATATTATTATCATTATATCTTTATTACAAAAACCATAAAGTTATGTAAAAATTATTTACCGTATGTTCCGTTAATACGGTATAGTCCACACTGCTGCTTAGGTAACAAAACTGACAATCGATGACATGTTTTGACAAGGCGATGTATAATTTATCTATGGTAAGTGTAGACACTATAGACCACAAAGCAGCCAACGAGGCGAAACAGTTTTACTGTTCTATGAGGTGACCTATAACCATTTGTTCGCAATTAACACAAGAAAACCAGGTTCTACGATTAATACTTAAACATATTAGGTAACTGAAAAAAAATAGTGACGTTTTGTCTAGTCGTCGTATAGTGTAGTGTTATTGGTGGGGGTGGCGGATAGAGGCGCTGGTGTAGAATGTATGTGGAGTGTTGTAATTAGAAGAGTGTACGGGTATGGCTCAATACATATCTAAATAAGATAGCACCAACCCGCACTTGGCCAGCGTGTGTGGGTTAAGGCCTAAACTCTCTCAACTCATAAGATAGTTGAGAGAAGACCCGTGCCCAGCAGTGGGACACTAAAAAGGGAGGTAAGTGTGTGCCTAAAGGACTTACACATAATAATATATGAATATATGAATACAGGCGTAAAATGTAAAATTTGAATTTTCCGGTTCCTACTGCTAGGCACCCGTGCCAAATCAGGGTGGGTCGTTAGTAAGCCAAATTACTTTATTACGGAACCCTAAAAGTTGTGTTGTGTTGCTATAACGGATTCAATGGCGCCAGTGATCTCGATTTTATTATTCTTTAATGTTCTTAACTATTAATTATATATTTTCGATAAAAACACGATGATTCATATAAAAGCTTTTTATAAACTTGCAGAATTAATGACCTAGTTTCCGCCTGACTTTGTGCCATAAGCATATTGGACAAGCATAATGAATGAGATTAGCGATAAAAAATATCCTGTGTTGTGTTGATCAGGTTAATGACTTACTTAAGTGCCTAAAAAATTAAATCAGGTGACAATCAACTGGAGGTAATTAACTGGTGGTAGGCTTCGGCCGTGGTTAGTGATAAGGTGGCCTTGCCGTGCTCCGGTGCGATGTCTGGTGTCACCATTTAAGAGGGTGGGTCGAAATTGTTGCTCCTTTATGGTTTCTAGCCATATGGAACTTCATTCCACTGCTACTTTCTCACCGAAAATCATTCGTAATCACGAGTGAATCGGTACATTGGGCTGGCGCGTGCCATCGTAGACTATATCACTGCTTAACATCAGATAAGATGTAGTCAAGCGCTAGCCTATTAAAAAAATGAAAAGAATGATAACTGAGAACCATGTGGTGAAACAGGCGCTGGCACTGTCCAGTACAAAGAAGGGTACAGGACGTACATTAGCCACGTGGTGGTCTACAATAGCTAAAGACTTAGAGCGTTACCAACTGGACGACATAACAGCTCAGGATAGATTAACCTGGCGCCGCAGAACGAGAAGAGCCGACCTCAAATGATGGGAAAACGCTAGGAGAAAGAAATTTTTTTTTCAGTGTTGAGTCAAAAGCGAAATTTCACTTAAACGTTCAACTGTTCTAAACAATTGTAATAAATCCATTTCATTCGAGTTTCAAGTAATTTAACAATTAATCCATTGTGCTAGTTACGGATTAACAAGACCACAGACGCTGTCGGCGATGTCTCGACACATTCATCTTGTATACCTACCTAGTAATTTGTCGATGCGTTGCCTGCTGTTGTTCTGGATTATCACGTAAGCCACTTTTTATCTCAATACAGCGGCAGATATTTTACAGACGCCAACTTCTGTGAATCGACGCAATACTTGAAACTTCTCGTACAATTTGCTTGTTTCCAATATCTTTAACCAGTCTGTGGTATGTGCTTTCGAACAATTAAACGATACCCATCGAGGTCTCCGTTCCACGGGTGGGTCCAACAATGTGAATTAGAAATCTTCGCCTGATCACCGTACCTCGCCTTGTTTGGCCTATAATTGCTATCACTTGGAACTATGTGATGAAATTGTACAGTTTAGTGGGTTTCCTTTTTAAAAACTATTTTCTTTTCGTATAAGGAAGATAGTTGCTATTTTCCTATTAAGATCTAAATACAGGTGGTGAAAGGCGGAGGGTTGGTGTCACCTGTCTGTGTACATCTGCGTGTATAACAGAATTTTGCTTTGATAAATGTTCAAGAACTTACTTACATAATGCCCTCTCACAGTAGATATTGGTATACAAAGTATTTAAATAGATATAAATATCTTCAAACTTTAAATGGCTGTTTCACATAACATTCCATGAATAATCGCACATTATATTTTTAAAATAAGCTAACATTTTAAGTTTTGAAGATATGCAATAATTTGCATTCAGAGTAAATTATTTAATTTGCTATGCGTACGGTACCTTTCGATGAACTAGACAGCGCATGTGCCCTCGCATCGAACGATAGAACTGTACGCTGAAGAATTTTTAATAATTACTTTTACTTAATTTTATTACAATTCTTAAATTATCGCTCAAAAAAAAAAAATCTTGTATTATTCTTGTATTAATCTTTTATTATTATTTATTCTTGGTCAATTAATTAACGCCTTATACGAGACTGTCTTAGGACTTGACTATTAGAAACTATGAAGTACAGACTGCATACAAATGTATGCAGTCTGTACTTCATAGTTTCGCACGTACCGTAACGTGTTCAACTTTCTTCATGATACAACAATCATTTCCATTGATAAGAATGATTTTAGGCTCTAGACTTTAATGTACGCTCGGTCTAGATATACGAGTAGCTCTGAGTGAGTAACATTTGTGTCCAATAAAAGCTGCTGTCATAACGAGGCTGATTTGTTCCGCGAGGTTTAATTTTATTTCGTTTATTTTTTTTTTGAGTAGTTTGATTTTTAGAATATGTTTTAAATTTGTGTTTGTTTGTCCACAGGGCCGACATAAACGGAATGCTACATTTCCTGGCGGTCAAACAGCCAGCCTGCTACAGTCCTCAACAACTAGAAGTAAGTTAAAGAAAGAAATCATTCAAATTTATTTTTGTAATCAATAGTCTGGTGGGACGGATTGACCGGTTAAAGATCGCGTGCAGGACCGACGGCTTTACGTGCTTTTTAAGACATGCTGGTTTTACACCACCAACTTCTTGAAATTAGAAGTCTTAACACTCTTTTTGGTCCGGAGCAGGATTTGGATCCGCGACCTCAGAGTCTAGAGGCAAACAGGCTATCCCTAAGCCACCAGCAGTCAGGTGAGATAACCCTCCAGTCATCATAACTTAGAGCTCTCTACAATTGTTCTAGAATATTCAGCGGACGCCTCAACTCTCCGTGACGTAGCGGATGGGTGCCAAGCCAGCAGGCCACGGTACTGTACAGGGGGCACCACCACCTGGCCAGGCCCGAGGGTACAGCCCCCGCAGCCGGAGATCCCAAGCCTAGCATCACCCACGCCTATTGACACCAAAGGTAAGTCACAATTTTAATTTTAATTCCTTAAAGACAATTTACCAACACAAACCTAGATAGAAACAGAAGGTAAAGAGAAGTAGTAGGATGATCCTCAACATCCTTTCACAGATAATATTTAATTTTTACTAGCTGCCCCGGCGAACTTCACTTCGCGTATTGCCTTCTATTCAAACTGTCCTTAGACTTGTTTGAATACTTTATGACCAGAATTAGTCAAATCAGTCCACCCGTTCTCGAGTTATAGCGAGACTAACGAACAGCAATTAATTTTTATATTTAAGATTTTTATCACCTTTTAAACCTTCCCTAGACTTCCGCGAACATTTCAAAACCAATATAAGATAAATCCGTTCAGCCGTTCTCGAGTTTTAGCAAGACTAACGAACAGCAATTGATTTTTATATATAGAAGATATTTTACTAGTAGATTTTTCAAAAGCGGCACAATGATCTTCTTAAATTTACACAACAAAAATCTAGACTGCTAGTAGACTCTTCAGTTTCAATATTTAAGTCAACTGAGTCGGATTCACCGTACTATGACACCGTATAACTGCCCCCCACTCGACTAACTTATGTCGACAATAGCTGGGATCAGACAGTAAGACAGGACAGCGAGCTACTAAAAATACACCTTTGGATTGTTCTCAAGACAGTTTTCCCTATTTACACAATGCTTTTTTAGTGGCTGCTGTCCTGTCTAACTATTTTTTCCCAGCTGTTGCCCTCGTGTAAACGGGCCTTTACGTATAATAATTTTATACAATATTTATAAAAAAATGGCATCTAGTAGATAGTCTGTGGTTGGATAAAACGTTTATTTTATTAAATAAAACAACATTTTACACACCTACGTAATCTAATACATTGTAAACATCGCTGTTTCGCACTTTGTACGTTGCTAAATTTACTTGACCACATTTCAGATGTCAGACATCATTTAATTTGGACCGTAAATTACATCAAATGTAATAAACTTTATTACAGAAAAGGGATAAAAATGTGTTATTTTTAACTTTTCTACAGTCTACAAAGGTCAGGCGGTACATTGTAAAAATCACGTTTGAATGAAACAGATAGGTAATTAAGTATTATTATGTTAAAATTTGTGAATGTTGAAGATGAATGGAATAAAAAAAAAACAGTTTAAAACGCGAGTCTACATAAAAATACATATACAATTTCTTTACCTACCGTGTAGTGAATGACTGACAATTACTGAGAAACACTGCCAAAACAACTCAGTAGGCTTCTTAGTGTTCATTTTGTTGCAATTTTGACACGATACCGGTGGAAGACTGGCTGAGGAGGCAATGTTGTTACATCAATCAGTAGCCTTACTATGACATAGGTAGCATTATTATTGCAGTAGTACGAAAGAGAAGTGGCTCTACATATTGTATAGCGGCATCCCTCTTCCCCAGCTCCAACGATACTGCTGATGTTGTTGTAGCATGACACCGGGTGATGTCAGTACTAAGTGGAATTGTCAGCTTTTAGATGTCAAGCTTTTATTTTGCGAATGTCAAACCCATTCGGCCGGAAGGGCCTCTATTGGTTCACCGGACTTATTCGGTGAGCCGTCCGAGGACAGTCGAACCAATAGTTGCCAAGCCTGGCTACCTTTCTCCCACCATTAAAGCGATATCTCACACAGAAACACTATTAGAAGTTACTACACTGCCTGTATTTTGTAAACCAGAAGAAAAATTAATAAAAAAGTGATTTACTGAAACAGCATCGTTTCAGTATGGCCATTTAAATTTTAAAATTTAAATAAAATATATTATTATGTAAGATACTTGGATGTGAGTACGTCTTTGCAGTATAAGGGATTTTCTTTTTCAAGTGATCTAGATGTAAGTAGGCATCAGTGGCGTAGGGTAGAAGTCTGAAAAAGGGAAGCCGGAGCAAAAAAGTTCTTACTTAGGAAAATAATATCTCTTCATTACCGTCACCGATCGTTCTTACACTTAATGCTATACTTATTTTTGTTGGTATTTAAAACTTTTAGGCGTTACATAATATATTATTAATTAAGTGTGATATTGACGCTGATGGGAATCGGCTTGTATGCACTCTCCGCCACTGGTAGGTACTAGAAGTTGCGTATAAGTGACGCGGTTACGCAGTGACACCACGGACATGTTAACAGCTCGTAAGAATGTAGGACCCGCTACCAGTGAGATCGTTAGGAATGCTGGTCTGACTGTAATAGGGATAGTTAATGCTTAACAAAGTTGTACTAAACGGTAAAATAAACTGTACACGATGTCTTGATTAGATGCCTTTTATCTGAGCTCCCTATAATGTAGTGATGGATATGCTCTAGGATTAAAGAATAGATTAAGTAACAGCCTTCAGTACTGGGGGGCTACAATCGAAAATGGTTCCATTTTGGATTTGTTTCTGTATTCTATTTAGTTCTGTATTCGAACATAATCGAAACGCATACTCCCGAACCAATCAAATCGAGATCGTCGTCACCGTCGAGTAAAGATTTTTATTGATTAGGTACATTCTTTATTAGTTTTTCGTTATTTTGTGCATTTTATTCATTTAATTTTATTTTTAATTTCTCGTTGTTAGTTAGTTTTTGATCGTGCGCTGGCGTCGATGTCAAGATGACAGATCGACTTTAAAATAAATCAAAACTCACAGGCTATTAAAAAATTGAACGATAAATAAAATATTATAATACTAGCTTTCCGACAGCGGCTTCGCCCGCGTGTATGTCGGTTATCGCGCCAAATTATTACCTTCTTTTTGCGCAGTCGGATAAAAACTATCCTATGTCCTTTCTCGGGTCTCAAACTACCTCCATACCCAATTTCATCCAAATCGGTTCAGTAGTTTAGGCGTGAAAGCAACACAGAGTTACTTTCGCATTTATTATATTAGTAAGGATTTGTTTGTTAATTTACATAATGTTGTATTTTACTAATAATCTTTTAAAAGTTTGTTTAAATACTTATTTAAACTTAACACTGGGAAAATTGCGTAAATATTCCATACCAGCTGCAGAGGCCATAATTAAAATTTAATAAATAGTAATCCATTCTTAAAAACATTCCCGTTGATTTAAGAGGCTCCATGAAGTCGATAACAGTCATCAATCAAAACTAATTAATAGATACCAATAAACAAATATTGAGGCCCTCGTTTTCAATTACCTTACCATCAATATTACACATCAGTATTAAGAAACAATTATTCTCAAACGTCTATTTCAATAAACATTCGTAACATTGTAAGCAAATAGCTCACTCGACCTAGGGGCAAGGCCACTGCGAGCTCCCGCGCAGATTTATATGGAGCGTGCGCCTACGCATCGCGAGCGTCATGCTTTAGAACATCAATGTAATCCTTTGTTTTAATTAAGTTCAAATTATTTATATTGGAATGCTAGATAGTCTAATTAGGCCCAAGCGTGATTAAAACGTGAAAAAATGAAAATTAATATTATAAAGCTGACAAGTTAGTTTGGTTGACCGCGCTAATCTCAAGAACTACTGGTCCGATATAAAAAAAGCCTTGCACTGTTACATAGCCCATTTTTAAAGCAAGGGTATAGGCTTTTATCCCACTACTGGGCATGATAAAAATGGAGTACCCGCGAGCGGATCGGAACCGCAGCGGAAAGCTAGTAGAATCTAAAAAATAAAGGTCATGCCTTTTTTTTTCCCTACCCTAAAAAATCCCCAAGGACTATAATAAGGGTATTATAAAACCTAAAACTAAACCAATTTAACAAGTACTTGTACTTCAGATATGAAAGTAGATTGAAAAATTCAAAAAATAAATAAATGTGTACTTCACTACACTCACAACTACCTATGTTTAATGCGCAAAATCTTAAAAAACACTTTTACACATTCGGTTAGTAAATTACTTACGTCCAAAGATCAAACTAACTGCATCCCAATTTTTATTCCACTTATTTCATAAGCGGTTTAGTCATAAACAGGTTACATAAACGCACAAATATACTTTCAGGTTTTTGTAAGTAATTGGGTATTTGAAACTATTTACATCAAAGTTCTGTGACAGGTATTTTCTCATCGTACGCAATTACATAGATTTACGTAACAGCCTGTTGTGGTACCAGAGTATCGCTTGAGGCTGTGGCTCCGGACTCATTTCTTACTGGACATAAATTTTTGTGGTATTTATTTACATACTAACTACAGCCATGCTAATCTCACGCACTAAGCTTCTTTTAATGGCCCGCCCGCTATTCGCCTGGCATTGTCACTATTTTGATAGTAAAGAGTTTCTACACCTAAATTATAACGCTCCGTAGAAATACCTTATATCTGGGATGGACCGGTGTAGCGGTGGTGTGGTCGGTAAAATGCTTGCTTTTCACCCCGCAGGTCGTGGGTTCGATTCCCACCCAAGTCGAACATTTATGTGATGAACATGTCTGTTTGTCTTGTGTCTGGGTGTAATTATCTATATTTAAGCATGTATTTACAAAAGAAAAGTATTTTAAGTAGTATATTACCAGTTATCTGGGTTCCATAGTACAAGCTCTGCTTAGTTTGGGATCAGGTGACCGTGTGTGTTAATTTCCTACTAATTATTATTAATTATTATTTATGGGTTTTGAGACATGTCCATAGACATACTGAATATACCCATAAGCTTTTTGCTGAGATAGTTCTTTAGTTTACTTTCCATGGATTGTTTAAGGAATGAAACTTTATTAGATCCTGCTAACATTATAAACAAGAAAGTTTGTAAGAATGTATGGATGTTTTACACTTTCACGCAAAAACTACTGGACGGAATCGGATGAAATTTAGCACAGAGATAGATTATTGTCTGGATATAGATTACTTTTTATCTCATTAAGTACCAAGCGGACGAAGTTGTGGGTGGAGGCTAGTTATAGCATAAATTTGTTTTAGGTTCTACAATTAGCATCATGGCCTATTAATGCTAAACCGGATATATTCCGCTCTAGAAATGATAAAAATTGTGTTTCTCTTCTAAATAATCTATTCATAATTCAACTGTCCCAAGAGCAGCGGTGGCGCAGCGGTACGGGCCTCACCTTAGAAAAATAAGGTCGCGGGTTTGAATCCTGGTCGTGCCTACACATCTTTGTGGGAATTGTTTCATCTCCGCTGCTCAATATCGGTGAAGGAAAACATCGTGAGGAAACCGGTTGACCGACCAAATGTCTAAAAACTGCTCATTCTAGGACATGTGACATCCACCAACCCGCACTTGGCCAGCATGTGTAGATTAAGACCTAAACTCTCAACTCATAAGATAGTTGAGAGAAGACGGGGTTGAAGTAATTCAACTGTCAAGAAGCTTCGCATATATATAATACACTACGTATTACGTCCGTGTAAGAACATACATATAGGGTGACTCAATTATTAGTGTCAACATTTGTGTGTTGTATTAAATTAAATGTTTTAATAATACATAATCGTTTAATAGTAGGTATAATGGCATAGAAAATGGGGGAAAGATAATTCACCATAACCAGATTATTATTTGTTGTCATAAAGAATATTTACAATGACATTGTATCATCGATCACAAACTTTTGTTATCTATGACTTGTCAGTCTATGGAAACCATAACTTAAACTTTGGGTCAATAACCTCCACTAATGGATTAGCTCCTTATTTTTTGTCTGTGCCAAATCTTGGTACATAATGGTGACATAAGAATGTACTTTTTCATTAGCACTTTATTTCACTGTCGTTATAGAACAATAACTATTGTAATATATGGTGATGTCTGTAGATCGTTGACTTTTGGAAGTATATCTGTATAGGATAGTAATATTATCGTGGCATATGAAGCCAGGCTATTTGGAACTGCGTATTTTTAATCAGTGGGCTAATTCACGTAATTAAATAAGTACAGTTGTAGTGCTGTTGCAGTTAGGTTTCGATCAAAACAGCCCTTTTGACAACCGCTGTCAGATACGCTCGCGTAAAGTAGGCACGCGTCACGCGAGCGCTTCAGCCTGTATGTTATTTGTATGACAATCGCAAGAATACTATTTTGCACTAAGACGTAAACTTAACTGCAACGTGATTGCAACTACACCGCAACTTACGTGACGAAATTACATAAATTAGCCTACTGGAAGCATTCTCGGATCAACATTAAACTTTTGTTTATATGTTTTTAGTGCCATTATTATGACTAAGTACATAGTATAATCATAATTTCCCTTGTTTTTTTCTAATTTCTATTGGGATTGGCACCCAGTCTAACCTGATGCGGCTGGTTACCAGAATTATACGAGCGACTACAATTAAACCTCGAAACCCGTAGGTAACCAGCCTGGCATCATTATCCCGCTGATTGGCACTGCTATCCTTTGGCGGAAATAAAAGTCAGCCCCCGATCTAAGAGGGACCTAGATGCTTTTATTGGTTCACCAAATTATTGACTAGGTGAGCCGTTAATAACGGATCAAACCGATCAATCTAATGTTGTTGTTTGGCGATGATTTCTTTGGAACAATTTTACTATTAATTTTAATTGTTTTTGTAATTTGTTTATATTTTTTTCTCTTTTATTTAATAGTTTATTTGATTTCTATTGATATTTTATTATGAAGATTTTAATTATTAGAATTATTTTTTATTGATTTTATTTTATTGTAATCTGACATGCCTATTATGAAATGTAATGTTATGGTGCAAATGATTTATGTATTTATCACCCTCTATACTAATCATATAAACCTAAATCTATGAACTTTCACTAGATAATATTGGTACTTTATAACATGTTTAAGTAGGTAAATGTATTAACTTGATATTAAATCACATTTGTTATTGAATAACATTACACAACGTTCAACAAGTAGGCTAACACCGATCGGAAGTAATGTACTTAATTAAAACGGAAAAGATTTGTTGCTTGGAATGTATTATGTGTACTTAATTAGACACTATTAAAGGTCATAAGTTCCTGTTTTGTATGAGCAGCGGTGACGTCGCGGTACGGTGCTCGCCTAACAAATATAAGGCAGCGGGTTCGATTCCCGGTCGCGCCCATAACTCTTTTTTTGCTCAATAGCGGCAAAGGAAAACATCATAAGAAAACCGGCATGTCTAAGAAGTAGTCATTCGAGGACATGTGACATCCACCAACCCGCACTTGGCCAGCGCGTGTGGATTAAGGCCTAAACTCTCTCAACTCGTAAGATAGTTAAGAGACGACCCGTGCCCAGTTGTGGGAAACTAAAAAGGGTTGAAGTGATTATATGAAATGCCATTTTGTTGCATTTACAACAACCCCTCTTATTGGAAGGTAAAGGCCTCCTCCAGGAAACATTACCTAAGTGTCAGTAAATTAGTCAAGTTAACTGCAAACCATTAAATTGCATTTAACGCTCTTTCTATATAATAGTTAGATCAAATTAAATGACACGGTTCAAAGACCGCGTTAAATCTAACTTTGTTGAAGACCTAAGTTCGCCGACATTCGCGGTGAAGTGCTTTCTTTTGACGTCGCATGTAGTGGGTTCGATTCCCACCCAAGACAGAATTGACATGAGTTGTAATGTAAATAATAATAATAATAATAATATAAACCATATAAATCATTTATTTTGTTACATGCAACACGGGATCCAACTCAGTAATTGCTGTACTAGCTAGCGCACAGCACTGATTTCAGCTGATTTTTTCAATATCTATATTAATTAATTATATATTTACAAAAATAAAAGTATTGTAATATGTATTAATTATTATCGGTATAATTCATTATTTTTATGTTTTTTTTTACTATTACATATTTATTACTTATTAAAATAAAATTTAATTTTTTTCCTAAATTAAAGAAGTGAAGAGGATGGGTCGAAATTGTTGTCCTTTAAGGTTTCTAACCATATGGAGGCTCATTCCACTGCCACCTTCTCACCGATAATCATTCGTAATCACGAGTGAATCGGTATACTAGGCTTGCGCGTTCCATCGTAGACTACATCATTGCTTAACATCAGGCAAGTTGTAGTCAAGCGCCAGCCTATCGCAGGATAAAAAACAAAAAAGTTAGATTTCGAATAAAAAAAAAACGATCTATAGCAAATTTTATCACCTTTCTTTCCAACTTTTTTAAACTTTATAGTAACATTTTCAATTTTGACGTGACAACGTCTTAAATTAGGTTGCGGCTGGGAGGCACTTATGAAAAAGTGTAACGCTCGGTAACGTTACGATGAGTCACCGAACGAGAGAGAGGCCCGCCGAATGCCTTGCGTCTCTCTCCCACTCAACTATGTTTCATCCTTCTTCCTACTATACGAATGAATATTCACATTAAAATTATTTTACTACTCAAAGTCGTTGTCACGTAAAACTTTCGCCCGTATACCGAATTTACAGGCAACCAATTTTTATAAAAGTTAAACTAACAATAGTCATTTAAATTTATTGCATATTTAAAAGTGTGATACTTAATTTTGCGGGTCGGAGTATTATGTTGCAGGGTAAATTGATAATTTGATTTTTTACAAAATCCCTAGGGATTTTGTAAAACACGAAAAACAACACGTTAATTGGTAGTTAGTTATTTTTAAATTAATTATGTCATCTGATATGATAGATGTCGGATATAACTAATATCTAGCTGATAAAAAGTTAACTCGTTTATCAGCGGACCACACATCATATAACATCGGGAGAAAGTCTGTAGGGTGACCAACAAGTGCATATTACACCAAATAAAACATTAGAAAAATAATAGATGCAGCAAAAAGTGTTCTTTTTCAAGTCCTTATAGCATGTTTTTGTAATTTAACTTTAAGTATTTCATGTGAGCAATGGAAGCGCAGCTGTATCTACCTCGACTTTGCTTTTAAGCTCGCGGGTCAGATCACCGATCGTGCTCGTGCGCATCTTTGTGTGAATTGTTTCATTACCGCTGCATCGGTGAATGAAAACATCGTGAAAAAACGAGTATGTCTAAGAACTAATCATTCGAGAACATGTGACATTCACCACCCCGCACTTGGCCAGCGTGTGTGGATTAAGGCCTAAAATCTAAGACCCGTACCTAGCAGTGGGACACTTAAAAGGGTTGAAGTGATTTTGTGTAAGAGTACTTAAACTAACATGATAACTTATTTAAGTTTATACCAAAAAATTTTCAATAATGTGGGTACAAGTGCGTTTACACTTCAGTGATCATTAATCAAACAGAGATAAAGAACTTTATTTAACAAAAATTACCTATAGCAAGTTTTTGGTACACTTATATTCATTACTAGCTTTCGCCCACGGCTCCGCCCGCGTGGATCTTGGGATAAAAAGTAACCTGTGTGTTAATCCAAACCATAATCTATCTCTGTGCTAAATTTCATCCAGTTCCATCCAGCAGTTTTTGCGTAAAAGACTAACAAACTTTTGCGTTCATAATATTGGTAGGATAAGTTAATGTTTTCGAGGGATGATGGAAGTATTAGAGGTCAACGCACTCTATTGCAAGTTTAAACGGCACAAAAGTATATTACTACGTTACGGATCGTTACAATAAATATTTCTTACCTATCTTCGCAGTTTAAATAATTGCTGCATAATCAGAACATTACACAAATCACAGAAGAAAATCGGAGCTGTCAGACGTGCATAGTAAGTTATACTTACACAAACTGTGGTCGCCCTACGGGCAGCACAATGTGCGCGCGCGCAGTGGGTGTCGATGATTTACACCGCCTTGTCTACCGCCACCTTCATTCATATTTATTAAACTTCGCGCTTTTTTCAATTGTAAATCTCCTCTATATGATGAACGTGACAAGTTGGCATTACACTATTTCGTGGGAGTGCGCTTGCGTCGATAAAAGTTTTATTATTGATTTATTAGTTAGTTTATCGATTTTTATCGAGAGTTTTCAGGGTGTATTTCATTTTGTATTTAAGGCCTTTTCAGATTCGTATAAATTTTAAAAAGCGTTTAACGGTCAGTTGAAATAAATTAATAATTTAAATTTATATCTATGTCAATGATAAGATTATAATGCATAAAATTGGTTTGTAGTCGCTTCCAGCCGCGTTAGTTAAGTCATATATGAAGTTATAAATATTACTGACATTTTTAGTGTCGGGCGGCGCTTAAATCTAAAAGATAGCCTATCTTTAATTAAAAATCTTAATAGATATAGTTTCCTCCAATGTTTTATAGTTTTTATTTCAGGATTGAATAAACGAAAGGCCATTATATTTTACTGCCAATTTATTTTATTAATCGTTCAAATAAACAAGATTGCGTTAACATGGCTTCGTGCGCAAGCGCATATATGATTCAATTTAGCACTGTAATAGTTTAATTTTATTTATCTACATGAACGATTGTTAAAAACTACTGACTGGTTGTGAATGAAATTTGATACAACGTTTTTTTACCCGAGATACATGAACAGTTTGTATGCATAAACTGCTCATGTTTTGTGTTTGTATGTATCTTTTATTTAAAAACGCTTAAAATTTTACGTGTGTGCTATACGTGGTTACTTCGCCTCCCTAAAAATTGTCAGAAACAATTTAGTTACAGAACTTGCTGTAACATCTTCCATGTTAAATGCTCTAAAAGCGGTATTCTAATATAAGACTCTTGTTGCAAGTGTTCAAAGGCACAATCTTATGAAATGGATTACATGGATACATTATGTTCTAGTCGATCATTCGATAATGCTTCGCTATGTAACTTTGTCTAAGGGACCTTTTTCGTAAACGCGTTCGCGTAAAACCCGTAAATTTAATATTTTAATTATAATATTTTCACACATACACACAGCTCCATCTAGTACACCCAGACACAGAACAAAATGATCGTGCTCATCACAGAGATTTGTTATAATAATATAATTTTAATTTATACTTTTATTCTAATGCAACACGAAAGTTTAGATGTAATAAAAAAGTAAAAGTACCTAACAACCTATATAGCTTTACACTACATTTTACAAATTTTTCTTTATTTATTATCAATTGTAAACTGAAGTTTATGCATTAGGTTACATTAATCATAAGTTGTCTGAGCAAAAACTAAAGTAACATTATTCGTTGATAGCAACATTAGTTGAATATTATTAGTTACCTACATCACTATTATTACTTCTGTGCATATTTAGGTGTTTTACACACGAACGAATAGGTGTATTACGTCGCTTTTTTAGGCATTCCCACAAAAAAGCTTAATAAGGTTATAATGGTGATAAGAGCTTGGCAAGCGTGCCGTATGTCACGCACTCACGACAGTCACTATTTGACTGATTCATTCATTCACCGCGTTTGTGTTTCGGACAATTTTAGTGAACTAATTAAAATCCCGTGTTCTGCAGTTACCTACTTGTAAGAAAAAAAGTAAAACATCAAGTTTAGAGCAAGGAGGTATATCTTTTCATCGGTAATACAGGAATAACATTTAATTACAATATTTTAAACAAAACACATAAAAATACATTAGTCATTATGAAATTTCAAAAATTGTCAGATTAATTATCAATTAACTTGCTCTAACACTTTTTTTTGTCGCGAATTAGTAAAAACTACACGATCGCGCGACAGGGATTTGCGCTAATTTAACACTTGACGACTCTCCAAACGACACGATTGGTCGTGTCTTGTAGTTAGTTGCTAGTTTGTAGGAGCCTTTAGCTGCTAACTGTACTAAGATATGTCTGTCGGATTTTCCGATGTGTCATGGCTGAGTGACTGACTGGCTCTGCAAGTGGGGGTATATTAATCTCTGCTAATCTGGTATATCTACTATAATATATAATTATTAACCCATATCGTGAATAGGTGTATTATCTGTGTAGACGTTTGTGGCGCAGCGCGTAAACTAAAGTCTTCAAAGACTGCAATCATAACATAAGCATTGTTTTATATTATAATTTAACGTTGTTCTGCTTCAAGGATATAACCTATCTATCTAGAAGTATTATATATAACTTAACCTGCTTAATAGGTTAATGACCATGCGATCGTATGTAGGTTAAGCTAGTTAGGAACACTTAAAAACGCTTCAACTTTGCAAGATATAATCAAAATAATGTTTTAATTTAGTAACTACCGAATTATATATTCTAAAGGTCGTAAGTTTTAGTCTATAAGCACAAAGTTTAGCGGAGCCCTGTAATCTCAAGTACACGTACAGTAACAAATATGGTACCTATTTATGGCAAAACACTTATTTTACAAATTTTTTCACTTATGACGCTATGCTCTGGTGGTGTAAGTTGATCTATAAACCACAATTCTCATAAATAAACGTTGTTGAAAGGGCGGTATATTTTTAAAGCAAATCTTTTTATTGCAAGCTGGTCATGCGATCGGCTCGTTAAGACCTACTCAATTATTGTGCATAGGTCAACCAGTCGGTATGAAATGATATGGTACAAATATAGATTGGAATCTTTCTTAAATACAGCCCTATTCTATTGAACCTTAAATTACATAACTTTTAAAAATTGAGAAAATCCTTGTCATTTATTATTACACGTGCAGCCTTTGGACTAACTATACGCAGCGGGCTGTCAGCGCTTTACGCGTCCAAGCAATAAAGAATTACTTACTTACTTACTTAGAACAACGGATTCAGGATGCTGATGGGGCTGTCTCGTTTCTGCAGTGCATCTGGTATGCTTGCTCATGGCGTTGATAGCTATCATGCAATCATTAGAAAAACGTCTGCTTCGCTGCTCTGCAGACTGCGAGCCAGCTCAAACTCCATCTTAAACACCATAGCATGGAGACTCGACTCTCCATTGTTACTAGGAATTGTTAGTAGATGTTTCTCGAACAATAACCTAATAACTAAATAAATGTTTTTATAACTATTTTAATTTCATTTATCTTAAGCTATAAGATCTGTTTTCTTTGTACTTACACTTTAAGGATGTAACTTGTCCGAAATAAACATAATTTTATTTTTTATTTATTTTTTAACATCACCTTATTTTAGTTTTCTGGATGTGGTTATATATCTCGTAAACCACACCACTGAGAAAAATCAGCGTCTACTCTTATCCGGCCTTCACCAGCTGCCTTGCTAAGTTCAACACTATGTAATTATCTGGTTTAGGAGCGTCCTGAGTTACGGTTACCAATTTGTCTACACTCAAAAATGTATTTCCCTCGCAACATTAATCACTACAATAGTAGGTGCCTCGGCGTACCTGATTAATAGTAACTTACAATGTTGAAACATCTGAAACATCGCGAATCTACTTTTTTTTTTAATGTTCTGAAATAGACTTAAGTTTGACTACTTTGTGTAATAAATCAAATATTTAGTATTAATTAGGTAGTTATATCAATGAAAAAATGTTAACCAATAAGTAGATATTGTATGTATACGGTGGTGTTCATTTTATACAAATTATACAGGGAATTTACAATATTATATTTGTTACAATTCAAAAGTATTTTTTTTACATCCTTAAAACTATAGGCCGACCGTTTAACTCGCGTATCTGAGATACAAAGTCATAGAACATTAGGTAATTAAATCTCATATAGAACTATTCAACCACAGATAAAAGTAATGTAAGACTATTCGTCACTAATATCCAAATCGCTTGAATCATCATAGCTGTCTGTGCAGCTTGAGGAGTCAGAATCTTGGCGATAGGCGATACGCGAGTTAAACTGTTGGCCATTATGACCATGTGATGGATCTGAATCCATCACCACTGTGGTGGGTTTCAGATTGTACTTCACAACACAATATTGTTGTTTTTTCTGTAATAGGCTTGCGCTTGACTACAACTTGCCTGATGATGATAAGCAATGATGTAGTGTACGATGGGACGCGCCTGCCCAATATACCGATTCACTCGTGATTGCAAATGATTTTCGTTGAGAAGATGGCAGTGGAATGTGGCTCCATATAGTTAGAAAAAAGGACAGGAAAAGGTTGAAATTAAGCTTAAAAGATTAGTTTGTGAATAGGCCTTTCTTTACTATCTTGTAAGACGTCTCTGATAATATACAGTACAATAAACACTCTATTTCAAAATCTTTAAAGTTTATTTTCCCTTGTTACAGTGTATACAGATCAGCCAGTATCATCTGCGTCTCCGCCCACCAGAGACAAGATCAACGGTGAAGAGAAGGCTAGATCCCGTCGTCGAGATACTTGGGCTGAACCATCCACACCGCAAGTTAATGACGATGGTAATACACGAGTACTATAAAAAAAATATATATTCTGGGACATTAACACACACGGTCATCTGGTCCCAAGCTAAGCAAAGCTTGTGTTATGGAAACCAGATAACTGGTATATACTATACATATAATACTTTTCTTTTGTAAATATATACTTATAATAGATATTTACACCCAGACTCGACACAAACACAAATGTTCGTCACTGATGTTTGTCTCGGGTGGGAATCGAACCTACGACCTGCGGCGTGAAAAGCAAGTATTTTACCGACCACGCCACCGGCCCGTCATAAATATGTAAACGCTATGTTATACTATTTCATAAATAATAAGTGGACAAAACTTTCCAACGCCTTCTATTATCTTTCTGATTAAATTCATGCGAGATCCAAGACAGTTTAGGTGTCCCGGGACTTGGCCGAGTTCAAATCCCGAGTCTCTTCATGGCGCCGCTGTCGATCCTGGCTGCTGGTAGCAATGGCGGAATGCGGTGGTGGGTTAAGTCCAATTAAAAAAAAAAGTCTAAAAGCGTAACATGCCAGGACTGATCGCACCGTTTATAAGATTTGTGATGTATTTTTTTTGGTTTTAAGAACTTCATTTTCTCAAAAAGAATTTTAACAATTCACTTACAGAGAAAACTTATTTTTAGATATAAATCGATAACAAGACAAAAGCGTACATAAATATAAAATGAATAAAAATAACAATAATGTCGGGTAGTTCACAAATTTACGTCTGTTGTATTCTGTACCAAGCAAACACGGATATAGAACGCACAGAGCGTACTTGTATTCTAGATGGGACTAGTTGAAACATTTTGTTTTAACTAAACATTTTATTTATTTAGTAAAATATTATTTAAGTAATGTGCAAGTAACTGTCACGAGTTAAATTCACGCGCCAATCCTGTCACGCGACACATTTGGTCGTTTTTAACATCCCCTTCATCTCCAGTAGTTAGTCCCCCTACAGTATCGTCAAAAAAGGTTTATTATACCTCTTCCGTCTTAAAATCCTGTAATGGCAATGAACAAATGCTGTTAGTTCTTTCAGAAGCTTAAATCAGTTATTCTTTTCAGCATCATCCGTTCGGTCCCCTCTCCTGCAGCAGCAACACCAACAATACGATGAACAGCTCCGAGACATCGCCGCTTCTCTCACACGACCTCGATCCCGTCGCGCACTCCCACCAACGTTAGAACGACCCACGCGCCTACCACCACCAGATCGACTGCCAGTGAGTACTCTTTCTTAACGATATTCCAGAAAAAACAATATCCAGACGTGTATTCCCATATGTGTTTTATAGGTAAGAGGCTCGCCTGACGGAGGAGTGCCGGCGGAAGAGGTGAGCTCCAGTTCTGCAAGCGAAGGCAGCGAACCTGCTGACGTCACGGAGCCTTCAGAGAGCGTAGAAGGAGGCAGGGTTGAGCTTCCTGCAGAGAGACTATTGCATGCCCGCGCCGGATGGCTGCAAAGGCGAGGACCTGCGGGCTGGTCAAGACACTGGTTTGTCCTCAGAGGTGCAGCCTTATTGTACTTCCGGGATCCTCATGCAGAAAATAGAGGACTGATGGATGGGGTTATTGACCTGAGCGGTATATCGAGGGTCGTTGAACTACCTACTACGGCATCTTCAAACGGATATGCTTTTGAGACTGAGGTAAAGTTAGCTTCTAAATATTTATTCATTATAAAAATGAAAATTTCATTACATAGTATCTATTCATTACATAGTATGTAATGTATTTAATGATTGTCGTCTTTTGTTGCAGACTTGGGATGGTAAGCACATAGTTTTATCAGCAGTAACAGCGGGCATCAGAGCTAACTGGGTATCAGCTATGAAAAGGACGGCAGGTCTACCAGATACTGGTCCATTGTCTCTCATTCTACGTGAGGATACGGTAGACCAAACGTCTGAATCATCAGCATCACCTGTAACACCTGTCACACCTATCACAGGTAAATCAGCGCCTTTCTCTTCTGACGAGGAATACAGAACAGCTTCCGAAGGTGGACGAAGAGACAGCGCAGACTGGGGAGACATGGGCCCGCAGCCACCACCCTCACCGCTACTCACTAGAACCCCAATATCCAAAGTCAAAGAAAAAGTACGAGTGAGGAGTGGCCATCAAACTCTAACGCGTGCAGATACTCCAAGAGGAGAGAAAGACGAAGTAGACTCAACCAAAGAAAAAGAACGGATCACAAACGAAATTGACGAAAATGAAAAACCGATCGAAGCCAGAAAACGTAGCTACATATCGACTATCGACAAACAATCTATAGAAATAGACGACTTAAAGAAACAATTGAAAATGGCGCTTAGCGATGTTAGTGCAGCTGAAACAGAACTAGCGAGGTTACAGAAAGTCAAATCAGAAGCAGCTTTAAAAGAGAAGAAAATGGAAGAGCTGGTTACAACGTTGCAGAAGAAAGAAGAAGAATTAAGTTTAAGGACAAAAGAGGCTGAAAATTTAGATGCAATAAAAGATTTATATAATCAAGATAAGACTCTGTGGGAAAGTAAGTTAACAGAAACTCAAAACTTTTTAAAAGATTCCACGGAACATTGTGAGTTACTAACTAGGCAGCTAACGTCCGCGCAGGAAACAATTGTACAGCTACAAAAGGAACTTAACGAACTAAACGATAAATTACTAAAAAGCGTCAAAGAAAATGATAGCCTGTATATGAGAATACAAGACTTAGAAAGTCGAAATATTGTTGATTCAGTAGTGCCTACCAAAGAAAAAAGAAAAAGCATTGGCTCATTAAGTGACCTAACAAATTTAAACCAAGATTTAAACCTAGAGTCATTGGAGAAAGATAGGTTAATAGAAGAGTACGACGAACTAAGGGATAGGTTTATGAAAGCCATCCTAGAAATTAAGGCTATGAAAAAGGAACTTCGTGATTCTCACAACATGTACGACGAACTAGAAGTCACAAACATGAAATTGAAGAATGAAATGAAACTGAGAGAACAGTGCAGCAAGTCAGAGATAGATTTAATGGCAGCACGCATATTAGATTTAACGCAGAAGTTAACCGCTTCGGATAAACAAGTACGAACGCTAAAACACAAAATACAGAAAACGGAATCCAGAGAGAAACGACGAAGTTTGTCTCTTAAGGGCCGAGAGTCTTTCACTCTAAGCAAAGAAGTCGAAGAAAAGTTAACGGAGCTCGAAAATAAAATCACACTGCTTGAAACCGGCGAACCGGTTCCAATCATAAACTCACCCTCCAAAAGTGCCTCACCTGCCAAAGAAAAATCCACCAAATCCGAAAACGCCTCCGATGAAAAGCGAATGAAGAGGCTGGCCGCTCGGCTTAGAAGAAAGTCACTCGACAGCGCCACCAGCTCCGAACCGATGAAGATGCTAGTCCGACTAAGTTCGCTAGAGACCAAAGTAGCTTCTGCCCTCGAGAATCGCCGGGACCTTACTAATTCCTGTGAGTCGCTCAGTCTAACGACCGGTTCCGCAGAGAGTCCTTCTCTCAACGACGTCGTTGAGAACATCGAGACAGTAGTCCCTACCGGGACACAGTCGCAGAGGCATCTTCTCGAACGACTGCAGAGTTTGGAGACCGTAGTTATTCACTCGAGAACCAAAATAAACGACTGTCTCTGCCAATTGAGTGCAATGCGAGCGGCAAAGTCTCGTAGGTCGCCCTCTCCGAGCGTCGAAAAGAAGTACAGTCTCAAATCGATGGAGAAATGCCTCACGGAGGTTAGCAAGCGACTACACGATTGCTTCGACCGATGCGTGGCCGACCGAAACGAGGGCGAAGAGATCGATCCAGACGACCCCGTCGCGCGCGTCGTAGTCGAACTCGAGGAGCGGCTGCGCACTAAGTTGCTCGAAATCTCGAGACGCAAGGCGGCGCTCTACGAAGCCGGCGAGCTCACACAGAAGAAGAGCCTCGAGATTCTCGCCGAAAAGCTCGCATACGAGGCGTACATCGTCAGTCGTATCCAGGAGGCGCTCGAGTCTTCCGACGGAAGCGGATTCTTCGCGCGACTGATCAAGGCCGAGATCGCCGAGACCGGTCAACTGATCGAGGACCTCAAGCGGAAGATCGCCGGCGACGACCGACCGGCTGCGACGCAACCCGGCTCGCTCGACTACCTCGCGCGCATCCTCGCGCGTCGCGTGCGGCTCGAGCACGACCGGCCTCCCGCCGAGCCGCGACGCGCCGAGCTCGCCGCGCACGCCGCCGAGCTCGACGCGCTGCGGGCGGCGCAGCGGGAGGTCGGCGAGGCCGTCGAGCGGTTCAAGGGTGCCGCGCTCACCGAGCTGGGCGTGGCGCTGGCGGGGGAGGCGGGGGCGCGCGGCGCGGGGGCCGAGGCGCGCGTGCGCGGCGCGTGGGCTGCGGCTAGAGACGCTCTGGGCGCCGCGCTCGTGCGGGCCGAGGTAGGCCGTGCGCTGTCCCGCGCGGCCGCCGCGCGACACGCCGCCCGCCTGACGCCGCGGGCGCGCGACGCCGCCGACCTGGAGCTGTGGTGGCGCGCGGCGCACGACCGGCTGCGCGCCGAGCTGGACGCGGCGGCGCGTGACGTGGCCGAGCGCGCGCGCACGTGCTCGGCGCGCACGCCGGCCCGCGACGCGCGCGCGCTGCTGGCGCGGCTGGCCGACGCGCTGGCGCAGCGCGCGCTGGTGGACGCGCGCGTGGCGGTGCTGGACGGCTCGTATCGCGCGGCGCCGGACGCGGCCGCGGCGCGGGACGACGCGCTCGGCGACCTCGACGCGGACCCCGAGTGCGAGGCGGAGTTCGTGTTCCTGTTCCAACGCTTCTCGACCGAGTGCCGAGCGCTCTTCTCCAGTGACTGTTCGGGCGACAGTGAAGACTCGATGAAGATCGGCGAGAGCCTCGAGCGAGCGGAGGCGGCCGTGGCGGAGGTGCGGCGGCGACTGGGCGGCGAGGTCGAGGCCGAGGCCGCGGCCGGCGCCAGCCTGCCGCAGCGCGTCGAGGCGCTGCGCCGGCGCGTCGAGGCTCTGCAAGCGCTGGTACCCTGCCAGCACTGCAAGCAGCTACAAGACGCGTTGGATAGGTGACGTACATGTTTGTTGCTCGGGCGAAACTTCAATTTATCATATTCGGGGTGTGACCGTACTGATGCATGTATGTCCGTAGGCTGCACGAGGAGCGCGCGCGCGGCGAGTGCGCGCTGGCGCAGCAGGCGAGCGCGCTGGCGGCGGCGCGCCGTGCGCGTGCGCAGCTCCAGACGCAGCACGAGCGCGAGCGCGCCGCCCTGCGCGAGCGCGCGCGCACGCTACAGAGGCGACTCGCCGCGCTCGACTCGGAGTACTCGGCGCAGCTGGAGAACCTGCGCGCCGCTTACCAGGTGGGAAGGCTTTCCTCCTATAATGTCGAGGTGATGTATTGATGTCCCAAAACGAATGTGCTAAGCGATATAATGAACTTTGTGTAGAGTGCGGTGGCGGCGGACACGCACGGCGACGGCCTGCGCGCGCGCTACCAGCAAGAGATCGAACAGCTGCGCGCGCTGTGCGAGAAGGGACTGCTGGCCATGGAGTCCTCGCACCGCCGCATCGTGCGGGAGATGGAGGAGAAGCACCGCGCTGAGAGAGACCAGCTAAGGTATGACACTACACCCCGACGACGACCGACTCGTGCAAGTATATCCTGAGTGAGCAAAATTATGTACTGAAAAATATTTCAGATTGGACAAAGAGCAAGCGCTTGCAGAAGAAACACGCGCGACTCTAGCGGCACTGGACGCGATGCGCAAGGCGCACGAGAGTGAAGTGCGCCGCGAAGTTGACAAGTTCAAGGCGGAGTTCCTACGACGTGCGCAGGCGCCTGAGATCTCACAACTCAGCTCTAGGCACCAGTATGTAATATCGTATCGTAAATAAATTCAACTAATCGCCTTATGCGATGATTGTGAAATGCGACTGTTATTTACCATTTTCAAATTTTGACATTAATGATTTACCACACATTTTTAATGAAATCTATCGCGAATCTACATCAAATGTGTGAGAAAAACAGTTAACTCAATAACAAGTTCATAGAATTGGAGGTTTATCTACCCGACTGAAAAGGGAACGTTATGGTTATTGCATGTATGTTTTCAATTTTTTTTTATTTTTTATAACGTTACAAATTAAATTCGTCTCATGTATTCAAGTATTTTTAAAACAAAATGGCTGAATTTTGGTGATTTGTGGATTAAAAGAAAATCCTGTTACATAAATAACTGTGACCAGTCCAAGCAATATATTTAACATATTATCATTTAAAATATTTGCAGGCAAGAAATGGAAGAGATAAAACGTGAAATCCTCTCCCTATCAGAAAAGTATTCGGTGAAGTGCGTGGAGTCAGCTGCACTAGAGGAGAGGTTGTCTACCGCCACTGCTCAGCTTGCGCAGGCGCACAACCACATCATGCAGCTTGACTCTAGGTAATTAATTGTACAAGAAGCACTAAAAGATAAAAATAAAATAAAACTAACTTATATGGAAAACTTATATACTTATTAAAAAAAACGGCTATATAACGGCCGCTGTTCAAGTCGCGTCACAAGTTAATGTAAAAAATCTACCCTACCTATCATAATTTAGTGGAATTCGCTGCCGGCATCAGTTTCCCGATAGCTATAATCTGCCGGTCTTCAAGTCACGAGTGAATCGGTATTTACTGGCTAAGCGCGGTCCATCGTAGACTGCATCATTGCTTCACATCAGGCAAGTTGTGGTCAAGCGCAAGCCTATTATAGGATAAAAAAAATCCATTTCATTTGTTAGGTGACCAGTAGTTTAGGGAAATGGTAAACCCCTATGGACAAATTAAAGCGTCGCAAATAGAACCTTGCAAAATGTGACCTGTCTTTTTTGCCATCTGTAATTTTTTCCTCTTGGGTCTATCGTGGGCACAATTTCTAGCTTTGATTTTTTAATTAAAAACTTCATAAATACTTATCACTTTTTAAACTTATAAACTTTAAACTTTAAATTCACGTAATTTCTTGACGCGCCGATCAAGTTGCGGTGCAGTTTCAATTAAGTTTTCGTCTTAGTGCAAATTGGTATTCCTGAAATTTTTTCAAAACATGTCGTACGTATCTAATCTAAAGCGCTCGCATGACGCGAACTTGACGCAAGCGTATCTGACAGCGGTTGTCAAAATTACGAGAATATGAATAGGGCTGTTTTGATCGAAACTTAACTGCAACTGAACTTATTTAATTACGTGAATTAGCCTACAGCATAAGAAGTGGTAAGTGATTTAATATTTTATGTTGACATTTTCAGGAACAAACAGCTTCGCGCTCACCTAATGTCTGAGGCTAACGAGATGAAGTCCTCCGAGGCGTCTGCTCTCTCTCAGCTTATAGAAGACACTAACCCGGTATGTCACTGTCATTGTCAAAAGATTTTTTTTATTTCACCACGACCACGGCACTTGCTTGTACAGCCAACGCTAGCTTTTTCACGGCAAACGCAACACGCTTGCATGTACTGGCACGTAACAATCATTTATTTAAAATAGCACCTTATCTTTGAGAAAATTGAGTTACATTTTATTTGGTAATCGTTATGAATATTATTAATTTGTTTTTAGAATTAAATTGTAATTATTTGCTGTAACTATACATACTGTAATTTGAATTATTTAAAAAAAAAAATCCTGCTAAAAGAAAGCAAATGGCCTAGCTTATGAAAATTGCTGAGAAAATTGTAAATTGTTGGTTAACATTAATAAATACAAAATTAGGTAAATTAATGAGCCTTTATGAAGGCGAAATACCTTCATATTTTTTTTTTCTGAACTTGTAATGAAGATCTTTTTATCCACATATTAACGTCACATCTGTCATTGCTGTCACGTAGTTAATTTGGTATTTTCATCTTGTCCATTGTTTCTCAACCTTTAATTTTATCCTGTCGTATCGGTTTTGATTAATGTTACCTTTATTTTTAATATCTGCAAGATTAATTTAATATTTCTTGCTTCCTATTTACTGATCTAAAGTTAAGGGTTGAGAAATAGTGTCTTAAACATATAAACTGAAGAGAATTTTAATGGAATGCGGCCATTTACCAAAACATGGTTTAAGTAGGTATATTCCGGATTTGTTTTTTAATCCGGACTAATCCGTCTCGATTTGAAATCTGGTGGGAATGATATAAACAAGAAACAATGGTTTAAATAGCCTTTTTAGTATTTCTGCAAACAGTCAAATGAAAATGTTTGCTCCAACTTTGAAGTTAAGAATATTTTAAACCTAAAATTACCTTCAGTATAAATGTTCTGTAGTAGTTATTAGTAATATATGCATAACGGAGTATGGGGGTGCACTAACAGCATGGGAGAGAGGCGCTCAGGCCCTGCCCGCGACCCCGGGCCACGGTCGGGCATCGAACCGGCACTCCCGCAGGTAACTACTCTTTGCTACGCTGTTGTCACTAATACTTCAGTATTTAACTATTAACTATTCGTAGATTTTAGTTCCTTCACCACATCACCATCACATTTTAACCTACATAGTTGAATCTAACTGTAAGTTTAACCTTACCTACTACTTTTTTTTACTAGTTATGAATGGAACAATACTTTAAAGGAAAATATTATTAATATTAAGTATTCTAATATACCTTTTCTGTAGGGAAAGTTTGTTCATAATACGATGAGTAGTTTTTACTTTACTCCTAGTCGTAAAATATGATAATGACTTTAACTATCATCTGAAGAAAAAGTTATGTTCGTCTAATTTACGCTTTTAATTATGGTGAAGCGAAAAAACAGGTGACTATTTTGCCTAATAAGCTAAACATCTTGAAGGTAATAATTTTATCGGAGGGTAATGATTTTACTAAGTAAATGTTGTCGATTTCGACTGAGGATAGTGAATTTATTATTATATTACTGATTTCACTAAAGGTATCGTTGGTATAAATCGTCTATTTGTGTTTGCTTTGCATATAGTTAGTTAAAACATTTACACTTTTTAACGTGTGGTGTTCACTGTGTGGTTTGTGACTGTAAAATTGTTTTTAACTCGGTTGTTGGATGTTTTGGAGAGTGTTCAAAGTGATACCTACTAAGGGTCAGCGGACACCAACGCGGTAACGGTGTGGGATATAAATAGTAGAATGGAGACGAATGAAGTGTTATCATCAATTGAGAATCGATTTTTTCACAAAAATGAAAACAAAATCCAATCCAAATTCGTTTAACAATTTCCGATTTTAGAATAGATTTTTCAGTAGACAGATAACTTTTATCTGCGGAATAATATTGATGTTTTAACATTTGAAAAACCAGTTAAAACGTCAAAAGTTTGCTAATGAAAAATCGAGTCCAAATGTGCCTCAAAACATTAGATTCAATATCCGAAATAAATGTTTATTTATCCGTATTTTGTAGTGATATAATGTCATTAACATTATATTTGATTTAGTAACATAACTAACTTAAAACCAACTTAACGCTGTTACAAATATCCGTTTTGATGCACTTTTCTGAGTGATCCTCACTACAGCTTAGTAAATTCTGTAGTTGTGACTTACCCTGTTGTAAGAACCTTGATGAAACATGCACAAGAAAACATATTGCAATCACTTTCCATCTCTGTCACCCAAGGATGAGTAGAAAGAGATGGATTATGCTTGTAACATGTTTCGTTGTGCAGTGCAAACGCACAGGTAATCTAACTAAATGTATTTGTTAGGCGAAGTCGTCAAGAACGAGTCCGCTGCTGGAGGCGGCGCGGCCGGCGCGCGCCAAGATCCAGTACGCGAAGACAGAGAGCACCAGGACACTTCAGCTCTCACCCGTACAGGTACCTACACTACCTTCATTTAGACTTGTTGCTTGATGACTTGTTCTAACAAATATCGTACTTTTAAATATAAACCGTCACTAAACTAATTTTTATAACGAATAATATACGAACTGTCTTATTCATAAAAATTTTTTAAGACTTTAGTCAAAATGGACTTTGTCTCTTTCTTACTAGTATAAATGTCAAGATGACAGATAAAGACAAACGAATTATAAACCTATCTTAGCTATAATGAGCTTATAAGACGTTTATAAATACGGGTGTAAATAAATAAAATTTGCACGCTTAATGCAATGTCTAGATATACTAATGTATAAATTATTGTATTAAAAAAATAATAATGGAAAAGTGTCACTATAAAAACAAAAAATCATAGTTAACGATATTCTGTTAAAAAAATATGATTCTGTGTAAAATCGCAGTTATATACTTAAAATAGACATTTACACCCAGACTCGATACAAACAGACATGTTCATCACACAATTTTTTATCTGTGGGAAGGGAAGGGAAGGGTTGGGAATGGAACCGACCACGCCACCGGCCCATCACTTTAATACTGCATTCTATTACTTGTTCTATACTAAAACATAGCTTGGTATTTGGTTTTCAGAATTAAGACCGCATCAACGCTGCTCGGACCGAGCATCGCTCGCTCCGCTTGTCGGCATAGTAGCTGAGCGGAAGAAGCTCTTCGAGGTTAAGTAATGACGCCACGACGCACCCACCACGCAAGCACCTGGCCACTTGCTTGTACCCACTCCCTATTCATTATAAAACATTATAACCGCGTGCAAATTGTATTGAAGCACTCTGATGCCCGCTACAAGGCGTTCAGAGATACGAGCATCGAATTAATTGTAGCTTGTAATATTTATAACTGGACTACTATTTAATTACTATCCATTTTGATTCACAGTGAAGCCTTGATCAAAGTTGAAATATAACAAAGACACTTTTCTATTTATTTATCAAGAATCTTAGGTATAGTAATTGAATTATTCCAGTATTAAAACAGTAATTTAAATAATCAGATATTTAAATTAAACCCCTACTAAATAATGCAAATGTTTTATATAATATACTAATATGTTTAATGTAATGTTAAGACCAAAAATCACTCTTTATACCTAGTGGCCAGATTACTCCCACCACACTGTATATAACTATAAAACACTTTCTAAGTTAGTATAGTTGATTGGTTAGTGAAACCTTCTGTAAATTATTGATTGTAAATACTAACGTTTATATCCTCTTTATGTTTTTCTTATGTTATACTTTAAGAAGTTGTTACCAAATATTTCTTTGTATTTAAATTGTGTTTTTGTATGTTTGAGACGCAATAGATTACTAAAACCATCCTGATTACTAATGTAATAACTAAATTACTTACATAAAATAATAATGTTGCTTTTAGAACATTTTGTTAATGTACTATTGTATCTCCAACATAGTGAATGTATTGGTCTTTGAAGTGAATTGAGTGTGTCTATCTAGAATTATAACTAGATTGTTTTTGATCGAATGTTGGTATTCACAATACTGATGTTTATAAAGTTGAGTGACTACAGATATTTAAATAGAATGATATTCTATTAAAGAAATAAACTTTTCGTGATGTTCTTCAGTATTGTAAATGCCATTATATCGGTAATGTAGAGGCCTATTTATATATCTTTAAATATTAACGTGTTTACGAAAATAAAATATATAATTTGCGTTGTTGAAGTCTACGTATAGTGTGTGCAACTGTTACCAAGGTCCTCCGGGCATTGCTCTCGTCTTCCGCACCCACTCACTTTGTTGTGTATAGTTTAACACTAACAGACGTAGATATAGTTATATATTTTATATCTGCCACAAAATTGTATACATAATTTATAAATGGAATAAATTGCTCAATGTTATCTAGTGGGTTAAACAAATATTATGCCAAAACTGTAGTTTGCAACGTAAGTAACTTGTACGAACTGTGAATGTAATACATTTTGACTATAAATTATGTTACTTGAGCTTTTTTATATACAGTCGGCAGTATTATGTGCAAAAGTTTCCTTGTTTTTAACGTGTGTTATCATATTTACGTCGCCGACTGTACTATTTGACGTTGTGTTTATAATAACATTATAAAACGAACAGTAAACTTGAATAATACAAATTTTTGTTTCATTTTTAATACACCCCTTTGTTTTGCTATAAAATCAACGCCATCTAGTAGCGTTTTACGCAATACAATGTTGATCAGCACATCACTGCCCTCTAGCAACGGCGGGTTAAGCAAAAAACTATCGATTAGTAGATTATATTTATCTTTGTTAGATCTATTGATCACTTAAATATTCAAATATTGTATTTCATGATTTCCGCTCACACATAATTTTTTCTGGGTCTTTAAAGACCAATGATTATAAGCTCGACCTCTTTTAAAGTGAGAACCAAAGCATTGCAACGGGACTAAAGGATGACTTGTAACAGCTAAATGATCATTCCTGAAAGAACAGCGATTTCTTGATAGATCATACTGCCTTCGACTACCAATTCGTACGTAACTTAGCTGTGTATAGTAACTTCCAAATGTAGCGTAGTTACGTGCAAGATAAGTTAGATGAAAATTACGATAATAATTATTCTATACCGTCATGCGTGGTAAGTACAATAAATAGATGCTAGCGCAGATTAAGTCGGGCCGCTACTACTACGGAAATACAAGCGCACACCACAAGCGATTTTACTGATTTGAATATAAAATCATATATCGTCGGTCAGAAACAATAATGGAACATTTCAAAATTATACTGTTCTGAGTAATTAAGGTTTAAAGTTGCTATTGAAAACGAAGAGATTATTAAAATCAATTTTTCTGTATCAGAATATATAGTTTTCTGTCAATTAAAACTGAAATCTGAGTTGTACCGTTAGTGATTTTGAAAATATATTTAATTCCCTACCATTCTGCGTACTTATCTCACAACACATGATTTCGGAAATGTTCCGGTAATGAATCTGACCGACGATATATTGCGAGATCAATCATAATCTGACCGAGCCTTTACTTGGAATCTAAATTAAATTTATTTGCAAAAAATGTGTAATACGAAAGATGTTACAGTATTTAGCTAGGTGTCACCATTATTTAGCTTCATTTAATCAAATCTGTAGCAAATATCTGAATATAGCAACGTAAATAAATTTCCAAGTTTCCGCTATTCTGAAGATATCTACATACTTCTAATACTATTCCTACAATTCACCTCTTTTTTTATTATTACCCTGGTACTTTAACTCGACTTTATTAGAAATTCTTGACAGACTTCAGTGAGCAGGAAAGTGAATGAGACACAGCAAAGATAAATTCAAGATATTTTAATAATTTATTTTTTATACAATAATAATATTATATTGTTCACAAAAATACTGACTTTTTATTTCTATAAATGAATAACCTACATCCTAACTTCTCACATATATATTGTATTTTAAATACATAATGACTTTCAATCAAAACTGAAAATAAGCAAAAACATAAATACTTATTTTTAAAGGCAAACTTTCATTCACTATTAAAATTAGCTCTATAATCTAAAATTATGTACAATTCTAATGCATTTGCGATTTTTTCACTAATATAAAATAATTTAAGGTTCTAAAAAGAAAATCATAAGTATGTTGTACTGCAATGTAAACCATGTCATTTAAATTCTGTGTTAATGTACTTTATCTATTTCATACTTCTCCATGATATTAAAGTTACAGCAAAATTGTTTGCAACAAAACTAAAAGTGCCTATATAGCAATAAATTTAGGCAAGTACAATGATTTCATATAACATAATTATTACATATACACCTTCTGAATAAAATGACCAAATATTTAAGCCAGTATAAATCTTAAGCATGATATTAGCGTCATAGGTATGAACCGTGAAATTTCCCGCCATATTTGCTGCAGAACTGACAGACGTTGGGGTAAAGGAAGCAGCCTCAGTCTAAGTGGAGCAAAAGTCTGCGAGGCTGGCAACAGCTCGATCAGAGTAGCTGTAGTTTGAACGTCAGCAGGCCTCAATAAAAAACCTTATCAATTATCAACTTTTACTCGTCTACAGGCAGTGCAGGGCAGCTCAGTCTGCTAAAGTTAGTTCTCAGCCGTATCTGACAAACTCCAGCATACTTCAAGCATGAAGCAAATGATATCATAGTTCACAACTAGTTTCTACAACTGTATAAGTGGCTGTGAAACTTCATCTCTTAGTTTGTTCAGTTTGGCTCGCCATTCACTTCTATCTGATAATATCTTACGTCCGTAGGCTGTGTGGATGTCTCGGAATGGTACTTTTTTGCGAGGCAGATCTGATCGGTGGTTTTCTTTATCTGGAATAAAATTACAATTTTATTATGGTTTAAAATTTACTACCTAAACAGAAATATTTTTCTATTAGCTTTTTCTGTTTACATCAAGCATATAAACATTTACCTAAATCGTAGTAGATTTTCTTTGTAAAGAAACTTATTACTAAATACTTGTCTAAAATTACTATACCATTCAGTTTTCAGCCGCTAATAATAATTATATCTTATAGAAAAACAGTCATTAATCAAACTATTCTCAAGTAAAGAATTACAGATATCAAGAATCATCAGAATTATTTGCAGTATTATTGATTGTTTACTTACGATGTCTACTCCCTTGCACAATTTTGCCCTCGGAATCAGTGACTTTATTGAAAGGATTGTGCCGCTGGCCTCTAGGTGGGACCTTCGGCTCATCTTCAGGGGCTGAAACCAGTACAAGGGCTGCATCTGCTGCTGCTTCTGCTGCAAACAAAAACAAAAAAACATATTTTCCTTATTTGATAAATTAGATTTTAAAGTAAAATTCATGTACAGACTTCAGATGGATGAATAATTGAGTAAATCTGGTGGATTTTTATAACAAATCTAATTAAAGTATTTTTTAAACCTTATCCTCACAGTAACCAATACAAAAAAATGAAACTGACTAATGAAGGTCATTCTTGAGTTTTGCTTCTACAAAACTAGAACTAAAGAACTATTTTATTTATTTAGAAATACTTACACATATTTAATACCAGAAAGTACTAACTTTCAAGAAAGACTAACAACAAAAAGAAAGCCCACTTGCATATTCAGAACACTTTAATTAAAACCCTCTCCACTAGTTATGTATAAAAAAAGCAATATAAATATTAAAGTGCAAATGAATTCTAGAATGTACCTCATTTTAAACACATACCTTGTGCCTCATCTAACTGTCTCTGTAGATCAGACACCATTAGCTTCATGTAATCGTAGCTAGCGCAGGCGAGAGCTTTCATCCACGTCTCCATAGAGGCTTGAGAGTTGGTGCACAAGTAGTAGGTCTTCCCGCCCTCACACTGGAACACTATCTTGAAACTGTACGCCTCCTCTTCCGTTAACTCTAAAAGTTACAACAATTTATGTCAAAACGACTCTAACACTTTTTGTATGTTGGTTAGGAAAGCAAACAGTTAATAAGAATGATTGTGAGTCAGGATAACAATGTCCTGGGAGTCCAGCATTACACTAAGAAAAACATTTTAATCAAAACGAATGCAACATATTTGTTGTTGACCATTGGTTACCAAGTAACTAAAAGTACCAATACCACGACCCATTATTCTAATAAGTGTGTACAGATAAAAATATTGAAGAGTATTATATCATACCTATCGTACATCCTTCAAGTATAATCACGCCGACAGGCTCCTTGTCTCCTTTTTTGTCGAAATAAAATAGAAGATTGCCTTTCAACATAAACCATCGCTTTTGGTAATTCTTACCCACCTCGCCTCGCATGTCTAGCCAGCCGTCTCGGTCCACTGGCGTCGCAGACGATGCGAAAGCGCATAAATTCTTTTCATTTATTTTCATTGTCATTTAGGCTATAGTAAAACCAAAGGTAAACAACGAAGTAGACTAATTTTAACGCTACGATAATTTTAAATATTTGGTTATGTTATTCTTGAGTAGTGATCATTGGATAGATTTATGCTATTTTTGTGCAAATTGTTCTTATGAATTGAACATAAAAGACAACATTACATAAAAACTTAATACAAAACTCCAAAATAAAAACCTCAAAGAAAACTCGGGTAGATGTTTCGCACTGACTGACATGACATGAACGACATTATTGACATTTATCTAACTAATTTAACATTAATGTCAAACCAAAGTGTCAAACGCTGTACGTTTTTTTTTTTTTTTTTTTTTTTTAATGGCTCGGTTGTAGACCATTTGCCAAACGCTGTACGTTGTACGACTTGATTGATTCACAATTCCCATTTTTCGATCGCGTTTAGTTTTGGGTGGTAACTTTTTTAATTATGCGTTTAATTAACTCTTTACATGCGTTGTTTTTTCACAGGTTCTAAGTGATAATACTGACTAGATTTCATCTTTCAGTAGGGGAGCACGAATTTTTTCTGCGTATTTTTGTATGGAAAATGATTAAAAATTAAAAAAAAATACGCTTTGACATTACGACGGTAGCGAAAGACGAGAGTACAATAAGTCCGTTCTCTCTCTACAGGTCAAATTAGGTAATTTTTAAGCAGGCTAAAGCTGCGCTTACTGTAGGCACTTAATCCACAGACGCAGGCCAAATGTAGGTTGGTGGATATCATATTTCCTCAAATTATTAGTTCTTAGACATGCCGGTGGCCTCACGTTTTTCTTCACCGATATTGAGCATCGGCAAAATATATTAATAAATCATATATATAAAATAATAGCACTAAATGGTATATAATTAATCTTTGAGAGTACTTCCGCCCTAGTAGGAATCTAGATTTGTAAGAATAAAAGGAATATTAAGAGGAACAAATGAATTTACATAAATATAAAATAAAATGAAGGATTAAATATGTAATATTTTATTCATAATTATTATTACCTATTTTCACAGTTATTTATAAAGTTATATTAATATCAATTATTACACTAATTTTGTTTTACGATTTCTAATGATTGCTTCATTTAGAAAATTTGATTTCCACTTCAATCATCAGATTAGACCACTTACAGCTAATATATGACAAAATGGTGAGGTCTATATACAGTACGATCCCAAGTCCCTAAAAAAATTGACAAATTCACAATAACAAAAAGTCAAATAAAAACGAAATCCTTAAAATAATCCATTCAACTACGAATCTCACTAAAACAACTGTACAAATTATTACGAGTGGTTTCTTTAAAACATGCTCCATACATCGGCAATGTGGGCAAATAAAAATTAACGGTATTCGATACTAAATCGAGTATATGTACAAAATGTCGTTTTACAAAACAAAATAATAAACTATATACAACATCATTAAATATTCTCAAATGCTGTAACACATTTAAAACATTTTATATTCAACTAGGCTTAATTCAGTTAAGTGGCGGGTAGCGGGTTGCGGGCCGCGGGCCGCGTTCACTATTCAATAATTTATGCACACCCGCTGCACGCACGAACGTTACATACAAAAATCTGTACAAATTGCCTACAGCCACTTGACAATACAAAACATAATTAGGTACTAGACAACAAAAATAATTTACAATCCGTTTCCCGATAATTTGTTCAATATGAAAAATTGATTAGGATTTTTAGATTTTTCTGAACTCAGTCAATAGAAATAAGATTAAAAATGGAATATATCGATAAAAATGAGTAATACATGTCGCATGTATAACAAAACGCTGACCTAAATGTCGAATTTTAGAAAAATCACTCCGTTCTTCATAACATTTGATTTTTGTTTTTCAACAGATTTTTTTTTAAACTTTCCTATTTAGATCAGTATTCTATAAAGCTTGCGATAATGATCCAAACCACACGTCGACATATTTACATATTTGATGTCACAGCACACCTGCTACGCTTACCTACGTTTTAATAATATATTAAAATAGAAAATTTCCATTACAACTACGAAACTGCCGGAGATTCGACGTACCAACATCAACACTGTTGTTTCATGACTCCATTTAAATTTTTTATATAAAACGACAATCTCTAACTTTACAAATGCTACTGCGAACATGATCTAGGGCTCTCTCTATCTCTATATATATTTTACTTTAGAATATCCATTAACTATTGGTGTTCCTAATTAGCTTTTAATTAGAGGTTCATTATTATCATAAGACATATTTATCTATATTAGAAATACACCACTATAGGCATTTTAAATTTAATTTCAAACATTTTGTGTAAGATATAAAAAAAATAGTTAAATACAAGCTTATTTCCAAAAGTTCAAGATTTAATTCCTATCTGAAGTGAGAAGACAATCCCCGTATTCATAAACGTCATATAAGCTCATTAAAGTTAAAATAGGTTTATAATTTGTTTTTGTTAGTCATCTTGACGTTAAATACTACATAATAATAAAGAGACAAAGTCCATTTTAACTAATGAGGATTATAAGATTTTTATGAATAAGACCGAAAGGCTTCAGAGTTCCCTGGACCCCAATTCACGCTCTTTAGATATTTATCTCGAACTCGACAACATCGAAAATAATGGCGAATGTCGATAGAAAACGAATAAAAGGGATATAATATATCATGTCAATTGCTATAGAGTACTTGACTGACGTGACATTCTAAGAATACGAAAAATTTTCAATTAACATTATCCATTTCTTTCGACATATGTCGAGTTGGAATTAAATGTCTGAAGCGCGAGTATCGGGGGTCCAGGGTTTGTGTTATGAAATCAAACCCCCGTATTCATAAACGTCTTAGAAGCTCATTATAGTTAAAATAGGTTTATAATTCATTTATCTTTGTCTGTCATCTTGACATTTATGAAAGAGACCATTCCATTACATTCCACCAGTCCATTTTAACTAAAGAGTCTTATAAGATTTTTATGATTATGACCATTAGCCTTTAAGAACAAATATTGTACCTTTGGAAACCAGCTTATATGTATCAATGATATTTAACGGAACAAACCATTTAATTAAAGCCCTTTAAAACAAAGATAAAATATAGAGATTGCATTTGCTTTACGAAAAAATAAAATTGGTTAGTACTGATTTTTAAATAGATGTTAAAAAAATTGGTGATTGTCATTTACACAATATTCAAATATTTTGGTGGTCAGTATAAAAAAATATCTAAAACACTAAAATACCTAACTCCTTTGGTAATTTATACCGGTTTGTTAAAACAATGACACTTTACAAATAAAAATATATTACATGCCATGTAACACTTTACATTACAATCATAATAAATATTGTGACCTAACTCTCGAATAAATAATAAGTTAAAAATGTTACTTTTTAAAACATAAGGCTAGGTTCACATTGACACTCAATGTGATGTGACTATACTTGTAAGTAATTTGGTTCATATTCTGTTCTCAATTACATGATTTATACACTGTACACAGATTTTCCCCTGCTTCCGTTCTAATGTCAAATTGTAAGTGATTGTCATACCCAGATATGGTTCGTAGTGATTGAACATTTCAACGGTAACATTTTATCAATAATAACATGCAATTCAACTATCCACACAGCCTCTTCAGAGTTTTATGACAATTTTTGTAACATCTAAGATATTTATCTAACACAAATTGCGATTTTACTGTGGATATACATTTTCAATTCAATTAGTCACTATATAAAAATTCATTGATTCTTTCACTACTATAGGGCTTATTCCCAGACATTCAAATTTTTTACCACGACATCCACGAAACATAAAGTACAGTTGGCAACAGTATTTTTTCTAAAATGCAGTTTTCAAAGGAGGTGTTCTATGTTCGGTTGTATTGATGTTTTTTTTATGTACCCTATGTTTGTTGATTACTTCATCAATTGTGGACAGATTTTGAATTCCTATTGAATTTTTTTTTAAATCTGGTATTTCTATTCTGAACTACGGTGATATAAAACCGAGCTCCTCATTATGAGCTCTTATTGCAATGGAAACGGAACAAATTCAGTATCGTCAGAAGTTTTTCTTGCTGACCATACATGTAAACTAGAGTATGGATGTTGGGGGAACTAATGTATTAAAGTCAGTTTTTCGAAAAATGTGTTTTGGATATCTGGCAATAAGTTTAATATAGTATATAAACTAAAATGTTCAATCCTCACGAAATATGCATTCGCTTCCAATAAAAGGGTATATTCAAAATACATTATTGATATTACCATGAAAGCATGTCAAAACTCATGCTACGCACTAAACCATATAAGTATCAAATGAATTGATTTAAATTGTCAGAAACCCCTTTATGAAATATTGCATTTATGAAATATTAAAATAATCAGAATGTTAATGATTGAGATCAAATAAAAAATAAATTGTGGCTCTTTTATAAAAATTCATGGAGTTGTTGTTAATTTAATTAATTAATTTTAAGAGAAGACGTGCCAGAATTATATTTATTTAACTAGCGATTTTTAATATTAATTGAGTACTAGCTATAAGTAAATCAATTAACATTTTAAGTGTTTCTTTTTTTGTTAACCTCTGGAATGTCCTGCATCTATGCAGTGCATAAGACATTTATGAACACTATTTATATTATAGCGCCGACATATAAAAAGAAATAGTAAGTAAAAATAAGATTTAGTGTCGGCGCAAACAGGCAACCAGCCACAGCCACCGTTGGTTGTCGTGAATTGCCCGCTCTCTGCTGCACGAGGGGTGAAGCAATGTGACTGTGGCGAGTGTCTGCGTCTTGTGTGGCCAGTCGCGGACACCCTGTAGCGAGTGCCCTCCACAGGCTACACATATGCGGCACAAAATATATGAAAAAGTGTTCTAAGTCGCTGGCCACCAGTGGCTAGGGCTGGTGGCCCGTTTACGCCGAACCTTAGGCAATTGATCCATAACAAGTTGAAAGTTTTGGGCTTCATACATAAAAAAAAATTGACGGTGGATTTAAATTCCAGACATTCCATGGGTTAAGTAATTGATAAGTGTATATGCTTAGTGCAGTTACACACAGCATTCCATCGATAGCAGTTTCAATTAAACTGTTCTCATTGTGAACGGAATCTTGTTACAGAAACTTCCACATACAGCAATTTGGGATTCTAGTTTTGGTTGTAAAATAGAAGTGATAGCTACACAAAATGAGGTCTTCATTCCTTTCTAGAATGAGGATCAGGAAGTATATATTTAAAAGACAAGACTGTATGGAAGTGTGTTAATTAATTAAGGAAGATTTTGCAGTTGTTTCACCGTTGCTAGGGTTGGTGATCCCAACTTCAGTTAATCAAACTATAATTTAAAATTATAAAGAAAGGTATTCATTTCCAGATTGAGGGTAGCTGAGTTATATAAGTATCGGTTTAGTATTTGCACTATTATTACGCACTTATTTTAATACGCGTACAAAATGATGTAAAATCCATAGTAATATGTCAAATTGGACCATATTTTGTGTTCCAAGTTAGAATTACCTACATTTCCTGGCTTGACTTGTAATATTTTACTAAGTATTTATATTAACAACATTTTACATAACTATTTAATTAGTGCAACAATAATATCTGTTTACTCTGTTTTCTATAACTATACCAATATATGAATATTGAACATTGCACATTGTACAGAATTAATGTAGGAGTACTTGTTACCTCAACAATATCTTAAATTAGCACATTCTTTGCAAATATCAAATGCTACTCTTGTGTATTGCAGCTAGCCGAATAAATTGGTGAATTACATGGAGTTGTAAAACCTATTTTAAAAAAAATTGTATGACTGGCACTTGCTATCGGTACTTACAGTAGGATTTGTACCGATTTTACAATTTTATTGTTGATGTAATATTAGTTTTACAGGTTTGTCTACAAATTGATAAAAGTATGAAATATGCGGTATGCCATACAAAACAGAGTAACACAGTAATGCCCCCCAAATCCTCCTCACATTTATCACTGTGAAATCATTACAGATGTCAGAATATCAGCCATTTCATAAAAAAAACTATCACAGGTCTAAGGCCTAGTTATGGCTAAACTGTCTTTAGAAAATCTCACTTTAGTGGGCCTTTAGACAGGTTATAAGTGTTATGAATACGGTCATTTGCACAGTCAACAGAACTAATCCTTACAGTAGGCCAACAGGGTGGATATAAGCCTTAGTAGCCATACATTGTACAGCCATAAGCATAAATCTTCTTACTATAAGCACATCGGCAATTATATCTGACCCAAGAACAAGATCACTAATATCTGAGTCTGCAAACATCTGATTATTTTGGGGCGGAGTCACCTTTGTTGATGGTATTGCACCTTTTACCTGAATCCCCACATGTGATGCAAATCAGGTGAAAATCGACTGGTAATTCTGTTTACTGGTAATTAACTGATGATAGGCTTCGGCCGTGGTAAGTGGCCACCTACCATACAAAGCCACACCGCCAAACGGCCTTGCCCTGTTCCGGTACGATGTCTGGTGACACCACTAAGAGGGTAGGTCGAAATTGTTACTCCTTTATGGTTTCTCACCTTAAGGAGCCTCATTCCAGTGCTACCTGTTCACTGAAGATTATTCATATCACGAGCAAATCGGTATATTGGGCAAGCACATCCCATCGTTGTCTATATTGCTTAAAATCAGGCAAATTGTAGTCAAGCAAAAGCCTATTACAGATTAAAAAACATTGTTCTTATGCAATAGTATAATATGACTACTTCCTAAAGCAAATACATGTGAAATTCAATTCAAAACTCAAAGCTCCAAAATATTTTTTCCAATACCTCTTGTATTGCATTATTTGGACCTAATAATGGCGCACATATCTTTGCTTTGGGAATTTGTTTTTTTTTTCTTTGACGACTATGATCAGATGATTTTGCTGCATTTGTCCATACAGATAATATTGAACTCGTTCCAAAGGCAGATCAATTTGCTTATAGCAAGTACTTGGGACACGCCACTGAGAATTCACTCATTGTTTTTGCGTTAAACTGATAGGAACCCTATATATGTCATGGGTATTAAAAGTGACGTAAGGTGTCAATGGAAGCGACATGCCACACTACTTTAAAATGCGTTGAACCACTGTAAGTTTTCCTATGCTGTGTTGTTAAGGATTTTTCTGACCAGTTTAAGTAGATTTTACACTGACAAATGTGGAGAGATCGTAACAAACCTACTACACGTCGGGTGACGGCACCGGCACGTGGCAACAACAATAATAACGAGACCCTCAGCTTACATTCTCTCTCTAATAGTTAATTTATCTAAGTACTGTCATCTCTATAACTATCTTATGCTGCCTTTCACTCACATTTGTAACTAGCAATTCTATAACTAGCAGTATTCCATGAGTAACACAATTTAACACAAATTTGTGTGATTCAATTTTAATCTCTGTTTTCACACTGCTTCAAATTTTCATTCAGGCCCTAATCGTATTACTCATGAAACATGAGTTATTCAATGATCAAACTCACACTCGAATGACGTGGCTTAAAAATTACCTTCAACTTTTCAATCATACCAAAAACTGTAGTTAAATGTGAGAATTTCTATTTTTTAGTGATTTGGTGTTATATTATCAAATGTGAATTATTGTCTTTTAAGGAGTAAGGCCGCAGTGGAAGGGTGGAAGGGTCGCGGCGCACTACACTGACACTATCACTGTCACTATCACTAGACACAGGCGGAGGTCTACCCGATGGCGGCGGCCGTGTGGTAGAGCTGCATCAGCACTTGGACGTGCAGCGGCAGGCACGAGAGCCGGTCGTGCGTGTTCGTGTCGAGCGTCAGCCACGACAGCGCGTTGTACCCCTCGAGCACGTATCTGTAACAGAAGGAGAGCGCGGTGACATCGCGTGGGCAGCACAGGGTGGAGTGGAGGGTGGAGGAGCAGGTGGCAGGCGGCAGGTACCTGAGCACGTCGGTGGTGGTCTGCGAGTCGAGCGGGTGGTCGTGTCGGTGCGCGCGCGCAGTGAGCGAGTAGTCGTCGGCGGAGTGCAGGTGCAGCGCGGTCTTGAGGAAGGCGGGGCAGGCGTCGTGCAGGTGGTGCGCGGCCGCCCACCACCAGCGCGGCATGGCCGGCAGCGGCGCCGTGGACACCAGGTAGCCCAGCGCCAGCGGCTGCTGCAGCACGGCGCCCAGCGGCTCGGCCGGCTCCGCGGGCGGCAGGTGCGGCAGGTGCGGCAGGGGGCTGGCCGCGCCCTCCTCCTCCGCGCGCCGCGGGCTGCCCGGGGCCCACATGCTGTTGAACATGTCGCCGATCAGCAGGTCCGCCATGTTGTCCTCGCCCATGTCCTCGTCGCCCATGTCGACGTTGAGGAACATGGACATGTCCCCGTCCTCGCCGTTGGCGAGCGGCTGCTCGAAGGTCATCGGGTTGGACTGCGTGGTGGCGGAGGTGGGGAAGACGAGGATGTGCGTGGCGGAGACGTCGCGCGGCGTGTGCAGGTGGCTCTGGATGGAGGCCTGCGAGAAGCGCTCGTCGGGCGTGAAGCGGTCGGCCATCAGCCGCAGCCGCGAGTCGGGCTCCGTCGACACCAGGCACGCCGACAGCACGCCCGGCGCCGCGCCCGGCACCGCTGCGCACGCGCCGCACAGCTCGCGCAGCGTGCTCGACGCGCGCTCCAGGTGCTTGCGCGACAGCAGCCAGCTCCAGCCTGCACAAGTACACGTCTCTCGATATCATTTTATACGTAATATCTTAAAAGGCATCTTTATTTTCAAAATCACTTTTGCAATGTAACGCAACGACATGAAAGTAGCCGCCGTAGTTCCTTGCTATTTATCATATTATTATTTGAGTAGCAGAGTTTGCACGTCGATATCACCTAGACGCGTGTATGTGACATACCTTTGAGTTCCCCGTGGCCGATCCGTCCGACCCTGCCCACGACGAGGCGCCAGGGCTGCGCCGTCTGGCTCATGAGCGCCAGCGTCCAGTCCATGAGCTTGGCGAGGCCGAGGCGGCGCGCGGGCGGCGCGCGGGCCCTGCGCGCGCGCTGCGGCACGTGCACGTTGATGGCGGCCGTGTCCAGCAGCTCGCCGCGCGCGTCGCTGGCCGCCGCCAGCAGCCAGCGCTGGTCGTGCGACAGGCAGTAGGCCAGGAACAGCACGCCGCCCGCCGCCCCGCCCCCGGCCCCGCCCCCGCCCCCGCCCCACGACTCCGCCACCTCGGCCCCGCAGCGCGTGCGCGGCGCCGCCAACACCCACGCGGGGGACCACAGCGCGTACGGACACCGGTTCTTTTCCTACGACATACAATTATAACTCTTAGCTTCTTCTCTTCCGTCTTAGCCACCGCTCTAAGATCTTACTCCATTAGTAAAAAGATTATTTAAGACGTGTTACCACAACCCTTAGTTTCCACTGGTAAAAAATTTGTTGCAAGCACTATCTATCTCTACCGTTTAGACATGAGTAAAAAAAATTAGACAATGCTTGTATCGTGTGTTATTGTAAAGTGCAAACGCCCAGTTACATATAATGTATGACATGTAGTACGTACATCTTTGGCCTGTATGAAGAGGTTGTCCCTGGCGGCGGTGCCGAACCCAGTGAGCGACTTCCCGTCAGCACGGTGGTGCAGTAGCCGCCGCGCGCCGGTGTACACGCTGAACGCCAGCGCACGCGCAGCGCCGCCGCCGCGTGCCCACAGCGCCTCCACTGATACTAACTGTAGAAAAAAAAAACAAGATAAGAAACTGAGTCAACACGAAGGACTACACAAATCTAAAATGCAACCCTAGTTCTTGACTCTATAGTAGAAATATCATTATATCAACATTATCATTTGTGTATAAATGCAAGTATAAACTCGCATTACCCAAATGCACTAATAAAACAATTATTAAGTGTTATTTGGGTCGTTCCACTGGACAAAATATGGTACAATTAGCAATCGATTACCTTAACAAGTGGGTTGTGCCGGTGTAAATGTTCCTGCGCTCTCGCAGCCAGTCGCAACAGTGCTCGGAGCACTAGATGTCGTTGGTGTGGCGGCGCCGGCGGCTCCACAAGGTATATAACAAGTGCATCCTCAGAATCCGGCGGGTCGGAGTGTAATACAGGAACAAGCGAGCGCAGAGCTTGTGCCAGTCCCCGTAGCGCCGCGCCGACATTGCCGGCCGGTAACACCCCCGCCCACTCGTCAGGGGAGTCGGACACTAGCGGGGCAGCGTGGACGAGTCCGTGCGGCGCGTTTGTGGCAGGTCTGTGTACCCCCAGCCGACACGCTTCGTACGCAGCGGCGAGGTCTCTGAAGAAGGCGCCGAGGGAGTCGCGCAGTGCGGGCGCGTCGTGCGCAAGCGCCGCGTATCGGACGTGCCGAGCGTACGCGTACGGCTCTAACGCGAGCCGCTCCCAGTGTCTCAACGCCGGTGGGGCTACAGACACCCACTCTCGTTCGTGGCCCACCACGAGCGGTGGGACGGGCTGCGGCTCGCACAGATCCTCGTTCCCGCGGCCCGCTAGTCGGTGGAACTGCCGCCACGTGAGGGGACCAGACACGCCGTCCCACATGCGTGCGCCGCAACAACGCTTCTGAATCGCGTCTTGTAGCAACGGACGCAACCGACGCATCAATCTGTATTCAGAAATATATATTACATGCAATTTTAACAAAATTAAAACACTTATTTTAATTTTAAATATCTGTAATCTCACGTTTTATAACCTTATGTAATATATGTGATATTGAGTGAATTAAAAATTAAACGGTACGTGTCGTCTTTATAAACATTTAGTATCGCACGAGTCGGTGCGCGTGCGCAATTAGTCTACTATGAGGCACTTAGGTTACATACCTAACAACGTCCCTCGAGGACCGCGGCGCTCTCGCCCCAATGAACGGCCACCGATGCACGAGCGGCGGGTGGTCGGGCGCGGGCGCGGGTGCTGGCGGGGGCGCGGTGGCGGCCCGCAGCGCGCGCGCGGCGGCGGCGCCCCCGTCCAGGTACTCGAGCAGGTTGAGGCGCAGGTCGGCGTGGCGCGCGCGCGGCGCCCGGCCCAGCGCCGCGCCCGCGCCGCCCGGCAGCGCCGCGCACGCCGCCAGCACGCCGCGCGCCACCTCCGCCAGGGCGCCGCCCGACCCCCGCCCCGGCTCCTCCGCCACGCCGGTGATCTCCATCTCGTCCTGCGCACGTTCGTGTACTCGATAAACTAAGCCGTTCGATTTATCGTACGAACTACTAAATAAAAGGGAACGTCGGTCGATCGAAATCCTGTCACGGTCGCCACTGCATGTTTCGTATTAGAAACGAAAAAATTTAACTGGTTAACTTTAGAAAGAGACACAGATGAGACTTTAAATTATATGTAACAGATTTAGAATAAGAACACATATGCACAGTATGTAGTATATTATGGTGCATATTGAAAATATCTGATGTTTGTCATCAAATATAGGTGACGTAACTATTTGTTATTTTAAACCTAATATGGATTCCTAAATATATGTATTTTATTTATTTAAAAAAATCGGCACCCACATCGACAGTAACAGATTATAATAAAAACTAATATATATTGTATATACCTCGTAGAAGAGTCCAGCGCGGTGCGCCAACCGCCTGTTGAGTATGGCGCTGAACCCGCAGGTACAACGAGACGGCTCGTCCTCCCTCTGCGCCACGCCCGGCAAGTACGTCGCTGCGTCCGCGCCCAGGATGTTGCCCACCATCTATACACGTTTTTTAGTACTATGTTTAACTAAAATAATGCTTCTTCAAACAGAAAAACTTCAACATTTTAAATTTCCAAATAGCCCGAGTACCTTTTACTGTTTTTATGACTATAGATTATTGTTGTAACGACGACTGGTTTTAATATCCATGTTACCTAATTACCATAACATAGTACATACTACTCTTAGGCAGACATAATTATCACCTACATTTCGCTGACTATTTTAAGTATCATATGTACCGGGTCTAGCATATTGGTACAATTAGTTTAATAGACACAACTTCCAATATAGATCTGCCACTAAGATTTCTCAAGTATACAACGTAACCATATTAGGATCGACGGTCTGCGTGTGTACCTTGGGTCCAGCGTTGCAGACGCAGAGCGTGCAGCTGTCGAAGTTGTGGTCTCTGAAGACGTTGAGCACGGTGTCGGCCAGCAGCACGTTGAGCATGAGCGGGCAGGCGGGCGGCGCCGCGCCGCGCCGCGGGGAGCCGCCGCCTGCGCCCGCGCACTGCGGCGCGCGCGGCGCCGGCGGGGACACGCTGCGCTTCACGCCCACTGCGGGCCGAACTACTGTCAGACTCCTGCTCACTACTACTACTCTACTTTGATACTGAATAGCCCGACCGACTCGGTGACTTAGGAGATAACGTGTTTGCCTCTGGTCTTTGGTGTCGAGAGTTCGAATCCTGCGCTGAATTGAAAACGTGTTGAAAACTTTTCTAATTTTCAATGGGAGACTCTAGCCCTGGTCAGTCGATTCGTCCCTCCAAATTCTTGAGAACGAAAGGAATAGAGGATGCCCTTACATTTGGGCACACGCACGTTCACTATAATATCTCCTGCGATTAGTTGCATGTAGCAAAGATAGGTACCCGAGTCGGGCGCCGGCTCCGGCTCGTCCCGGTGTCGATGCGCGGGCGCCGGTCGCGGAGTGTACACGGCGTGCGGCGGCAGCGACACCGGCGGCAGCAACGAGCTGGGCAGGCTCGTCAGCGGCGCGTACTTCGACGAGCCCACGTACTTGTACACCTGCGGCGGCTTGAACACGTACGACCAGTCCTGACAGACACACACACACCTTTTTACTTTTTGTTCTCGTCCAAACGTTTTCAAGACAAACGATATCAATGAACGTGTCGCACTGACCTCGATGGGCGCGTCGGGCGGGGGGCTGCCCTGCGGCGGCAGGCGCGTGGCGCAGGCCGTGAGGTCGTCGGGCAGCGTGAAGCCGGGCGAGGGCTGCGCGTGCGCCTCCATGCTGGGCGGCGTGGGGAACATCTTGCTGAGCTCCTCGGCGCGCGGGCAGCCGCGCCCGCACCGCTCCTCCAGGCACTTGCTCTCCGCCGCGCCGGCCGCCTGCGCCTGCGCACGCACCACACGCTCTACACACGTTCTCGATACACACATATACACATAGAACCCGGTATCACTATACTATTTCTGAATATTGGATTAAAACAGCCGACCAGACAGCCTAATTTAAAAATGCAACCAGATTAGGAGCAGGTTACCCAAATAAATTATTCACAAAACTAATATCTTGCTTTTCTATACTTATATTTCTTTAGTGTATACATTTAAGCACTCCAACTTATAAAAAAACCCAACAAATATAGAAATTGTCAGAATATTAAAAGAATGTTAGTAATATGTTTTAATTTATTTCAAAACCTAACCTAAATATTAATAATTTTATTCATCAAACCTTACAGTTAAAATGGATTTTTTTTCACTTACTGGTAGAAATTGCAAAATGACAGTTAAAGACTAACAAATTAAAAACTTATTTTAACTATTTTATGCTTATGAAATGTTTATGAATAAGGGACATAATAGTAAAACAATAAATAAGTTATAATATAGGTAAGGAATCACACTCACAAGTCTTACCGTCTCATCACCACTGGCGGCATCGTCCGAGTTGTCGAATATCTGCTCCAGGTCTTTGAACGTGGGACAGAGCCCGTCTGAGGTAAATAGATTCTTGTACTCCTTTGAGTCTTCCTATAACACACATATTTAGATATTGAACAAGATTTTCGACGTTTTTTTGTATTTCTATATGCCTCTGAATAGAAAATGTATTAAGTAAATTAAACATCAAATTATTTAACCAAGTAAAGTAAATTGTGATATATCACAACTGATTGCAAGAAAATGGAGGGTACTTCGATACTCTTTTTACAATAAGAAGTTTAATAAATACTATGCGTTTCAAATAAGAATAGGACTGGACTCGCGGCTAACTTCATACCGAAAACCATGCAAAAGTAGCGTCGGCACAATACATCAAAACACAGACGATGATATTAATTTAAAATGTATGGAAAAGTGATTTATGTAGAAAAAATTACTGAAGTATGTACCTAAGTCAATTTACGCGCTACGATGCGACAAACTTATGCACAAATACATAAACACGGATATAAACACACGTTTTAACTTATAACACCGCTTTTTGACGTCGGAAGTTAATAAAATATGTTCGTACCTAAATATTCGACTCCAAATTTCCAATTTCACTGGAACGGCAATAAGATTTTTTTGTTCATCTAGATGTGATTATTATATCAAACAAACATTTTTGCCCACCGTACTAAAAATTTGTGAAGTTGTAGCGCATTCCCGTCCAAGATGGCGGATTTCCAGCCCTATTATATTATTTGAAACGCATAGTACCGACATGATTGTACAATAATTTAACAGTAGTTGTAAACCAAAATAAATAACATACACAGCGGTCACGCTTGTATTGCACGAAGGGATAGGCAGAGGTGAATATCCACCTTTCGCTGGCTATGTTTGGGTCCTATACGTAATAGGGGTTCCCATGACAGTTCCCATGACATTCAGAGCATGGTAAGAAATTAAATTGGACGATTTATCTCCAAAAATATAGATTACTATAATTATTTAAACCTAGGTTTCGAATGAGGCCAGACAGTTATCCTATCCACCATGACGGCGTAGTGATAGATGGTCACATGTACACCAATAATTAGTTGTACAAACTGCCTGGACATCTTCCTTACACCAATGGATGCTTTAGAACTAGTGAAACGTCTGTATTTAGCATTACCTTAAGTTAGAAGTTACAACTAGTGTAGATTACTGTTCCGAATGTATAATACAAATTGAATAATTAAAATTGTTACGCGCTTACATCGTAAAAGTCGGACATTACTTTCACTGACACAGATTTTTTGTTACACTTTAACGGTCTTATTCATAAAAAAGTTAAAAGACTCTTTAGTTAAAATGGACTTTGTCTCTTTCTTACTAGTATAAGTGGAAAGGGGACAAAGGCAAACGAATTATAAACGGATTATATTACGAATTATAAATTTGACGGGCCAGTGGCGTGGTCAGTAAGATACTTGCTTTTCACGCCGCAGGTCGTGGGTTCGATTCCCACCCGAGTCAGCTTCTTCTTTTATATGTTTAGACTATTACACAAGACTGGTCTGATGAATTTTGAAAGTATTATTCAGGAAAACTTTTAAACAGTGCCCAAACTTTGTTAGTTTAACTTTACTTTGCTAAAATAAAGTTAATAAACACAATTTTTTTATTTTGATGTCTTAGTAATAAAAAAATGAAATATCCGCAAACGAAAAACGTTTGCTATTGATACTTGTATTGTACTCTTGCCGCCAACCGTACCCTTAGTATCAATAGTAACCATATTTCGTCAGCGAATACTTTGTCTGTCTAAGTACTAATGGTGGTGGCACTAACATTGTGGTCGGGCTTCTCCAGCTTAACATCGAGCAAGGTGTGGTCAGGCATGGCCGCCATGGTGGTGTGGTCGTGGCCAGCGTACAGATCGCCGCCGGTACTGCCGAGCGCCATCTCCTCGCGGAACCGGTTCTCGTCTGACTTGAACCGCTTCACCGGATGCTCCAGCCTGGTGGGCAAAATATTATAGTAAGCGATATAATTATGAAATTACTATTTGCTCTGCTGCTCCATTGAAAGGACATTTAAATAACTTTTAAGTTAACGGTTAACGGTCTTATTCATAAAAATCTTATAAGACTCTTTAGTTAACAAATGGACTTTGTCTCTTTCTTACTAGTATAAATCTCAAGATGACAAACAAAGACATATGAATTATAAACCTATTTTAGCTTCAATGAGCTTTTAAGACGTTTATGGTTACGGGGGTAAGTTAATACACTTCTTATCTGCGAAAGTTTGTATGAATGTGTGTCGTTGATGGTTGTGTGGATGAAAAACTACAGGACGGATTTGGATGAAATTTCGCACAGAGATAGATTATAATCTGGAATAGCACATAGACTACTTTTTATCCTAATACCACGCAGGTGAAGCCGCGGGTGAAGGCCGTTATTTTAAAATTCTAATACTAGTGCTTATATTAGCCATCGAATGCGCCACTCATGAAGAAACCAAGGGTTTTGTGTAATCCAGTCAAGTCGCAGTGTGTCGTTTTCAGCGTTACAAAGGATATTGTTCAAAATGTTTGTCGATATTATGAATCTGTTCCTTGCAAATTCCGCACTTTGTATAGCCAGAGCCACTGTGTATATGTTTATGTGTCACCGTGTATTCAACACAATAATCAAAAGCTTGATCGATATTGATGCGCGAACCGGTAGGTAATCTAGCGAGCTTAGATTCACATTCAACTTGTTTCGTGTCAACGTGACCGTATTATTCTCGCAATAAAACGACAACTGCAACATTATTTCAATCAAAGATATTGTAACAATATTTTTCAATTCTGGGCATACCCGATATTTATCTCATCTTCTAGTGGTGATTGAAATGACAAATCGAAAGTATGGCTAAAAATAGGAATAACTAGTTTTCTAGAATTAGAAAATCGATATCATAATACAGACTACTAACCGAATTTCATTCATCTTTCCATACTTAGTTAGCGTGTGTAGTGTGTATACATACCATGCGTAGACGGTGGAGTAGTCGTAGAGCATGTGCAGCTCGTGGTCGTCTTCCAGTGCGTCCAGCCGCGGCGCCGCTCCGCACAGCACTGGCCGCCGCGACACGGAGCCCACCCAGCCCTCACACTATACAACACAACGATACTTATTTACACTACACACGATAATATTTCTGTTCCTACTCTGCAGTTATTGGTTTATCAAGTAATTAATTGATGTGGTGGGCAGTTTATATCGATAACAATAATAATAATAATATCGTGGGACATTAGCACACACGGTTGTCTGATCTCAAATTAAGTAAAGTTTGTACTATGTAACATACTACATAATAACACTTTTTTTTTGCAAATACAATAATACAATTACAAACAGACACGTTCATCATCGACGGGTGGGAATCGAACCCACGAGCCGTGGCTGTGAGAGGTACCTGCGCGGGCGGGCGGGGCGGCGGCAGCGCGGGCGGCGCGGGCGTGGGCGGCGCCAGCGGGTCGGGCGTGGGCGCCGGCGTGTGCAGCGTCGTCGGGACCGGGACCGACGACTGCGACACGGACGACTCCTGCGCGTGCGGACAAACGTAACACACATTTACCAGATTAATTTGGTAATTAGATAGCTAGAACTGCCAGTTGACATGTATTCTATTGAAAGGTATTAGTAGGTGTCCCTCCACAATACGTAATTAATGTTATTTTAATATATATTTTCTATGGGCCTAGTTGCCTGAATCAAATAAATAAATAAGATACCTAGCTATATGAAATGCACCTGCATGTTATGTGACGGTTGCAATCGTGGGAAGCCCGATAAAAATGTACCAGATACTGAGAGTCGTTCACTGAACGGTTGTGTGACTTATACTCAGAATAATCTTCTAAGGATGTTACCCAAAATAATGAGACGCAATAGGTAGGCAGGTATTTTAGCATTCAATAAACATGTATCTATATAGTACTCTCAGTAAGCGAGAAGATAGCGCTATTGCAATAGCGATATAGTTAAACTATCGCTATTGCAACAACGCTATCTCGACCTTGAAAAATAGTCGATAGCGCAAATAGTCCTATTAAAATTATTGAATGTACTATCGATTCTAAAAATTAGACGATATTGTTAAAAGTTGTCAATGCAATCGAGATTCAATAATATCGATAGTATCTACACTATCGATCGATAGGTCAATAAAAATAAATAATAAATAAAACAAATAAATAGTCTGGGACATCAACACACACGGTCATCCGGTCCCAAGCTAAGCAGAGCTTGTGTTGTGGAAACCAGATAACTGGTATATACTTTACATATAAAACTTTTCTTTAGTAAATATATACTTATAATAAATATTTACACCCAGACTCGACACAAACACAAATGTTCATCACTAATGTTTGTCTCGATAGAATCGATAGTTTTAATATAGTAATTATCAACACATCGTTAGAGATACTATCAATAGTATCGATAATATATGGTCAAGTGTTCGTTCGATACTATCGATAGTATCGTCGGGGGTCGACAGTCCGGACAGCATCAGGGTACGTTACCTGGTGCGGCGCGGTGGGGAGGTGCGCGAGGTGCGCGAGGTGGGCGAGGTGCGGGTGCGGCGCGGGGTGCGGCGAGGGCGGCGGCGCGCCGGCGGAGGGCGGCGCCGAGCCCCCCGGCGCGGGCGAGCCCGACATGCTGCCCGGCGAGCACGCGCAGCCGCTCCTGTACACGCGCACACCACACTCACTATCACGACACTACATCCCCACTACACGTCTACGTATTACCCATTCGCACTAAATTCAGACCTGCGCGGTATAGGTTACCCGGGGGCGTAGCTACTACCGTATCAATTACACGGGGCCCCAGACGTGCCGTAAGCATAAAATTTATAAACGTAAAAAATAAATGCGCATAGAGCATGCGTTCAAAAATTTACAACACCCTACATCGGTTATCGGAGTCTGCTAGATTTCCCCGTTAAAGTTATTTACTTCAACGGGGAAAACACCCAATAATATAATCGTTATACATACTGTGATAAACCACCAAAAACAGTGCAAGAAATCTTTACCCTTATATAGGCCCCAAACAAATTTTTCTACGGAGCCCAGCCAAAACACGCTAGGCCAAGCACGATTCTCAAAGGCTCAATGCAGCCTTTAACTTTGCCACTGACAAACAAACCGAATCAACTCATAGATGGTCTAATTTAGCGCGAACGGTTTGGTAAACTTGCCTTATCACAGTAGTAATTTCCAACTCAAACTCTCCACAGTTTAGAATCACTAGTGTCATAACGCACAAATTTTATTAAACTCACAAGTATGGGTGCATGAGCAGCTACTGTATTCAAAATATCTTAACATTTCTGTGTTCATAGACAACTTTTTAAATTATTGCTTGATCAATCAACAACACTTTTATATACAGAAAATCTGCTACATAACAGAATTTTCTATCATGTATAATTATAAAAACTACAATAATAAACCACTTAATACGAATATTTCAGAAGTAGTATTCCTACATACACCCACACTTGAGAATTAAAAATGTAATATCTGTAACATAGAAATGTATTCCCCATGAATGTTCTCCCAATGAAACAGCCATGACCCCAATTAACTCACACAATGAAAGGTAGATGTTATTATGTTTTTTGTATACACTGTCATATACATTTCCAAAGACAAACAGTTCTAAAAAGCAGCCTTAATTTTTTTCAAAATGGCTGACTCATTGCCAAAAAACCCAAAAGATATAGTCATATAGTCAAATATCATAATAGTTGGTGGATTTTATTTCGTAAAACTTATGTAATGACAGTGTATTACAGTTTAAATGTATGAAGTGGAACGAAGGAACGTCTATGGTCTTAAAAGACGTTACACAGAGTTCTTCGTAATATTATAGGAAGGTTAATATGTGACAAAACATTGATGAAATTGCCCCACGATCATAGTAAACTTCCACTGTAAAGTTATTTGACAACATCATAAAATAAACACTAGATTTCTTTACATTAAATTAAATTTACGAGAGCCTTGTAAAAATAACTAAATTGAAGTAGTAACACTGGACAATGTTTAATTAAAAGTAATTTTGCCAATATTTATTTTGTCTCTCTCTAATCCAAATAGTTGAAATAGTACAGAAGATTTTTTAATCCTTTCCAATCCAAAGGTTCCTATTGGACATAGGATACAATAAAATAATGTTGTCAAACGTGATAATTATTGAACTGTTATAATAAATAGTCAGTAATTATAAATGTTATAATAAATAGTCAGTATGTATAATTTATAATGATAGACACAAAACATGCAATAAACATCACAACATGCAGTAACAGAATGCAGTTTCATTATGCAAACACCCTGTACATATACTAGATTTATAAATAGACATGAAAATATAACATGCGACTATGAAGCATTGCATATTCTTTGCATTTGTGGCTTGATATCTTGTTAAATGTATGTTATTAGTGATTTTAAGTATGTAATGTTTAGTTTTTATTTTTTGTATAGATGACTTTTGTGATTTTATTGTGTAGGTACTTATAAAAAAGTGGGTAGATAGTTGGTATTGTTTTAAAAGGTTTAAAAGTAGAGATTAATAAATGTCAATATGTTTTTCGTTCGAACGCAGCTGACTATTATTATGAACCTGATTCTGAATTACGTCTGTCACATATCTCATGCATTGTCACACGTCTGTGTTAGTTGTTGGATGTCAAACGCAAGGTAGCTTTCTTCTTTGAAATAACCAATGTGTACTAATACTTTCAAATTCGGATATACGGAAATCTTTTTAAATTTTAAGAAAATAAACTTAAACAAATTGTGATAAACACTTACCCTAGTATTCATTAACGTTTTATAAGCTCATTACAGCTAAAATAGGTTTATAATTAGTTTGTCTTCGTCTCTCATCATGACATTTATACTAGTAAGAAAGAGACAAAGTCAATTTTAACTTATAAGATCTTTAAAAGATTTTTATGAATAAGACTGTTGGTTCTTATTTTGATATTTTTATTACTAAAGAATGAAGTAATCACTAACGAAAGAAGTTTACTATCGATACAAAGGGTACGGTCGCCCTCTTGCCGCCGTGTCAGCTGTGCTAGGACCGTTGATTTTACGCCACGCGCTTTCATCGTTGTAACAAATCACAGGTGACTGGAATTATCAGCTACGTTCGAACCTAGTAGTGTCACCATCAGCCATCAGTGTGTCAGTGTGTCAGTGTCGTGTGCGTGTACTCACGTGGGCCTGTGTGCGTGCCCCCGGAGCGGCGCGGGGCGGCGGCGGTGGAAGGGCGGGGGGCGGGGCGCGCGCCGCCGCCGCCACCTGCACAACACAACGCTAGCCCAGCCGAACACACACACACCCTCCCTACCCGCTACCTCTCTACTACCTCACGAACCTACGCATCCTGACTATAACCTCCTGGTTCCCTTTCATTAAAACCTTTCGACCGTCCTCGGAAAAAGCTCGGCACACCGAAACAGTCCGGTGAACCAATAAAGGCCCTTCCGGGAAATAGGGTTAGGTCGTCCGCAAAAAAAATACACATTCAAGTGTGGCCTCTTTTTTTACCTAAGACTCCATAGTACTGACGTTGCGACAGACCGTTGCGGACGGCCAACGCGCTCTGACGGTTTTACAGGCACAACACAGAGCAGCATGCGATGTAAAGCGCAACTGGTGCTTACAATTATCTATTTTATGCTGTACTAGTAAACGCACAAATCCTCCTCATAAGTCTCTGCCGATAGATGAAAATCCGTTCAGTAATTTTAAAGGTCATCCTAAACAACAAACTTTTTTGTATAGATATAATTAAAAACTGCATTACAAGCCAATTTAAACAAACCACGCCGAGATTTAAAGTAACAAACGATTTCCCACTCATATATCAATCTCTCTGTTCCTATGTAATAAAAATATCTACTGTACCCATAACAACTTTGTACCCACGTTCTTCGAACTTTTCGAAAATATACCGGTGTGTGTAATCGCCGCCAGTCGTAACGAAAGAATTGAAAATAATATGATATTCAAATTCGTTCGTCACAACAGCGAATAATTGGCCAAGCCCTTGCTTAAACTACAATACTACTATACTATATTAACACTAAATATATTAATTAAATAATTAAATATAAAAAAAAACATTCACATACGTAACATCTACCTATCACTACACCCTGTTAAACTTACTACACATTTCTCTGAATTGAACTTTATATTAAACATAATAAGGTTCAATTCACAATGAAGAATATTTAATATCATTCAAATGCAGAATATAATAAAAATTTAAGTACATAAAATAATTTATATACGCAACACACTATTTCGAACAAGTACTACTTATACTGCACCTATCTACTTTATATAAACAAATCTAACAATAATATAAGATTGATGCATTGAGACGACACATTAACAAGAAATTTTCTTAACCAGTACGCAAACTTAGAGAAAATAAAATTCAATAATGGTGACCTAGATAAAACTGTAACATCTTTTGTATATACCCATTTTTTTCGCAAATAAATAAATTCAATTGCATTGAATTGAACAAATTCTAATAAACACGTATTTTTTTTATTTTGATAGGTCTTAGACGGGATGTGAAAAGATAATTGATTTTTATATTATTTGACCACCGATTTTTTAATTACTAAAAATCGATTTAGAAAAAATCGCTTAAATTACTTATTCTTATTTTTTTTCATGCCTTGTTGCCAATGTAGCCAAGCAAACTACACACTTTAATCGTTAGCTTGTTTTTTTTTTGTTTTAACACCGGTTGTTGTTATTTTTGTTATTATAAACTTGGTGAGTTTATTATTATGAACCAAAATGCAACTTTTCGAGTAGTTAGAAAAGTTATGTAACTTTTATTAAATATTGTTATTTTTTTATTCGATATTTTAAAAATCGATTATCTGTATTGAATACCACATCCCTAGTATTAGTACAAAAAAATTACGTAACCGCCAACGAAAGATGTTTACTATTGACCCACCCGCGATCCGCCGTATCAGATGTACGCTCTCTTGGTTCTCTGACCGTTAATTTTACGCCGCGCGCTGACATCGATATAATTACGAATAGATCGATCCATAATTTGCCAATTTTGTTTAAAAATGAAAATAAAATACTTATTTTTGTACACGTAAAAGTTATATATTCAGCGATTAAAAAAATTAATGGATAAATGTTATACAGAGCCACAAAAAAATTTACTTACTGGTTAAAAATATTTTCTATACAAAATTTTATATCGATAAAAGTCATCTCACTGATAGCCACCTCATACAATAAGGTCGGAAAATAAATTGAACGATTTTTGTACTCATCATTAAAAAAATTATAATAATTATAGTGTTGAGACTCTATGCATCAATGGTAAAATATAACAGGATCTACAATGGGTATGACGCGGTACAACAAATACAGTGTAGTCCAGTACTCACTTGGCACAGGTACAAGGTGTCTTTCTGGTGGGATCCACGAAGTCTTCCGATTTATCGCCATTCGCATCGCCGTAACTCGTGTCCGGAGACTGAAACATTAGTAATGCATTCATTTATCTGTTAACATGTCTGTTTATTTATAATCATCACGATTTTGACGTCTTTTACAGTCTTAATAAATATATAATACTGTGAGAAAAAACATTTCGAGCATCAAATCTTCAAAATGGACGTATTAAATTATATTTCTTATTTAATTTAGGAAGTATATACTCGGAACACTGTCATAAATTCGGAACAGTGTTCTGTTTCCTACTTCCGCAGTCACTTGGGGGAAAGCGGTAAGCTAAACTCGATTGGCAACACGCGGATTCGGTTATGCCCACCAACACGCATAACTCAGTCAGCTGCGATTATGGTTCGGTCAGTACCATTAAAAGTTCGGCTTGCAGCTCACAGTTCGTGGAGCAGCTGCATGATTCGGCTAGAAACGAATTCGTCAATTTAGCAGTGATTATGACTTGATCCGTAGTAAGCACGCTTTGGTGAATGGCACGGGTCGGTCAACTGTCCGCACGGCTCCGTAAACGCTACGCTCGGTTCGATCAGCAGCACTCATGCTACAGTCAATAGTGAGCACGTGTCGGTCAACAGCGTGAACGGTTCGGTTAGCATCAAGTATGGGTCGATCAGCGGCGAGCACGGATCGGTCGATGGGCGGTGGCAGTACGTACCGTGTGCGCGGTGTCACGAGCACGGGTCGGTCGGTGGGCGGTGGCAGTACGTACCGTGTGGGCGGTGTCACGAGCACGGGTCGGTCGGCGAGCGGCGGCAGTACGTACCGTGTGCGCGGTGTCACGAGCACGGGTCGGTCGGTGGGCGGTGGCAGTACGTACCGTGTGCGCGGTGTCACGAGCACGGGTCGGTCGGTGGGCGGTGGCAGTACGTACCGTGTGCGCGGTGTCACGAGCACGGGTCGGTCGGCGAGCGGCGGCAGTACGTACCGTGTGCGCGGTGTCACGAGCACGGGTCAGTCGGCGAGCGGCGGCAGTACGTACCGTGTGCGCGGTGTCACGAGCACGGGTCGGTCGGCGAGCGGCGGCAGTACGTACCGTGTGCGCGGTGTCACGAGCACGGGTCGGTCGGTGGGCGGTGGCAGTACGTACCGTGTGCGCGGTGTCACGAGCACGGGTCGGTCGGTGGGCGGTGGCAGTACGTACCGTGTGCGCGGTGTCACGAGCACGGGTCGGTCGGCGAGCGGCGGCAGTACGTACCGTGTGCGCGGTGTCACGAGCACGGGTCGGTCGGCGAGCGGCGGCAGTACGTACCGTGTGCGCGGTGTCACGAGCACGGGTCGGTCGTTGGGCGGTGGCAGTACGTACCGTGTGCGCGGTGTCACGAGCACGGGTCGGTCGTTGGGCGGCGGCAGTACGTACCGTGTGCGCGGTGTCACGAGCACGGGTCGGTCGTTGGGCGGCGGCAGTACGTACCGTGTGCGCGGTGTCACGAGCACGGGTCGGTCGTTGGGCGGTGGCAGTACGTACCGTGTGCGCGGTGTCACGAGCACGGGTCGGTCGTTGGGCGGTGGCAGTACGTACCGTGTGCGCGGTGTCACGAGCACGGGTCGGTCGTTAGGCGGTGGCAGTACGTACCGTGTGCGCGGTGTCACGAGCACGGGTCGGTCGTTGGGCGGTGGCAGTACGTACCGTGTGCGCGGTGTCACGAGCACGGGTCGGTCGTTGGGCGGCGGCAGTACGTACCGTGTGCGCGGTGTCACGAGCACGGGTCGGTCGTTGGGCGGTGGCAGTACGTACCGTGTGCGCGGTGTCACGAGCACGGGTCGGTCGTTGGGCGGTGGCAGTACGTACCGTGTGCGCGGTGTCACAAGCACGGGTCGGTCGTTGGGCGGTGGCAGTACGTACCGTGTGCGCGGTGTCACGAGCACGGGTCGGTCGTTAGGCGGTGGCAGTACGTACCGTGTGCGCGGTGTCACGAGCACGGGTCGGTCGTTGGGCGGTGGCAGTACGTACCGTGTGCGCGGTGTCACGAGCACGGGTCGGTCGTTGGGCGGCGGCAGTACGTACCGTGTGCGCGGTGTCACGAGCACGGGTCGGTCGTTGGGCGGTGGCAGTACGTACCTGCGCGGCGAGCGCGAGGCGCGCGGTGTCGCCGAGCGGCGGCGGGGGGTCGGGGCGCGCGGGCGGCGCGCACAGCTCGGTGAGCAGCACGTAGGGGCGCGGGTAGCGCATGCGCGCGCCGCCCAGCGCCACCTCCACGGCGCCGCAGCCCTGCTCCAGCGGGTACAGCTGGCGCCACGCCTCCAGCACTCGCCCCGCCCCTCCTGCGCCCGCGCCCTCCTCCCACCACCGCCCCGTCAGGGTGCCCTCCAGACCGAACGGCGCCAGGATCACTGCATCAAACAACACGCACATTATTTTTACAGCCTCATTGTAAGCTTAACTAATACAATTAGTTAAATCTTAATAACAACTCGAAGTTAGGAATGGTGCCCGATAAACTACATTAGGCTTGCTTTTGTTACGTACGGCCTGAGAACCGCGGGTGCCATTCTCTCGTTAATAACTTAAATATATATCACCATACGTATTGATGTTAAATTCTTACCCTTCGCATCGGACTGGTTGTCGAGCGAGTTAATCTTAGCTAACCGCTTAGCGGTAAGCGTCCGCACGGGTGGGTGTTGTCGCACATCCACTGACGCACAGACAGTGCTTTCACCGTGCAGGAAGAAGGCGAATGAAAACGACAGATGCCACGGACTGAAAACAGAAATAACAAATTAGTATTATATTGTTTGAAACTACCAATCAATATACTTATGGTTTTTTGCATTGAAACGCTATTCTTTTATGGTCCTTCGAGCCGGAATTCACTCGACAGCTGTATTTTAGGTAATAGAATACTAAAATACTGCGTTCGCTAGTGAAATGTCTGAAGGGGAACGAAGTCACACTCTGATGTCTTGACGAGCACAACACAGAGATCTTCAACATACTGTAGGAAGTAAGGCCACATTGCAATGACCCGTCCGACAACAATCCACTGAAAATTGCTCCGGATTGCACTTCCATTAAATTTTACATTCTATTTGCCTTACAAGACTTCAACTACCTTTAATCTAGAATTAGATAAACTACATGTATACCACTGCCTTGGTGGTAAAGTGGTAAGCGAGTTCGCTTAATAACCACGAGGTCCCAGGTTCGATTCTCGGGTAGACCCCTTTTCTTAATATTAGATAAGGCATTTTAGTCGTTTATATGTTAAAAAGTAATTTGTAATCTAATAAATAAGTAATGAAAAATTTCACTCATAAATGTTTTGTATGCCGAAAGGTAGAATGTAGAAGGACTTTTAATCTTTTATAACATCTAATACTGTAATACCGACATCCGTTGCAAATAAAAAGTTCTTATTCTTATTCGTGTACATGTGATATTGACCATTTAAAGGGAAGCTGATAGGAATCGGTTTGTATGTACTCTTCGCCACCACTGCCTACACCTTCGGGTAACACAGGCGTGATGGTACATGTATCCAAAATTTCACTTTTAACCAATTTAGGAATTTTCCAATAAAAAACACACGCCTAATTTTATACATTGCATGACGTAACACAATATTCAGTGTTTATTAAATCAATGGAATTTTTGCATGGATTTTGACAGTATTTATAGATTTATAGACACTTAGCGTTAATTGATACTTGTGTGTAGTACATTGAGATTGTGAATTTTCTTTTAGCATTCACAATCACCAGTTTTAAAAGATTATAAAACAAAAATAACAACCATACCGTTTCAAAACTGTACAACTTTTCTACACAAAAATATGTCTGGTTACATGTAAAATCAACCCAAATTTAGAAAAAAACTTGTAGAACAGGCATTAATCAGTCTACCTATAGTGTGATTCATTCAAAACATTTTTATAGTGAAGTCAACACATTTTAATATGTAAATTACCTACACAAGCTTGTGTTTTATAATAACATGTTGTATAACATTCTTAAAATTTCTAGTTCACAGATCTGACCTAGATTGTAATATAAATCTGAAGGCTAATAAAAAGTATCTTAAATCTACAATAAGAAATATAAGGGTGGGAAGACGATTTCTGCTTAGCATTGGGACCTTACTGGATCAGGGTTGTAGTTGATAGATTACAGTGAAACAGTGGGGTGAGCACGAACTTTTTTTATTCTCGTCTTTCGATATCGTTGTAATGTCAAAGTCAAATTTTTGTATGGAAAGAACAACGCCATGTAGAAAAGTTCTTGCTAAAATGTACGGGAATTGGTAGTGTCATAATCAGAGGTCGGAGTAGGTAGATTGATTTTATATACTTGCGTCAAGATATTATAAATGGACATGTCATTTTATCCATAACGTGCGGAAAGTACCGGATAAAGTTCCAGGATTGGAATTATGGAATAAAATAAAATAAACAGCCTACAATGAAATCGGCTAACAAAATCGTTTATTATATAAATGATTGATTGAATTTAATGAACAACTATTTTTAATTAAACAAAAAGAAATAAATTATTTTTAATCCTCATCGGACACAATTTCCATATTTTGGCTTTCAACGTTAATATACAATTAAAATAAATAATTATAATTTTTTCAATATTTTCTAATTTTAAAGTATTCCTGTCTAAATTATTATTAAACGTATTTTGAAATCATATCCACATTATTCTCCACGTTTGACGTCAACGACGAGAAATCAATCTACCTACTCCGAACTCTGGTCATAAGCATGACATTTGCAAAAAGTCGAGTGTCCTGGTATGTGTTAAATATGATGGAGGCCTAGGTCACAAGACACACCGAATTGACATGTTTTAACTGTTTGTTCTGTGTCTGGGTGGGTTTACTTAAAATATGTATGTATTCACAAAAAAAATTAAGTACATAGTATATCAGATCTAGTACGTACCCATAATACAAGCAAATATATATTTTTATTTTGTAGACTAGAGGGCGTTGTGTGTAGATGTGTGACATATCTTATATCTTTAAACGAGCAATTCTTGTATATATATATATAATTGGAATCTCGGAATCGGCTTCAACGATTTTCATAAAATTTAGTATGTAGGGGGTTTCGGGGGCGATAAATCGATCTAGCTAGGAATCATTTTTAGAAAATGTCATTTAAAAAAAATACCGAGCAATACCGGTCATCCAGATATTAATTATTATACTACCTATTTGGTGACATAATAATAATACTAAGGTTAAGTTTATGCTCTCGAATTGTGTTACAATTTTATCTCTTTTCTATCCAAACTACATGTAAAGGACTAAAACTCAAATTATTGGGGCTTTTTCACACATCTCACACTGGTATAATTTTTTTTTTAAATGTTTTGAAATTAAATGTGTTAAATTAGTAGAAATCACTACCAGACTGAGAGGGAAATACAGCATTATATACAACATCACTGTGTTGTACCGCCATCTAAAACACATCTTCGGTTTCTGAGAAAGACTAGACATAATTTCTAATAGAATACAACTTTATTATTTTTGTCTAATAGGTTCAATTCGGTTATCGTATTACGTAATCAATATAATATCTAAATAAATAATGCTATTTAATATCATTGAAACACCCAAATCCATCACAACATTTTGAATAACTCCGTTACTGTAGTACATGAGTTATGCAAGCTGACATGCCTTTCGTTTCTTACTGGGAAAAAAGCTTTGAACGAATTGAAACGAAAAAAGAAATAAATCTACTCGTCTAAGTATGTCGCGATTGTTACCGTAGAATTATCTAGAAGTACAAGGTGTTGCTCAACGCGAAACCAATCGAACAATTAAAATCTCCAAGATACATTTAGTAATAAGCATGCATGTAATATTCACACGCGAAACATAAGCGTACCATATCTCGACTTTCACTATCAAAATCGTTGCTGTAGAAATATTAATTCTTATACAGTTACACTAAAGTTTATTATACAATATACCTCTTGCCAGCGTCCTCTTCGTCTCCATCGTAGGGCTGGACGAACCATTTTCCTAATCTCACGAAGTCCCTTGATAGAAGACATCTGAAATTAAAACATAATATTCATTATTACGAAATCAAACTAACATTAGACTACGCTAACCACTTCCTACTATCCAATTAATAATAAAAACTCAGTTTGTATGAATGTATGTATGCTTTCACGCAAAAACTACTGGCCGCAATTAGACGAAATTTGGCACATAGATAGATTATGGTTTGGATTAACAGATAGACTACCTACTTCTTATCTTAACAAGTACCATACGGGCGAATCCGTGGGCGGAATTTAGTATGATAATAACGAAGTATTTGTTGTAATTAAGCTACAATACCATCCTGTAACTAGTAATCAGATTCGAAAAACTGAACATAGATAAATCCAAGACGGTTGTATAGAATTTGTGTACCATACGTCGCCGAAATTATATCTGATACAGTGAGATATCCTATCCTACTAATATTATAAATGCGAAAGTAAGTGTGTGTGTGTGTGTGAAGGTTTGTTACCACGTATCTTCATAACCGCTCAACCAATGAAAATGAAGTTTGAAACGTAGGTAGTGTATACCCTAGAATCGGACATAGGCTAATAATATTTCCAAAAATCATCCCCTAAGAGGGTTAAATAGAGGGGTGAAGTTTGTAAGCAACTTCTTATTCCTTGGTCCTATTCATTTAAAATTCGGTACACACAAACTTTAAGACAAATAATGAGATACGGGTTTTTTATTTTTCCATAATTACCCCCATGGGGTGTGGAAAATGAGTTTTATTGGTAAAAATTAAAGTTTCTCTGGATCTCTTTAGTCTCAAGTCCGATTCACTTCAAATTCGGCACACTTATACCTTAAAAAAAATCATAAAACACGTGTTTTTTATTTTTACAAAACTACCCCCAGGAGTAGTGTAAAATGAACTTTTTTGGAAAAATTAAATATTCCAGAACTGTTTAGTCCTTGGTCCGATTCACTTCAAATTCGGTATAAATATAGCTTAAAACAAATAATGAAACACGTGTTTTTTATTTTTCCAATTTTTTTTATCTTTATCCTTTAACTACGCGGGTAAAGCCTGAGAAATTATTCTGAGGGAGATTTTCTTTGAAGTTGATATCAATACTCCTTCGTGCTTTTTAGGTAAATTACTTTTTATTTTAACACAATGACGTTTGATAACTCAGTCCGATTATTAGAATTCGAAATTTAAATTTTATTTGTTTTTGGATATTGAATGAAAAACTTACATTATAGTCTAAGAGCCGAAGAAAAGCGACCTTCACCGGTGTGACAACCAAGTGAGACATATTTTTTATGAAACTCCTATAGATTTATGGACATGCCTATGGGGGCTTGCCGATTTCAAAATATTGCTTACACGCCTACACTACTGAACTAATTTTGGTATGGAGATAGTTCGAGACCCGGGAAAGGATAGTTTAATTCGACTGCGAAAAAAGAGGTTAAAAGTTTAGCGAGATAACTGACATCCGCGGGCGAAGCCGCGGGCGGAAAACTAGTAATTTCATGAAACTGTAGAAAGCAACGAGGGCGCCACACGAAATAAACATTTTTCCTAATAATAATAACAAATCTTTATTGTTCCAAATTTTGGTACCAAAAAGTTGTTTACATAGTTATATGCAAGCCCTGATTCCCAAACTAGCGTGAGCCGTTTGCTAATACATATGGTATGTATGTAATATAATTTTGGCAATATTATGGACCCTCTTGAGCGCTGCATAAGGACTTCACTAAAAATAACTTAATTAAGTTTTGGAGAGAGAAGGACTCTATTAAATACTTAATAAATTTTCTATATTGGAACCAAAGGCAGTGTTAAGTTTTAGTTCCCGAAATTTCCCAGTTCTACTCAACGTCGCACTGTACCTACACACACACCCCAAGCGAGGCAAACAACTAAACAACTAGATAATATCCAAAGTCAAATAAAATAAATAAATAAATATTCTGGGACATCAACATACACGGTCATCTGGTCCCAAGCTAAGCAGAGCTTGTGTTATGGAAACCAGATAACTGGTATATACTATACATATAATACTTTTCTTTTGTAAATATATACTCTTAATAGATACCCAGACTCGACACAAACACAAATGTTCATCACTAATGTTTGTCTCGGGTGGGAACCGAACCCACGACCTGCGGCGTGAAAAGTATCTTACCGACCACGCCGCCGGCCCGTCAAAAGAAACAAAATTAAACCTTTCACTATACACCTGAACAAAATAATTTTAGCAAAGGGAAATAAAGAAATCGGTAACATAACGACGGCGATAATGTTGTAGGGTGACCAATAACCATAAGCTATACAATTTCACAAGCCGACAACTTAGACTCTGAATGTATTAACATTCGCCACTTTACGAGAGCGTCGCGTTTCTTTTATTGGCATACCGTACCATTTGGTGGGACCATAAAACGTATAATGATGTCGCTACCAAGGGGTTGGAGCTATGTCGTTATGTATTATTGCTGAGAAATCATACAACATCTGTATGTATGGGAAATAAGATGGGAGGTTGTGCAAATATTTTGTGTAATAAAGCATCCTATGCAAATTGCTGCTCAGAACAGTCCGCAAGGTCTACGCTGAACTTTGTGATAATCACTGATCAGTGATCATTTGTATGAGTTGCGTCGCGCAAGGGACGCACCGTGCCTCAGGCTAATTGTCAATAAGCAACATGCCGGTTTAAATCAAGAAAATAACGCGTCGCGCTCTAGGCCAACGTCACACCTAGGTACACTTATATATCGACGGCGGAAAGCGTAAACGTCGTAGTCCAAAAATTTTTGGAATTGAGATTTGACAGAATTATAATAAAAAAGAAATAACAATTGTAATATCCAAAAATCGTGAGTAAGTTAAAAATACATTCTAGTTATGATTTTTTTTTTGAAATAGATGGTTAAAGTTTTTGGCTCTGGTGAGCATTTTCATTTTTGTGGATTACTAAGTTTACGGTTTCTGCCGTCGATATGTAAAGCTCAGCTTATACCTCGCCGACTGTATTATTTCTGACATAAGAAGAAACCCTTCATAAAATAAATATTTTTTTTTTTAAAGTAAATCCAGTTTGCATCATGAGTTAGAACGAAAAGGAGTTAGTTACCTCTCTATCACTACTCTTTATCTTCTAAATTAATAAGATAGATGTGCACATTCTATTCTAATAACAGTATAAAGCAGAAGAGTCTGGTTGAACGCGCTAATCTCAGGTACTACTGGTCCGATTTGAAACATTCTTGCACTTAGATAGCCAATTTACTGACGAAGAATAAAGGCTTCCTATTATCCCACAGCTGGGCACAATATAAAATGTATTTCACGCGATTGAAAACTAATTCAAAATTCAAAAACTCTCTCAACGCACAAGAACCAGTGCCTAGCAGTGGAACACCAAAACAAAGGTTGTGTTAAAGTAAATTGTGTACAAAGAAAATGATTCGATGTGACCCACATTATTTTTTTGGTTGGAAAGTAAACATACAAAGCCTCTTTATGGTCTCCTGTGTCTATATTTCGGGGAAGTACAGGCATGATGACGTTTTTGAAATCCATAAAGGGCTTACTGTCTAATATAAACAAAGCTTATGACGCATAAGCGTACAGTGAATTGTTATTGTACTAGTCGACACAAGGAAAAATAAATATTCATTGTTCTTCGCCTTTAAAACATTTGTAGGCGGAATATAATTAGAATCTTTTCATTAATAAGTAGTCAATACTGGTCTACTAAAAAAGAAAACATTTTTTTTAAATATATAGTGGAACATTAACACACACGGCCATCTGATCCCAAACTATGCCGTGCTTGTACTATGGACACCAGATAACAGGTAATATACTACATAAAATACTTTTCTTTTATAAATGCATACTTAAATATAGATTAACACCCAGACTCAAGACAAACAGACATGTTCATCACACAAATGTTTGTCTCGGGTGGAAATCGAAACCACGACCTGCGGCGGCGTGAAAAGCAAGTATCTTACCGACCACGCCACCGGCCCGTCAACAAATAACATAGTGTCACGCCCATATTACCCGAAGGTGTAGGCAGAGGTGAATATCACCCAATTTTCATCAGCTACGTTTAGGTCCCATACTTAGTAGGGGGCGAGCCTATTGATTGTCGTTCATCGGGTAAAATTCCAAACACAGAGCTGCAACTAAGATTTCCTAAGTATTTTTTTTTATTCTTCGATAGACTGGCGCTTGACTGCAACTTGCCTGATGCAATTATGTAGTCGTAGATGGAGCGCGCCAGCCCAGTATACCGATTCACTATCTACTATATAAAAATAAGTCGGGTTTTCCTTCCTGACGCTATAACTCCGGAACGCAGGAACCGATTTCCACGGTTTTGCATTCGGTGGAAAGGTCTCGGGCTCCGTGAGGTTTATAGCAAAGAAAATTCAGGAAAAATTTCAACAGAAAAGCGGGAAAATGTTACATAAAACGAAGCCATCTGGTGGCGAAACGAAGTTCGCCGGGTTTGCTAGTTATAGGATAAAAAGACTCAAGTGTTAATATTAATCCCCATTAATAATAGGTAACAATCACATTATTTGCTGACGTTACATGACGCAATAGTAACTGTAACATAGTGTGTAGTTGTGTCATACACCGTGAAATGAATAATTATGCATTTGATTGAGACCCATTTGCAATTTAATTTGTTTCTTTACTATACGGATATAAAAAAAACTTATTTAAAAAATAGAATCTTATTTTCTATGCTTAGTTATACCTACACTAGCTTCCGCCCGCGACTTCACCCGCGAAATTGATCTCACTAATCTTGTTTCTCCATACAAACTTTGGAACCCCGTTTCACCCCCTTATAGGGTGAGTTTTGAAAAATTCTTTCTTAGTGCACCCCTAGACCCCATAAGGAACCTATGTGCCAAATTTAGAGTCTCCAGACCCAGCGGTTTGGTCTCTGCTTTGATATGTCAGTCAGTCAGTCAGTCAGTTTCTTCTTTTATATATTTAGATTAGCTAAGAGATTTCTTTAGGTATGAAATTCAATGCAGCAGCTTAAGCGCCAAATATCAGTGGCGAATGGTGTAAGTCTGGAAAAGGGAACTGGGTCTGGTTTACACTCCTTCTTATTACTACCTAGAGTCAGTTCTGACTCGCTACTTTATTTCGAGACGCTACAACTATCACTACTATAAACAGTTTATAAACAAAACACTCTTACGTTATTCGAACGTCATAAACTTTCCAATTTTTAAATAAACGATGTATCGACGAGTACCACGATCTAAAATTAAAATGATGACTAAACTATAGTGTTCATCACTTCAACGCTGTTTTAGTGTCCCAGTGCTGGGCACGGGTCTTCTCTCAACTATCTTATGAGTTGAGAGAGTTTAGGCCTTAATCCACACACGCTGGCCAAGTGCGGGTTGGTGGATGTCACATGTCTTCGAACGATTAGTTCTTAGACATGCCGGTTTCCTCACGCTGTTTTCCTTCACCGATATTGAGCAGCGGAGATGAAACAATTCACACAAAGCACATCTTGTGTTGATGTGTGGGCACGACCAGGATTCAAACCCGCGACCTTATTTTTCTAAGGCGAGGCCCGTAGGTAGCGTTGCGCCACCGCTGCCACTATAGTCTTCAGTTATTAACAGTTAATTTTTACTGAAAACTGTAAAATATCTATAAAACGACCATTTTCTTTCAGTAAGTACCCAGGTCATTGGCACGTTTTAAAGATCGTAGATGGACAAAACAGTTACAACATAGAAAGGCCCATCAGGCAAACGCTATTAGGAAGACTGCTAACCAGATGGGAATATGACATCAAAAATATTGCTGGACCACAATGGCAACAAATAGCCCAAGAGAGAGAGAGAGAGAGAGAGAGAGAGAGAGAAGTGGAAGGCTTTGTAAAGACCTTTACCTATGAGTTCTGTTAACATAAATTACACAATATAAATCTTTTAGTTATAATTTAATAGTTATAGTAAGGTAGATAATGTTGGTTCTTTTGTTATATTCTAAAAATGTAAAAAAAAACTCTTTTTATTTTGTTTATTTTAGTATCTAGGCATTTACTATAACTTTGTATAATTTCATTTACTTCAATAACTCTACATTAAAAATTTAATAACTCTTAATGCATTTTTTAGCTAAGGACCATCTCTATCACTTCAGCTTTCGAATAAAAAAAAACCGCATCAAAATCGGTCCATCCGTTTGTTTAGGTGCTGCAACAAATTTTTACGCAAATACACGCATCAAACTTATCATATCCCTCTTTTTTGTTGATGGTTTGAAAATGTTCTAGTACATATAATATTCCATTTCATTAACTGCAGTCAACGTTTTAGAAATCGAGTCCATTTATAGGACAATGTCAAATAACACGTTGCGTTGGTCAATCGATTGGATATTCATCCAATTTCAATGTTTTCATGCTACAGCAAAGCTGAGTTTTCAATATGGTGATATTGATACTGTCCTTAACCTAAATGCTTATACATTATTCCCAGTGGCGTAACTAGGGCGGTGCCAGCGGTGCTCCTGCCTAGGGCGCAGGCCAGGGGGACGTAGACATTACAAGAGCGGGACCACGAACATTTCCATATGCTTTCCGCACAAGGTCCATTACGCCCACCCCTGTCTGCCTGGTAATTTACTTCTATCAGCTTCACTTCATTCTGGGAATATACCATATCTACAAAACTTTCTTATCAGGTATTGAATAAGTCTATCTCAGTATCGTGAACCCTTATATCAATGTGCCTAGGATTGATTATAATCATGTTGTCGGGAGCACCTTGAGCACACAAGTGCGTGTATGTAGTATGTGGTACGATCGCATCCCGGTTCACCGCGACGCATTGTTTCTTTGACGCGCGCCGCCACCCGGGTCATTGACTCGTCTGGATTTCGTTCATACGCCGAGATTCCGTCGCTCACTGCTCCCGAGTAGCAATGCATGCACTTACGTCATGTCAAGTGTTACTAGAGCCGTATGAGGCGTATGCTGTTTAAATTGTATAGCTTTGAATAGCTTTATGATCTTTTCACTGAAGTTGACGTCTGGGAATATCGCACAAGGGATTTATAAGAAGCAAAAGATGACTCGAATGAATAGTATAATAATATTTAGTCCAGAATATTGCTAATGGCCATTATTTAAATTGATGATCCACTGATCTCCATTGACCTTTTATAGGTACTCTCTGTACAGTAGTTACACTACTTTTTTAAATTATGCGAAGTGTAATACTTTTCTTAATTTTTTTTTTTTGAAATATTTGTACTTATTTTTTTGCTGTCGTTGTCGCTTCGCACATGAACAACCAACTTACGGGACAACGTTTTCATCGAAAATTGAGCTTTTATCCTAAGTTTACATACGCCAAAAGAACACTCACTCCTTTGTAATAAGCTCTACAAGTACTTTTTAAGTAAAAAAATTATAAGACTCTTTATTTAAAATGGACTTTGTCTCTTTCTTACTAGTATAAATAAACCTATTTTAGCTATAATGAGCTTATAAGACGTTTATGAATACGAGGGTTAGTATTTAAATTCAATGTTAAACTTAAAAACTATTGTAACCACTAACTCGCCAGTCGTTGAGGAATCCGAGCGATCAACGCATTCTGAGCAAAAAACGACATTAGAACGCCCCGTGCGATACGTCGACCTTCGTCGGAATAAGAGCGATGCGCAATGCGCTCGCGCACGTCACCTGGCGCAACGCAGCCTTTGAAGCGACCAAACAATAATGTAAACGACCGATAATTATGTAGCTGTTTCATTCCAATTGTTTCAAAAAACTAAAAATTAATACTTCTATTAACTCGCAAGAAAATTGTATACCAATATACTGCGAATTTCTGATAGAATAAAATCTAGACCAGAATTGGTCGAAATATACACTACCAACGATATAATAAATAGGTCAATAAAAAGCTTATAAATTACTGATTAAAGAATACCAGTTGGTATTTAAAAATATGCTGTTAGTATAAAGTTATGGCCAAACAAAAAATATACATACAGGACTCAAATTAAAACATTTTCAAACAGCTTTTCCAACAGAAATGAGCGCTAAACTTAACAGCGAGCGTGGTCAGGTTAAACAATATGAGACCGTTTCCACCACCGATTCGCCGATTATGACCCATCGTATCACCCATCCTCCATCACACAAGTACATTGCTGAGCTTAAATACAATGTACAACATAAAATTACAACCAATTAGCTTGAACGGCGCAATAAAACAATGTGCGCGCGCGATCTTGACGGTATTGATACGCATCATCGAATTCAAATCGTACAGTCGATCAGCGAATGATTAACAAGTTATTCATTAGTTTGGTACCGTTTAGGTTCTCCATACACGTTTTGGTATGGTCATGTTCCGTTTGTCTAATAACATCTAGAATATCTTAGTATTTTATTCACATACTCCTTTACAATGCAAGTGGTTTTATGTAAGTATACATTATACACAAATAAATTTTAACGAATAATAGATAGTAGAAACAAGTCAGTTTTGAAATAGGTTTACCTTTCTATAAGATTATGGAGAGCCTTGAACAGAAGCGAACGGCATTCGTAGGATAGTCCACTCTCCCATGATCCTTGTTCGCCCTCTGAAAATAAGAAAATAAGATTTTTAGTATGTCCTAACAACATCTACATTATTGTTATGTAAAAGTCGTGTTAGTGACACTATTTATAACGTAGGTACAGCTGAACTGATTTGGCTGAAAATTGGTGGGGAGACTTTTATCCCGTTCCCGTGGGACGTCGTAGCATAAAACGTGGTTTAACAAAACGCAACTAACATGGAATAACAAGACGCAATTGACAGCTAAACGCAACGCTGTTTATGTTTATCTGTGGGTTGTTGAGGTATCATAGCTTTCAAACGGATCATTTTGATTGTTTGTTTTGGCAAAGCAGACTTGATTGAGTGTTCTTTCATTAATCATGGAAAGTCTGACAAAAAAAGTGTGTTAAAATTTATAATTATTTTGTCATACCTGTACCGATATCTACCCGTTCGAATCAGGGGCGGGTCGCTAGTATACCTTAAAAACATTTGTACAACTAGGATGTAATCAGCGTATCAGCTATCGCATAAACCTTGACCTTACTTTGGCACTAGAATGACATTGCCATTGCCGGTCATGGTATGCAAAACTATATTCAATAACAATACTAATACTGAAAAAGTTATTATAAGACTTTTCTCAAGGTCGGCCTGACAGTGAAAATGTCCACAATAGCGGAACGTTAAGGAGCTATAAAATCTGATTGTTGTGTGGTAAGTTAAGTAGAAATAGCTGTTGTTGCATTCGCAATCGGAAGATAAACTCGGCCTATCAACGGTGGCGTTAGATGCGAAAACAAAACGGCGCGGGCGACGTTGCCCCACCGGTCGCAAGTCACGTATTGCCGTCTCTGTCTAGCTAGGAGGCGGGGCGGGGGCGACCTGTGTGACGTCATGTACCCGCTCAGCGCACGTGCTTGTGTTTGTAGCGCGCGCCGCACTCACACGACACACATGCAGGCGTTGCTTAGCGCCCGCTAACTATTTAATTGACATTGAATTGTTTTCAAAACATTACTGAAATTGTTGCAGACTCCTTAAAATTTTGTCAGAAATTTTATTCGAAAAATTAAAATTAGTTAATGCGATGGTTGATTGGCTGAGGTGTAAAATCGTTTTATACGTACCTAATTCAAGTCCTTGACATTCGTTCCGTAAGCATACCATCCTGTGTCTCAATCAAACTAGTTTCCAAACGAAATCCAAAATTATAACATGAATGAGTCATCAGCAATTATTGGTTACTGGATTAAATCTTAACATGATTCAAAACCTTAGAAATAGCAAATTCGAAAAGTACCCATAGCAACGTTAAAAGCCAAAGGAAGTAAGTTAAAGGAGCGTGAGAAGATATTGCAGCGATTTAATATTCAAAAGGAATCTGTTTAGTAACTGATAATAATCCACGAATAAATCCACTTGATTTAAAATTTTGTTCATTGTTGTTATAAAAGCTGCTACTAGGTCTAAAAGATTCTTCATAAAACAGAAATGTTTTAATAGGTCATAAGTGCATTATTATTGTTTCCTTTCTCAATAAATAGTAAATCTAACTGATTCTCACGATAAAGACTGTCTTGCTGGTAATAAACGTACAATTCAATACGGAAGTGCAAGCTATAGCAACATTGACAAGGTCAATGCAGTTACTGTGATCGGCAAATACAATAATAATGGTGACATATTCATGCCTTGGACCAAACCACGTCTTTATCAATCAATTATTTATTCATAAATATATAAGTTAACAGTTTATACCAACACACTTCATAACAAACTGCAGTCATTTAATACAACTCTGTTCTTAGCGCTTATTAATAAACGTTTTGAAAAGTTCCTGAAGAAATTTCGATTAGTCATGGTTTCAGAATGGTTCTAAACGACTGAAGAAGACAAAAGACTCTTCAAAAGGACTTGGTAGGTACCCAATTAGCTGTCACTTTTTATTTTGTTAGAGAATCTTCTTCACATTCAAGAGAACCGTGTGACTAGTCCTGGCAAGTAATAAAGCCATGGAAGACTACTGAACAAACTTTTGGCGCCAACATATTTTGGAAAAGGAAAATTTGATTCGATTTAAGTGAGTGTGGTTAAATTCTTTGTAAACTTAGACAAATAGCTGATTGTGGGTGTGTCACTGGTGAGTGCAATAATGTGGATAGTTTAAGGTTCAAGGTCGCATACTTTGTCGCGGTGTAACTGTGGTGGTTGGCACTACCCTGCGCCAGGATCGATAGCGGGCAGACGACGCGCGCCGCCGACGCGCCTTGCCCGCCTCCTCGCCAAGTAACATCAACGCAATCGCCATATGATTACCACTCACTATTGTTGCTTAAGTACTGTTTGTTTGCTGCCGCGTTGCGGTTAATGTCTGCGATAACACACCGATAACATTCGACGACTATCTAACATTGCTGATAACTTTCACGATTTAAAATCTTTCCGAGACAAGATAGCAACTTTCTCAAAAAAAAATTCAGCGTTATAATCATATCTTAAGTTTTGATCAGAATTACGAAGAATTCATACCAAAAAGAACAAAATAAACCGATCCTTTAAAACATTTTGCAACTAACAACATCCAACTTCCTCATCACCCATGTTTCTAGATAGGAGCATCTAAACAGAGCGGTATAGGAACCATAAAGCTGGCAGACCATAAATGTTAATCCCAAAAACATCTAGTTTCAGCAGACGATTTCAAAATGTTAAGAAGCACAGCACTTAGTATTACTAATAATGCAGTACTTAAAGATTGGACAGTAAACAACACACGACACGACAGATAATCGGAGTCGTTGACAATGCAACAACATTATCTACCCGCACGTGGGCTGAGCTCAGAACGGTCGCGGCGCGCGGCGTCTCTCTCACGATGATGCAGAAATATTTGGAACTAGATATCTCCTTGTTACGGAGAACATACTTTCGCAACTTTACGAGCTGGTTAACTGTTGCCTTTACTTATTGATCATTATTTTTTTAGAGCCATAATAAATCTAAATTGGTGAGATTCTGTAAGCAATTTTAGTGTAGCTTAAATTGTAGACAGGGTGTTAAACTGGGAAAATTTGTAAACACATTTGTGACAGCATTGATTGCGTACTGTTTAATTGAATTATTCGCGTTTTGTTTCTACATCCACAGCCGAGGTAACCAGTACAGCATAGGTGACATATAGATATGGTGGTGATAGGTAGTTAAGTACAATAACCGCCCTACAGCCACTGGGATTATGTCTTTTGTGCGGGTATAAGTGTCACAGTGAAACAATTGGTAAAGGTTACAAGGTCTCTCTTTAAAATACTGGTTTCTGAGTATTGAATAGACGGATACGGGTATTTAACCCGTTTCGGCGCCGTCTGATAATGTAATTCAAGATCGTATCGAGCGCGTAGAAATCTGTCAATTCGCGCGCGCCCTCTGCGGCGGCAGCGAGAGACACCATCCCTTCCGTTCCGAATGCAACGTTGCCGTCTCTGTCCCGCACACCCACGTGCACTTATGACGTCACGCGCGCGCCGTCCGTCTACGTCATGGACCGCCCGGTCTCACCGCGCCGCTAGTAGCGCCTGTGGACATCCCACCAATGCACACAACCTAACTTGACTTCGGAACATTTTAACCTGACCGTGCGACACATAGGGTAATTTGTGTTAGCGTACTTACTTTCTGGTGCTTACAACTAATCGATTTGCTACTTCTGAACTTCTGTAGATTTTGACAAAACTTGCCAAAACACATTCGACAAGTTGGTCAAATAGCCTTTGATTGGAAGAATCATTATGGACGAGGACGACCCTACAGTATTTTCTATCAGACAAGTTGAACTATTTTTGCTTACAAACACGCAGCTGTATGAAAGCCGGTCTAGCGGACTCACCCCACCCTCTCACTATAAATTCTGTGGGACCAAATTTTGGGACAGGTCAATAATTTTCATATAGGTACAGTGTTGGAAATGAAAGTGTTCAGTAAGTTCGTGTTATGGCCAAACAAATTACAATGAAAGTTGGTAAGTATCAAAACAAGAAGTAGATGTGTATTTTGAAAGATAAACGTGTCAAATCACAAATACATCAGTGGCAGGCAACTGTCGCAATGTTTAATGGATAACGCGCAATACTACTATGGTGTCAGACCTAACTGAAACGAATCGATAATAACGGTACGAAACGAAGGCAACATTGTTATTCGACAACGGCCATATTTGTGCTTAGTTAATGCTTCAAATTGTTTAAAATACAAAATCTTATAGTTAGTTAGCTATTGGTAATTTCTGATCGATAGGTGGCGGGTTGTGCGCGCGCGCATCGATAAATAGCCCTCGATCCGGTGCGCGCTCATCGATACACGTCACGAGCATTTTATTAATAAAGCGCCGAACAACGAGCGGTCGCACCGTACGTTCAACAACCCCGCTGCTCTGGCTTTTTACGCGCACTCTACATAGTTACATCACATCACACACCACCTGACCTGCTCTACATATAAAACGAATAGTGTCATTTACCTAGTATTTTTAAATATTACCCAAAACATTGCCGTTCGAATGGAATTTGCGTAGAGCCACATAGTTATTTCAAATTGTTGATCGATCAAGGCGACATCTAATGTGCAACACTTTGCAGCGTTGTGTATGATGAAATGTGTTGCGTGATCAAATCCCATGGAAGATGCGTTTCTCACGGTAGAAACATGCCCAAGTATGGCGAATAGTTTGATGACAGAATTACGGGTTCGAAGCATTTCGTTCGACATGAGTTCACAATGAAAGTGCGTTAAGGTACCTAGCGGTTGTTATGAAGTAATCATAACGGTATGTTGAATGCAATTGTGTGTTAAACTTACTGAACAATCTGGTGCTTATTGTTTAGATTCATTCCAAATAAAACATTGGAAGTTACCAAGTAATCGTAAAAATTTGCAGGCAGCTAAATGCGTGTGCGTGCGTGCATACGAATCGAGAGCCCAAGTCAATTCCCACAATAACCACAGCAGCGCTTGCGCATTCAACCCACGCGACCCTATCTGCTAAGTAATTAATAACCTAACGGCGTTTCTCCACAGTCTATTTGGTTCGGCGGCACTTAATATAGTAGACGCAAAAACAAAAATCTAGCACTTGGATGCAGTAGTTTTTAATCTAATATAGGTTCCGCTTGACAACAATTTGCTTGATGTTAAGCAATAATGTATGAGTTTATCCTTACTTAACATTTAAAATGAATACAACATAGATAAGACTAAAATGATGTAATGTATGTACTGGATCAACAGCAACATACATGACGACGACGCGACGTGAGAAACGGAAGAGTCTAGCTTGACTTATCTTGAACTCATCGTAAACAAATCACTGAAAGCGCATTGCAGCGCGGCAGTGAGATAATGTCTGTGTTAGATGTAACATATTTATGTATCAAAATAATATAGGCTCACTGAAAACAAATACTGTACGGTAAATTTTACTACCGGAAAACTGGAAATACACTTCCCAAAAATCAGCAAAAATATTGCAATTAGTGTTCTGGGCCAAAGGAATTAAATCCAATAGTGAAAAAGATTCTAATCAAAAAGGAAAGAAAAGAAACATTCAAGCGGAAAAAGATAGCATATTTTGGAACGAGCTCAAGCGGAGCGAAATAGGGTTTTGAGAGTAGCAATTGATGGGAAAAAAGAAAGAGAAGGAGGTTAAACTGGCAACAGAATGTAAAGAAATGGACATATATAAAAGTCGCAGCCACAAGTGTAAAATGGGCTGAAATAGGAAAGACGCAAAAGTGGATATTGACGACCTGTTAAGGCACGAAATAACAAATGAATTAACAAAATAATTCTACGATATTAGACACCAAATTATCGAACCTTATCAATTATGAAATTGCATAGGAGAAATAATAGACATACACACACATAAGTACATTCAGAGGCATCCGAGGGCATATTTTATGCATGCTGTGGAATATTGACGGGAAAGGATTATCTAAATTAATATGTAGAGCTCATCAGCAGTTGAAATAATATTGTTTCCATAAGCACATCAGACCGAAGACAACTTGAAATGGTTCGTTATTACAGGAACCTAATACATATATTAGTGAATAGTAACATAAAACCTGTTTTAGATGGTTGGCTGAGTTTAAAACAGTAGAGTTCAGTGACAGCAGACAGGGACGATCGTCAACAGGCCTTTTGTTAAAAAATCGGGCGACGATTGACGACGTGCGCATGGTGGAATCGTGTAGCAGGATATACAAGTACATATCAAAGACTTTTTAGTCATATTTCCTTTAAATTCTGTCACTGTTTCATACTTTCGGCATAAGACAGGCGAAGTAAGTAGTTGAAACATGCTCCAGACCAGGCAACCCTTAAACATCTGTCCACGTAATACGTTACACACATATGCAACAAGGATCAGGTGTCATGTCGCCGGTCGCACTGACCGTGGGCAAACTAGCCCGAACGGGTTACTGAGCCGGTTGTCTCGACTGCTCAACACAAGAAAGTAAAAACTAAAATACTTTTAAACAGGTACATCAAAGGTGCTGATAATTTTAATCTAGACACACTACAGTGGGTCAGTCAAGTTTGCAAAGCAAAAGTAGGGTTCTCCTATACCTTAAATGAAACTGTTCACCGTACACACTTAAAAATGAGTCTTAGTTTTAAGTAATAAAAAGAAACATGACCGAGGGGTCGTTGGTATCCGATAATTAAATCTCGGTGCTTTTTGGTAACGAACATGAGTCTCTTATTGACTTTTATATTTTGATGGATGGGATTTATCCCATCCAAAGCATACACCAATTACGATCAATTTGGAGATCGCAATCCACCACATAAACAGCTAGCTATTTAAAAGGACGAGACCGATGAGACAATTAGAATTAAAGAGAACAATGTTTCATGAACAAAAAGATTAAGAGTTAGGCTCGTTACAGATAACGAGTCGTCCTCTGAGGTGCAAGAGAGAAAAAGAAACGATTTAATTGCGTCCACAATTAGCCTACAAAACAACCTGTTGCGTTCGCATTACTGAAGCGTTAAAACGAGAGAAACAAGCCTTGATTTATACTGACGACACGACTAGATTCAAATTATATCAACTAGTGGAAGGCAATGTAGACGTAATCTGTGATGCAGAAATAATTCATAATTATATTCAGTCATTACTAGGTATCAGTTATTGGTCATTTATTTGCGTAATTGTAAATCTGCCTTTGAATTGTAATGACGCAATACAAAAGCACATGCTTGACATATTTTAGAAAAGCTAGTAAGCTCTCGTTGTTACCTGTTTCAACAGGGTTTATATGAACTTTGTTGCTTTGAGGGATTACAAAACAGAATGGAACCGTTTAGATTCCTAAACAGTGAACCATTCTGTTTTGTAATTTCTGTAGGTTATGTTAGTGAAGAGCTCAGAATATTAAGTAAAACCAGCTATCCCCCCGCGGCTCCAACCGCATCACCTACATTTTATATCATACAGCAAATAGCAGTGAAATAAAAAGCCTATGGCCTTCCTCAATAAATAAGGTATCTAACAGTGCCAGAATTTTTCAAATTAAAGCAGTAGTCCCTGAGATTAGCGCCTTCAACCAAACAATGACTTCAGCTTTAATTATTAGAATAAATTGATAGGTTACTTTTACTAATCTTTCAGAATAAAATAGTATTACATTTGGGATGTAATATTTTTGCAAAACTGCAATCTTTACAACGAACACGAACTCCCCTATTAGCAGTATTTGTTCTGTCTTGTTTTTGTCTTACACAAATCCCCATAATCCACATGTGAATTCACACAAGAATAGCAACAAAGAATATTTAGATGAACGACATTCAAAGTATAGTCAATTTAGCCTTACTCAATGAACTTGGAAAATATACTGGATGTTGGCAAAGGCCCAAGAAAACCTTATGATGAAGTTACCGGGACAGATGGCGCATGTGGTTGCGGTACAAGATGTTCTCATAAAGGGTTTATCTTAATGTTATTATTTTCGTTCAAGGATTCTGTAGTCAAATGGCCTTGGAAATATTTGCTTAAAAGTTGATGGCTTAAAAATATACCTATATTTTATGTTCTTTGTTGGATGTATAGTTCAGTGTTGAGTATGCAAGGTAAGGAGGGATATTTAAGTGTTACTAAAGGGCTGGTACACAAATCGGAGTGCGGTGCGGGCGTGTATCGATCAGTGAGCGGTCGCCACTCCGCAGGGTGGAAGCGCGCGCCGGTGGCTGCACTTATCGTCTTTACACCTAATTTATCGCATATCGTAATCGCCTTGTTTGTATACATGTTATGACGCTCCGACACATTTTCGTACTTTTATGAATCGTTTACATTAAGCAGGTTTTAAGGTTAGACCTCAATGTTAATGGTTTTGGTTCCACTTATAACATATAATATCGTCCATAAATTTTAAATATGCATTACCAAGGATTAGGTACTTTTAATTGTTTCAATATTTAACATATAAAGCAAGAGTCAAATAAAATCTGACAAAGCGATGTTTTAAAGCAGTGAACTAATAGTGATTCAATAAAATTGGCCCATGTAGTAGGTATTACACATTACTATTATTTGTCGAATCTATGAAGAACGTAAGACACGTGTTGTAAACGTAAAAACAGTAGGTGGGGAAGCGCGACTTGAACGGTCAGCGATCGATAGAAGCCCACACCCCCATCTATCGAGGTGGTGATGGATAACAATGATCACCCACTTAAAGCTTCATAAAACACTATTTAATAACCTAGCTAAACAATACTACGATATGGCAGTTATTGTTGTTAATCAGTGAAAGTATGTATTTTAAACTTCTTAAATTCTTTGGCAGCATTCGGATCTAGGTCAAGTTGATGTAATTTCACACACTTTCGCATAGACAGTTTCGGTGGGTACCCTGTAAAGACTGGAGGATTTTATTCTTTATGATACAGTATAGGCTACTTTAGACCCTCCAAATATGATTTGAATGGATCTCTTGACTCGACAAGTCGAAGATATTACAGGCGAAAGCTACGGAAGGATTAACAATAATAATACTATAATTAGGAGATACCATTGTAGTGCCACTAATTATGACTTTGTGACCGCATACAGTGCGAGATACGCTGGAACGACTAGGTGTACCGATAAAATGGCCAGTGTATTGGCATATTAATAACTAAGTCGAGGGCGGGGAGGGTGCACCTTGACACCCCTTGAACTCGCGCCCGCCGCCCACGGCCCGCGGCTCTTTGCATCGCCAGGTGTTGAGATATACCCAGTAATTGGACGGCAAATGGAATTTAACAGAAATTACTGATATAAACGGTTCAAAACTAGAATTTCCATCTGCATTTTATGGTGCGTCCATATCGGCAAGCCACCTTGTGTGAACTACGATAGTCTTAGGATAGAGCTGCAATAAGCAGAATTGCTGCAATATCGTGACGTAAGCAATTAGGAAGAATATCTAAAACAATTAAAAAAAAAACCACATTCCTCTTTAATATGTAAGACTGTGTTCCTTGCTAGATCTACAAAGGTTTAGTACGGTAAATTTTCGATAATTTCTCACAGCGATAGCGGTTTCGTCGAACTCCCGAGCACGCCCACTCAGGGTAGGTAACGTGACATTTCAGCCGCACTTACCCCGCCCTCTCACCACGTGTCACGCCCGAGCCTACATGCCGGTACACCGCTAAGCTCAGAGCTGGAGTAATGTTTGTAGTAGGTAAACAAAGAGTTGTTACCAAAAATAACTTCAATAAAGCGCAAATTTACATAAGAGGACATGGAAACCACTAAATGTAATAGGCAAATAAAGAAAAAGTTAAAGTGAAGGGAGACTGACCCCCTTGCATCCCCCAGCGTGGTATCGGCGGGGTTGGCTAAACAGATTACCCGCTGTCGCGTCCGCCGCGGGTCAGGCCGTTAATCTGCGCGCAAATAGGCTCACGTAGTACCGTGGAGCCCGTTAAATTATTACTGCTACCGGTTAAATATTAGAGGGAGATCACAGCCAACGATATGCAGAGATGTGTTAATCACTGTTTTTATGAGGGTTGCAATTTGTTTGTTACTTAAAAACTGTGAGAAGGTAACTAAATCAGAATAAGGGGTAACTACTAGTATAGCACTATAGAATTTTTACTTTTATTTATATTGTTAAAAAGATAATTTTTAGAAAGTTGCAAAATTGCCAGCAGCATATCAAATTGTAAATGCGTTGTTTACTTACAAAGCCTATAGACCATTACCTCAAAATCAATTGCGAAGTCATCGTATTTCGTCGGTCAGCAGTCGGTGTGTACGGGAAATTGCCCTGCGTCCGGCTATTTCCGTCCGCATACTACGACAGCGACCTTCGGCTGCAGTTGCAGAGAATACAAGGTAAAATACCGAGGAACAATCAGCAAAAGCTGGACACTCGAAATGGATTATTTGCCCTAACCTTACTACATTAATATTTAATAGCTCAAAAGCTCAAATACAGTGCAAACAAAGACTAGAATAATTGCTGTTAGGTTTAGGACATCTTAGTTTTGAACACTTCTTTTTCTTATGACACCTTTGGAGAAAACGGAAAAGAAACTCCATATTTAATGCTACGGGAATGTCATTTAGGTCGTCCTTGCGGTTCCCGTTGCCATATAAGCGGAAACTGGGTGACCGGGAGAAATTTATAGTAGCAATATCTAACGTATTTATTTTTAGCACGATCATCGTGTATTCCTGTCTGAGATGAAATAAATATTTGTGACACTATATCGAGTAATTCCACGATATTACCACTATCCATATATCATTCAGGTGATAATCTTTTATCAGTTTGTCTACATTGACACAATGTAATAAGCAATCGTACAGCGTATCGACGTAATTATAATCAATTTATCACTATTTAAAGATGCGTAATCGGGCTATAGTTGGCAATGTTTCAACAAGCGACATGGACATGCCAGTACTATGTACTCACACGGTAGCCATGACAGTGGGTTAGAGGCTAGAGTTGAGCACTTCCCTAACCATCAACTGGCTTCAAGGTCACGCGGACAGTACTTCAACCACGACAAAACAGTATTTAGTGAGTATTTGTACGTACGTTACATAGTGTTAAACTCTATAGAATTGGAAGCGGATAATATGGACATCCCACGCTTGTGAGACATGATTATTTTATTGCATACTAGCGGGCCCCGCAGACGATGTCCTGCCCGGTAAAGCAGTGCCACCTATTGGGTCCGAAAATAAATTACGACCGATTCTCAGCCCTATCGAATAAGTACTTTATAAGATTCCATAGAAATCGGTCGAGTTGTCTCGGAGGGGTTGTTTTTTTTTTAATTTTCTCGGTGTAAGAACCATCCTCGTACTTCAAGGAAAATTCTACAAAAAGAATTAGCGAAATCGGTCCAGCCGTTCACGCGTGATGGCGTAACCAAGGAAATAGGTATTTATTTTTATATTTAAGTATGTATAGACAAGTACTGAATTGAAAATGTTTAACAGGTTCAGATTCTAATAATATTTGTGGGGGGAAGAACTTCAGCAAAATCCATTATCGGATTTTGAAAAACATTGCAACTTTTAAAGACTTAACCATAAACCGCAAGGCATCCAGAATTTTGGCTTTTACAATAGGGTTTGATAAGCAAATACTGTTTATCAAACCTAACGTTGGGTCTATTACCCAAATGACGGCATTTTCGCATTGCCATTCAGTTTCTAACATCTGTAGCGGTTGTAACCGAGGTGTAACACACTTATGTTAATTTAGCACATAGGTGTGATATTACACAACATTTCCTGACCAAATGGCCCAAAGTACATCCGATCAAAACCAGAGTAACTTTATTTTTTTAATACTATAGATGAAAGTTATCTATTCAATAAGGGCAAGACCGGTATCTCATAGAAAATAGAAAGCTTTTAATTGGCTTTGTTTGAGGCCAAAATAATGGCAAGTAAAGAACGACAATTTGAAAGGTTTTTGCCCATTATCTATGCACAAAACTGATGTTTTGACTGTCGATTATTTTGTTGATATTAAGGGCCTCTTGTGGAGCTTGTGGAGACGCTGAAGAAACCATGGAGCATGTACTGTGCGAATGCGATTCGCTGGCACGAAAACGCATGAATGCATTAGGAATGGACCACCCTACTCCTGATGAATACGGCCTCATGTGTCCCCGACAATTAGCAGCGGTCGTGGAGGAGCTGTGCGGAGGGAGAATACCTGAGGCTTCATAGTATCAAGGGGAAGCACAAAAGATCCAGCTGGGTCGAAGTGCTCTGGATCTACCAGCCCCATTTATAATATAAGATAAGGGCCTCTAGTTTATTATAGCTAACAATAACTTTACATTCCTTTTTAATCCACTGCCTTCCAGGGTAATTATGTAAGTTCACAAATCATTACAATGGAGTTTACGTAAGTTGTGGGTATCAACCCATTGAGTATACGTGGTATGTTCATATAATAGAAAGGCAAGGTCGAAACAATTGAGACGCCGACCTGACGACCACAGCGTCCACGCCCACTCGCAATACGATCGCGGAAAAACGCGCCAACCTACAACCTACCACCATCTAATTGGCAATTTCTTTGAGAAACACGAGAACTGAGAGAGATACTGTGACTTGTACATACATAATTTGGTTTTAGTGTGAAACAGTATTTTATACGACTGTTACGTTACTTCAAGTTCATTGACCTGAAAGTTTGTTTAGTTTACACATCGACAAATGTTTTTAGTATATCAGTACTTACTTGATACAATTTAAAGATACAACATACAACAGATAGGGCTATAAAACTGCTGTGTTACTTTCTGATATAAATAGATAGACGGACAAACGAGTAGGTAGGTTAAATTTTAGCATCGGAATACAATGTCAATGTCGAGATGTGTTCAAAGATTTATTTTCTCTCATGGACTATATTAGAACTAAAACAACCATCATTCCGGCACTGCTATTCCTGTGACAAGATAGACTGTGGCACGCGTTTCGATGTCCCGGGACACTTAAACTGTCTTGTATCCCGCACCAGTTTAGTTAAAATGATTGAGGGGGGTTAGGCCGTGAAGTAACCTTTTTCCTACTGGTAATGAAAAAAATAATAATAAATGATTTCGAGTCAAATTAAGTATCGGGTATAACGAGATCGCCCACCGCCCATGTACCGCAGTGGACATATCCAGGCTAATGATGATTGTGATACCCACCAGATAAGGCGACAGTTAGAAAATAATAAATAAATTGTTGAAAAACCACTGTGGTATAGAAATATACAAATGAAAAACCAAAACAATGGCCGATTCATGTCACAATTTATTTCAGTACCAGACCATTAGCGTTGAACTTGCTCGCAACAAGACGATGCGCAAGCGACAACATAATATTAATTATATTCCTTCATACCACAAATTTCGCGAATTTGTTATGACCTTCCATAACACAAAACTAATTATTCAATAATCTCCCCCAAATGAAAAGGATGAAGCTTAACTCGATGAGAGAGCTATATATTTTTTTGATGAAAACAATGTTTTACTAAACCTCTATGAATCCGAAATAAGGAAAACGAAAGCGGAATGTCTCATAGAACCGCCCAATGAAGTGGCGACTAAATCGAGGTCATGTCGCGCTGCAAATTGGGCGGGCGGCGGCGATGCTAGGCTTGCTTTGCTTAGACGAGATCTACCGCTAAATATAAATGAAGATTTTACTTCAGGATTACCGTCAGTGTAATGAAATTTTATTTTGGCGCTTCTCGGGAACGACCAAAACGGCATCTCTTCGGCCTTGGTTGGTAAATTTGGCCAAATTTATTGCATCAGTGTAATGAATCCTTGTTTCCATCAACTTACTGGCCTTTAGGAAAATGCACACTGATCTCTTACTTTTGTAAATGAAGGTTTCATTTACAAGTCTCAAGACTTATTAATGGCAAAAATCCGTTGAACAATTTGGACGGAAATGAAAGTAGTTTCCAATTCAAATGCAGCAAGGACCACGACATAAAACAGCGAGCTTACACTCGCAAGGCTCGTTCATTACTTTGATGACTAGGCGCCTTGTTTTGTTTCCAGTTGGTTCCTTGTTCCTTCCCGGATCCTCTATTGTCTGGCTGATGTCGCAGCTCTGAGAGATCTTAATCTTGCCGTTAATTGTTGCGATACAAAGTCCCTCGGTTTGGTTAACGAGCTGTTAACTTGAGCCATTGTGTCGCCTGCCTTCACGAGATAATCTACTCAAATTGCGTAATGTCGCGCAATGTAGTTTTTATTTTTCTGTACACAAGTCTATAGTTCGAAGCGCTTGTACACATGATGAACATTGTTATCTAAGTACACAAGGCCGAATTTAATTCCAAATTATTTAATTCGAAATTAAAAATTTTGTTAAATCAGGAACCGTTTCTAATTCTAAGAGTCAGAGTGTCTACTTTTATAAATTAAATGTATTTGTGGTTCATAAGAATAAGGTGTACTTACGGCTTGCGATAAGCTCGGGGGCGACGAGACCATTTAGGTCTGGTTCTTCGCCATACCAGAATATCCACAACTCTTTGGCGGCTCGGAGGGAGAGAGGGGGTGGCGTAGGGGTGGTCATTTCGTACAGGTCGGGCGGCGCAGGCGCCGGCACCCGCCGCCATACGCACAAGATATCGCCGGCCAGGCACCGTGCGTAGCTGCTGATTACCGGGTCCGCTAACGGTGCAGCGCCCTCCTCCCCTTCGCCACCACCACTCGTCTCCCCCCATACGAGCTTACGCCATTTTATTCCGTATAGTTCAGTCTGAAACAAAAGAAAACCTTGTTAACTTAAAGCTCCCAAAATGTGCATGCAAAAACGGCACTAAAATTGCAATTGTAAATTAACCGGCTGTATAATTAGGATAATTTGTTAAAGAAGACCGCGAAATGGTGCTATATGTGTCACTGCCAAGTGTCCAGGTAAGTACCGAGGTGCAAGATCAGATAATATTACTATCCCGGTTTACGAGGAAACACCAAAATTGCAAAGAAGAATCTACACAGAAGATTTGATGGTCAGACGTATTGAGATTCAATCACATACAAATTAGTAATTACAAATAAGTAACAATAACATATTAAGTATATTATAGTATCTATACCTACCTATCCAATTAGATTTCATTTGATAGTGTAAGCGCGCGCAGTGTTGCAGGTGGTGCGCTGACCGCCGACCTTGGGTATGCAAATATACCCAACGGGTCAAACACCCATCACCCTCCCTGAATTAATATTGCAACCTGGCTGTACCTTAGCGGTCTTTCTAGTTGTCGTTTTGCTGTCTATATTCGCATAATGCTAAACTTTTAACATAGAAGAATCGGCTTTTTGAACATTTTTTCTGCTACATCATTTTCTATCTATATAAGTATATATGAGAAGAAACTGACTGACTGACTGACATATCAGAGTCCAAATCACTGGGTCTGGAGACTCGAAATTTGGCACATAGGTTCCTTATGGAGTCTAGGGGTGCACTAAGAAAGGATTTTTCAAAACTCACCCTTTAAGGGGGTGAAATGGGGTTCCAAAGTTTGTATGAAGAAACAATATTAGTGAGATCAATTTCGCGGGCGAAGCCGCGGGCGGAAGCTCGTCTGTGTATAATCTAATTAAGGTAAGTTCGTTAGCTTTCTTTGTGGAGAAAATGCATTACATAATTCAAAAATTTTCTTACGGCAACTAAACTTGAGTGCTTAGCTACTATTTAAATTAACATAAATTGAAGCGTAAAATACAAAATTTAGTACATTTTAACGCTTGGCATTTCTAGTTATTTTATTATTACGTAAATACATTGGTTAAACCAAATGCTAGTGTAACTTACTACTGCATCATCATGCTGTAATGTTTCGGTGTTATTGCAAATATGTACCTACTATAATGACTTCTAGATTTTTGGGAATATGTAACATCCAAGTGTACTCTTGTCTTTTAGCAAGAAATTGATTCGGTAAGAGTTAAGTTTCTTATGATGTAGGGTCGTAAGGTACTCTAAAAACCAAAATGAAATTCAATGTTCAGTTTGTCACGAGACTACCATCTGCAGGAAGGGGCTTGCACCTGGCAGACGTGACGCGTGGGGTCGCCGCGACCTACAGCGATAAGGGGAGGTATAACAACCAACACCAAACGAGTTTAGTATTAACTCCCAAATGACGGGTTACGGGCGTTACGACCCGAGACATAAACTGCGGCTCTCAAACGATGTTTAGTTATTATAACTTTATGGTGTTTAGCATTTGAATCTTTTATGGCAATTTTATTAGCTGTAATAATTAGGTATTCATTGAAATATAATACGCTTCTATAAACATCAACAGATTATATCACTTAAGTGTAAAATAAGCGACTGGTTTGTTTATTGCGCTTTATTGAGCACATCAGCTTTATTGCTTCAGTGACAAGAGCGGTCACCAGACAATTTGGATTATATTCCACGATACTCCTAAACCTATATTGAGTTTTCTAACAAAGAATTTCAGTAAATTGCCGTAGCAAAATAATTATTGTTCGCTAAATGCGAAATCAGTCCAATGCGATATTGACTTCGTATTCAAGTGCAGGCAGTAAGTACATGCAGGTGTTAAAGTTTTATTAGTTCAAGCTTGAAGATGAGTACTTCACCGGCCGCACTGGTTGGCCGCAATAAGTAGTCAGATAACATTCTTGTGAGTACATTATCGAATGCATCAAGCGGTGCCGTGAATGTTCGGCGGCGGCGCCCGCGCAGGCCGGCCGCTTTCTAACGCCCGATGCGCCCGCTTCACTTTCTATTGTACAACGTGACGATTTAAATTCATTTAATACTCTTCCGGATCTTGTAAAATAATTACGTTACAATTATTTACATATTCAGGTAAATTATCTGACGAATAATACTTCTCAGATTAACTGAGTATACACCTCAGAACGGCTCAAATGTTCAGATTTGGGATTTGTCTGTGAATTATGTTAAACCCACAACACTGCACTATATTCAGATCACAATGCAAATTCAGGAGCCACTACTCGACTGAATACAACGTGACGAAATCGCTCGACAGATATTACGCAAAAATATTCCTTGACAAAGCGCTCTATGTAGAGCAAGCTGGTCGACGAAAACTGCGGTCATTTGAATTTAAAATGAAACTAGGGACAGATGGATTTGCAGCGACGATAAAACTTGGATGAATAGGTTTTCCGGAAAATTCTTCTCCCGAAGGTAGAGCAGAGTTGTATCACTTGTAAGCAATAAATCTGTGTGACATTCATAGGATCTGACCCGGACATTATTTTAATATAGAATATTAAAAGAAACAGTGCGATTAAATCAGATTATTGTAAACAACGGTAAGTAAAGCGATCATAACCTAGAACGGAAAAAACTGCATGTCCAAAAAAAGTCGAGCACCGCTAGATCAACGAGCGAGACAGAACTACGGCGCGTGAGCGAGATGAAAACAGTCGCGAAAGTGAGAGGAGGCGAAGCGAAGACCGGCAACGCCGCGTAGTTACGTTACGAGCGCGGGGTAAACAATCGAGGATGATGTGACGGCGCGCTGCGCGTGCGACCGCCCCCGGCGGCCGTGCACTTCGCTACTGCATTTTTGACATGTGACGTCACAAGATGCGTTTTTAATACAATTTGATAGAAAAGCCATATTACTGTACTGTACGACAGGTTAGTCTCACTATAACTAGATAAGTGTCATACTTGCAGGATTAGAAATAACAATTTAAAAATAAACATGTTTGTAAACACAGTAGGTATACGATAAACAGTGTGGGAAAGTGTGTCGGGTGTTATCAATATTTCTGTATAACATAATATCTACGATCTACATCAAGAGCGGGGTCATAATGCGAGCGCGCCGGAGCCTCCGTACGTGTGTCGGTCCACTTCCGCGAACGTCACAGATATTACGAGTAGCGTGAATTAAACTACATAATATCACACACCTTGTTGCTAGGTGCTTAGTTTTCGTGCAAATGCCTAGGTTTATCAAGGGCAGATGTCGATCGATACTATAAGAAACGTCCAATCTAAGTAGGAAACCTTGGAAGTTGGTGGATTTTTAATTAGCAGTTATGGCGGAGTTTATAGTTTGAGAACTTTATAGTAGATATTTGTTGATAATCATAATAATGGTGACATAATCAACAAACTAACTCAGCTAAGTGACTGGAGACAACAGTTACCTGCTATGTGTTACACGCACACATAGACAACATAAACCGGCAATATGCTGACAATGTAGCACGGCATACGATATCACTCGAGTGGGCGTCGCTTCGCACTTAGCCATGCCATATCTTACTCTGTCTCAAACTGTGTGAAAGGGACAAGAAATACCAACACAGTTTTTTCACCATGGTGTTACGATAAAATGATTACCTTTGACCCCAAAGATTGGTAGGCACGTCAAATTTTAACTGGCATTTTGTCAATGAGCTTAAGCCTGTTTTAACATTATAATACTCAGAATGATGTCATGGAAGAAAAATATAAAACTGCTCATAGGGTTGATAGGGCTTAAATCATCTCTCGCAAGGAGTAAGAGCCTCCTGACATTATCCTAGCAACCCTAACTCTATACATAAATTGTAATGTTTTTAAAAATTATAAAACTACCTGTAAGTATGGAATGTTGGTACCAAACAATTACATAATGGTTGTGAAGTCTCATTATTATGGCAACAAGTTACAGAGCCTTGCGCAATCTTTTAACTGTCTAACACTTAATAAAGTTCATTTCAAACCTTTAAAAATTAATATTTGTTTTGTACATTGAAATTTACGTGTCACTTGAAGTTCCACTCAGGGTTTTTTTTAATAATCTTAAAAATTATTGTACTGTACGAATTTTCATTCGGTTTTCACGAATGGGCAGAGAGATTTATGCATGAAGGTTTATGTTTAACAGTGTTTACGTTAATGTAATTTATTGATTAAACTTTGATACCCGCGCGTAATTGGGGCGGGTCGCTAGTCAAAAATCAATGGCTGTTAGTTAGTCTCGCTAAAACTCGAGAATTGCTGAACGGATTTATCTTATCTTGGTCTTGAAATGTTCGTGGAGGTCTAGGGAAGGTTTAAAAGGTGAGAAATACGCGGTACGAAGTTAGTCTATAATATTAATTAACGCAAGATGAGTAGATTTTTGATCCTAGTTAATTGGTTAAAGCTCTAGGTTGTCGAAATGACATGTCCTTAGTAGTGATATTATTGTAAGGCAAGAAATAGAACAAGATTATTTACATCACTTTGATCTCGGGCGACCGAGAAATAATATTTCCCCAAATAAAATCTGCTCAGACGTTAAAGGTTTTGTGAATGAACGAACAAAATGATAAGGAAACGAGAGACATAAAGGTACATACAACTAATACCTTCCTTCCAACGTAAAGTTACGGAAGGTTGTGGAAAAACACGATTATTTATAAAAGGACATTTATGATCTCGTAGTACTAGCTTGTTTGTGTTCAAGGGCAAGGGCATTAGTGTACCACGTGAGCCATATAATAAATATCTTACCAGTTATCTGTTACCGGTAAGATTAATAATTGGTAGTTATGATTTCTTTTGATTTGGTGTGACTAGATAGAAAATTTAGGAAGGTGGTTACTTTTTTTTATTCTTTAATAGGCTGGTGCTTGACTACAACTTACCTGATGTTAAGCAATGCTGTGTAGTCTACGATGGGACGCGCCAGCCCAATGTACCGATTCACTCTTGAGAATTTATTGTATGTGCATAAAAATATTACAAAATTTAAAAAAATAAGCGACACATAATTAAAATACTAGAAATAAGAACGATCTTGTAGCACATCATACTCGACTCCACAAAATCAGTAACTCTTTTATGGGGCAGTATATACGTTTCTACAATAAACTTCCAAATAATATTAGGGAAATGCTATTAACAAAATTAAAATAACTATAAAATCTACGTTATGTAAGAAAGCGTATTATAAAATTTCAGACTATCTAACGGATAAAAACACTTGGAATTAAGTCGCTCTAATTTAAAACAATAAACAAACAAAATGTAATAGATATAAGTACTTCATTTAAAAAAGAAAAAAAGCATACCGAGTTTTTTGGCAGTGTTTCTCAGTAGTTGCCAGTCATTCACTGCACGGTAGGAAAAGAAATTGGACTATTTTTAAGTACATATATTTTCATTTCAAGAAATTTGACTATTTTTAAGCATATTTTCATTTCATTTCAGAATGACTTTCGGTGAGAAGGTGGCAGTGAAATGAGGCTCCATAAGGTTGAAACCATAAAGGCGCAAGCGTTTGACGTATCTGTGTGTTGCAAAGTAGCTCCCGATCGGATGCAACGATTTTTATTTTGTTTTGTTTGAAAGATGAATTAGTAGGAGTGTTCTAATAGCAAAAATAGATCGTGGGTTATCAAATTTTTAATTTAGTTTTATTAAAACATTATCCGACATCGCTTCACTTCTGTCACAAACTATTTTCAGTGATATTATTAGTGCAACAATTTTTTTTTAAATTTCCTTACCGTCCTTTTTACTTTTTAGTATTATATTCACAATTTTTTTTAAATAATACTAGTAAAGAATATAGATTAAAATGATAAATAAACAAGCCGTGTGGATGACTTATGGACTAAGTTAGAAGGTGCTGTATTCATTCGTATTGAAATAAAAACTAAATGTTACAATACCCAGATATACCTACAACAACTGCACAACATGACAAAGTAATAGGCAGTAAATTCGCCAAGTTAACAACTATGATATCGCATGCCGAGCAGTATTTGAATGGTATTGTTATGCGTCTAACGCGACTACAGGCACGCGCTGTAGATCGTTTAGAGGCCACATCGACGCTTGCGCATGTACTTACTCGACGCGAGACGTTCGCACAACAACAAACACCTATGTTAATTTGATCCTTTCAACAGTACATACACAATTGTGTACAAGTAATAAATTAATTTCATAAGTCTTTAGTACTGCCTAATTTTATTTTAATAAGAATTATAAAATTTTGTATTGTTGAAAAGGAATTCGCTTGAATATTACGTTCACTGTTATTTATTAACTATTGTAGGCAGCGAGTTATTATTGGACAGATTGATCAAATAAAGCAAAACTCCGAGGTCGCCGACCACGAACTAAAATTGCAGTAGATGACCTCGAAAGGTCGAACCGCCAAATTATTTGCCTGTATAGTTTAGTTGAGATCTGGCAAAGACTTTGCTAATCTGAAGAAGCACTTCTTAAAATGGTAACTATTTAAAACATCCTCCATTGTTATAGTTGTCATTGGCGAAGGGCAAGGTATTATACCCAGGTAGTCTGCTTTAAGTGCACTATGTTGCTAACGGTACATCAGACAAGCCCGCGGTCAACGACCTCGGCGACCTTACGTCTAGTCTAGAAATTAGGCCTGTTTTTACACTGCAAAATTGTCGGGAATCCTTTTAATTCTTAACAACTGTATTCAGCCAGTCCATTAAACTGGGGTCGATTCTAATTTTAGGCTGATATTTAGATTTATTAAACTAAAATTTGCAAATGATATTAAAGTTAAAAGCTGCAGATAGGTTACTGACGGACACGAGAAAGTGATATTTTGTATGTTTTGCGACACAATGAACGATGTTTCATAGTAATTGACGCTTTTAACGTCACTTTCATGAAGTACAAATTATATATCTATATTTCGCTGTAACAACAGAGAAGTGCGTCAGTCAAGTGAGATATAATTTGTGTACTATGTACCATCATCCTCAATGCTCTTGGTAGTCTCAGAATGCATATGAATTTGTCAGTAGCCAGGAGCAAAACCTTTATGCATACAAAGGGTGACGATGCTGGGATGAAGGCAGTTGGCAAGCCTTTGAACACATACTCGTAATACTGCATGCAAATATAGCTTACCACTACCAGTAGGATGTTAGAGAGAAGGTTTTTTTGTAGACACTAGGCAAGATTTTTAATATTATGTTCACAAGCTAATATAGCAACTCATTAAGTTAATTATGCCTTCTCTCCTAATTACATCGCCGAACACTAAGAGATATCATGGCATGGGGTGGCATCAAATACTAATTTAATTTATTCTCTGTCTATAACACAGTTTAAAAAAGCACAGACACAGACATTCACTTCGTATCTAATAAATAATTTGCTGTTTGACAGAGATAAAACAAAAAAAAATGAAAATAATAAGATTTTATTTTATTATTATTAAATTTAAGAGTGTAATTCGCGATCAAGCACTCTTTTTTTTTATTAGTGTAATATTTGTTATAGCGCTAGATTCCAAATAAATAGAACAGTTCTATACTCAATAGTAAGTAAAAAAAACTCATGGTAAACAAGCCGCGATGTTCATAGAAAGGCAGAAAACCATGTCCGCTCACTGTGTATTTGGCGCCTCAAGCTATATACTCTATGGTGACACGTAAATACAACTACGTGCGCTGTTTCACAAGTAGGTCGCGACAAATACTGGAAAGCCACTATGAGTACGAATACGATCACCAACACTGGTTTAATCACAATATTATGGTAATTAATTAACATACGTTATACTATGAGTATGTAATGCACCTCAAAACATCTATTACTAATATTATAAAGCTAAAGAGTATGTTTGTTCATTGAACGCGCTTATTCCGATTTGAGAAATTCTTGCTCTGTTAGATTGCGCATTTATTGAGGAAGGCTAGGGTAGGATATGTAGGTATACCTAGTGAAAATGAAAAGAAAAGTATAATGACTAAGACATACTGAGTAAAGAATTTTTGACTTATGCATCGTCTCGCCGCTGATGTAGTTGTAAGACACGGGTGAAACCGCCGACGGAAAGGTAGTTGTTACATACAGGCACAGCATCTCTTACCATCCAATATTGGTTGGCCATCCAGAGGTTACATTTATTTGGAAATAGTTCCATCTCGTAGTGATTAGGTAATTAACAAGTTTAATGCTTTTTACGAAAAAGTAAGAGTGCGTTTCACAGGCTATAATGTACAACTTGCTAATGTATCTAGTTTACCAATCCCTAACGTGAATGTATACCATAATATATTATGCGTTTCAAAGAAGAATAGGACTGTCAATCCGCCATCTTGGACTGGAATGCGCAACAACTTCGCATTTTTTTTTACTACAGTGCGCAAAAATGTTTGTTGGATATAATAATCACGTCTAGACGAAAAAAATAAAAATACGAATATCTTATTGCCATTTGAGTAAGATTGACATTTGGAGTCGAATATTTAGGTACGAACATATTTTATTAACTTCCGACGACAAAAAACGGTGTTAAGTATAAGTTAAAACGTGTGTTTTTATCCGTGTATGTGAATTTGTGTACAAATTAATTTATTAAAGTAGGTACCTGCTTTGTAACTACATACTTATGTTAAGTTTTTACAGAAATTACTTTTTCATATATTTCAAATTAATATTACTCTCTGTGGTTTGATATTTTGTGCTGACGCTACTTTTGCTTGGTTTTTGGTATGAAGTTAGCCGCGAGTCCAGTCCTATTCTTATTTGAAACGAGTACATCGTATATTTGATACAAATATATTCTTCGTCATAATACCCAAGCTAACTAAAACGAAAACTCTACATAATGTTCTTGCTGGAAAAATTAAGAGGCCCTTAACGGTGCGCACCGTAATATGATACTATTTAAAATAAACTATACACAACAACAGTTTATTCGACGTGATTAAATTAAGCGCCTAGTCGTTAATTAGGAAATCTACATATTTGTAATGGCAACTAAGATACGGTCACAGTTGCTTTACAAGTTTTTGTTAGAAAATACTGCTACTTTGTGTTGCGAAATGTTTGAAGGTTTTAGGAGAAAGTGTTTTTTATGGCTTCATATTACTTCAAAAAATTTTACTTTTCTAATTGTGAAATTTTCTATGAAAAGAAAAACTTTTTAAGTCTAAATTAGTTTGATACATTTATACATACTGCTCTAGGTTATCCAACGTTATACTGACTTGAGATTAATGAACTTGAGTTGATTGGAGTAAATAAATGCAACTCGATGTGGGCAATAACCGGGTACATTGTCTGTTTGCAAGTAGCTAGTTAGTCATTTGCAATTGAGGTCGAACTTGCAAGTCGATAGCACATCGATGGACAACTTTTATGCAATATTATTGTAATTACAACGTAAAAAACATAAATAAGGTAGGCGCATACGATGTTTTTAATTAGGTTAAACTTTAAATTTAAAAAAAATCAAGACGAAAATAATATGCAAACATTACCAGATGTGAAGAGTACTACGCAATTAGTAGGTATGTATGAAACTTGTTTTCCATGAGAGGTCCAAAGGGCCGACACGTCAAACGTTTCCACTCAATGCTCTTTATTTAATCCAGCATAAAATTATATTAAACCCAATTCTGTCAAAGTATTTTACGTAGTATGTAGTTGGTAGTGAAGTTTTGCCTACTCATGGGTTCCAGTGAAAGCACAAGATAATTCAAACTTAAGCATTGCTCGATCGGTCCCATTAACAATGAACTACATTTTGATATAAAAAAGAACTCAATGAACTTAATGAAGCGTTAATTGATTATGATTTCACTTCAAAAGTTTTATGGTAGTATGAATATAAAACAGACATAAAACATATGTTTTACATTTATATTCATGTTTGAATTACGTTTCAAAAGAAGTAACAATCAACATCTGTAATTTAGAATACCACAATGTTATTTCTAGCTCGCGTTTTAATTCAATTTAAAGTTTATACAGTTCAATATAACAACAATTATATCAGTGTTAAGTGCTGTCAACGGAGAAGTAGACGTCTTGTTTACACAATAAAAATATAGGTCACTTTACTTTTACACTTGTGGCAGTTTGCTTCTCGTGTCGCGTTTTACACAGGGTGCTGTAGAAACAGAATAAAATTACTCGTGTAGAAATAACCTTTAGCCAATAAAAGCGAAAGTGGAGCACAAGGCTGGCGAAGTCTTGTTGTTGTACGACGATCGACGAGACCTGTATATTGCTAATGATCTCTAAGCAATTAATAAAACTGCATACAGCTAGAGCAATGTTGTTCTTTTATGCGAATAACATGCATTCCAGTTTGAATAAATTATTATTTTTACATCACTTAGTCTTAATTTATTTTGTTAATGTAGGTATATGTAGAGCAGGTCCGATACGCTTGTTTTTATATTAATAAACAAGATTTTATTTGGGCAAATTTATTCAAGATTAACAAGCTCGTGTAACAATGTGTGAAACCGTGAAACCTGTAGGATCGGTAGTGTCGAGTGTCCGGGCATCGAATGTGGAGCAGGCGCAGAGCACTTCGGTTATCTTGACCCACATATCGTGACCGCGGTCGCGGCCGCCGCGCTGTCGCTATAGCGGAACACCTTAATTGCCTTCTGATGGAATTCCACAGAAAATGTAGGAATTAACTAAGATGTTATGATTTAGTAACACGTAAACTAACCATTGTAACAGATAAATGTAAAAAAAAATGAATTTGACATTAAAGCAGGACTTTTGCTGAATAATCTTAACCTACCACCGCAATCCCGCCACTTTTATTCCCAGCGTAAGCCAGAAAGTCAGCATCAATAGCTGCGCCGTGAAGGGACTCGGGATTTGAACCCGGCCCAGATTCCGCACGATTTTAATCAGAAAGATAATAGGAGGAGTTAAAGTTAGATTGTCCACTTCTCTCCAAGCGAAACGGGAGACAGCATAGAGAAAAAAAGAGAGGTTTAAAATTGCCTCATAAAAATGGACTAAGCATCACGGGTAATGTAATCTAAGGGGACCTATTAGAGCTGTTACCAGTAATAATCATGGCAAAATCGTTTGAACACACGGAAATTAGCACCGGTAGCAACAAGATCGGTGTATTTAACGTCCCAGATAATGCTTGTAGGTACATTGTCAAGTATAATGTTACGTTCATTCTCCCAAAGACTGCACTCCCACAAGATGTGATGTGCTGATTGTTTACGCTTAATAATCTAGAAACAAATATAGTAAATCAACTGTAACATGAAAACCCAAAAGAGTCGCACAATGGTGAACATTAACAATTAAATACACCACACGACAAGCAATAAATAAATACGAAACCCTATTATAAGAACACAAAATAAATTTCAAATCGAACATATACAATGTACCTAACATGTAATTCGTGCAATCTGAGTCAATTCGCAAAAGTTTTGTTGAAATTTGTTAGATAAATGCTGATTTATATTTTAGGTTGAGATATTTTCATAGCATTTCAGAGTTTTTTTTTAATAGAGTTACGTTGCTTTGTATTTTTAAGAGTTGTAGATTTTCTCAGGTGATTTTTCATTTTATTTGATGTACATAGGTTTACTAACCCTTTGTATATTGGGGGCCTCATCTTGTAAACACAGTAAGTTGAAATAAATTAATAAATACATGATGCTAAGTAAAACATATGAAAGTAGTATTGCTTGTAACAGTATCGTAACACACATAACAGAACCTTGACCCAGTAGGTAATTTTGCTCGTAACAATTTAAGGAAAAGGACGGCATGATGTCAGGATTATTATGGATCTCATAACATATTAAATGCAGCTGGTTTCTTTATCGAAACAAACTTAAGGATGAGTTTAAGGACATGAAACATTATCGAAAGGTAAACAACTAAATGTAACTTTGTTGTCTACACCATCCTTACTAATATTATAAATGCAAAAGTAACTGCCTGTCTGTCGCGCTTTCATGCCAAACTACTGAAACGATTTGAATGAAATTTGGTATGGAGATAGTTTGGGACCCGCGGAAGGACAAAGGATAGTTTTTATCCAACTGCGCAAAAGGTTTAGCGGTTTAACGGTTTAGCGCGATACTGACATTTGCGCGGTCAGAGCCACGTTTGGAAGCTAGTTGTCTTATAACTCCTTCGAACCTTGTCCTACTAAACAACAACTGATCAAATAATTTTTATCTTTAAAATAAAAATAAATCACTAAATGTGCTGGTAAGCGCAAATTATCTCGAGAATGGCTGAACCAATGTCGCTAATTCTTTCTTTAGAATACTACTTGAAGTACGAGGATGGTTCTTACGAAGAGAAAAGTTAAAAAAAGGAATAAAACTTCACCGAAACGGCTTGACCGATTATTAAGGTCTGAGAATCAGTTGTAATCTATTTTCGGACCCGGTATGTGGCACTGCTTTACCGGGCAGGACGACATCTGCGGGGTCCGCTAGCTACTAATAATTCTGACGATTCTGGCCATTTTCAACTCACAAATATTTTTTTATAAAAAAACTTTTGAACTAAAATAAAGCATCTCCTGTTGAAGGACATTATGAACTACAATTTGGTTGAAGGTCTTTTTCTCTTTAAAAATATCTTTACATTATTGAGGTACTGAAGGACAAACATTCAAGGATTACTTACTTTAACTGACCTTAATTTAAACTGTATTAACATAATGTGTGATGACTGATAAGAGACATTTACAGCTATATTTAGTTAAATAAACCGCTTTACATAAGTAATTTGAACATAACAGCTGTTTTATCTTTACTAAGGTTTAATAGGTAGGTTAGTTAGTATAAATAAAGTTACTTAAAGTAATTGCTACTAACATTTTAATGCGAAATTAACTGTCGCGCCTTCACGCCGAATAACAGCACAGATTTAGATGAAATCTGGTATGGAGAGAGTTCGAGACTGGGGGAAGGACGTAGGATAATTTTTATACAACTGCGTAAAAAGAGAATTAACCTCTCTTTACTGACATAGTAGCGGGCGGAGCTGCGGGCGCACAGCTAGTCTTTTATACATTTTCCTGCGACCTTCACTGATGTTGTACGTACATGAAAAACACCGTGTGTTGCGACTGACTTTTGTAAATGAATTTAAATATTTACTAAATATCTTCATCATCATCATCAGCCTATTTTAGTCCACAGCTGGACCTAGGCGTCTCCTAAAGTACGCCACTGAGCACGAACCGCGGTTATTCTCATCCAGTTCTTGCCGGCCTTGCTGAGATCGTCACTCCACCTAGTCTAAGGACGTCCTACGCTACGTTTGCCAATTCGTGGTCTCCACTCAAGAACTCGTTTATCCCAGCGGTTGTCAGTTCTGCGGCAGATACGACCACTGACACTTCAGCTTACTAATCCGGTGAGATAAGTCGATTGCCTTAGTTCTCTGTCGGATCACTACATTGCGTATTCGATCCTGCAGAGATACTCCTAGCATAGCCCTTTCCATAGCTCGCAAAGCGACTTTGAATTTGTGAACCAGTCCTACCGTGGGTGTCCATGTTTTAGCTCCGTATATAACATACATGGGTAGGACGCACTGGTTGAAGACTAACTTAACAGGTGCGTATTGTCTACCTTTTGTCAGTTACATTAACTTTCCTTGGACAGTGCCTGTAAAGTAAATGTTACTGATAAAGTGGTCGGTAAGATACTTGCTTTTCACGCCGCAGGTCGTGGGTTCGATTCCCACCCGAGACAAACATTAGTGATGAACATTTGTGACACCATTTATATATATTTAAGTATTTATTTACAAAAGAAAAGTATTTTAAGTATAGTATATACCAGTTACCTGGTTTCCATAACACAAGCTCTGTTTAGCTTGGGACCAGATGACCGTGTGTGTTAATTACCCAGAATATTTATTTAATTTTATTTATCCAAATCACAAGTAGTTCTGTAATTAAATTTTTTTACTCACAGATCGTTTCTTCGTGAAACAATGGGTTACATTACCCCTAGTGACGTTTGTAAGGGTGATTACACGCGCTCCTAGAACTGCTTCAATGCATACGAGATGCTATTGACTTCATGTTCCTGGTACAAATCGACACAGCTGGAGTTGCTGGAGCACGAAGCGGAGATTGGCGAACATATTGGGTGGATCCCCACGATAATAATAATTCAAACGCATTCCTCTCTTGTTTGTTTACTTTTCCTTGTCACACGATCAGATACTCAGCGCTACTCTGCCTATTTCCGGTCCAAGGCTATCTACAATAGCATTGTTTTGTATAAATAAACGGTATTTATAGCACCACGGAGGATTATGAACGATATTGATTATCAAGCACATAAAACTTACGCATATTTAATCATTTTCAGTAATTAGAATATTACTACTAGCTTGCAACAAGTTCAAGGTTTACTTGCGAGTTATCGATATGATTGTGACGTTGATGCAAATAAGATGCCTATACAGTACGTATAGTGGCTATTTTGCGTGTCGTCATTCAACAGCTAGTAGGGCTCCACTCCAGGCATTTATCCTGTCCCGGTTTGAGGTCATACAAAATAATGAGTCATTTCATTACCTCACATAAAAACAATGCAAAAACAAGCGTGGATTATTCTTTCCTTAAACGTCAAACGTGTATGGCATAAATGGCATAATTTTAATTAATAGGTAGTGTTGGTAGTAAATAACTAAGTTCTATGTTATTGTGGTTATATTATAAACCTATCAATACTAGGTAATAGCATATTTTTTAGAGAAAATAAAATAGCAGTCAAAAATCATATTGTTATAACATCGCGACGATGTTAAACTTGACCTAATAGATTAATCTGAGAAGAGCGTTACTTTTATGCGATATAGCAGTATGTTTGTCACAGGTTTTACATGACATAACATAAGGCACACGACTGTTTGACCGAAAACAGAAGGAGGTAAATAACACACACACATTCGACTTGCTATGTTTAGGTTCCACAACCCGTGGTAAAATAAGTTTTATTGCACTATAAATTAGGCTCATTTTCCCAGATATCAATTGAACACTTACGAGATACCTACTGTAGCTTCACCGTCGATATGTCATAGGGCGTTGTTTATTTGACATAATTCTCAACTAAAGAGTTTTCTAAATTAAAATATGGAATAGTACTTTTTGCTTTTACTTCTATCAAAAACTAGCTGCCCCAGCGAACTTCGTACCGCCTAACAGTCGATTCTTTAATGTCGCGCTTCACGGGACTGTCTTCTAAATTCCCTGAACATCTCCACTAAGACTTGAACTAATGGTGTGGTATTAAAGTTCAAATTGACTTATAAGTATTTTTACAAATCGTTTGTATGGGAGTTTTGCGCTTAGCGACAGATTCAATTTTCAAGACTTCAATTTTACTATATAGATACCTGAATATACTTAGGTACAAGACCTATATATTCAAACTAGAGACCATTTTTTCCAAACCCAGGGAATGGAATATTGGATATCCACATTTATTACAATGCTTTCGCTTTACTTTTAACTAGCGACCCACCCCAGCTTCGCACGGGTGCAGTGTGTTATACTTATAAACCTTCCTCTGGAATCACTCTATCTATTAAAAAAAACCGCATCAAAATCCTTTGCGTAGTTTTAAAGAACTAAGCATACATAGGGACATAAAAAGCGACTTTGTTTTATACCATTACTAGTTTCCGCCCGCGGCTTCGCCCGCGAAATTGAACTCACTAATCTTGTTTCTCCATACAAACTTTGGAACCCCGTTTCACCCCCTTAAAGGGTGAGTTTTGAAAAATCCTTTCTTAGTGCACCCCTAGACCCCATATGGAACCTATGTGCCAAATTTAGAGTCTCCAACCCAGCGGTCTTCGTTGATATGTCAGTCAGTCAGTCAGTCAGTTTCTTCTTTTATATATTTAGATATTAATATTATAATAACAATCCCAAGCCGTTGTTTTTGTTTATTTATCATTATTTACGACAATCGCGATATTTGTTTCAAGTAGAACCGTGAGATAACGGTCACTAACATGTTCTTATCACATGTTGCTATTGTTATGATTGCTTCAGTAGAACAAGAGTACCCCTGGTTCACACTGGCGATTGGCAAAACATATAGAAAACATATTGCAAACATTGCATATCTCTATCGCTCAGGGATGAATAGAATGAGATAGAGGATGCTTACAGGTTTCGTTATGCACTACAACAGTACACGCATATTTTAAGACCAAATCAGTAGGAACATAACTTAATTTGGCATTATTCCTTATCCACTTCAATCTTCTTTAAGTGTCCCTAAACTGAACCTAGCCGGGCACAGGTCTGCTGTCAACTATCTTACGAGTTGCGAGTTTAGGCGTTAATCCACATACGCTGGCCAAATGTGGGTGTGTGTGGTTGATGTCACAAGTCCTCGAATGATTAGTTCTAAGTTCTTACACACGCGCGCCGGTTTCCTCACGATGCTTTCCTTCACCGATATTGGGCAGCGGTGATAAACAATTCACCCAAAGATGTATGGGCACGATTAGGGATTGAACCCGCGATCTTATATTTCAAAGGCGAAGCCAATATACCGCTGCGCTACCGCTACTATATTCCTTATTAATCTTGCTATTGCAGAAATTTTTATACATTCCCAATTTGCCTGGAGAGGACATCTAAATTTCCATCAATCTAACACTCCTATTATTATCTTCCTGATTAATTTCGTACGGGATCCAAGACAGTTTAGATATCCCGGGACTTGGCAGTTAGACCCGCCTAACTGCCAAGTCCCCAAATCTTGAGTCTCTTTACGGCGTCACTCAAGTTGAACATGGCTTACAGAAGTAGCAGCGGCATGATGTGCTGCGCGTCTGCGTTGGGGGGTTAGCCCAAAAAAAGGGGTATACGGAGTTTATTCCGTTTGCTGTGTTACATAAGCATTAATTTGTAGGTATATTAATCTTCTAAATATAAAATTCTCTTGTCGCGGTGTTTGTAACCAAACTCCTCCGAAACGGCTTGAAATTTTATTTCACTATTCGGTAGTTTTGAGAATCGGTCCTAATCTATTTTTCATACGCCTAAATTTTTTGGTCCACCCCAAAAAATATTTATTATTTCTCTAATATATTTTCTTTATTTTAATTTTTTTAGTGTGGTATTAAAAATTCTAAACAATCCTAAATTTTCACTTCTTTACTACCCACCCCCTATTTTTTAACATCGATATTAGTAATTACAACAACTTTAAGGAAGGTTGAAAAGGTAAGAAATACGCGGCACAAAGTTCGCTGGGGCAGCTAGTGAACTTAAATGTTAACTTATATTGGCGACTCTGGTGTACGGTTAACATCGAATGAGTTTGTATTGCACTTTTCTTGTAAACACCTGTTATGTGTATTTGTTTTAATAATTTTAATAAATAAACAATTTAACTCTTTAGTTTAATGACATTAGTATATGTTTAGGTAATGAAAGATATCAATGTAAGATTAATGGCGATAAGTTTTATGCCCTTATAGCGGATGATGTGCGATGTGATTATAGTGTACGCGCAAATCTTGATCTTATGGGGTGTAATTGTAGTGGAAGGAGGTTTGCGCACGTACATTTCTATGAAAGTTGGCTACAGCGCAGTCAAGGATAATGGCAAAGGTATTTGCCTGTTCTAGTAAAGGATATGAAGGTTAGAAATGCAATCGTTTTTAGAAATTATCGATCACAGCTGAGCAAAGTCATCAGTACAATTTGCGATGTATATTATTATACAAAATTTTATTTAGTCGTGTTTTCATTCACATGAAAAGCATACGGATTTTTTGCTAACTTACAGTCTCATTCATAAAAATCTTTTAAAGACTCTTTAGTTAAAATGGACATAGTCAAACGAATTATAAACCTATTTTAGCTATAATGATTAGTTCATGAGTAGTAGGTTCATGAGGAAGTGTTGTTCACCAGCTCTCCTACTATTATGTTGGCACCCCTGCATTCCAGGACATTGCCGCTCGTTTTTGATTAGCTTTATCAACATGTTGAAGAGAGCGTGTGAAACGTGCCATTGATAAACAATAAACCACAAATATTTCCGTTTTACCAGCAATATACGAGTAACTGAAATGCAAAGTATGTTGATAGTGGTTCAAGTCACACCGCGTCAGACCTTGATACTGTGGCAGTGATACCTTATCAACGTAACGTTGATAACGACCCGCGACGCGACATAACAACCCCTACAGCTGTAAGTCTGTCATTCATCACTGTGCAGGAGCAGATTTCATGACAATTTATAGTAAGCTGCAAATACGTGAAAATCAGCTACTGGACCTTTTTTTCTTCTCGCGCATTAGACATTTATCCCGAACGCGACATATGCCGAAAAAAAAAGCTAATATCGTATTCACAAAATATCACGATAGAGATAAGTCTACCACTCAACGCACGTCTTGCAACGTCTTTATCAATAGTAATCAATGTCGATTTCACTATTTTTCAATCGACATTCGCTAATTTTTCGACATATTATTATGTCGAGTTCGAGAATAATGGCCCTGCACAGGTAAGACCTGTGGTCAAGTTATATACTGCTTACTGTAAATACTTCATCATTATTTTATGAGCGTTTTTTTTTTAGTGTTATTCATCATTGGATGATACAGAACGATATAGTAATGTATTAATAAATTATTTATGCCAACTGATCGTGATAATGTTTTAAGCGCATTTCATGAGAGGAATTCTAAAAATTGCTTTCATAATCGTAGCCAGTATCAGTATATTATTTACACGACAAGATTATCGCATCCAAAGCGAGACGAGGACAACAATTATGAATGCTTGACACAATACAAATCAAGCGTTTAACCACCTAAAGGTTAATTACAACCCACAAATAACTTCATTTACATAAAGCTCAAAATCGAATTACAACTGCCTGTGCGGATTGTTCAGGTAGAAGATTTTCCGACGGCCTTGGGACGTTCAAGAGAGCATGAAATCTCAACACAATGTAAAGTAAGCGTGTATTTGATAACTTGTATAAGTGAATTGTCTGTTCCAGTCTTGGGTAGTTTTCGATACATGAAAGTGAAGTCTACGATAAATTCTAGAACTTTTGCAACGTTTCGGAATACAACATACCAGTTAGCGGGAAATTTTTTGGTGCGCTCCGAAAATTTCGCGCCGTTATATCCTTTTATGAAAACTGTATGAGTTGTAAAATAAAAGATACCAATTTTAGATAGATAAAGCAATATTTGTTAGGTAAATTAGTTACTTTGCAGAGTGTTTATTAGACGGTGGTTTGGTTGAATATTAATTATCGTAACCTACTTAAAGTTAACAACAGGTTTTTGTCACAATGACAATATTTATAAATCAGCTTCGCCGTATGAACACAGTTCTCAGATAAAGATAATGACTGCTAAAGAATAATAAAAACTTTGTGTTTCTTTTAACGTTACAGACTTTGGAATAAGATAGAAGCATTCAAGTTATTAGTTAAAGGAATGTATACACATTAAGAGAGTGTTCTGTAAGCATCATAATAGGACATAGGATGGCAAGGGTGTGCTCGAGGTCACGGCCCTTATGTCGACCAGCTAGATGCCATGAATAACTTAGTGCTGAATTTCGACGCTCAATGAACATTGCACGTAGTAATGGACGGTTTTTATTATTAGAACTCCACGAAAAAGCCAAAATTATTTAGAAGTACAGTGAGGTTTCCTCAATATGAGTCAAACGCAATGTTTAAGAGATCAATAAATAAATTTTTATAGTACGCCAATTGGAATGCCTGAAAATCGTTAGCTAGGTGTGAACATGCCACAAAATATTAATGATTATAGTCAATTCATTCTTTGAAGGGTAAATGGGTCAGGACAGGTCATGCCTATATTGGCCTTTATAAATCAAAAGCGTAAAAATAAAATAAATACTAAAGCCATACAAGCCCAAGGTACCTAGTAGATAATATAATCCGAGTGCACGATGTAGTACCGGGGCGGAGGCCCGCTTATGGGAAAGTTACAATCATTACGACCATTCATAAACGGTTGAATGAGCGCAAGACGCCTGCGCAGCCGGGTGTATGCGCGCGCGCATCAAACGACTTATCGAGCCCCACGACATCTGTGATGTCGCCGCGGAAGATGCTGGACATTCCACATGATGGGTAACCCTATTTAGACTATCCTCATCACCATAAAAACTCAAGTAACAATGCAAGTTCCAATGTTTATTTTTTGCGCAATGCTTCTACCTACAAAGTGTAATGAACCCGCGCGCGACACCTAGTAGCCTGCGATGCGTCACCGAGTTTCACGTTGTGAACAAGAAAAAATTCCACGCGACAAAAGCGGCGATGTCCGCAAACTACACATAAATAATTAGACAATAAGCAGGCAGGGCAAGAAATCGGTAATTTGTATCGCGTCGAGATAGGCGGAGCGCAGAGGGAGACGGGTGCAAGCAGGCGCGCGCCGCCGCCGCGGAGATATGGCAACGCGTCAGGTGGAAGTGGCGCCCGTGCTGTGCTCGCCTCTCGCGAGGACGACCGACCGCCTGCCGCCTGCCCCCCGCGAGCCTTCCCCTCGCCCGCTAATCTTCACCCGAACACAATCTGATAAAATTCGCGCCAGCTATGAACATTACGCAAAGCTACTCAACACTACAACATTACGATAATGAATGACCCGATGGTTTTTTTTAGCACACACATAAACATTATACTTCACCTCTCGCCGTCGAGTCACGTTATCGAACGGTAAGAGGCGAAAAATGTAATAAGAAAGTTATTTCCTCAACCTGGCGAAACTAGTCTTGCGAATGCATTACGGTCGCGTTACGGCCAGGTGAATTCAAAATGACCTCTATGGGCCGGTGGCTTCTTGTGGCCTCGCTCGACCAATGCGTTGACATTTTGTGGGTTAGCAACATGACATGACTAGGTACGAAAGCACGAATGATGGCAGGATGACTAACGGCCGGCCGTCACTAACGTAAATTGGTTTAAGCTAAAAATTTAACGCAATAGATCGATTAGGCTCTGGTAGCGCACTAAGGTGAATTTTGTATAACAGCAAAGAATAACTTTAATCAGATCGTCTACATAAATATCAAGAACTCCTTATTTACGAATTCCTAAACACACAACTAGACTTAAGAACAATAGCGCACAATACTAACATCACGTAAATCGTAATGATTTCGAAAGAAAAGTACATACGAGTTCTTTCATCAATGTAAAAGTGACTTACCAAGGCGAAGAAGTTTGTGTGGCAATCCTCGAGACTTGCACCGTTTGTTTGGTGATTTTGATGCGTCATGGTAGTCCGGGGCACTTCATTTTCATTTCACAACACTAATAACAGGTAAAATCTTAAAGAAACCACTCAAAATCTTAAAATCATCACCGACATTTAGTGAAGTTTTCACCTTTCAACAGCGACTGGAAAATGGCGGATAGGAAACAACAACCCAAGCCGAAAGTGCTGCCGCCATCGGCATAGGGTCAAAACTGATTTCGTTCAGAAATTAATCTGCGTTCCGTTTCTCGTCATAATAATGTTTTTATGGTTTTAATTCCTCATTGCATTCTATTTAAACTACTTTACAAGCCTAAAACATTTCAGTTACAACGATTTATAAGCTTTCGTTACTAGAATTTTTGGCATGATAAGGTTTTAATATGTGTTGGCAAAATAAAACTAAATGAGGTCTGCGTAAAATGGTTTGATATCACTATATTGTCAATTTAATGACATTGACGTAATAGGAAAGGAAAACAACCTGGGTTATACCTATTTTTTCCAAGAAAAATAGGTTTTACGGTTATATTAGGTACACCAGTCACCATTGGAATAATTGTTACAAAATATTGACTAACAAAAATCTTAAATCAATATGTTTAGAAATGCGTTATTTGCATTACCACGCAAAAATTTCCAGGTTAGAGTACACACATCTAATATTTTATGCTCATAAAGGTTTTTACAAAGTGTTTCCGTCTATTAATATTTCTTCAATATATTACAGTTAATAACGGTGCGATACAAACAAAAAAAGTATCCTAAAGTTGATAAAAAGTTTCAAGCGGCAACAGAATCTTTGGCAGCAAGGGGGTAAGTTTACAAACTATATTTTATCTAATAAACAGACCAATTTCGCAGGTGTAGCGGAGGTGAATTACATACAAACCTTTCTCTTAAACGCATGTCTTGGTGAAAACAACATGAAAATCTGTTCAATACCACTAGTATGACAAACAATGATTATGAAAACAATAATTAAAAATGAATTAAAATGCTAGAAATTCTAGTAAAATTAATTGGAAATAAACTAGGTAATTTAATTGATAGATAGTGAATTACAACTCATCATCTTGACATGTTACAGATATTATTCAAAACCTTTTTGTTTTGGCAACTTGTACTACGGTAACAGTAATATTTGGGATCATCACAAACAGATACAGACAGATGATGTGGGGACTGTACAGTCTTAAATTTAAAAATATAGTCCATTTAATTGTACTATTCTACTTTCAGTTTTCTAAGACCAAATAAGGGTTGGGATCCACCAGCAGCTATTGAGGAAACAGTTTCCAAGATTTGTGGTAATAATGGATTAAAACCTGATGCCGAATTTGATGCTCTGGAGACTAAATTTAATGTACTGAAAGCTTGTTATGAGGAAACTGGATATGGTGTGCCGAATTCATTGCTGCACACTATTGGTAGTGTTGGTATGTTGAGCTTGAAAATATTCCATTAGTTACCTAGTTATTACTTTATTGACTTGGTTTAGGTGGGAACTAATTAGAATTACAGAGTGTAATGTTGTTCTCGTAATCAGTTTACTATGAATGTTTGCGATGTAAATAACCCCTTTAGTGTCCTACTGCTGGGTACGAGTCTTCTCTCAACTATCTCAAGAGTGACATGCATTAACAGCGGTTTCAATCAAAAATGCTTAGGATAATCACAAACTCTCCTTGGTTCAATCAGAACAGTTCAAGAAGAAACCAAATATGATGCGATCATATAAGATCAGATTGGACAAACATCCGAATATACTAGCCACAAGCTTGATGAAAATTAATTCTACATTCCAACGACTTCAAAGAAAATCACCTAATGATTTACTCACTTGAGTGAGACCAAACTGCACAAAAACCGTCTACTATAATAAAGGGCAAATGTCACTGGACTAAAGCCCTCCAAGACAATACACATACATATCTCATCAGTTGCTGAATGTTTAGAGAAACATATTGTAAAAATATATATACAAAAAAAAAGGTGACATGTGACATCCACCAATATTTTAGAGTTTAGATCCTGACATTTCAGTCTTTTCAGACTTCCTTCTTTTGTTTTTATTTTTCAGTCTGAGAAGACTTTGGAACCACGTGATCTAAAATCTAAAATAAACGACAATAAAATCCGTTATAAAATAGTTTTATTTCAATGCTGCACAGCATTTTATGCACCCATTGCACACACAAGATACTGTGTATATTATACATCTGAACAGATACATGAGCTAATTCATCATAAGCAAAGAATACCATACCCATAATTAGATTAATTCAACTTGTAGATGGCAAATTATATTGTTTTTCTCCTAATTGTTATTTCAGCTGACCTAAAAGAGTTCTACAAAACCCCAGTGGATACAAATACTCCGTTTGATGCTCTCAAGAAAATGGATCTACCTAAAAACTTACATGTCCAATCAGATTATGTTAGATTTCACCCAGGTTAGTTAAAGATTTGACATCCTAGAATATCAACTCATCTTTGATGAAGTCTGTTCATGGTGAAACCTTTGTCAGCCTGTCTTAATCCAGTGAATATAATGGATCTCTTATCACTTATAAATTAGTAGGATGATTGCTTTGTACTTTGTGCATGCTGTGTTCTCCTATAATTAAGGGAGCACAAGATCTCGATTCCTATATTTCTTTTAATGTAATGCAATGTGTATTCCTTGTTGGAGAACCAAAATAAATAAACAAATAAATAGCATAAAACAGCAACTCTAAGTAAACTTGCGAAATAATCTTCAAACTAATTAATAAAACTTTATTAATTTCATTAAACTTGCATTGAAGTAACACTAGAAAATTTTTAAACCACGAGGGCCAACCAAAAAGTTCATGGCATTTGAAGACAAAGGAAGCGCGGCGCCGCGATGCTGCGTAAGCCTTCTGTCAGTCTGTTCCTCCTATGCCTTCGAATGACTATGAACTTTTTGGTGTTGTAGGTAAAATTATAAATTATTTCTAATGCCTCTGAACGCTGCTGCCGGCCGCTGCTCTTTCAATGTTTTGCTCTTGCAATCGACCCTAAAACAAAGAAAGGTGTAAAATTAAGGCATGCTGAAGACTAAATGGATTGTCGGCTAAACAATCTTGAAAAAATTCTTGCACTGTTAGATAGCCCATTTGTTAAGAAAGGCGATAGGCTACTTTTCTCCCACTGCTGGGCATGATATGTAGTTCACGCGGGCGTAGCCGTGGCGGAAAGCGAGTGTATCATAATCTTGGTTTGTTTATTTTTTAGATAAAGACACCTTGTTTGGTGGTATGTCAGCTTTCCCCAAGAGCTCTACCATTGTGACAGGGCTGAAAACCAGGAAGAAATATGAAGGTTACTCTGCCAAGAGGTCATGGCCTTGAATCATTATTATAGTTTAGCTTTCCTTTAAATGTTGTTTAGTTTAGTTAATAATAAATAATGTTATGAAAAGAAGATTATGTCTTTCACATTTGGCTTATAAATGAGTCTCCTCTCACCCATGCGATTTATTGTTCAACTATTTTATTATCTACTAGCGGACGTCTACGTCTACGTCGTCCTGCCCGGTAAAAGCAGTGCCACGTACCGGGTCTGAAAATATATTACAACCGATTCTCAGACCTACCGAATATGAATATGTATAAGATTTCGTAAAAATCGGTCAAGCCATTTCGCAAGTTTTTTATTTTTCTCTGTGTAAGAACCATCCTCGTATTTCAAAGAATATTCTAAAAAAAAAGAATTAGCGAAATCGGTTCAGCCGTTCTCCAGTTTTGCGCTTACCAACACATTTAGTGTTTGTTGTATATAGATTATCAGTTCAAAATGTATGTAGGTATATCTGGGCGTTTGCACTACACAACAAAACACTAAATAAGCACAGTCTTATCTCCTTCTAGTCAACTCTGAGTGATAGAGATGTCCAGAGCATGCAACATGTTTTCTTGGGCATATTTCGCCAGTGGAAAATAGGGGTAAGACTGACAGAGATTTTGAAAGATTACTGGTACAACACACAACAAAAGCTATTGTGTTTGCTTTATAACCGCGATATCACGGGTAATAATTAATAATAATAATATAGTGAGACATTAACACACGGCAATCTGATCCCAAACTAAGCAGAGCATGTACTGTGGAAACCAGATAACTGGTAATATACTACTTAAAATACTTTTCTTTTGTAAATAAGACTTGTGTGGAAATGAACCCAACGGCCTGCAGCGTGAAAAGTAAGTATTTTACCGACCATGCCACCGGCATCATGCACATATCGCCTTCATGTTTAGGTAGGTACGCTAGGTAGGTAGGTACCTAATACAGACGGAGCCGTTTAACGTAAATCGGGACAAATAAAAAGACAGATATTAAATGTAGGTATAGGTAGTATATTATTATACCAGTTATTTGGTTTCCATAACACAAGTTCTACTTTGTTGGGGACCAGATGTCCGTGTGTGTTAATGTCCCAGAATATTTATATTCACCTCTGCCTACACATTCTTGTAATACAGGCATAAAGCGAGCGCTTTAAGTATGTTACACGATGCTTCGAGTTATTTATTGTGATCGTTAGTTAAATAACTTTCAAAAAGGGACGGGTTTTAAGTTAACTTTAACGTGTGTATCTCAAGTTTGTTATCACGTAGCACCTAACCAGATGGACCAATTTTGATGAGGTTTTTTTATTCAAAAGTTGAAGTGATCAAGCTGCTTGACTAGTTTTCAAGAAAAATAGGCATCGGGAGTGTATTATATTTTTAAATTTTGAGTTCAAGCAGCTTACATTTTTAATCTATGAATTTAAGTAACCCCCTGTTTCCACTACACAAGAAAACATGTTGCAAGCACTATCTATCTCTATCGTTTAGAGGTGAATAGAAAGAAATAAGACTATGCTTGCATCATGTATTGTTTTGCAGTGCAAACATCCAGTAAGTATACTTATGCGTAAGCGTTGGGTACCTACCTATACTTTTCACAGAACACCAAAATCTTCCACCCAGGGAGACTATTTATTTTGGCTGCTTTGTAGCTGCCATAAATAGTCTGTGGCCACCCTAGACCCATTGCATTAAACAAAAGTTGTCCTCGGTGGCCCAGTGGTAAGGTTGTTCGCTTGATAACCGCTGTGTCGATTCTCGGATAACGTAGAAAGACTTACTAATTACCTACCTCAGAAAATCTTAGTTGCAGTTTGAAGTTGTGTGCCCGATATATGAAAATAGGCTATGTTACGTATGGGCACAGGGCGTAGTTGGCGAAAAGTGGGGGATATTATCATTCACCTGCCTACGGGTAATACAGGCGAGCGCTATGATCTTCATGGCCGTATCTACCACTCTCTAATAACGTGTTGGAGATCCAAAAGGTTCAATGTAAAATAAGCAACTACATAAAATATTTTTATGGATGGAATACGGCTTAAGGCAAAGAGTTTATAATCACCACGTTATGGCAGGTCTAAAATTAAATAATATGTAAGTACCAATCCGTACCACTAATTTATGTAAGTTCCTTCGTATGGGTTCTTGACTTGTATTGTTCTACTTTGATTTAGGACTAGGGTCAGCATTGATCAAGCATGGCTGTTTTAACTAAACGCAGAGTTACAAAACGAAACATAAATTGTTTATTATTACCCACCAACAATCAACTTTTTTAGACGAACAGTTGGCTGTCACTGCCAACCCTGATAGATGACACTGATGACAGAATACAGTGACGAAGAGGTTATTTACGATTTTGCTCTAAAATGAATTTATTTATTTAAATAAATTGGTGTGAAAATAATCGTAATGCTATAACAGCAAACAAGATGAACATCCTATTGATATTGGGTTTTATATTGGTGATTATATATTCCTGTGTGTCGTGGTGAGTTCAAATAATAGCGGATCATATCTAACACCGCTATTTTTATTATTGTTTTGTGTTTTGATGTCTATTTTTACACTGTTTGGTATATTTTTAGGTTGTTACCTACTTTATTGGCATGGCTGTTTATGAGAAAGTTCCATATAAAGCTAAAAATAGGTAGAATCGCGGTACCTAAGTTGATATTGAAAGATGTGAGCCTTTCGAAAGATCGGTATTCTATAGTAAGTATAATTGAGCTAATTAGCGTAATATGCATCAAGGCGAGACTATGAATGTAACCTTCGATGGTTAATAAGTATTTTCTACTTCAGAGTTAAGTAAACTTCAATATTAGCATAGCATTACAAAACCTTGATAAATTTGAGGCCATAACTAGACTAAACTTACGACATAACTATGAAATTTTACTTTAAGCTTAGATTCAATCTATGATATGTTTAGTCCCATCTTAACATCTCAATTCATTTAAGTAATTAAAGCCTTATACACTTTTTATTTGTTTCAACATATTAATCGTTGAAAATTCTGGTTGGATTCAAACTATTATTGTAATTATACCACTATAAGGAATAGTATAGTATAAGGTTTCTAGTTTGAGCTAATTGTTATATTTTAAAGAAACCTGTAGGTAATATTTTATTATGGTAAATGTCTGACTCGGCACAGCTCTTCTCTCAACTGTCTTACGAATTGAGAGAGTTAAGGCCTAAATCCAAATATGCAGGCCAAGTGCGGGTTGGTGAATGATCACATGTCTTCGAATGATCAGTTCTTAGACATGCTGGTTTCCTCACGATGTTTTCTTTCAATGATATTGAGCAGCGAATATAAAACAATTCACACAAAGATGTGTGGGCACGACTGGGAATCAAACCTGCGACCTTATGTTTCCAAGGCGAGGCCCGTACCACTGCTCCATAATATATAAATATAGGGAGCAGCGGTGGAGCACCTATATATTTAAATAACACAAATACCCCAATCACTATAGTGTAATTGTTTAGTTAACATACATATGTAAATGTTAAAATTACCTTTCAGCATATAAATGAAGTATCTTTCAAAAGCAGTTGCTTTAACTCTGAAATTAACAAACTTGTGTCAGTAGTAGTCCAAGGTATCAAAGTAACCAATAATGTGGAAGAAAAGAGGAGTGTCGTTGTTGAGACTATCCTTAAACCGTTACTGTCAAAACAAAACTCTTGCTCTAAAGGTGAAAATTTAGATGATTTAGCTGATGTTGGTAGCCTGGAGAGTGCTCTGAACGGATTAGCAAATAGAAAGTTGTTGGATTTCAGGGATAAAAAGCTACCACCCAGTTTAATTATGTTTGCACAGGTAAATGTACTGATATATTCATTTATTGTAACTACTATGTAAATAACTATAGCAAAAAGTCTTTATAACAATGGAACTAGAGAGCAAAATGTGGGCTATAGCTTATTTAATACACTCACTAGGTAAACTTTTATATACTCACTAGGTAATAAACAATAATATTTATTTATCTACCTACAGTTTATGGGTGTCCACATATTTAATGCATCTGTGACAATCCATAACGGCACAGCAGACAGGCCCTGGTGTTTAACAGCCACCGCCACAGAGGTCCATGCTGATGGAGCCGCTGGAGGTCCTGCTCGAGCACTTGTCTTCTCTACTAAAGTGGTGGAGGCTACTGTGAAGTTAGTAGACAGGAATCAGTGTTTGGGGTGTGTGGCGTGTTCTTTAATTGTCGAGGGGACTGTGAAAGCTGATGGACCTTTAAATGTAGAGGTGAGATAAAGTTTTTTTGTAGTAATATTTTTGTAGATCTGGATGCATTCCAAACAGAATGTCAAAAGGTCGCGGGCCAATGTATTTTTTTCTCAGCACTAGTCTAAAGTTAGAAAGTTGATGGTGTAACATCCCTATGTCACAGAGAGCATGTTAAACTGTTGATGCTGTGCCCCATTTATTTCACACCAGTGCAGAAAGAAAAATTCTCAAGATTCCAGTCTGACATAGATAATGTAACTTTATTTGCACACACATTACTGCTCTGCGATATCTCTCACATATATGGCTTGTAATGGCTTAATTTTTCATATTGTAATTTCTATTAAAGTTTTTTTTATAAATAAATAAATAAATATTTAGTTTAGCCTATAAAGAGACCATATTGTCCACAAAAATTATTTATTATATATAAAGTACCTAAAATGTTTATAGAAAATCCACGCAAACATCAGCAACACGACAGTGACATTCCAAGATGAGTTATATGAGTTTCTTATGAAGTATAAGAGACGGAAACCCACGGTTCTGCAGCTTGAAGACTCTGAGGACCATCTCGCTACTATCATCCCGAGACTGTCACCAGTAATACCAAAGGTAATATAAGTTTTAAACAGCTGATATATAAAAAAATCAAGCAAACCAAAAAAATATCAGAAATAAACCTTATTACAATAAACAAATATTTTGCGCCGCCATTTTGAAAATTTCCAAAATGGACGCAGGGGTTTGTTTAATATCTCCAGCTAAACCCCTTTCAGCATATAGGTTTCTAACAGTTTTTGAGTGAAAGAGTTATCACTCAAAAACTAATAGGTAAAAACATCTATTCATCGTCACACGCATTCACGTTTGTTATTGTATTGACCCAGATTACTGTATACATCATAATAAATGAATGTCTACAATCAATCTACATATACGTAGGTAAATAACTTAAATAGCTGTCATCATCCAATTGTTATGTAAGTATGTCATTGTAAACAGAATACGAAGAGATTCATAAATTTTCCATAAATATCACGTTACATGTTCATGTTTCATTTAATTCTGTTTCAGATATTCAGTTTGAAAATAGACTCCACAATGTTTGTATGTACAAATCAAGTTGCAAACACTAACTTTCAGATGTCGTTGCAGAGTATGCATGTAAGTGCATTACAGCTTAAAATTCACACTTGGCCTTTTGATTTTGAACTAAGCAGAGCTTGTATTACGCTGCACCCGGCCGATTTTTCCACCGATTTTAATAACCGATTTAGTACTAAACTCAAGGCCACTAGTTGAATTCGTCACAAAATCGGTCGTAAAAATCGCCCGTGGGCGGGCAGCATTATGTAAGCAACTTAACCCATGTCCGATTGTTCTGAGTGGGAAATGAACGTGCGGCGTAAAAGGCGTTGTATTACCAATGCCAATCTAAATATATAAAAGAAGAAACTGACTGACTGACATATCAACGCAGAGCCCGAACCGCTGGGTCTGGAGACTCCAAATTTGGCACATAGGTTTCTTATGGGGTCTAGGGGTGCACTAAGAAAGGATTTTTTAAAACTCACCCTTTAAAGTGGTGAAACGGGGTTTCAAAGGTTGTATGGGGAAACAAGATTAGTGAGATCAATTTCGCGGGCAAAGCTGCGGGCGGAACCTAGTAGGTAATAAACAAATAAACCTTACCAGCCACGCTGACTACCCTGTTATGGATACAAGTACAACAGTACACACGGCTACACATCAAAATATAAAAATCCAGTATAAGCTGACCTCTCGTTGTAATAAATCCTATACAATGCGAGATCAGCTTATACAGGAAATTTTAGGGTTTATGTGTAGCCGTGTATACTTTGAGATAGTATATTTCTAGAGTCACTCAGTGTCAATTTTGTTAGCATTATACGTTATGGCGAGAGTTGGTGGTTTAATAAGGAGAGCTCGTATTGATTCATATGATCTTGTCAATATTAATATGACTATTGACTGGCTTAATAATAAATCATTCTGATTTTACTCAAATTTCAATTTACATGACTACAGTCCATCAAATCTAAGAAGTACCGTTTGACAGTTCTAAACTTAGTACATTTAGAATTTTATTTTTTGTATGAAAATTGTTTATGTTATGTTAAAATAAAAATAGCTTCATAATTCAATTATTTTACAGGAAAGCTAATAAAAATAGTGTGAATTACGCCTCTATAAAGCTAATTTAATAGAAAACAGTGAAATGACGAACAGTACTTCTTAGATTTGATGGTCTGTAAACGACAGATTTTTCATATTATTAATATCTTAATGCCTTTTTTCTAGGTAAATTCAAGGTTTAGTGCTGCCCCAGTGCTGGTAGAAGATTGTGGTGTAGAAGTTAGAGGTCTCCCACAAGTATATGTGGCGTTCCAAATGGACCAGTATCAGATATCTGCTAATAAACAGAAGCTACTGTTTCTAAATAAGCTTAAACTTGATGCTAAGGTTTGCTTTAATGTTTATATTACCTCTAGTTTCCACTGCCGAAACATCCACAAAAAAACCTGTTGTAAGCACTATCTGTCTCTATCGTTTAGAGATGGGGAGAAAGAGATAAGACTATACTTGTATCATTTTTTGTTGTGCAGTGCAAATGTCCAGTTAGTTGTTTGATATTTTTAATGTTTTAGGGACAGTTACAACACTTTCAGATAGATCTGTGAATTTTTTTCAATAATTTTGACAATAGCCTCATGCTGCCCAATCAAAAAGAACTTCCTATTTCTGCCTACTGTCATTTTTTTAAAAGACAACAAGTAAATGTCGCGTGTGAATACGGTACAATTTTTTATTTAATGTACAATTAAGTAAATCCTTCACAGTGTTTTATTCTTAGAGCCCTTAACATGGGAGGTGTTATATGCAACCTCTAGTACTTAATTGTTTCTGCCAGTTTTTGGGGGAGGCGAGGTAACCACGTACAGCACACATGTAAAAGTTAAAGCGTCTTTACAAAGGCACACGTAATTATAAGTTACACACATAAATAAAACATGAACAGATAGATTATGCATACCAACTGTTCATGTACCACGGCAGAGGGGAACGCGCGCAATACCAGTTCCGTGTTAAATTGTCTAAAGTTTTATTTACACTCTGTATATTTTGTTTCAGTTGGAGAAAGGAGTTTTGAATTTATACCTTATTATAAGCACATTAAATATAATATACGACCATATAGACGCGTTCAAATGGTATACATCTGTGAAAGAGAAAATGAGGAGACCAAAACATATGCAAATCAAAGATTTGGGCGCACCATGTAAGCTTATTGTACATTACCCCGTATTCATAAACGTCTTATTAGCTCCTCATAGCTAAAATAGGTTTATAATTCATTTGTCTTTTCTGTCATCTGGACATTTATAGTAGTAACTAAGAGACAAAGTCGATTTTAACTAAATTATTAATATTTAAGATTATTTCTTAAGATTTTTATGAATAAGACCGCTAATTTATATATAGATCTCAGATGTGATGACAGTTGAATTTATAAAATCAAACTTATGGTCTCTTACTCTTTACTGATGCACTCGATATAAAAAACTTCGTTTATCACAGCGCCAGCTACCCCGGTATGGGTGAGTCGGATACTTTCAGCATGCATCGTGCAGGGCTGCGCAGAACTGCGCACGGTGTCTGCGCACGCGCAGCTGCGGGATGATGCGCTCGGTTTTGGGTGCAGCGGAGTTAAGGTTAAAATCGACCAGATATTGGATTCTAAAGGTCAGTTTAATTTAGCTGTCCTTATGTTGTAAATGTGAAAGATCATACAATTTTCAAAGCGGTAAATCACCGCTGCGATAAAGTGTTCAAAACTAATACATTTTTAGGGACTGCAAACAATTTTTTAAATAAATTAGATTTTTTGACTTTGTCTAGATGGTTTTTAGAAGTATTTAATAAATTTACATTTCATTGTATATAAAAACTTGTCTGATTACTTTGCATATCATTTTAAAATTACTTATAACAACAAAGAGGAGATAATAGATATTTACATTACATTGAATTAGATATTTTTTTGGTTATGGTGATTAAATTAGCTACATGTATCGTGCAGAGGAGTGGTATCGTGGGGGTACGTCCGTGGGGCGGCAGGTGTGTGCCGAGGTGCTGCTGGACGGGGGGTGGGCGCGGGGGGCGGGGGGCGAGGCGCGGGGGGCGGCGCGCGCGGCGGGGGGCGAGGCGCGGGGGGCGGCGGGGGGCGGGGGGCCACCCGCGCGGCGCCAGCACGCGTGGCGCGAGGCGCTGCTCGCTGTGGCGCTCGTCAAGTGGGCACGACAACATAACGCTGACTCCAAGGTTAGAATCGGATATTTTTCAATTATTTCAAGAGTAGTGTTAGTACAAGCCTTAATTTACGCTCCTCCAGCTCGGGTCGAATCGACGTAGTATTCTATCTAAGAGAATAAACGTTTTATTCTCAACGTTACAGCCAGTTTCCTCACGAATTTTCGGCCAATAGAGCAGTAATAATAAAACAGAATATAGTTGTGTCGTGACTGACCTGAATCGCGGTTTTAGCTAAGCTACCTCAGGTCTAACCCAGCTGTATTATGAAGATATGTAGCTAATCTACATTATGTCAGAGAGTGAAAGACGAAGAGGCGAAACGTTTACATACCTCAATTACACTATCCAAAAAAAAATCTCCTTTCAGGTGGAAGCTATGGTAGACTGTCTCCGCCTAGAATGGAGCACAGACATCGCCAATACTGTCCTGACCCTCATCGACTGTATCAAGGACTACCAAATCAATACCACCACTGAACCAACCCAAGAAGTTCCAGATACTTCCAGCAATATATCTGTGAACGTGGCTCTGTCGCACATAAACCTATTCTTGGTTGTGAATGAGGATATGTGTCTGATGACTAGGATAGATGCTGTCACATTTGAGAAGAATGCTAATAAGTCTGCTGCGGTTGTGTCAGGGTTTAAAGTGGTGGATGTTGTGCCTTATAAAAGTGAGTTAGCAGCTAGACCACCTAGGCTTTTGGTGCGGTTCCTTCCTCGCTCGAACACATTTCTTGCGAAAAATAAAACTCACGTAGGCTTATTTAGTACTTGATAAAACTAATGGGGAGTTATCTGCCACATTAACTGTATAACTGTATATGGTATGGCTATATATGTTCACATCATAATTATATCAAGGAACACTGAAGTAATCTCTTAATAATAAATATAATAAAAACCATAAAAACATGCGATGTTAAATATAAATCCAACATTAAATAAAAAAGTTGTTTCTCTATTTGAATTAACGCCATCTGTTGGTTATTTGAGAAAATAAAATATATTGTATACAACCATAGATGGCACCTGTAACAAATTACAACTAAGAAAGTCGTAAAATTTTTGAACCAAGAACTATATACGATTTCTTCCTTTCTAGGCAATGTTCACTGTCAAAGATCTGACGAAATTTCTACAACATTCTTTCACATAAAACTCGCCAGAATAGAATACATACTGTCCAAAGAAAAGTACTCTGCGCTATTAGACTTCCAGTTCATAGAAAATGTGGATTTGGATTGGAGTGTGAATCTGCACCTCAAAGTTCTAACGTTTGTTAGAGCTGCGAAGGAGTTTGCGCAAGAGTTTAGTAAGAGAAGAGAGAGCAGAGAGAGAAAGCGAGGAAGGGAGTTGGACTGGAGAGTCTCGTTTAAAGGGGAGACGAATTTAGGGTTGATATTGTCGCAAGATAATCACATGTTATTTACAACAGGTAAGTAATCGGCCATTTTTTTGGACGAAGAAGAATTTTGAATTTAAATTTTGTTGAATTATTGTCTTAATTTTAGAAACTACTAATGAAGAACTAGACAAAAATCTATTAGTATCCCGGTGCTAGGTTTTTATCTCTTAGACCGTAGGTTTTTAAAATTTTAGGATACGAAAAAGAATTTACGAATTTACTAAATTCATATAATTTATTGGTCTTTGACTCTGTCGCCTCTCAACCAATATCTTAAGATGTCAGATAGTATCAGACTATTTTTACCCATTGATCTAATTGGTGTTTATGGATGACACACGTTTCGGAATATTAAGTCTGACAATGTTAACCTTTATCATTAGAGAACAGTACTCGTAATTATGCTGGAAACATAATAATGTGTCTTTTGGGATGCAAATCTATACGATCGATTCCTTTAGTCCTATGCTCTATAACATTTTAGACAAGGTTAGTTTTGGTTTGGCAAGACATGACATCTAATTCCTTTTGTTTTCAGATGATTTAACAGTAGGCTGTGATCACGAAGCCGGTCTCTCGATCCTATGGAGTAAAGTGACAATGATACTGAACGGCGATGATTTGGTCAATGTTGAAGGGTTTGTGATGGAGCGCGCGGTTGATGACCCGGAGGTCAGGGTTGAGAGGAAAGCTACCGAAGGGTTTACACTTATGTGGAATAAAGTGTGGTATGTTTTTGCTATTGGCGTCAACAGCGACATGTCTACGCTAATGATTAGCTAATGCTTTTAGGAACTGTCTCCAATCTCCACATGCGAGTTTATTGAATCGAGTCTCTTATGCTATTGGGTAATCTCTACGAAGTTTTATTATTTTGCTCGCAAGCGTGCGCGCAGTGGATTGCACCTCGTAAAAGAATCCACTGGAGTGGTTAAGCTTTTACGAAAATAAAAGAATTCCAAAGGCGAGATTTTTGAGCCTTCCGAAAAATCGAGAATATCGTGTGGAGGCATTCATAAAACAGTTTTTTATAGAATTAAGAGGCAAGACATAGGTCTATAAAAAAATGTGTGAAAGCGTCACAATTATTCCTTAGATAAAATTTATTTGGCTTTTGAACTGTTGGTCCTTTATTAATCGTTCTTTCAGGGCGGTGTCGATAATATCGGTTCGTGTAATATTCCCGTACAAACACCGATTCGCGGATGCTGTACAGGGTGACTTTGTATCCATATTCAAATGGATCAAACTGGTGCACGAGATCAAACGCAAACCGTTCACTGCTGATAGCCCGTTACCTAGTGATTTGCATATCAAGGTACTTTTGCACAGTCCCTAGTTTCGTATTTATGTAACGAAGTTCCTTTACGCGGCCATATAGTAAAGCAAACTTTTAGAAATTGTCATTTAACACAAAACCCTCCAGGCGACCTTTCTCTCGCTTTAGATTTCTCCGTGTTGTATGAGTGTGGGAGCGCGTGAGTGAGTATGTGTGTGTATTGAGATTCAAGTAGCAAGTTTTGTAAATTGTTTGGGTTGTTTGTTAAAGTTATATTGTTCAATTGTTAAACCTTCATTATCAAAATTGGTTCGGCCGTCTTAGGACGGCTCACCGAAAAATTCCGGTGAACCAATAAATGCCCATCCGTAGATTAAAATAAAGGAGAACCGTACAGTTTCTTTTAAAAAATATATAGACGTGCTTTGAAGAACAAGTTAAGGTGTGGAATTGACACCGGCTGTAGTCGATAGATACAGACGCTAAGCTGGGCTTGAACAGCCGACACCTAGTTGCCACGTTAAAAAAATCGACTCCAAAAACTCCAATCTGTCTCCGCACTATTTTTTTGAGTAATCACATAATGCATTACATACTTAGTATGAAATTATGTCTGATTAAATTAGTAAGTGGTATGTGTTGTTGTTTAGATTGAAGAGATATTGATAGAGATGAGCGATGATCCGTTCGAGGTGAAGCTCCGCGACAACTACGAGCTCCTAGAAGATGAATACAAAGAGAGTCAAAAGCGACGGACTATGTTAGATGCTAAGGTTTGTTAGATTTTTCCTTAGACCATTTAACATGGGAAGTGTTATCCGTAACTAATTGTTTCTGTCAGTTGGGGGGGGGGGGGGGGACAACGTACAGTATAAATGTAAATGTTTCGTCTTTACAAATGCACATGTAATAAAAGCTACACAAACACGAAACGTGAACAGTTTATGTATACAAACTGTTCATATACCTCGGCAGAGGGGAAAGTGCGCTATTGCCATTACCAGTATCAGTAAGTGTTTTTTATACTGTGCGATTCTCTATGTTACCAATTTAACATTTATATCCAACTAGCGGACCGTGCAGACGTCCTTCTGCCCGATAAAGCAGTGCTACCTACCGGGTCCTAAAATAGATTACGACTGATTCTCAGACCTACCGAAAATACATATAGTATTCCATAAAAGTCCGTCAAGCCGTTTCAGAGGTGTGTTTTTTAGTTTGCGTAAGAATCCTCGTATTTCAAGGAATGTTCTAAAAAAAGAATTAGTGAAATCGGTTCAACCGTTCTCGAGTTTTGCGCTTAGCAACACATTTAGTGATTCATTTTTATTATATACTCGTAGATTTAACTTCATTAGCACTGCTTTAATGTAAATTACTAAATTCACTTGTAGGTGTACGTCGCACGCATCTCTTTGTTTACGCGTCGGTTCAGAACAAAAAACAGGCGACGTGTTTTATTAGTTTTCATTAGGTCGCAGGCGCAAGCTTGCTTACCATACAAGTGCGCTGTATTTCCTGCAAAAAAAATATTTTCTACTATGTTTATTAGGTCCAAGAACTCTGCAAGCCCCACTTGTTCCTTCCCGCGGGTAAAGTGGAGGCTCTATACGCCGCGCTCCGTCAGAAGGACGCACAGATCTACGTACAGCGGTGTAGAGCCGCACCCCCTCCGCGGACTCGCCTCGTCGCGTGTTGCTTGACCCGCTTCGAGTTGATAGCTCTAGCTGATCCCTCGGTACACGGAGCTGTGAACGCACAACGAAGGCTAAGGGAGATCGATCCTGATAGGTAGGTTTGATAGTTATTCTGGTATTATTTTGTATTTCGAATCTTGGTTATTATTTTTGTCGGAAATATTTGATTTTTCAAAAAGAAATTACTTTGCTGCATTGGCCCTTTTGTTTTCTTTTTCAAAATGTCTGTGCTCTCAACTTGTGGGAACAAATAAACAATTAGTTGAAATTATTGTAGTTTTACAAACCCCTTAGGCAACAAATTATTTTTTCCAAAATAGCCTTTAAATTGATTAGGAACTGTCACATCGATATTTTTCTGTTTTATTTCTCACGCGATGTCATTACCGACATGTCGAACTATGTACCTTATATTCCTATCAGTCCGTGGCCGGAAGAAGGTCTGGAGTTTACAACGCTATGGTGCCGCGGCATCAGCGTGAGCATCGCATCGTGGCAGCTCGCACTGCGAGACTTCCCGCAGCCGCTGCTCAGCATGACGCGCCTGCGCATGTGGGGCACGCTACTCGCCGCCGAGGAGCAACCGCCGCCTAGAGGTATGTGTGGTGAGGAGCGTGAGCATTGTGTCGTGCGCCACTTCCCGCAGCCGCTGCTCAGCATGACGCGCCTGCGCATGTGGGGCACGCTACTCGCCGCCGAGGAGCAACCGCCGCCTAGAGGTATGTGTGGTGAGGAGCGTGAGCATTGTGTCGTGCGCCACTTCCCGCAGCCGCTGCTCAGCATGACGCGCCTGCGCATGTGGGGCACGCTACTCGCCGCCGAGGAGCAACCGCCGCCTAGAGGTATGTGTGGTGAGGAGCGTGAGCATTGTGTCGTGCGCCACTTCCCGCAGCCGCTGCTCAGCATGACGCGCCTGCGCATGTGGGGCACGCTACTCGCCGCCGAGGAGCAACCGCCGCCTAGAGGTATGTGTGGTGAGGAGCGTGAGCATTGTGTCGTGCGCCACTTCCCGCAGCCGCTGCTCAGCATGACGCGCCTGCGCATGTGGGGCACGCTACTCGCCGCCGAGGAGCAACCGCCGCCTAGAGGTATGTGTGGTGAGGAGCGTGAGCATTGTGTCGTGCGCCACTTCCCGCAGCCGCTGCTCAGCATGACGCGCCTGCGCATGTGGGGCACGCTACTCGCCGCCGAGGAGCAACCGCCGCCTAGAGGTATGTGTGGTGAGGAGCGTGAGCATTGTGTCGTGCGCCACTTCCCGCAGCCGCTGCTCAGCATGACGCGCCTGCGCATGTGGGTGTTAAAAACTTTGAAATGATTTAATTGTCGATATTATGTTCTGTTGCAGCTGTCCGCACAGTGACAGTAGACCAGGGATCGCCCTGGGGCCAGTGTTCGCTGGAGCGCAGTATGATGCCGCTCAAGTGGTACTACGATCTGTGCTGTGAGATGGCAGAGTACAGCTACGCGTTCGGGCCCTGCTGGGAGCCTGTCATCGCACACTGTAACCTTGGTCAGTAACCAAGTTGAACTTGTTTGATGTCATAGCTTTACAAAAGTTTGTTTACCTAGGCAAAAGGCCATCGACTTCAATGTTTTCCTATCGTCCAATGACTGACTGGCCATTTGTGTCGAATGCAATTACAGCACCTCCCTGTAATGCTCATTCTGATTCAATGAATTTTTCATTCATGGGTTTAACAGGTGTAGGAACAAAATATTTTAGGGATACCTATTTATCTATCAATCATCCCAAATATCTTTTGGACAGCGTTCGACCAAGTATCCCGTCCCTCCTTGGATCCGTCAGCCCCGCTAGCGTGGTGGGACAAGGTGCGGCTGCTGATGCACGGGCGACTCACTGTCAACTGCGACAAGTTCACCTGCCTGCTGCACGTCTCACTGGATCCTTATAACACCACCGAGGAGATGGAGGTCACTTGGACTGATCTAGTGTTGGACTGGACTAATGGTGAGTTAAGTTCTAGTGCAGTGATGGCATAGGTGATGGGATTCAATGTAAAAAACTGTTATTTGAGTTTAGGTGACATCTACCAACTCGTATGAGGCCAATATAAAGCGTATATGGTCTCAATTATAAAATTTTTAAGTATGTCCGCGTGTACGTTTAGTGGACGCGTCGTGTTTTAAAAATGCATTCATTCGACTAAGCTGTACATTAAGAAGTTCACGGAGTAAATTTGCGAAATAAAAGCTCTTGCACGAATCATTGCGTATGCGCAGATAGACGTTAAAATATCGTACGTCCACACTCTTGCGTTTATGGTGTTTTCTGGAGTAGCCATTAAATTGGAACGTTGTCATATCAGGCAAGTTGGGTTTCCTGGGCACGTTGGACGTGTACGTGCGCACGGCCAGCAAGTACGACGACTGCCGCGTGCTGCGCGTGCCGGGGCTGCGCCTGAGCGTCAAGCTGAGCTGGGCCAGTGTGGCCGACGCGAGGGACCACCACGCTGTGGCTCCCTGTGCGCCCACGCGGCTGCCGGAGTACTCCAGCAACCAGGTACCATCACGAGCTGGGCGTGGAGCTGAGCTGGTTAACAGTGAGACTGAGTAGTGGCTGGCCAGCAGAGCCTAGAAACGTAAACCGAACGTTTTAGAACATTCTGAACTTTATATAAATAGAATCGGCCGCACTTATTCAACCAGAGTTATTCAACTCAATTTAGCTTTTGTCCATAGAGAACAGTTTTATAGACAAAAGCTGGATTGTGGTGAGTCTCAGTCAAACCAAGTCAAGCTTGTGAGCAACGTCAGCTCATTTTGTTTGTTAATATGTTGATAATTTTGTACGTGTGTAGGAACACGACTCGTACCGCGCGTTCCGTTCCCAAGGGTTGGACCTACACCTCAGTATGGAGACCAAGCCTGTAGACAAGGAGGGCAATGGACCCGTACTGTTACTTTATGGCAGTACTCTTAGGTAACGTATAACCTAAGTTTGTGCAAAATACCCGAAGTATACTTCGATGGAAGTAAAATCACTTTGAATAGCTTACTTTGTGTTTTGCCATAATGTAGTACGAAAAACCTATTGTGAATTTTTTTGATATATAGAAAAAAGTAGTTAATGAAACTGGTTTGTTTGTAGGTGGTTTGAAAGTTTAAAGCTGATATTATCGGGCGTGACACGTCCGACACGTCGCGGGCGCATCTTCAGCAACGTGCGCCCGCGCAAGGCGCAACTGTCGCGACACTACCGCGCTGTCAGCGTCTCGCTCACACTACACAACTTGCAGGTAAACAACTCTATGTAATTATTAGTCACCCTTTTTTAACACCAGTTAATCAGTTAGTTTTTAGACAGGATAATTTTTGTGTATGTCTATTAAAGACGGTGTTAGAATTTTGTTTGATAAACGACAAAGGAAATGACCCACCCTTTAGCTTATAGGATCTAAATATAGCTACAAGACGAGGGTGATATTTTCTGCAGTCTACGTCTTTAGATATGTATTTGACAGGCTACATCCGCTTTGACAGGCTCGCAACTCCTACATACAAGCGAAGCCCTTTGTGAATAGCGTACATTCTGTAACCGCCCCTGGTGCATTGTCTAGCGCCTAGTAAAGACACTAAGCGTATCTTACTTCATCAAATTCACTTTTGTCGCTAGGTATTCTACTGGTCATCATCATCTCTGCAACGCGGTATAGAGATGCTCGGCGTGCGAGTGACGTGCGGGTCTAAGCACCGTCTGTCTCTAGTCGCCACTAACGATGGGCTGGTCCGAAGGCCGCGCGCCAACTGGACCACTGTGTATATGAACTGTGACCTTAACGACGCAGAGATATGGCTCAAAACGCTCGCCGCGGAGGAGGATAAAGAAGGGGATGAGGTGAGCCTATTTTTTTAATAATATACGTTAAGTAATATTGAATTACATAGGGCACCCAAATCGCCCTTAGATAGAGATGGTGCTGATGGCAATATTTTTGTGTATACCAAGTATTCTATGTAAGTCAAAATATAAACTGAATCAATACGGAATTTCGTTTATTTATTTATTAAGAATAACGTTAGGTTAAAACACTGTACTCGTAAATACACCAGTTTACAGGACGTGATGCGACATTAATTTAGGTAGTACGCAACGACAGGCACTTGTGAAATGCTACTGCCTGTCAGTCCGGCACAACGTGAGTGGTCTTTACCCATAACTTTAGATAGTAAGTCTGAGCCAAGTTTGATTATTCCTAAAAAAAAGTTAACCTTATTACATATTTTACAATTTTTTAATCCGTGCAGTACTCGACGCTAGGCACCCGTGCGCTAGAGAAGTGCTACTGCCTGTCAGTCCGGCGGGTGTCGTACGGACGTGAAGCAGGCGCGAGCGCCGGCGCCCCGCCCACTCACCGGCTGGCCGTGCACGACCTGCGCGGCGCCTGGACCAAGCTCAACCGGGACCTCGCCTTCGCGCTCATCGACACTTACATCAAGACACAGGTACGTGTACTGTGCTACTGCCTGTCAGTCCGGCGGGTGTCGTTCGAGCGTGTCCCCACTCATCGTAGACTCAATAAAAAAAGTGAAAATCCAACTTAAACAAAATGTAATATTTTACAGCAATTAAAGAAGAATTTATCAACGAAGGCATTAAAAGAAGAAGAGCCGCCGAACACTTCACCACAGCACCAGCGCGAGGCAGACGTTATATCACCGCCACCACAAACTACTGCGCAAGTAAGTACATCTTACTAATTTTACAAACGCCAAAGTATGTAAAAATGTATGGATGTTGGTTACCCTTTACGCAAAAACTATTTGTTGGAATTAAATGAAATTTGGCACAGAGAAAAATTAAGGTCTGGATTAACACATAACCTTCTTTTTAGCCTAATAAGTACCACGCAGGCGAAGCCGTGAACAGAAACTAGTAGAATCTTTTTCATATTTGTGTCATACTTCTTGGTCCATAGCCAATTTGTGATAAATAATCTTTGAATCCACTGATTAGAACTAAAAAAATATATTAGTTGTCAACAAGAATATAAGCCCCACCCAAATAAGTAAAATAGCTTAATTATGTTAAAAAACTAAAGTGGATGTGGACTGGCCCTGTTGCAAGACTACAATCAGAGGTGAACTACAAAAGTAACTTCATGGAATTGACCACTAGGTAGGGTGCCCAACGTTGTGATGTATGTACGTACATGTATCTTTATTATCTAATTTCACAACATTCATTGCCCCATAAAACTGTTATTACGTTTGTCTATGGGTGCAGACATGAGAAAGACAGACGATGGAATGATTTAAAAAATACGGCTGTGATACAATGTTACAGGTAGCCTATGACCAGGTCAAATTGAAAGACAGGAGGATGCTTCTTTTACCTGTCAAAGCGGAATTTCTGTAATGGAAATATTGTCTAAATCTTATTATTATAATAATAATAATAATATAGTGGAACATTAACACACACGGTCATCTGATCCCAAACTAAGCAGAGCTTGTACTATGAAAATCAGATAACTGGTAATATACTACATATAATACTTTTCTTTTGTAAATATATAGGTACTTAAAATATAGATAATTACACCCAGACGCAAGACAAACAGACATATTTAAACAAATGTTTGTCTCGGGTGGGAATCGAACCCACGACCTGCGGCGCGAAAAGCAAGTATCTTACCGACCACGCCACCGGCCCGTCAGAAATAGATTTGAATCCTGAAATAGATTTTAGTACATCATCGTCTGAAGCTAAGCAGAGCTTGTGTTATCTATGAATGTTATTTCTTTGTGAAATGAGGTTACTATTATTTCTACAGACATGTCTATAGTGGCCAAAGTTACTTGTTAATCATTCACAATAAGTCGCAGTCACTATTAAGTGGATATTAATCCCCAAAAATATTTTCGTGTTTGCTTAAGTTATTATCTCTGATCGATATATGGATGATCGATAGACAAGGGTCAAAGTTGCTAACTATCCCTGATAGACAAACGCATCGCGTGGCCAGAGGTTTTCCAAGCGAGAAATCGCGGAACAGGAGAGGTGGACTAAGTAAGCGCGAACTATCGATACTGACCCGTATAGAAACTTAGGGATGTGATGTGCTTCATGTGCCAGACGCACGGCGGCGGCAGCGGTGGCAGCGGATCCACGTGCGGCGGCGCAATGCTGGCGGCACTGGTGGCAGAGGCGGGCGGCGCGGCGCCCATGGTGTTCAGTGACGAAGTGCTGAGCGCAGACCAGCCCGCGCCGCCGCCGCATCGGCACGTGCTCGACGACGACGCCGCGCACACCGCCTGCCTCAGTGAGTTAGTTCCTCCTGCACGCTAGCGGTCACGTGCCGTGCTGACGGACACGTGCCGGCGCTGACGGAGGCGGCCGCGGCGCCCGAGGTGTTTAGCGTCGAGGTTCAGCTTTTATAATTACCGTGTGGGTGTTCCAGTCGAACTGGTGAACTCTCAAGTGGTGCTAAAGGGCTGCGAGACCCGCGGCTACGTGATCCTGTGCGCGGCGCGGGCGGAGGTACGGCAGCGTGTCCGGCGCTCGCCCGCCGCTACCGCTTGGTCCGGCGCACTCTCCGCTATGCAATACTACGCCACTGTCAGCGCCGCTGACAGGGATCAGCTTGACGGTAATTTACTTATACATTAATTTATATAATGTTAATGCAAGTGTATGTTTTACAAAGTTTGTCAACTAAGGTAGCTTTTAATGGTTCAAAAGATATTTTAGCACTGTTTGTAGAAACTTATTTTACGAATTTTTAACTTAGTAAACGAAACGTTAAATTCTGACAAGCGTTATATGACGTTAGCCTGCCGCAAGGACTAATTAAAAAAATTATGTGATTGTGACATTACCACGACATTTCACCTGTCAATGTTAGTGTCAGTTGTGCTGTGAAAAAAATGGCGTTAGCCTTATAGCAAGAGTACGTCGACATTTTATATTTCAAAAGTCTTCTGTATTAAAAGTTTGTGTATTTCAAACTAGAGACTAGTAGAGTTACTAGAAGCTATAATAAAGTTATAATAATAACTGGTCAATGTTATCATCGTCTTTTAATCAGTGTTATTTTGGTCAGCGATTGTAAATTCGAAAAATTGTAAGTAGCCGCTAGTGAAACACATTATAACTGCAAATACAATGGAAAATACACTGGTAAGTACCGATTCAATTAATTTGTTTACACGCTACTGGAATACAAAAATATTAAGAATGTGTTTTTTGTTTCGAAAGTTTATTTGTCAACAAATAAGTTGTTTCCCTTACTGTAGGCATTAAAAACATTTAGAACTTAAATTAAACATTTCTATTAAATCAAAGGCTAGTTGTACAGGAATTATAGAAAGTTATATCATATTGTAACGTCCTGCCTATAGGCTTGAAACACAACTAATAACCAGTATGATAAAAATGACCATATGTATAACATAGATGACAAATAAGTATATTTAACATTTGCGGCCCCTTGTGACCTCTAGAAAATATAATGTTTCTAGGGTTTCTACTTACTAGGTAATTACTTTGGCTGTGAAATGTGTTTCATATTATGATGAGAAGCTTACTTGAAAACTTTGAAAAGTTTTGTTATGGCTAAGTTACTTGAAGTTATAACTATGTACTCAACTTAAGTTACAATATTACTACTTATAGTCAAACCAGTAACCTGGTTTTGTGAGACAATTTATACATATTTTGGTATAATAATAAATATTACGCATATTCATTTGCAGAGGAACAAAACGCCTATGAAGGAAAAGGATGTAATGTTACTTGTAAATTTGATCACAAATTACCCTATAATAACATGTAAGGAAACTAATGCTACAAACAATAGACTGAAAGAGGAGGCTTGGGGTAGAGTTACACAACATTTTAATTCAAAATGCAGCCATACTACCCGCACGAAGGAGCAATTGAAATTAAAATGGGACAATTTAAAGAAAGCTGCAAAGAAACGAGCACGTATTTCAAGGATAAATATGATTAAGGTGATTATTATTATAACATTTTTATTATTGTTTTACTACTGCTAACCCCTAACCTAACTTCACATGTGCACATTCAGCATTATACGTTGCATAAAACCTTTTTAATGTCCCACTACAGGGCACGGGCCATAAGATACTCATAAGATATTTGAGAGAGTTTAGGCCTTAATGCTGGTCAAACGCAGGGTGGTAGTAGAGGTCACATGTCCTTAACTGATTAGTTCTAAGATATACAGGTTTCCCCAGGATGTTTTCCTTTACTAATATTGAGCAGCAATGATGAAAGAATTCACACAAAGATGTGTGGACAGACTGGGGATTGAATCTGCAATCTTATTTCAAAGGCGAGGTTGATACCTCTGCACCACTGCTGCTCATATATAGCATACATACAGCTCATGTATATGAATAGGTGTAACACTATCGAATTAAAAGCCTTTTAGTTGGTGAGGTACTTTAGTAATCCCTACTAATATTGTAAATGCGAACGTAACTTTTTTTTTGTGAGTTTGTTGCTGGGTGTTTGCATTGCACAACAAAAATGATACAAGCACAGTCTTATCTCTTTCTACTCATCCTTATACGATAGAGATAAACAGTACTTTCAACATGTTTTCACCATAAAGAGAGGGTGGGTCAGAATTGTTATGTTTTATGGTTTCTAACCATAAGCAGGCTCATTCCACTGCCACCTTTTCACCGATAATCATTTGTCATCACAAGTGAATGGTATGCTGGGCTGGTGCGTTCTCTCGTAGACTGCACATTGTTTAACATCAGGCAAGTTGTAGTCAAGCGCCAGCCTATAGAAGAATAAAAAAAAGCATGTTTTACCAGTAGAAACTGGGGATTACAGATTTACATATACTACTGAACCAATTTGAATGAATTTTGGTATAGAGATACATAGTTTCATACCCAGACAATTATATAGAATAGTTTTTATCTGACTGCACAAAAATGAGTTTGTGATAATAACTAACATGAATGCAGGAGTAGCTATGATAGCTGCTAGTAGATATTTACACACATCCGCTTCATCACTTGCAGGCTTCTGAGAAAACAGAGTATATCCGTCCTGATGACATTCTGGACAAAGTGTTCAGTTTAATAAGTTCAACGGGCACTATATTTGCAGTCCCATTTGGTGGTGATGGAGAAGACCCAATTGACATAGCTGATACAAAACATATATATAAAAGTGAAAATACAAAGGATACTTTGGGAGTCTGTATGTCAGTTGAGGAGGCTCTGTTACCAGAAATGTCTGAAAATGATTCATCGTCAGAACAAGATACAGGTAAGTTACATTATTGTGGTCTGCTTCGAGTATAACCTGATGTGGATTGCTACCAAAATTAAACAACAAGTGACTGCCATCAGACCTCTTTTGTACTCCAAATACTTTGTAGCATTTGAACCTGGAGACTGTTGGATTATTGGGTATAATTTCCTGAATATGCTTTTCAATGTGGTTACCATCATAGCAAAGTTACTGATTTGTATTCTGTTTTTTTTTACTTTAAAACATAGGTGAAAGCAGATTTTTCAAAAATAAAACATTTTTGTATCTGATAGTATTTTCTTAGATTTACGCGAATATCACACATTGAAATAAAACTATTTTATAACGTATTTTATCGCGGTTTATTTTAGATTTTAGATCCCAACCTTTTAAAGTCTTTTCGACTTCATGGTCATGGGTGGACTCCAAAATTAATTAATCACAATTATTACTGACTAAGTACCTACAAACATTATTATTTAAGTTGCGTTCATACAACTCAGAATTCAAGACACTGTGAGCTCAAATTGCTTAAATCGAACTCAACTTAAAAAAAGTTATAGTTATAAAATAGTTTTATTTCAATAGTTGGATCGGTTTATTGCTCCAATTACTAAATTTTAACCAAATTGTTGGAATCATTTTTGAGACCCAAGTCATATATTACGCAAGCATGGATGTGGTGATGTTATTTTATATCAATTTCATTTTTTTGTAACAGCAATACAGAGAAAAATATATTATTCAACACCAGAAAGAGTGGCTGAGAGTGGAAGGCGAAAATTTGTCTATGGAATGCCGACCAAGTCCAAATTGTTGCAAATGAGGGGTATGTTTTTTTAATAGATATTTTTTTCTTTGTTATGAAGGTAGCGAGGTTACAAACAATATTAAAAAATATTGACAGTTATTCTGACTACCAGTAGAAGTAAGTTTTCTCACTGAACTCACGAGCTTTCACCTATCCAAAAACGTCTGACGCGCACAGCACACATCCGCTGCGCACGCGCCAGTCCTGAGCATGTCGGGGACGTGAAACCATAAGATTTTCCACTACAAAATAGTCCCCATCGTGCCTAAAGAACTTTGTCACTCCAAAAACGACGTGGGTAAAAGCCTCCTCCGTAGGTTTCCAACTTTCCATATCGCTAGCTAAACAGACAAACAAATTTAGATCATTCCACTATCATTGTCATTGTCTTTTTTGGAGATGACGACCGTCTTCAGGAATGCACTGCATCGTGATGCTAACCCATCTGTCTCGATGCATACGACAAATGTGACCAGCCCAATCCCATTTTACCTTTGTGGACTTGTAGCCCACGTCTACTATACCCGTTTTGGAGCGTATGTCTGTGTTGTGGAAATAATATTTAAATAAATGAATTATTGTTTCAGGTAGAAATAGATATAATGATGATGGGCGCCTACAAAAAAATCTAGCAATAGCAAATTACTATAATAAAATGGCAGAAAAACTGGATTTGGAAATATTGCTTTTAAAAAAAGGCTTACAAAATAAGCAGAGTAATAAATAAATTAATGTGTATGTGTGCGTATGAGTCGCACATTTCAATGTTTTAGATTTGAATTCATATGTCAGTGATCAACTGCGAGCTGCTAGCTGCTAGATTTGAACTGAGAATTGGTCCAGCTAAATCTATACCACAAAATATAGATAGATAAATAGTCAGACAGAATAGAGGCTTATTGTACTAGAACAGATTGCAGCAGCATAGTAACACAGAAAAACTGATAACTGCCTCGCTGGTCCAGTGTGTACGCTTAATAACCGCGAAGTCAGTCCAAAATTGGGCACAAAGACTTATATTATACTTAGAAAATCTTAGTAACAGCTCGAAGATTGAAATTGAGTCAGAAGAACGTCAATAGGGTGACCCCTATGTATGGAACTTATACATGCTGACGAAATAATATCCTGGGACGGTAGCATACAACGCCGTCTGATCCTAAACTAAGCAGAGCTTGTACTATGGAAACCAGATAAATGATATACTATTTATACTACTTTTCTTTTGTAAACAAACAATTACACCCGGACTTAAGACAAACAAACATATCTATTCGTCACAAAATTGTCTGTCTCGGGTGGGAATTGAACCCACGACCTGCGAAGTGAAAGTGTGAAAAATGAGTGGGTGATATCCAAACCTCTCTACCTTAGGTAATACAGGCTTGAGCGTTATGCTATGAAAGTTACCGACAGTAAAATAAATGAAATTTCTAGAAGACAAGCCACAAATATTTTTTTTTAATTCGAATAATTTTCTGTGATTAGTTCGTTTATTCAAACAATTTTTTTAGTTTGGACTATCTATAAACTTTCGACGTCCGTTCCCGATAATGCCAAACTATTGAATGGATTGCTATACCGCTTTCACCAATAAACAGGGTGCAATGAGGAAGGTTTAGGTGTATAATTTGTACTCGTGCGAAGCTGCTTCTAGAGTATAGATTTAATTACATACCGTACGTCACTATGTTAATTTGAGAAAGAGTACTTCGTGTAATTGTTGACCACGTACTGTCGAGTAATGATATTACAAGGAGCGGAAAAACTGCAAAGTATTAATTGACTTGTTATTATATTGATAGTATGTAAGCCATAGAGGACTTTACATACTGATTTCTTAGATTTAATTAAGTTTGTTTAAAGTTTTCCATAAGAATTATGTAAATAAATAATTTGATTATTATATGGTGGTTTATTTTTAAATTGTTTTTGGTATACAGTTCTAATAAAAATTCCTGCCGCCCTGACTGCACAGGCGGTGTAGAACCCGATTTTAACCTTATAACCACCCGTGTCGCATATATGCGACAATTGTGTTTGTTCCCCGGCGCGAGCGCCCGTGTTGACACTGTCGACATGCATGTTCTCTTTGTTCAATTTTCTTCCGTTGCTCCTACTAACTTGTATACAAGTGATTGGCGTTCAAAAGGTTAAACATGGTAGGTGTGTTTTATTGATTCTTAAAATTTTTGGGGTCAAGCGCCACAGGCATACGTCTATGGATTTTTGACGGAGCGGTGAAAACGTTAAAAACAATCCCGTACTTTAAAAAAAATCCTTTCCGAAAGCCAGTCCTTATCTTGTGAATTCATTTATTTGATTGCGCCTGCGCGTTCAACCAAAAGTGATTAAACTGCGTGTATTCTGTAAGGAGACAATCAATGCTTTGAATTGATTATCACAAAACACAGATTCTATAAATACCAAAATCTCGTGACGAGAAGAGTAAATAATCTCGATTCTCGTTATTGATCGTGTACACGAGAATCTTTTAATGTAAATATGTTAGTTATTAAGTATGTTCATCAACTACTTATTGTAATCAGCTATTCGTTATCCATAACACGAATTAGGCAACCACCTATGGAACTCTCATCGACTCACTGAGAAACAAAAACATCTCGATTTTTTTTCGACAATTCTTTTGTAATTAGACAGAATATATTTTAACAAGTAAGAGGTAGGTGAAAGAAAGGGGCCCCCAGAATTGCGTTACCTAGGGGCCCTGACTGTAGGTAGGTGCCTACCAGTGGCGAAGGGTGGAAATCTGAAAAAGTTTTTACTTATGAAAATAATATTTCTTCAATTTCATCACCGATGTTTCTCTGGTGACCATCACCTTCATATTAAAGGTACTTATTTTTGATGCTATTTAAACTCTTAGGCGTTACATAGTTTTAATGAAATTAACATATTGATCAATTCCTTAAGGGAAGCCGATTGGAATCAGCTCGTATGGACTCTTCGCCACTAGTGCCTACTCAGTCGCTGTGTATGCTCTTTGATGATTTTTTTTTATTCTGCGATAGGCTGGCGCTTTACTACAACTTGCCTGATGATGAAGCAATGATGTAGTCTACGATGGAACGTGCCAGCCTAGTATGCCGATTCACTCGTGATTACGAATGATTGAAAGGTGACAATGGAATGAGCCTCCATATGGTTAGAAACCTTAGAGGAGCCACAATTCCGACCCACCCTTTCTGCATGGTGTCACCAGACATCGCACCGGAACACGGGAAGGCCTTTTGACGGTGTGGCTTTGTCTGACTGGTGGGTGGTTACTAACCACGGCCGAAGCCTACCAGCAGTTGATTGTCACCTGATTTGCACCACCCGGGAACCACGTGTGGGGATTCAATTAAAGATGGCTTAGCCCCCAAAATTACTTAATTACTAAATTTTTCTTACATTTAACTTGTTACACAGAGAACATTCAATGGGTGTCGGTAGAAGAGATTGAGGAGCGCTGGCAGAGCGCGGAGATCAGTACCCTGCCGGATGTACCGCGGCTGGTCGGCAGTGGGCACTCGGCGGGAGGTGTCATTGGCAGGACTGTCGGCCCTAGTGCCGATACTGGACTTGCACAGGTATACCTTTAATGAGACTTAACCCACCACCCCAATCCTGTCACTGTTACTCCTGTAAGCCAGGAGTGTGGTACCGACAGTGGTACCGTGATGAGACTCGGGATTTGAACCCGGCCAAGTCCATCAGGCCATCCTAGCGCACGGGGGTGGCAGTGACGGGATTAAGGTGATGGGCTAAGTCCACATAAAAACATATATTTGTTTTTTTTTTTAATTGCGTCACTACAACTGGCCTGATGTTAAGCAATGATGTTGTTTACGATGGATCGCAGGCCAGTACACTAACTCACTCGTGATTACGATTTTTTTTACATTTTTCATGCAGTTACCTATTTATCACATTCAGAGACTAAAGAGTACCATTAAGGAACTAAAATGTCGGTCAAGTGCGAGTCAAAATCGCACGGAGAGGGTTCCGTTGTAGGGGATCTGGTTAATAGTTATAAGTAACTGGAACGCATAGTGTGCAATGCATCAAATGAAAGAACTTGTTGTGGAATACTAAAATATATTGGTATTATGAATATATAATGTTGTAGCTCCAACGCATAGTATCGCGCTGCGCGTGCGAGTTCTACTACGTGTCGCAGGAGGAGGCGGCGCTGGGCGGCGGCGCGTGCGCAGCGCAGCAGCCCTACGACTCCTTCACACTCATGCACCACGACCTCAACGTCTGCACCAACTCGCTGCAGGTATACCGTACCTCCGGGAAGTTTGAAAATAGTCGTTTATATTTTTCTAGGATATTATTACATAGTTAACGGCCAGCGTGCGATCGCTGAGGCGTTCTAAAAGCTGACGATGATGATGTTTACACGGGTGTTACCCAAAGATGTAGACAGAGGTGAATATCACTCACTTTTTGTCGGCTATGTTTTGGTTCTGTAGGGTGAAACTGTACAGTCAGCACTTTACGCTACTTGCCTAATAATATATTAATAGTACTTCAGTACACGTAAAATTAGCGGTCATCGCGTGTGCTCCCGCGCTCCTTTTATTATTTTATAATTATTTGTGTTGGTCATAGAAATAAACTATATCCCTACTAATATTATAAATGCGAAAGTAACTCTGTCTGTCTCTCTATTACGCTTTCCCGCTTAAACGTCTCAACCGATTTTGATGAAACTTGGCACAGACAATCTTTAGACCCTGAGAAAGAACATAGGCTACCTTTTATTTTAATTTTATTAAAACCGAAATCCACGCGGACGAAGTCGCGGGCGGCCGCTAGTTTTCTATATAACCTAATAAGCCGTATCATTTAACTACCTCCGAACCGATACCCTTTACAGGTTCCATACGTAATAGAGCCTAATGCTGTTCAACGCGTCCAATTCCATCAAAATCTATAGTAAACCCGAGTATTAATAACTCTTGCCAGTGTTGAAAATAATTTAATCGTTTTGCTCAGTACGCGATGCTGTTAGATGTGGTGAACAACGTAGTACTGCACGTAGAGCCAGAACGACGCCGTACGTTAGAGCGGCGCGCGCGCATGCGGTTCCAGTTGCAGCTGCACCAGGATCAGGACCCCAGACATCTTATACACAAGCTGCAGACACAGGTTACCATTTTATAGATTAAAATTGGATTATCTTCTAGAATAACTGAAAGTAGCAAATATGCGTTTGATATATGAATTTGACTACGAATTGAATATGAATTTGACTACTATTGGCGTAGTAGTAGTTCGATTCTTACCCAAGTCTTTGTGTGATGAGATGATTGATTGTTCTGTGTTTCGATGTTATTTATCTTTAATATATATTTACTAGCTGACCCGGCAGACTTCGTACTGCCTCAATCGACTGCTGTTTTTAGGGTGTTCCCGGCAATTATTCGAGGGTTTCTCACCTTTTAAACCTTCCCTAGACCTCCACAAACATTTTAAGACCATTTTAAGATAAATCCGTTCTCAGACTAACGAACAGCAATTGATTTATCTTTAAATAGATTTACAAAAAAAATATACCTATTAAGAAATATACTTATATTACTATATTTATTCATATTCATTCATTTAAGGAATATGTCAGTTCCAAGTCCCTTTATAATTGCTTATTCTAGGACTAGATGGCGCTGATTGTATTGTGGAAATATTATTTTACACATACGCGTCAGAAAAAGAGTACAGCTGACGGCCCTTACAACTTTGAACTGCTGTGATATAAAGTAGTTGCAAATTTAGTTTAAACTTTTATATCTCACAAAAATTTACAGTACGTAATTCATTTGCACACGTTTGAAGCGAAGGTGAGACGTTTTGAAATACTGCAAACATAGCTGAAATTGGCTGTAAAGATTAAAAAAATAAAATAAGATCAGAATTACAAATTGAAAAAGAAAAAAAAAGATCAAAAAGATGATCTCTCCGGCGGGGAATCGAACCCCGGTCTCCCGCGTGACAGGCGGGGATACTGACCACTATACTACCGAAGACGTTGATACGATTATCGAAATTAGCATTCTGTTGTGTATCAACGGTCTTGGTCGGTCGGTAGGTATTATTAGCGATTTATCGCGCATTGACTCACTCAAGGCCATTTAATATCGAATATTTTCTATTTTTATAGCAGTAAAGAAAATACGTACATATCTGATGGCTGGATTATTTTTATTATTTTATCAGCTGTATTATTTGTTCTTGCAATCCCCTCTGTGTAAAATCTAATTTTACTGCAAAAACCTTTCTGAAGGAGGTAGAAGAAGGTAAGTAGGGCGTGGTCCCCGGGTGGTGAAAATCAGGTGACAATCAACTGGTGGTAGGCTTCGGCCGTAGTTAGTGACCACCCACCAGACAAAGCCGCACCGCCAAGCGGCCTTGCCGTGTTCCGGTGCGATGTCTGGTGACACCATGCAGAGGGGGTGGGTCGGAATTGTTGCTCCTTTATGTTTTCTAACCATATGGAGGCTCATTCCACTGTCACCTTCATCGGTGAGAAGGTGACAGTGGAATGAGCCTCCATATGGTCGTAATCATTCGTAATCACGACTGAATCAGTATACTGGGCTGGCGCGTTCCATCGTAGACTACATCTTTGCTTTACATCAGGCAAGTGGTAGTCAAGCGCCAGCCTATCGAAAAGTAAAAAAAGCACGAGTTTCTCACTTGCTGTTAGCGTGAAAATGAAAAATTTTGTGCCGATAATATTTAATTCCCAATCGGCATGATGCCTAAAATTAATAAAAAAATATTTATTTTCCTAATAAATATATGGCGATACACGAGAATGTCACACTTACTTAGCTATGATATCACAACCCCTGACTCTTACGGTCTTATTCATACAAATCTTGTAAGACTCTTAAGTTAAAATGGACTCTGTCTCTTTCTTACTAGTTTAATGTAAAGATGACAGGCAATTAAGTACAAAAAAATTATAAACCAATTTTAGCTATAATGAGCTTATAAAAGACGTTTATGAATACGTGGGTTAATTTTTTATGCAATTTATTTATTTGGGAAAGCAAAAATAAACCTCCACATCTACTCAAAATTCATTATTTTCGTAGTCTGGAATCACACAAAATTACTTGTGGCTTGACCTAGCGTATGCGACCTTCGTGCATTTTTCATAGGTGCGAGAATCTTTGGCGCGGTTGCGTCGTTTGGAGAAGGAGTACTATATGAAGAATAGGTCCATGACCGGTAACGATCCCGCTGCGCTGAACGAGCTGAAGAGTTTAGATGACCAGGTAGGATATGTGATTATGTAGACGAATGAATGACTAAGTAATTTTGGTGAAAGGAGATTTTTACTATCCTGTCGATTGATTCTAATCAAATATTACCCGCACCTCGCCTCTATGTCTATGAGTGTTACCGAACCTGAGTGTCGTAGGTGAACGAGTGCAAGGAGCAGGTGTGGTCGCTAGGCGAGGAGCTGGACGGGCTGGTGCGCGCCCCGCCTCTATGTCTATGAGTGTTACCGAACCTGAGTGTCGTAGGTGAACGAGTGCAAGGAGCAGGTGTGGTCGCTAGGCGAGGAGCTGGACGGGCTGGTGCGCGCCCCGCCTCTATGTCTATGAGTGTTACCGAACCTGAGTGTCGTAGGTGAACGAGTGCAAGGAGCAGGTGTGGTCGCTAGGCGAGGAGCTGGACGGGCTGGTGCGCGCCCCGCCTCTATGTCTATGAGTGTTACCGAACCTGAGTGTCGTAGGTGAACGAGTGCAAGGAGCAGGTGTGGTCGCTAGGCGAGGAGCTGGACGGGCTGGTGCGCGCCCCGCCTCTATGTCTATGAGTGTTACCGAACCTGAGTGTCGTAGGTGAACGAGTGCAAGGAGCAGGTGTGGTCGCTAGGCGAGGAGCTGGACGGGCTGGTGCGCGCCCCGCCTCTATGTCTATGAGTGTTACCGAACCTGAGTGTCGTAGGTGAACGAGTGCAAGGAGCAGGTGTGGTCGCTAGGCGAGGAGCTGGACGGGCTGGTGCGCGCCCCGCCTCTATGTCTATGAGTGTTACCGAACCTGAGTGTCGTAGGTGAACGAGTGCAAGGAGCAGGTGTGGTCGCTAGGCGAGGAGCTGGACGGGCTGGTGCGCGCCCCGCCTCTATGTCTATGAGTGTTACCGAACCTGAGTGTCGTAGGTGAACGAGTGCAAGGAGCAGGTGTGGTCGCTAGGCGAGGAGCTGGACGGGCTGGTGCGCGCCCCGCCTCTATGTCTATGAGTGTTACCGAACCTGAGTGTCGTAGGTGAACGAGTGCAAGGAGCAGGTGTGGTCGCTAGGCGAGGAGCTGGACGGGCTGGTGCGCGCCCCGCCTCTATGTCTATGAGTGTTACCGAACCTGAGTGTCGTAGGTGAACGAGTGCAAGGAGCAGGTGTGGTCGCTAGGCGAGGAGCTGGACGGGCTGGTGCGCGCCCCGCCTCTATGTCTATGAGTGTTACCGAACCTGAGTGTCGTAGGTGAACGAGTGCAAGGAGCAGGTGTGGTCGCTAGGCGAGGAGCTGGACGGGCTGGTGCGCGCCCCGCCTCTATGTCTATGAGTGTTACCGAACCTGAGTGTCGTAGGTGAACGAGTGCAAGGAGCAGGTGTGGTCGCTAGGCGAGGAGCTGGACGGGCTGGTGCGCGCCCCGCCTCTATGTCTATGAGTGTTACCGAACCTGAGTGTCGTAGGTGAACGAGTGCAAGGAGCAGGTGTGGTCGCTAGGCGAGGAGCTGGACGGGCCGGTGCGCGCCCCGCCTCTATGTCTATGAGTGTTACCGAACCTGAGTGTCGTAGGTGAACGAGTGCAAGGAGCAGGTGTGGTCGCTAGGCGAGGAGCTGGACGGGCCGGTGCGCGCCCCGCCTCTATGTCTATGAGTGTTACCGAACCTGAGTGTCGTAGGTGAACGAGTGCAAGGAGCAGGTGTGGGCGCTAGGCGAGGAGCTGGACGGGCCGGTGCGCGCCCCGCCTCTATGTCTATGAGTGTTACCGAACCTGAGTGTCGTAGGTGAACGAGTGCAAGGAGCAGGTGTGGTCGCTAGGCGAGGAGCTGGACGGGCTGGTGCGCGCCCCGCCTCTATGTCTATGAGTGTTACCGAACCTGAGTGTCGTAGGTGAACGAGTGCAAGGAGCAGGTGTGGTCGCTAGGCGAGGAGCTGGACGGGCTGGTGCGCGCCCCGCCTCTATGTCTATGAGTGTTACCGAACCTGAGTGTCGTAGGTGAACGAGTGCAAGGAGCAGGTGTGGTCGCTAGGCGAGGAGCTGGACGGGCCGGTGCGCGCCCCGCCTCTATGTCTATGAGTGTTACCGAACCTGAGTGTCGTAGGTGAACGAGTGCAAGGAGCAGGTGTGGTCGCTAGGCGAGGAGCTGGACGGGCTGGTGCGCGCCCCGCCTCTATGTCTATGAGTGTTACCGAACCTGAGTGTCGTAGGTGAACGAGTGCAAGGAGCAGGTGTGGTCGCTAGGCGAGGAGCTGGACGGGCTGGTGCGCGCCCCGCCTCTATGTCTATGAGTGTTACCGAACCTGAGTGTCGTAGGTGAACGAGTGCAAGGAGCAGGTGTGGTCGCTAGGCGAGGAGCTGGACGGGCTGGTGCGCGCCCCGCCTCTATGTCTATGAGTGTTACCGAACCTGAGTGTCGTAGGTGAACGAGTGCAAGGAGCAGGTGTGGTCGCTAGGCGAGGAGCTGGACGGGCTGGTGCGCGCCCCGCCTCTATGTCTATGAGTGTTACCGAACCTGAGTGTCGTAGGTGAACGAGTGCAAGGAGCAGGTGTGGTCGCTAGGCGAGGAGCTGGACGGGCTGGTGCGCGCCCCGCCTCTATGTCTATGAGTGTTACCGAACCTGAGTGTCGTAGGTGAACGAGTGCAAGGAGCAGGTGTGGTCGCTAGGCGAGGAGCTGGACGGGCTGGTGCGCGCCCCGCCTCTATGTCTATGAGTGTTACCGAACCTGAGTGTCGTAGGTGAACGAGTGCAAGGAGCAGGTGTGGTCGCTAGGCGAGGAGCTGGACGGGCTGGTGCGCGCGTGGCGCGAGGCCGGGCGCGCGCCGCCCGCGCCCCGCGCCCCGCACGCCCCCCCGCACCGGTACAACGAGATCTGCTTCAAGAGCGCGAGGTGGAGGCTGACTGATGCTGACGGACAGCTCGGAATAGCCGACCTCTTGCTCACTAACTTCTTGTAAGTATTTGCATTCCATCAAACCATCATGTGTCATGTGTGCTCATTGACCTAGGGACTGCTCGCGTGTTGAGGATGACACTTTCGCTTTTCGTTTCGTTCCGGATTGTAGCTGTTAGTTTGGCTGCAGTCAACATAAAAGATAACAAGGACCTGAGACGATCCTCGTTGTTAAAACATCTAATTGCTAATTGCATTGTAAGTGAAGATTAGATATTTAATAAAATACAGTTTCAATTCCATTTCACTTATATTCACTCCTAAATAAATGAATCAACATCCGTCGTGACAAATCTCAAAATAGATATCCTATTTGTAATCTCTACCCTCGACAATCGCGAAAACAACACCCATAATGTGATGTCGACGAACTAAAATCTTAAATCTCTATCCTGAATCTAAGTCTATCTCTGAAACTACTTAACTGATTTAAATGGGACTTTTTATTTACACTAAATTCAAAGGCATTGCTTCTAATGAAAAAATAGTTATTGCAATCCAATGGCTAGGTTCCGAACAAGCGCTTGGACAAACAAACATACATATATTTACGGATCTCAGCACATGTATTTAGAAGCGCATTAAACTGCCCGTTGTCTGTTAACATTTTTAACTCTCCTAGAACTAGTTTTCGATTGAGTATGATTAAAAATTTAGGAGCTTAATGATGGCCTGAGCAATTTTGTTGCCTGGTTGTCCACTGACCAAAGACATTGGCAATAGAATACGAATGTAAAATATATTGAGCTGAGGAGGGATGATCCTTATTACATTGATTACTGTAGATAATAAAACGTGAAGTGATGTAAATAAGATGATAAATATACAAAGGTACACGAAGACATCGCGTTCAGACGACTCTGTGGAACATCAGCTCGAAGTAGGATACGTCCGAGTACAGAACCTGCTACCCAATGAACCTTTCCCAGAGGTAAACCAAATTTTTATTATATCACTGTATATTTAAGTGTTTCACACTCCAATCCATTATTATTAAAATGTTTAACTAATAAACCCGGGTTTGATTTTTAGTGTAAAATTCCATATTTATAACATAAATGATCGATTCCGACTATGATCAACTTTGGCGCTACCTTAATTTTTTAACTCTGGTAGAATTTTTATCTCATCAGTCAAATCCTAAAACTCCGGCTCGAAGGACCAGCTTTCTTAACCAGCTTATAATATAACAATTTTACCTTCCAATAAAATTGGTATTATGTTTCCTCCGACGTCCGAAGACCATTATGAGAGTGCTGGGTGTTCCCACACCTTCCGCTAGATGCCACTACCGCCCGCTTGACCGCGTCAACGTCACATCCGCCCTGCGAAACGTCAAACATCCGACCACAGCAAGCCACCGTTATACTTCCTCATTGTTCGTCTCATAATGATGTGAACACCAGAAAGAAATCACCTGGTCTTCGGACGTCGGAGGAAACATAATACCAATTTTATTGGAAGGTAAAATTGTTATATTATGTGTTCCGTGAGACGTCCGAAGACCATTATGAGAGACGTGTTTGTTATCTTCTGGTGGCTTGCGAAAAAATGCAACAATGTGATGTCTAAGGATTTTCTATTATGTGTTACATGTAATCACCATGCTAAACGGCATAATATAGAGCGTATGTTTTTGATAGATTAGGCTTTCTTTTCTTAAAAGTAACAGTTGTGTTAAAAAAAAAACTCAGATAACGAGTCATTGAAGTAACCTACGCCACTAATACAGAGGGCGTCGCACAGGGTACCCCAGCTGCAATAAAATTTACTCTTTGTGGTCTAAGCTAATAAACTCGCTGACATAAAGCTGGCGCAGTTGTAATCGTACTGTTAGAGGCCTCTGAATATGGCAAGGATCTGTAAGTTATAGTAAACTAAACTGCGAAAAGTCTTTGAACTAAACCTCAAAATTTCAAATATTTAGTTTTCGTTTGAGTCTGATCAAAACTGTTCGGCTGAACTGTACGATAGTGATATCTATAAATTGACTTTAACGAGGCAGAGATAACCTGCAGCGTTGTGGTGGAAGTAGTACCCACTAGCTCCCAAAAAAAACATTGCTGTAATCTATACCTCCATTTCTGTTAACTGGCTAAAAATACTTCCTAGAACATCTTGGTACTGAATAGGACATTCTATGCCAGATTCTGTAGACTTCATAGTCAAGCAGGACGAAGTAGAATATTTCTTTGCTAGCGGCGACTTTATTGCTGAGCAGTAGACGTGGCAATGCAATCTTCCCCGGAGGGTGATGAAAATCGCAGCCAAACACAGGGCGTTTACCCGCTTCTGGGTTAAACTTCCAAATAGATCTTCAAAGTGAACAGCCAATGGTTGGAGTACACCGCTAGATTGCTAGCGATGATCGTCTTGATGAGCCGTATATAGTCATAACAATGTAATCTTCCCCGGGGGGTGACGAAGATCACAAGCCAAACCCGGTGCTGAACCTCATAAAGCACCAATCTCACAGAGACTAAAGTCGGTTAAGTTCTATGGGCTAAGATCGGTGTAAGGACATCTGTTGCCCTTAGTACTTTAACTGCAACGGAGACTTCCCCAAGGGGTGATGAAGTTACCGAAGTTGATACGCCTCAAAGGTCTTAAACCCGCTTTAAAGTTAACTGCCGTATAGTGCCGGTTAAGATCCGGGAAACTGCAACGCAAACTTTGAAAAATGCTGTATGACATAGCTAGGCTACGGGCGACTGAAATCTGAACTTCCTTGGGCAGTGGTGGTGAAGATGTTCGCAATCTCAAGGGCTAAGACCCGCTTTGAGATTGAACTGCCGTTACTACAGCAAAGCTACGGGCAACTGCGACATAAACTTCCTCAGGTAGTGACGTTTAAGATGTCTGCAAAGTTAATATATCTCAGGGCTAAGACCCGCTTTGAGATTGAACTGCCGTAATTACAGCTAAGCTACGGGCAACTGCGACATAAACTTCCTCAGGTAGTGACGTTTAAGATGTTCGCAAAGTTAATATATCTCAGGGCTAAGACCCGCATTGAGAATAAACTGCCGTAGATACAGCTAGGCTACGGGCAACTGCGACATAAACTTCCTTGGGCAGTGGTGGTGAAGATGTTCGCAATCTCGAGGGCTACGACCCGGTTCGAGAATAAACTGCCGTAGATACAGCTAGGCTACAGGCAACTGCGATATAAACTTCCTCGGGCAGTGGTGGTGAAGATGTTCGCAATCTTAAGGGCTACGACCCGGTTTGAGAAAAAACGGCTGTATATACAACTGTGACAAACTTTCTTAATATACTTTAAGGGCTAGACCCGCATTTATATCTTGCGTATGATACTATATAGTCAATTATAGAAGCATACTGTGACTAACGATAGATAAGCAACAGGCAACTGCAGCGTTAACTTCCCTGGGTAGTAAAGGTGAAGAAGTCTGCAAAGACTCACGTCGTACTTCAAAGGCTGAGGGCCACTTTAAAAATAAACTGCCATTGATGCCGTTAAGCCACGAGCAAATGGCCAAGCAAACTCTACCGGGTAGTGACTGTGTTAAGTTTCGCAGAGCTAATATACCTCAAGGTACAAACATAAGCACTTGAATTTTTTTTTTTTTTTTTTTTTTGGAACCATCGTTAGGTACACCAACATATTTTAGATTTTGGTCTAGGCATAGGCACGGAGATCCCGTTGGTTGTCAGGGACGTTGATAAACCCTAGGAGTAGAAGCCTGCTTTGTGGATTAACCACAATAATAATTAAGTACGCCATTATAAAAGTAGATAGAAGGCGTAGGGAAAAATCTTGAGAGCCGTCTATTAGGACTTCAGACCCAATTAATAAAATCTGAAGAAACAACCGTTCAGATGATTTTGAACTTGGTACGATTGAGAAACTGCAACAGCCTGATGACGGGTCTACTTAAAGGTATTTATGAAATAGCCACTTTAAGATTAGTGAGTTTTAAATTTTCGTACTACAATTTTAAGATAGGCGTAGGTACATAGGCCAGTAACTTTTACGAAAATTATTTACTGACTAGGTCAGAATTTCGTGTTTACGAGTTACCTAATTCGTCACTAGAGACGATTGCTAAGTTTGTAAGGGTTTAGCAGTAGGTTATAACCGTTCAAGGCTTTAAGTACCTTTTAGTAAGTCGAAGCAATGTCAAAGGAATCGTCCTAGGCATAGACAACGCTTTCGCGGGTAAATAAATTTGAGCAGACCGCGAAATGAAGGTAACGTGGTTATAATATATCTTATGTCGCAGGAAAATGTAACGCGAACTTAAAGATTATATCGATAATAATACTGCGCAAACAAATTGCTTACGAAGAAAAATGTCTTGCTATAGATCGATTTTAGCGACTGTACCAGAATCTGAATGTCTGAGAAATAATAAAGTTGATGCGATATGCAAGACAACAGTTAGAAAATTAAAGATTTATGTATGTAAGATGTGGGTACATTCTAGTATTACGTTACAAATAATGGGTTAGGATTTGTTTGAGATACATTGAGATCTGTTAGATCTTGTCTTGATAGATAGATGGTCTTGATTTATCTATATTTACCCCCCCCTCCTCCCCTTTTAGTACCCCACTAATTAAATACAGTTGGCGAAATTGCAAATCATAAAAATTTTGGTCTACTGCTTTATCAAAGCAGGTTAAGGATAAACGACGAGGCAAGGGGAGAGAGATCTGACTAAGATAGTAGTATTTCAAACCGGATCTGTGTTTTAATATGGTTCACGAAACGAACGCAATCCGGATACAAACCCGCAACCGGATGGAATAAAAGATACGAATACGAAACCGATTAGAAAATCCGGAATCGGTTTCGGTTCCAAACGTCAAACCGTATTCGGACCGAACGGCAAACTGGATATGCATACCGCACCAGATCTTAAACAGAACACTGATCTAGAATCTAGATCATCAAAAGAGTAGTCGTGCTTCAACTTAAAAGTCAATAGTCATATAATACAGCCTGGACCGTAATTACTCTATTGAAATGGATTTAAAAGTTGTCACTACGCTTGACTTCGTGGAAATAGATCTAAACAAAGAACTTTTAAAGTATGCAAAAGTAACCGATAGGTAAGGTCAAACTTAATAAACGTGGCAGTGTCAGTGCACGGTGCATAAACGCTATATCGTTCGACAAGAAATGATTTGTAGACACGAGAGGTAACAGCGCGGCAACATAGAAACACGCAATACTGTGTATACAGGGCACCGACAGGGCGGCGTAGGCCCGGTTATGTGTAGGTACACGAAATGTATGTGCGGGGCGACACGTGACCCCCGAGCTTGGCGGGGGCCCCACGTGCAGGGCCCGGCCCGTCAGTGCCCCGCACCGCAGTGGGTAGGTGGCGGGGCACTTGTACTGCCGCACGCATGAGCTCGCACACACACATACACACATTAACACTGGTCACGTGTCGCGACAGCGTGGCGCCGCCGCAGAGAACAAAGGAGCGCGCGCACACGGTTACATTACAAGTATAACACACACGGCTGTACCAGAGCGTGACGTCACCAGCCAACAGGCGGAGCGCCTATGTAATGGAACGGACTCACCGGGTGCGGGCTCGTCTCCTCCGACCTGCCGTGTTCGCTGCTCCCGGACTCCGACCACTTCTCGACTGGAACTTGCATAACCTATCCCTCGAACACGCGGTCGCGATATTCCGGCGACGATACTCGCAACTTACAGACGGTCGTAAGTTCGGAAAACGAGTAGGCCGAGACTAAAAACTACACTTTATTGTAACTTTCGACTCGAATCTTTGATAATAACGAAAAACAGATCGAACATTGAAACATTCGAACATTATCATATTTAAATGTAAAATCAAAAAAATTATTAAATATGGCGGTATTCTTAGAAAATTAATTCTAAGTTAAAATCTAGGGAAGGTGTTCGTGGAACGAACACCGACGCAACAATGAGGAAGTATAACGGTGGCTTGCTGTGGTCGGATGTTTGACGTTTCGCAGGGCGGATGTGACGTTGACGCGGTCAAGCGGGCGGTAGTGGCATCTAGCGGAAGGTGTGGGAACACCCAGCACTCTCATAATGGTCTTCGGACGTCTCACGGAACACATAATACAAGCTAATTGTATGTAGATTATTTGACCCGATTTTCTCATAAAAATCTATGTTTGTATAATAAATTTTGACTTTATTGAACTTTGTTGTTAGTTGATTAGGCATGTTTAGTTAGCTTAACAACCTACTTACTTACCTCTACTTAAACTTGTAGAGAAAGCAATCAAATCCTAAGAATTTCGGCTTGAAGGACCAACTCTGCTTATCCTATGCTGAAGCATAGTTTGGTCTTTCACAAAAATAATACCTACAAGCTAATTGTTTATAGGTGCTAGTCCCACAAGAGCCGTCAGGAAAGCTACCACTAGCTCGCCGCGCGGCGTTACGTGTGTTTTGTCGCGATCGACCGCCTGTCGGAGGTATCGCTGTGAAAGAACATTTTGAAGTCAACGTAGTTCCTATTAAGATTGGTGAGTAAACCACAATAATTACGATTCTTGGGTTATTTTTCAAAAATGTTAGTACTAAGTTTTTAGTTTGTAGTGTGTAGTATGGTATCTAAATAGTAGGGCTTGATATTTGTCAATCCATCAATCCGGTATTTCCATCTCGACTTCAAGCTTTCACCTAACAAGGTAAATGAGGTCCCTAACATCACTCTACTTCCTCCAGGTCTGACCAAGAAGTTCTTCAACACAATGCTAAAGTTCTGCTTTCCTGAACGAGACCCTGACACAATAGAAGATGCAGATGATGAATCTGAAGGTACACTCAAGGCTGGAGCCTCTTCGGCTAGTCTAGTATCCACTGGCTCTAAGAAGGTCAAGAAGAAAGGCAAAGATTCCAACTCTAACTTCTACGTAAAACGGGATAAAAAGGATAAAGATGATGTTGAGAAGATGAAGGTAAGTTTTCAAGCTTAGATAGAGCTTCTTTCTGAAATATACTTGGAAATTATCAGATTCTGAATATTAAGTTTTTGTCCATCAATGTACACTTGTACTCTAGATTAATTTAAATTCGTCTCATAGGCGCCATACATCCTGAATTGCGAAGTACTGTGCGTTTGCAATGCACAATAAAACATACGAGCACAGTCTGTCTCTTTCTACCTATACTTAAGTGACAGAGACAGTAATGTCTTAGATTAACGCGAATATCATACATTGAAATAAAAAAAAATATCAACTTCAATTCAAGATACTGTGAGCTCAGTTTGCTTAAATCGGAACGCAACCTAAATAATAATGTTTGTAGGTATACTGTGTTTTTCCTTACCGTGCCAAAAAGATAAACAAAGCTTCAGTTTTCGTATCACTTTAGAATATCACGATTTTATCAATTAACCACACTATGTATCGACTTAAAAATGTCTTATTCCATTGAGTAAACACTTTAACTATGAAGTTAACTGAAAAATGTTTTAAATCAACCAGTTAAATACGAATTATTGATAAAATTCTAAACACATTCCAAAATTCATGACCACAGGTTATGCAAGGACACGGCCTGTTTGACATTTTTATACTTTTTAAATTAGAGTGTGGACATAGATTTTTATGGATTCGATAACCATAGATTTAGGAAGAACTGAGTGAATGATATCCAGTCAAATGAACATGTGATGTTTAGATTGTACTTTAATGTAAAGTACTGTCTTAAATTATTTTATTAGTGGATAAATACTGTCTTCTTTAAATATGAAAATTTTGTTTTTTAACCACGTAACTGATGTTGTATGAAATGGAGTGCATATTAAATATAATTAGTTGTATCGTATCGTCGCTCTTTAAAATGTTCTAAACGATCATTTAAATAAAATCAATCTGTGCTTCCCTTGGTCACGCCATGACTTGAGAACGTTTACACCAAAATGGGTAATTTAAGTATTTTAGTGCCTAGATTTAAAATTTACTCAGAAGTTTGAAAAAAAAACAGCTCTGCCTATTTTAAAAGATCTTTTCCTTAACAGTTTAATACATGGTAAGGCTGTAGTCAATTTATCGGTATTCATTTAGAGCAGCGGTCGTCAAAGTGCGGCCTGCAGACGATATTTCTGCGGCCCGCGACAAACGAAATAATTTTAGTAGATAACAACCTCGATGTCCAACAAAAAAAATGCTAATGATAAGTTTGTCGTCTGTTATTTTATATGATTCAAATCAAATCAAATCAAATTCTTTATTTTGAAATTATTTTACTGTTAGGTGGTTCACCAGTATTCAATTATCACCAACGAAATATTCAGTGCTCGCTTCGCTTGCTTTTTCATTTATTTATTTTATTTTCCATTTTCTTTTTTGCTAACGATAGTTTTTGGCTCGCTTTTCTCACACTATTACGACTTTTGTTTTTATTTTTCGTTGTACCCAAGAAACATTTCGCTTCGCACTTGCTTTGCTCGCGTTTTCATTAATGAACAAAATTTCCGGGCTCACTTCGATTCGCGCCGAAAATCGCACTGTCATTTCCCTATCCTTTGTTTTACAGTATTACTACCAACAAACTTTTCGCGCTCGCTCCGCTCGCGATGCATTTGTACGCTATTTCCAACTTTCGCTTTTATTTTCGTTGTTACCAACAAATAACTTCGCTGCGCTTGCGTTTTTATTTTTTTATAACCACATGACTCCTCCCTCTCTAACTAACACAGAGTTCATCCCGCATCCGCATTAGCCTACTCAGATTCACTAACAGATTATTGATTTATAAAAAAATATATGCGTGTACTTATGTACGCGCGTGAGAAGTTATACTTCTTTGGCATCATTAAATAAGCAGACAGCTTCATACTGTCAATTTTGTGTCACAGATGCGCGCGCATCATGCGCGCGCATCTTAAAATTTCACGCAGACAGCTTCATACTGTTAATTTTGTGTCATAGATGCGCGCGCATCTTAAAATTTCACTCTCATCATTTTTTCATAACGCGCCTAAAGAAGTATAACTTCAAAAATTAACAAAATAGCTTGTTTGACCCCTCATCTTAATTTTGGTAACTGGCCAGAAAAAGAAAAATATGAAAGAAGTCTTTGAAACGTATGGCTTGTATTCTTTTAATATTTTCAAAATTTTTAAACATTTATAATATTTCCTGTCATCAACAATTTATTTGAGATACGACTGTATTATTGTATTCCAGTGTTTTAATAATGTAAAGCTTCTTGGTTCCGAATAATGAATGATTAGCAATCTATTCAGTCACTCTTTCACAAATCATTCAATGTATTCAATCATGGCGGCCCTACCCTAAAAATATAGTCTTTGGTCACGAGGCGGCCATATTTGTTGATATAATATGCATCCTAAGGAAAAACAGACTTTAGTCAGTAATAATAGTGATTTATATTTTTGGACGTCAAATACCTCAGTCCACCCGTGACCATGAAGTCTGAAAAGACTTTGAAACGTCGGGATCTAAGATCTAAAATATGCCCCAGTAAAAGACGTTCTAAAGTGGTTTTATTTCAATAACAGAGACAGTGTTTACATTTTTTTGGACATGTTTATGTGTCTACGGGGTAATGGAAACGCAGTTATTAACCGCGTGCGTCTATCACGAGTTGGCTGATTCAAGTCAGTGACAAATTGTCTAATGGATTGTTATTTTTTTTGTGTCATAGGAGCGAGCAGAAAAGAACAAGCTGTTCATCTACATAAAGATCCCGGAGGTGCCGGTGCGTGTATCTTACAAGGGTAGCAAGGAGAAGAATCTGGAGGATGTCCGTGAGCTGCCGCTGGTCCTTCCTACGCTAGAGTATCACAATGTCACTTGGACCTGGCTTGATTTGCTACTGGCCACTAAAACATATACTAGGAGGTTGGTACACATTAGTACACTAGGCAGTTGGTACACTTTTTTATACTAGGAGGTTGTTAGTACACTAAGTGGTTGGTACACGTTTGTATACTATGAGGTTGGTACACATTAGTACACTAGGTGGTTGGTACACATTTGTATACTAGAAGTGTGGTACACATTAGTACACTAGAAGGTTGGTACACATTAGTATACTAGGAGGTTGGTACACATTAGTATACTAGGAGGTTGGTACACACTTGTATACTAGGAGGTTGGTACACATTTGTATACTAGGAGGTTGGTACACATTTGTATACTAGGAGGTTGGTACACATTTGTATAATAGGAGGTTGGTACACATTATTACACATCAGTACACTAGGAGGTTGGTACACAATACACTTGTAGGCCGGTATATACAGCACTAGGAAGTCGGTAAACAGTACAGTGCAGTAAATGAGCGGTACACACTACACTACACCAGCTACGATAGTCAATCATTCGTCCATCATAAAGATAAAGGAACATCTATTCTTTCTGTAATGTCATTTACATTCTTCTCGAGTTTATTCAAACAAAGTATTACAAGTGTGTTTCTATTATCAGGATGATTCTATCGCAAGCGATCCGACAGAAGCTTCAGTTGCACCGACGAGCTGCCGCCGCTCCGGAGCCTCTTGAAGAGGACAAGGCGCGACTCTTGCTTGGCGAGAGAACGGTATGTACACTCTACACATCTACTTATGGTTCAATTACACCTCACCGTAAGTTTCTGGCTAGTAATTTGTCGTAATTCCCTTCCGCTGCAGGCCTAACTTATATTTGTATAATTTTTTTTTATATATTTTTTTATATTTGCTCTCCACAGACGGGCTCACTAAAACTAATGTTGCTTCCCTGTACAGGTGGTTATTTGGATGGCGGTTTAGTACTGTTAGATTTTTTGATAGATTTCACTTCAACCCTTTTTCTCTTCTATCAACTATCTCACGAGTTGAGAGTTCATGCCTTAATCCACACACGCTCGCCAGGTGCGGGTTGGTGGATGTCACATTTCCTCGAATGATTAGTTCTTAGACGTACCGGTTTCCTCACGATGTTTTCCTTCACCGATATTGAGCAGCGGCGATGAAACAATTCACACAAAGATGTGTGGGCACGACCAGGATTCGGACCTGCGACCTTTATTTTGACGTGACAACGTCTTATAAATTGGTTTGCCGGGTGACACTTCAAGAAACTGCGTTACGCTCCGCTCACGTTATGCGCTCACAATGAGAGCGAGTGAGAGGCACGCGTCCCTTCCACTCGGGCATGGTTAGCCCGCCTAAGAGCGAGAGAGACAGACATAAAAAGTGAAAAGCACGCGTCCCTTCCACTCGAGCACAGTTAGCCCGCCTAAGAGCGAGATTCTTTGTATAAATTAATGTTTTAAATATAATTCTTTGTATAAATAAATGTTTTAAATTGTTACTATTATTTCATCCTTCTTCCTACTATACGAATGAATATTCACATTAAAATGATTTTACCACTCAAAGTCGTTGTCACGTAAAACTTTCGCCCGTATACCGACTTTACAGGCAATCAATTTTTTTTTCTAAGGCGAGGCCCGTACCGCTGCGCCACCGCTGCATATTGGTTATAAAAATGGTTACTGTGGGTTATCTCAAAGAAATAGAATTGAATCACTGTACCTGATAAAAAAAAAACGCATGAATATCGGTTGCTTAGTTTTAATTTAATTATCTGGCTGACGGAGCTTTGCTCGGTATTTTCTTTTTAAATTACATTTTCTAAAAATGATTCCTAGCTAGATCGATTTATCGCCCCCGAAACCCCCTATATACTAAATTTTATGAAAATCGTTGGAGCCGATTCCGAGATTCCAATTATATATATATACAAGAATTGCTCATTTAAAGATATAAGATTTAAGCATACATAGGGACAGATAGAACAAGGCGACTTTGTTTTATACTATGTAGTGAATTCAAATATTTATGCTCGTTGAACAGCCTTATCGTACATATTGTAGAAAATATATATAATATCCTCTTTGTTTACAGGTGGCCGAAAACAAACCACAAAAGAAAAGCACACCTAGTGTGTTTAAATTCTCAAAATCATAGCACAGATTTAAAGATAATAGTGAGCGCATTTAATATAACTAAACAGACTGTATGGAACCAATTAAGACATTAAACTTAACTAGAATAGAACTTAAAACAATGTAGTTAAGGTCGATAATAATCTTTGTTTTAATTTCAATGACCAGTTCGCAGTATTCCAGTCTTTCAACATCTGTTGAATCCAGTCGCTGGACTTGGTTGCTTACTGCAATTAGTATTGGGTATATTCCAGTATACGATTACAGTGACATTTCAGCGCTGGAGTCGATCGACGGACTGGAATAGCTCTGGAATGTGAGGTCTAACAGGATAAAGACGACCGAAAATTAGTTAATAATAATAATTTATTGAGGTTCCAATTAATAATGAACCTTTTTCATAGTAAGGAAAGAGAGGTGGATGGACCCTTAATTTCTCATGTGAGTACCTACAGTATTTAAATTGGAAATCTCATTAAATTAAATCTAAAAGAAATGTTTAATGGGAACTTCCCTTATGAGACATTTTTGTTTGGGATTTTAGTACTTTTTTAGATTGGTCCCCATAAATTCATAAACGTTTTAGATAATAGGTAAAATAGGTTTTTAATTAGTTTCTCTTTGTCTGTCATCTTGAAATTTATACTAGTAAGAAAGAGACAAATTTTACCTATAGATGCTTATAAGATTTTTATGATTATGAATAAAACTATGAAAATTTTAATATTAATTTATTTTAGTAATTAGGAAGAAAAATCTTTACCTACTATCTTATCTTATAAATAGGGTTGGTAGATCCAGAGCACTTCGACCCAGCTGGATCTTTTGTGCTTTACCTACTAACAGATTGTTAATTTTCTTCATACGGGAAGACAAATATACTTAAACCTAATCTGCCGGTCTTCAAGTCACGAGGGAATCGGTATTTACTGGTTAAGCGCGTTCCATCGTAGACTGCATCATTGCTTCACATCAGGGAAATTGTGGTCAAGCGGAAGCCTATTATAGGATACAAAAAGACAACGTGTTACAAAATACCTCGTAAAAATAAAATTAATTATCAAAGCCAAAAATTTTGTCAACCCTAGTAAACTGTCATGTCAGGGAACCGGATTATTTAACAGAAAGGCCTTCGTACCTATTTCACCTAATAATTGTCTTAAGATAAGATAAGATAAGATGTTTGCTACCTAATACAAGGATGTCATACTCAAGTACTGGCTTCAAAAAATGTCAAGTGGGAAAAAAATATGTTATCAATTTCAAATCTTTAAAAAAAAAATTCGTTCCCCGAATTAGGTAGAAATGTAGGAACATTCTGCGTAGTTTACTCTTAATTCTACTGAAGTAGAGTTTGAAAATAATTATATTTTTTTGGGGTATGTTATACAGAGGTTGTACTACGGTTCATAAATATTGTGAATTGACTCGTTATAGGGCCCCATGTAACCTCCTTTCGGCTTTAAGTGTAGTTTTGTAACACCTTGTTTAACGAAATATAACCAACAAATTAAAAGGAATACAAACGAGCTTATGCAAATAGTTATACAACAGATAATATTATTATTTCATACATTTTTTTTTTGGAATTTGGAAATATATTTTTGACTGGCTGGTGTCGTGGTCGGTAAGATTCACGCCGCAGTTTGGAAGTTCAATTCCCACCCGAGACAGACATTTGTGTGATGAGCATGTCAGTTTGTCTCGATTCTCTCGTATTCATAAACGTATTTTAAGCTCATTATAGGTGAAATAGGTTTATAATTCGTGTCTTTGTCTATCATCTTGATATTTATACTAGTAAGAAAGAGACAAAGTTCATTTTAACTAAAGAGTCATAATTTTTCATGAATAAGGCCGTAAATATATATTTACGAAAGAAAAGTATATGTATAGTATACCAGTTATTTGGTTTCCATAACACCAGCTATGCTTAGCTTGGGATGAGATGACCGTGTGTGTCACTGAATATTATTATTATTATATAAGTTGGCAATAAACATTTATGTAGGTTTAAAATCGTCAAAAGTATTTAAAGACTTGTTTCGACGAAATTATGAATGACATTCATCTGTTGGTGACTTTGTTATGAATGAGTTTTGAGTCATATTCATAAATGATGTCACTAACAGAATGATGTCGATATTAAAGGTGCTTATTTTAATCGATGCTTCCCAGTATTTTGTTATATTTATGCGAATATGAATGAAAATAGATTTACCCTTATCTGTAACTTCTGCATAATAATACATCTGGTGCAATAACGTCACAATAAAAAAAATACTTTTTATGCGTATTTATAATGTTATAGGTAACAGATTGTTGTATATTAAACCGATTTTGTTGCGAATGGTGCTAATTTCCGTGCGTTCAAACGATTTCCCATAATTATTACTGAAATCAGCTCTAATAGATTACATTACTCGTGGTGCTTACAGTCCCTCAAATCTAAGAAGTACCTTTTAACAGTTCTAAACGTAGTACATTTAGAATTTTATTTTTTGTATGAAAATTGTTTATGTTATGTTAAAATAAAAATAGCTTCATAAAGCTAATAAAAATAGTGTGAATTACGCCTCAATAAAGCTAATTTAATAGAAAACAGTGAAACGTCAAACGGTACTTCTTAGATTTGATGGAGTTTAGTCCATTTTTATGAGGCAATTTTAAACCTGTCTTTTTTTCTCTATGCAGTCTCCCGTTTTGCCGGGAGTGGACAGTATAACTTTCAAACTCCTTTTAATATCTTTCTGAATAAATTCATGCGGGATCCAAGACAGTTTAGGTGTCCCGGGACTTGGCTGGGATCAAATCCCGAGTCTCTTCACGGCGCCGCTGTTGATCCTGGTGCACAGGAGTAGCATGGCGGGATTGAGGTGATGGGTTAAGGCCCATTAAAAAAAAAAATATTGTTTAAATATGATAGTGTAGCACTTTTACAATATTGAGATAATATACTAATTAATAGGAATTTATTTGAAGTAGTGTTTTTGACATATTTTACAAACATTGATTTTGCATAAAACGATTGTCAAAAATTCGAAATTATTCCTTAAATAAAGTTAACAGTGTATTATAAATTACCCCAAGGTATTTTTTTTAAATATGTTATTGCACCTTAGTTATTGTATTTAACCACATACCCTGATATAATTTTTATAAGTATAAAACCAATGTAAATGTAATTAATTGTAGTTATTTTTGTAATTACTTACATATCTATGTGATTTAATGTATGTTAGAATCTTGTATCTTTTTGTTATTAAATGTTATAAATAATGTACCTCTGTGTTTCTTTACTCAAGTAAAAAAGACTTAAATTTGATAAACAATTCGATGTAATTTAAAGTTTAATATCAGATTTTAAAACTTAAAAATGATATAATTTTCATAAAGTTTATTTTTTTAGTAATTCAAACATTTCGAATTTATATTGTTAATATCGATGACCAAATTGTTACTAATTAAAACATGAGTATGCAGAATAAGTACAGTCACTGTGGTAACTGGAAAAACGCGGGAAAACTGATAGCTTTTCGTTATATTTTCTCTGTGTTACCTCACCGCGGCCTTGCGCGGCAGTATCGCGACAACTGGCACGCGGGGCGCACGTCTCGCTGCCTCACGATCGTATAACTTCGAACGACATGAGGACGAATTATGTAAATTTTGAATAGTGTGCTATATTTTATTTTGTATTATTTTTCGTGTTGTGCTGTATAGTGACAATGGCGTTAGCAGTGTACGTATTTTTGTGCGCGTGCGCCGGTGCTTTAGGATTCAATGTGGACATCCCTTCAAGGGTGGTTTATAAGGGTAATCAGAATTCTATGTTTGGATTTACGGTTCAAGCGCATGTGGATGGCGATAGAAAAATGTAAGTAATATAATTATTTTTATCTTCATCTAAGACCGTTAAAATTCTAGGTTTTAAGACTTGTTCGTGGAAGTTTTTTATAACAATAATGAATGTGGAGTGTGAGATTATTTTATTGTTCGTGTTTTATTTTAAAACTGGCGCTTATTCTAGACACGTTGTTAGTCACAGTTAATGTTAACACAAAACTTGGCATATTCCGTATGCGCGGGCGAATTGGCAGACCATCGCCATCGTATGAATGAACATTTGTTTACACAAGTGTTAAAAACTGCAAATGTATTATTTTTTGTATTACGTCCTCCGACCGGAGAGTGATGTCATCTAGTTAATAAATTGTCCAAGGTGAAGACTGGACATTGAACACAATTCCGGAAATCTAGAAACTGGTTTTGTGTATAAACACCATTTGTATCGATTAATTAAAATCTTAAACTGTATCGATAGTATTCTCGTATTTCTGAGACTAAAGTTTTGATAGCAAAAGGATGTACAGTTCTAGAGGCATAGAGCGTTTATTTTCGTGATTCTCTTAGAGAACAGCGGCTGTGGTCACGAGCATCGTGTAGATTGTCATCTCGTTCCATTTCTAATGTCCTCTGAACGAGTAAAAAAAGACAATTGGAGTCTTTCGTCGAGGGATAAACGTTGATATAGAAAATATTGAATAATACTCTCATGTCTGGAAGATATGAGGACCTTTGAACTTTAAAATCGCACATTATAAAGTTGAAAGGTATTACAAAAACACAGAGGACTTGTTCGCAATATGAAGGATAACTTCCATAGGTAATGGTGATATTAATGTAATTAAATAAGACCTCTTGAAGACGTTTAATACCTAGCTTGATTGCGGTTGCACAATGTCACCTCCAAGGCAAACGATTTTAAATGAATCTGCAATTTAAAAGTTTCATCAATTAACACTTTCATCTCCATTATTAAGTCCAAAATCCTTCGATATGTCTATTTAACTTTCTATCTCCATTAAGATAAGTCTAGAAAATATGTCAATTATGGTTTGGATATAAAAGAACTTGGTAACTGTCTCTCTACCTTAAAAAGGCTTCACAGTTTTGAAGATATTATGTCACCAGCTTAATTATAACTCGCCGTTTAAACTTATCATCTTACAATGAGTTGATAAATAATGTTGGTTTACGACTCCACGCAAGGTGAACACCAAGAGCAAGTATATTGTGCGATGACATCACCACAGCGGGCGCGAAATTTGTGCTGCACTGCAACTGATTTGGCTTATTGGCGCCCATGGGCGTTAAGTGGGTGCTTTGATACAACTCGTTGTATTTGAATTGGTACTATTTAAATGTCACACAGTTACAATCATTCAAAATTTTAATTGAATTGATAGTGTTAAATGAGATGATTGGAAATAGATAGACAGTATGTTGTCGATTCATTATAGTCAGCCAATGCGCTAAATCATCATCTACATGTTTTATGTATGGCGTCTGCAGAAATTATTCTGCAATTTTGACAATGTCAAGTTCAAATAAGTATACAAGCTTTTAAAAGATAAGTAGATACATTTCAGCGGTCTTGTACAACCTTGTATCACAGACTACTAACCTTGTATCGAAAGAATTAACTTATTCTACCTACAAACTAGAATTTAAGATAGTTGAGAGAAGACCCGTGCGTAGCAGTGGGACTCTAAAAGGGTTGGAGTGACATATTAGCATTTGGAAAATTGAATACCTATGGTTCTTAAAATAGTTCTATTTTTTTTAAAGATTAACAACACAAAGAACACAAAATTGAAGAACTTCAAAAACCAGATCCTATTTAGTTATATTTACGTTTATTTACGTCTTTTGTAAGTAACAGAGAACTTGTAAATGTATTTAGCACAGTAACAATAATTATTTCTGGGCATCATTTATTAATAGCCCTTTAAATGATTTACTACGAAATAAATAATAGAAGTCACTTATTTCCGGAAAGTAATGACCAGTTAGTGCAAAAACTTGTAAATCTAATGATATTCTATTGAATAGGTAAGTAGCGTGGTATTAATCATTTATATTATATTTTGTAAACGTCATAATTGACTTTGAACTTGGTTCATCGACACCCCATAGACAATGCGCCGCAAATTCTAACCGGAAACACGTCACATGCGCAGCACATGCGCCGCGGCGTAGCGCGCGCCCTTTTTACTTTTATATTTTTTCTTTTAATTTGGTCATGTGCGCTATTTTTGTTTCAACTGGGGTGCTTTCTGCTTGATTTATTACTGCAGTGTTACAAACATACGGGTGGCAGTGTGGCACTCATGGTGGCGGGATCGTCATGAATCTTTATTTGTCTTTGCTCCTCGGTTTTGTCTTTTTGTATAAAGTGTGTGAAATTCTCGAATACAAATGGTTGCAATATGTTGCAACATTCGCTACGGTCATGATAAATTTTTTTATTTGTCTCGTAACTTTAAATGATTTCGTTCTGGTGAGACGTTAAGTTATGACGTTTAAAGTTATGACGTTTAACGTTAGTTTACAGATTTTATAAAGAATTAACGTTTGTAAGTAAATAGATACCTACAGTCGAGAAAATGGCGTCTTAGAACGTCGCAGTTTTTTAGTTTTTTTACTACTAATCTTTTAAAAGCTTGTATACTTATCTAAACTTGACATTGCCAAAACTGCGCAATAATTTCTGCAGAGGCCATAATTAAAAGAAGAAGATACAGGTAATATGGCACTAGAAACTTTGTTGAAAATCAAGAACGTAACATATAGTATGCTGATTTAGAATCTCTAAATATGCCTTAATCGATTTGACGAAAATATAAGCGACTTACCAGGACCTTCATCTTTCACCATAAACGGTATACCACCATAACTTGACCCATAGCGTAATCCTCATTCCCATAATATCATTAACAGCCGCGAGTCACAACAAGCGGTTCTTTATCCCTCTAATGGTACAGATAAGTAATGAGTCGGAGGCGCACGCGCAGCTGAGCCACAACTCTTTATTGATTACTGATGTAAGAATGGCGGTTTTGTCGACGATGACGGGTAACGCAGGGTCATTTATCATACTTTTGTGAGAAATTCTGTGGTGTGTGAGGTAATTTTGTGTTTAGATAATCTTCAAGAAACTTGACCTGTTAACCTATAGATAGATTTGATGCGGCTATGTATTTTCCTGACTCCCGGATTCGAATTTAATAAAGAGTAAAAAATTCTAATCAGTATTTAAAAGTCCCGTACGTGAAAGGTGCCCAGTAATGAGTCGTTGTAGATCCAGAGTTGCCCATGTTGGCCTTGCCGTGTTCCGGTGCGATGTCTGGTGACACCATGCAGAGAGGGTGGGTCGGAATTGTTGCTCCTTTAAGGTTTCTAACCTTAAGGAGGCTCATTCCACTGCCACCTTCTCACCGATAATCATTCGTAATCACGAGTGAATCGGTACACTGTACTGGCGCGTTCCATCGTAGACTACATCATTGCTTAAAATCAGGCAAGTTGTAGTCAAGCGCCAGCCTATAAATAAATAAATAAAATTCATTTAATTCAGGTAACTTTGAACCCATACAATTAGAAATAAATAGTGAAAAAATAAATAAAATGCAAATTATATATAAATGACCGTCACTCTACCCAGCACTGTATATGACATGTCTGCCACAGCAGTGCCGGATATAGTGGCAGTCCACACGATCTGCAATCATCGCCAGGACGGCATTGGAGCTGGCTCTGACGCGCACCTCTTACGCATAGTTGCGTGGAAGCAATCGGTACGCGCCTCTGCAAACATTCCTGATGCGCTGCAGAATCGGGGCAGCCCCAACACCGCCCTGAAAGCGTTATTGTATTGCACGCGAAGGGCGCTGTAACATCTTTGCGAATACGTAGCCCACAGGCTGCACGTGTACAGCGATGTGCAGTACGCTCTGAAAAGAGTAACTTCACCACACGTGAACATCGCGCAAACCTGCGTGCCTATTGAAGAATAAAAAAAAATTGTCACAGATTTTTTGATGGTCCTATTGACGCTGTGCCAACAAATTATAAAACCGTACGGAAGCCTACGTATAAAACTCTAGCTTGACTGTCTAACAAATCAGAGTTAGGATTTGTGCTTGATGAACGCCTATATTAAGACAGAAGTGGTGGCGCAGCGGTATTAACCTCGCCTTTGAAGTATAAGGTTGTTCGATTTCCGCTGGTGCCCCCAAATATTTGTGTGAATTGTTTCACCGTCGCTGCTAAATATCGCTGAATGAAAATATTGTGAGGAAACTGGTATGTCTAAGAACTAATCCAGCTGACGGGCCGGTGGCGTGGTCGGTAAGAAACTTGCATTTCACGTCGCAGATCGTGGGTTCGATTCTTCTGTTTGTCTGTGTAATAATCTATATTTAAGTATGTATTTACAAAAGAAAAGTATTATACGTAGTATATTACCAGTTATCTGGTTTCCTTAGCACAAGCTTTGCTTAGTTAGGGATCAGATGGCCGTGTGTGTTAATGACCCACAAAAAAAAATCATTCGAGGACGTATGCCATCCGCCGAACCGCACTTGCCCGTCGTGTGTGGATTAAAATATCTCAACTCGTAAGATAGTTGAGAGAAACCCGTAATTAGTAGTGATAAAGGGAAGTGACCCATGTTAATGACTCAACTATGTTGGCGCAAGACTATTAGGAGATAGCTAATGCTCATTACAAAAGGTTTTAAAAAGCATTATGAACGTCTAAACATGATTACCGAGTTGTGGAGGGTGATTTAGGATAGCTTCTACCTCAGCCCTTACACCTTGACTTCTGTATGTTAAATATCTTTGCTACTCTTTCGGTCTTCTATCGGATACACTTCGGAGAGTGTGCGTTGGAATTGCACATTCTTATTCCCCCATCCCCGTTCTTCCATCTGACAAATAGAGGTACGGCTATGCGCCACCGTTATATGGTGGAAATTCCACGGGCACGCACAAAGCGCCTTGCCTCCACTTTTATTGTGCGAACTTCCAAGTTATAGAATTCGTTGCCACACAACAGCCTGTCTTCAAGTCACGAGTGAATCGGTATTTTTTGGGTAAGCCCGTTCCTTCATACTACAACATTGCTTCACATCAGGGAAGTTGTAGTCAAGCGCAAGCCCATTAAAGAATAAAAAAAATATGGTTTCTCTCTCGCGTTAATAATTTAAGTAAGATTATCTGCATATAGTTATCCATAAGTCAGAAGAGCGATACTAAAAAATCTTATCTCGAATACGTATAGTGATAGTTGTCTGTCTGCAACTGTTGCGTTGTCGATAACCTTCGACCTCTACTTCTCCATATCTCATCGTCACTCACCTCGAGTTCTTAAAACTAGTTTTTTTCAGACCTCGAACTTGTGCAGCACTGGTCCCTTTAGGCTAATTCACGAAATGAAATAAGTTCAGTTGCAGTTCAGTGGCAGTTTTTCAATCAAAACAGCCTTTTTCGTACTCTCGTTATTTTGACAACCGCTGTCAGATACGCTCGCGTCAAGCTCGCGTCACGCGAGTGTTTTAGATTAGATATGACAGCTAAACAATAACAAGAATACCATTTTGCACTAAGACGTAAACTTAATTGCAACTGCACTGCAACTTGATCGGCGCGTCAAGAAATTACGTGAATTAGGGCATTTGTGTTAAATAAAACTGCACACGTATTTAGTTTTAGTGGTCAGATGCGGGTTTTAAATTTTATTTGTATTGTATTCTGTTTTTTTATCCTATAATAGGCTTGCGCTTGACCACAGCTTGCCTGATGTGAAAGCAGTGATGCAGACTATGACGGAACGCGCTTACCCAGTAAATACCGATTCACGCGTAGTACGACAGATTGTAGTTATCGGGAACAGACATGCGGGCAACGAATTCCACAACTTAGCAGTTCGCACAATATAAGTGGGAGCTAAGTGTTCCTCTCCCGGGATGGTCGGTGTCTAGGTAGTGGAAGAGCTACTCTTGATGGTGAGCATTGAAATCATCCAGCAGCACTAATTTTCCAGAGGGAATAATTGAGATTTTTTTAATTATATTAAAAAATAACAAACTTTAATTTCAAACTACGATTTAGCTCTATTTCAAACCACGTTTTCCTAGCGAAGATTCCGAGCATCGTCTTTCATCGCGTACGGTGCGCATGCGCCGGCGCATTCTCCGTGACCTCGTTACTAATACGGCGTTTGCGCGACCTCACGTCTGCTTGCTTTGCGCCAACAGATGTACCGATTTTGTAACATAGCTATAGCGTACCGAATTATTGTTTGTTTGTTAGTTTTGTTACATACAATACCTTTTGGTATCTAAACATTTTTTGTGTCTCATCTCATCAGTTAGAAATTTAATATGAAAGAAAGAAAGAAAAAAAATTATTTGACAAAGACAGGACACACAGAATCGAATGATAAAAAAAAACACATAGAAAGAGAAAAAAAACATCAATGGAAACAGTTAAAAGAAGAAAAAAATAAAAAAACAAAGAGTGACTAAGTACTGTGACCCATCAGTGTCAAACATGGACATTGCTCAGTGAACGATGTGAGTGGCTACTAGAGGCGACCCACAGCACTAATTTTCTGATTACGCAGTTTCGTATATCTAGATATACGAAACTTCATAAGTAGTCTATGAAGCGCCAACACGATGAGCAATCAGTAGGCAAATACAATTTTAGTAAATGTACTCGCAAAGCTGATATAAAACAAAGACCGGGGTACACAGAAAATATGACCCTTTAGCCTTTTATTTTATTTTATTAATTTAAGAATCGCCAACAAAGATAGGTACATCATTATTAAAGCACATACGCACCGCATCATCAATTAGGCAACCATAGCTTACACATTTAGATCGAGTTGACAAATTAAAGCAAAAAATTAAAGAAATAATTAATAACAATTAGAATTATTATCTTTTTAAAATTAAAATTAATAATTATTTTTGGTCTGTAAACTGCAAACACAAGACATAATTATTAAAGCAGCTTGTATTACCAATTACTATACTATAGACTACACAAAAACTACTAGTACTTATAGTATTATATTATCTGTGACAAAAACTTTTGATTCTGCAATATAATGCAAATTACGATAATGTGTTTAAACTAATGAACGGATATTTGCGACTGGTTATTCAATGAACTCGTTAACTTAACTATTAATGATTACCGAATATTAATTGAGGTGTTCACATTGTTACTTAAGTGATTTTACCATACACCACCCAATTGTCCCTAGTTAGTTAATACATTTTGTTCACAGACAGACAGTCTGTGGTCTTGGTCTATGACTACCTTGTCGGCACGATTGGTAATCGAGCCCGCGACATTATATTTCTAAGGCGAGGCCCGTACCGCTGCGCCACCGGTGCACCGTGCACACCGCTGCTCATGATGACTTATCACAAGGCAAATTCGAAGACATGTGCTGTCAGTTATATTAACTTTCATGGTTATGAGATGTCTCATGATTTACTTATAATGACAAACTATATCCATAATTAGTCTCGACAGACTGACCTAATTCCGTATCCTCTATTTCAAGTGACGACTTATATTGAAGGCAACAATTTATCTTTCTCAGTAAATCCTCTTACGTCAATTATTAAACAAACAAGTTTATATTAATCACCTACAAACAAAAACTTCACAATAGGTAAATGAAATCCACGAAATTAATTAATTCTTTGTAATAATACGTGAAATGGGGTCAGTGTTGAATCCATATTTTTCCTTTAATAACTGATGACTCTACTTCTGATTAAATACGCTCTCCTTGACACATTCGCTGCATGCGCATGCGCCGGTTGTGTTATGTTTGCGCTTTCGATACAAGGTGATCTCCTTACTGAATAACAACCTATACTAGATATTAATAATATGTGATTTATTAATTTCCCAAAAAATACCTCATGTTGTCAATAGAGATCATCCCATTGATCTATTAAATTATCTACGGGAAAAAAATATCCTATCCCAGGTCTTACTCGTTAGCCCGAGTAATTAAATTAAATTTTATTTTATTATTTTGAATAATTACACTAACAAATACTAAAGATTTGAGGATAAATTGATGAATAGAATGTCTACCCATACAAAAACATGAAATTGATTTAATCTTAATGAAATAATTGTATACAGAACGTTAAGATATTTCTAATATTACGGTAACACTTACGGTCTTATTCATAAAAATCTTATAAGATTTTTTTGTTAAAATGAACTTTGTCTTTCTTATTAGTATAAATGTCGAGATAACAGACAAAGACAAAATAAATATAAACCTATTTTACCTATAACTAGCTTTCGCCCAAATCTTGTTTCTCCATACAAACTTTGGAACCCCGTTTCACCCCCTTAAAGGGTGAGTTTTGAAAAATCCTTTCTTAGTGCACCCCTAGACCCCATAAGGAACCTATGTGCCAAATTTGGAGTCTCCAGACCCAGCGGTTTGGGCTCTGCGTTGATATGTCAGTCAGTCAGTTTCTTCTTTTATATATTTAGATAGATTTAGATGAGCTTAAGCGCGATCCCCTCTGCCAAGGTACATGAACAATTTGTACGCATAACATGTTCATGTTTTGTTTTCGTTTAGCTTTTATTTACTTGTGCATTTGTAAAAACGCTTCAACTTTTACTTGTGTGGTGTATGTGGTTACCTCACCAAACACGGACAGAAACTAATTAGTACTAGAATTTGCGTATTAAGCCCCCCGTGTTAAAAGATAATTAAAGACTTTGTTCCAATCCATACTTGCATACCTACTGCATCTCTATTGACATGTTTTCAGTGTTTAACAGTGGTGTTTTTGGTAGTACGTATGCAAAGTCGCGGGCTGTAGCTAACACTTAATACACTTGTTCACACTTTAATAGCTGCAGTTAATAACTTTTCAAAGTTACAAGTTCTAAATGTCAGTTGTTCCGCCTCTCACAAACACGTAAGTACTTTATTAAATATTTCGAAATAATGCTCTGATTTCGATATTTTCGCTTTCACTCATTATTTTTATGGACCGTGATCATTGCAGTGCATGTTGCAATTCGATAGTTGTACGATTTAAATCGATTAATGTTAATAGCGTTCTTAATTTTCAAAAATCGTATTTTGATAACACTTAATTTCAGAGGAAAATGGAAAAAATATTTTATATAAAACTAGCGGATCCAGCAGACGTGTCGTCCTGCCCGGTAAAGCCGTGCCACCTGCCGGGTCCGATAACAGAATACGACCTATAAGATTTCATAAAAATCGGTCAAGCTGTTTCGGAGGATAATTTTTCTATGCGTAAAAACCATCCTCGTACTTCAAGGAATATTCTAAAAAAAGAATTAGCGAAATCGGTTCATCCGTTCTTGAGTTGCGCTTACCAACACATTTTACGATTCATTTTTATATTATAGATTAGAGATTAGTCTTATAACACGTCAAACAGCGTTAGTTGGGAACATGTAGGTAGACAATTAAGTAGACAAGATTAATCTTTATATCCATCAATTTGGTAATAAAAACCTACTTAATACCCAACATCTAAGTTTAAATAATGAAGTGCAAACAACGAATCAAGTTTGAGACCACAGAGGAACAAATAACCCGTAACATGCAAAGATAGGATGTTCAATTGACACTTTGATTAGAGTATGAATGTTTAAGTATAGCCCATTGTACCCCATGAGTGGTACTTGTGAGTGGCTAACAGTGATACGAGTCGTAAAACAAGCAATAAAGTTAGAACACTTGGGAGTTACAGTATGCTTAAGTTTTAAGTGTGTACTGTCATTGATTGGTTTTTAGACACATGGGAATAAGATAGGGATGGTAGTAAAACCATCCCTATCTGAGTATAACACATTATCTACTTGTTGGTGAACACATAGGGTTGCGTTCATCAGTTACACCTTCACTATGCATCTTGATTGGACACGAAATAACACCATCTTAAGCTAAACAGCATTTTTTTATCTTTGTTTTTTTTTTATCACAAATATTCACAAAATGTCTGGATGGAAACGGATGCCTTTTTGTAGGATTAAATTTGGTTAGCACACACCGCGTACTCTCCCAACAGTCCCCACCGACCTCATAGACCTTGTCCCCTGACATAACAATAATCAACGAGCAACCCGAGGGACAATGACATTTTGTCACGGGCCGCGACATACTTATAATAATAATTATAATTAGTTTTGAGAAAAAAGGCGTCTTAGAACGTCGCAGTTTTTTAGTTTTTTACTACTAATCTTTAAAAACTTATATACTTATTTAAACGTGACACTGGCAAAATTGCGGAATAATTTCTGCAGAGGCCATAATTAAAAGAAGAAGAAGAAGATAATTAGTTTTATTTACTACACAGTTTGTACCAATACATCAATTTGAATAGGTCATGGGACTCCCTTTCCCAAACTAGGCAGGAAACCTGTCTGTATCTTGAGAAAAACTTATGTCCAGACTTCTGTAAGGTTATGTTATCTGTGTGTAAGGTAAGCCTTCAAAAATGATTAAATCTTCCTTGAAAATGTATCGAATTAATAAAGTGATGTAATTGACAGTAGATTTTAAGATTACTCATCTTAAACATATAAATTAAATTAAAATAATTTTATTCGTTTTGAGCATCATTGAAATGTTAACAATAATACAACTATCGATACAATTAGTAAGTAAACTACACCTTCAGGTTGCTTTCTGAATATCACACTTGATCCTATTGAAGAAGGTTTTTTTTTGCTGATGACCTAACCCAATTAGCCGGAAGGGCCTCTATTGGTTCACTGGACTTTTTCGGTGAGCCGTCCGAGGACGGTCGAACCGATCAAGTACTGTGGCAACTGCCATGAGGGCTCCCCATGTAGGGACGAACCTCGGCTCAGGACGTTGCCGGACACTCTAGTTTTTTAGGGGATCGGGGGGCATTTCGCGTTCGAGCGGTCCGGTCCTGACCGGAACCGTAATCGACTGGGGGATTGCAGAAGTTGATGCAGAAAACGTTTTAATCCACGCCACGTGTTAACACGAGTTATTTGTCTTTTTAATAATATAACATTAAAGAGACCTCGAGTATGTAAACAGCAAGTATTATGTCATCTCGACGTGTCACGCTGAGTCAAGGTGAGACAGGTGGATACAAGGTACAGATTGTGATTCAGAAAATTGTTTAATAACTATTTTTAAGTAGTTATCTAGTTGTATGACGCTGCGCTGATTTCTCACGTTTTATTAAGAATTGTGAGGTAATTTCTTTATTAGGTATGAAACAGACGCGTTACCTGTTCTTCGTGCTAGCTATCAGAGATTTAACTGCCTTTATTAATCCTAAGCGACAACGACCGGACATAATGGTGACCAGCAAACTGTCCAGATGGCGCCGCAGTGCAGCCTTTGTATGCGTGTACGCACGCCGGAAGCTACGTTACCGGAAGAGCTATAAAATATAACTTAATTGTTATTTAAATGCACTCACTAGTGTTAATGTATGGATTTGTGATTGGTGTGTTTATTTTATGAAGCACCTAGACTAATTTTATTAAAGTAATATTACATGACTACTTATTACTGAGATCTGCCCGCGGCTTCGCCTGCGTGGTGTAAGGATAAAAATATATTGCTTATAACACTCACGAATTATGTAGCTATTGGTAAAAGAACTTTCAAAATCGGTTCAGTTCTGTACATAGATTTAGAGATTCTTCCCAACAACCCCACAAACTGCCAAATTTGTGATCAGTCAATCAATCATTTCCTTATTTTTTAGTACTATTCAAATTTTACATACAATACAACTTTTTATTCATAAGTTCACACATAATACCCTTTCTGGTGTATAAACATTTGTCAGTTAGTTTCAATTAATTATATTATATTTAATTGAAATTAATTATAATATAGTAATATAATTAATTATAATATAATAATATAATTAATTATATTATTGTATTATAAATTGTCAATATATTATTTTATCATTTGTTAATTCTTATAAAAACATTCTACAATCACAATAATTGAAAGTGCAAGAATGCAATTTAGTAAAATTAAGTAATCCTTTTAATCTTAGCATTAATGAATTTTAATATTATTAATTTTTGGAGCTTCGGTCATGTCAGAGCTTTTCTCTAAGTGTCTGTGCTTACTGCGAGCTTTTTGACCGTCTGACACGACTTAACATTTACCTTTTTCTTTACCTGGTCAAAATCATATGCTTTATTTTTTCTGAGACGCGAGTCTACATAAAAATAGTCTAATTTCTTTTCCTACCGTGCAGTGAATGACTGGCAACTACTGAGAAACACTGCCAAAAAACTCAGTAGGTTTGTTTTATTTTTTAAATAAAGTACTTATATCTATTACATTTTGTTTGTTCAGTGTGTTGAATTAGAGCGACTTAATTCCAAGCGTTTTTATCCGTTATAGTCTGAAATTTTATATAGTGGCCTCCCTCTTCCTCTCTTTCCTTCAATATTTCCTTCTATGATGGTCATTATTAGTGTTTCGTGTCGTATCAAATCACAGACTACTAAGAGAACCTAGCGGTTCAGACGGTCATGTTTCATTTGCCGTTCATGTACCGTTGCAAAGTTAGAAATTGACAAGTAATTTTTTTAATCAAGGATTTGGGCTCTGGCTACTTTTGTCTAATGAGCCTGAATTAAGTCGGTACAATGTTGCCGGTAAAAAATAAAATATTAGCTGCGCCCACAATAGTGTTACCAGCATTGAAATTAAAATATTTAGTTTTTTTACTATAGCCTTATCTACTGGAAGGAATAAAAAAAACAACAAAGGATTATTTACCGAGTTTATTTTAATTCATTTTTACATTCGCATTATACCCTATTATCAATTGATGCAGTCTTATTAATTTCACTAATCAAGGTTCTTCACAGTAAAAATTTTCTGAAAGGAACGCTGATGTCGTACACTTTGATAACGATTTTCTTTTCTCACATGAAATTATTAACGTGTATAATTTTAGCAGAACTGTAAGAGACTAACAAAATAATATCACTATCAAAATTACTTTAGTTTTATTTGCACAATTTATAATTTAAGACAATTTTTGTTTTAATGACAGCAATAGAGAGAATCGAATAACAGCACCATGGTAACCAACTTAGTTTTTCAGTAGAAGAAAACTTTTGACAACTAAAGAGGCTGAATACCATTCAACACTCAATAGAAATCAATGTTAAGTAGCGTCCTGTTGCTAGAATACACATTTGAGAACACAGTTATTTCTTGTTGTTGTATCACAATATTATTAAATGGGTTGATAGTAATGTACAGAAATTAATCAACGCAAATACTTCAACACAACACAAACCATAACAATAGGTATCCCAAATCTATGACACAAACAGTAATTGCAGTCATGCATAGATTAGTAATTAAATGAGGGGTAGTCGGATTTTTACACTTTGGGAATCGGGAACGGCTTTACCTACCATAAACTATTTAAATGTACCCTACAATAGTGAGAAAGTACGTAAATAGTACTCTATGGTTTCAGACGCGCCACCCCTTGACAGCTATCAAGTAGTGACATGAGAGTGACAATCCTCTTGCGGGGGTGAAGAAGGAAGTGGAAGGGGCGTAACTGTCACTGTTTAGCTTTGCATTGACATATCGTACGGTCGTTTTTTTTTTCTAAAGCTTTACCAGGCGTGTATCAAATAGCAAACATCAATGTTGAATATTACGATGCATTTATTGGTTTTCAACCAAGTTAATATTTTATTTATTCATATTAACTGGACTGTTTAATGAGATGTTAATACAAATGCTAGCTAATTGGTATTCACAAGTAAATAGAACAAGTGAATGCATTGATAAATGTTATCATTGCTTTGAACTTCTAATTGAATTGGGTCGTGCCTTGAAATAACTCACTAATCTAAATAAATATTTACTTAAATACCTATTTATCTGTGGATTTAATACTTGGTAACTAGGGTCCGCTTATGAGCAGCGGTGGCGCAGCGGTACGGGCCTCGCCTTAGAAAAATAAGGTCGTGGGTTCGAATCCTGGTCGTGCCCACACATCTTTGTGGGAATTGTTTCATCTCCGCTGCTCAATATCGGTGATGGAAAACATTGTGAGGAAACCGGCATGTCTAAGAACTAATCATTCGAGGACATGTGACATCCACCAACCCGCACTTGGCCAGCGTGTGTGGATTAAGGCCTAAACTCTCTCAACTCATAATATAGTTGAGAGAAGACCCGTGCCGAGCTGTGGGACACTAAAAAGGGTTGAAGTGAAGTGTGAACTAGGGTCCAACCTACTATAATTATACCTATTATACTATACATATACCTAGCAATAGCGAAGGGTGGAGATCTAAAAAGGGAAGCCGGATCAAAAAAGTTCCTACTTAAAAAAAAAATCTTACATACACCGTCATCGATGATTCTATGGCGACCACAACTTTATAATATGGGCACTTATTTTTGATACTATTCAAAAATCTTAGGCATTACATAGTTTTAATGAAATAAACGATAGTAATCCTAAAGTGAAGCCAATTGGAATCTGCTTGTATGGACTCTTCACCACTGATGAATAGACATATCTACTTACCTTGAGAAATTATTTCAATTTCAATTAATGGTAAAAACCGTATGAAAATACCTTGTTATTTTCTTTTCAAATTCAAATTCTAAGTCTATTCAAAGTCTTTATTGCGAACTAAAGTGTAGAATTTTGTAGATGATGTAGGTACTTACATATAACCAATGGTTCTATATTTATTGATTAATTGCCAGACTGCTTCCGATTTATTCGTTGTTGTTTGTTTGAAAATTGTTTTGAGAGGTTTGAGTGAGTTTTAATTTTTTTTAAGCTTCTTTTCATATTTATTAAAATCATTCTTATCTTTATCATTACACGATTGTCGATATTTTTTTAGCCTTTTTATAATTATTGTTACTCGGTGGGCTAGTGGTCAACGTATTGGCTAAATAACCGCGAGTCCCCAGGTACAAGCAAAAAAGACGTTTCTATCGAATGATTTTCTTTAGTCTACTTTCTATCTAATATATTTAGAGAATATTTGCATTTGAAGTTTTGAATTGTACCCGACGAACGGCAAAAGGCTGACCGGCAGCCTTGCATACATACGGAATAGGGGGCCCCTTATTTCGTGTGTATAGCTCGGAAAGAAGGTAATATTCGCTTCTGCCTACACCTTCGCATAATCATTGTTTTGATTGTGTAGAGAAGTTAAACACTGAAGAGTAAAATGATGAGGTTGGGTTTACTCATCACCTTTGATCATTACTATAATATTCTACTTATTGTGTGCTGTTATTGATGACGAAATGGATTTTTTGGTGACGAATCAATTTATTAATTAACGTTACCGCTATTCATTAATAAACGTTTGCATTTTTGTCCCTATTTGGAATTGTAAGTTTCGTTTCGTTTAGTAATATTTTTTTTTTTATTTGACCACGAACTTCGTACAGCAACAGCTTATTAAACTTCAAATTGATTTTTAAGTATATTTACGAATCGTTTGTATGAGAGTAAAGAAAATGGTTGTTTTTAGAGTTTTTCAGGAATATTTTTAACTTTTTCATTCATTTTTGGGTATTATTTAAAGATTAAAAAGTGAGTAGAGTTTATGCGATTTATATTTTGATATTTATATCGGGCCGTTTAAAAATGCATTACCTGTGTTATATGTGTGATTATAAAAAAAAAAACAAATTTTCCCTCGCTTTTATTTAAACATAGCAAAGCAGTATGGTCAAAACCTTTGCCTGCCTATTGGTGAATAATATTAACAACAACATTAAATATAGCAAGCAAAAAGAACGTTTTTAAAACTATGGCTCGTCGCGTCGTTTAAGGCGGAGTGTACACTGACCATATGGTAGCGTGTAGGTTTGATGACGTCATTACCCATTCATTACCAACTATGGTGTAGGTGGAAAACTTGTTGGTATTTAATAACTCTCCATTCATTAACTGTTTGTTCAATGCAATATAACTTTTACCTACCTCTTGATAGTATTTTCCTTTGCCTCGTTTCAATACTTAACTACAGTCCATCAAATCTAAGAAGTACCGTTTGCCAGTTCTAAACGTAGTACATTTAGAATTTTATTTTTTGTATGAAAATTGTTTATGTTATGTTAAAATAAAAATAGCTTCATAATTCAATTATTTTACAGGAAAGCTAATAAAAATAGTGTGAATAACGCCTCTATAAAGCTAATTTAATACAAAACAGTGAAACGTCAAAAGGTACTTCTTAGATTTGTTCAATTGTAGATCATTTAATAACTGTGGGGTACCTGGTTCGCATCCCACGATACCGACAATGCTATTCCTGTGTACCAGGATCGACAGCGACACCGTGAAGAGACCGGGATTTGAACCTAACCATCGCGGCTACTACGGGTTTTGTGGTCTGATGGCAGTCGCTCGTATAATTCTGGTCGCTAGCCGCATTAGGTTAGACTGAGAGCCGACCCCAATAGAAATGGGAAAAGGCAAGGGAAATGATGATGATGAAGTGACTATTATATTGTACTTATGACGTGACCAGTGGTTTAAGTAGGTAGCTGAGTTCTGACTGTCTGAGTGACACATGAAGTTTACAGTGAAAACATAACACATTGTCTATCAAAACGTGACCAATCGCCTGATTCAATACTGTCTCATCAACTACCAGCCAAGACTGAGGTGTTCTGAGAATGTTGACTCGGTGCGCCCACGCACGTCACTAATTCGGTAAGGCTGGCTATTTAGTTACGCCAACGCTGAACGCGCACTATGGATACGGGCGTTGATTTTTAGAAATTGTATAGGTGTATGTGACATTGTCCAAAAATCACATACAAATTATCGTAAAACAAAGGCAAAGTATTCAACCACACAATTGACGACGGTTTTGTCTAGTGGGAGGTCAGCTGGTCACTAACCGCGGCCGAAGCCTACCACCCGTTAATTACCGTTAACATAATTACTAGTTGATTGTCACCTGATGTGCAGTGTGCAGCACCCTCGGGACCACGTGGGCGGTCACTCAGATAAAAGGTGCACTCCCACGGACGAAGGTGACTCAGTCCCCAAAATATCCTAATTTGCGATCTTTTTACATTGAAATAATAACATATAATATGCATGTTAAACATTTGAAATATAAATTGACGTCAGCGTAACACAATTTTCAACCTAAACTCTCCTTTATTCTAAACACCTGCTTTGAATATTAGGTTAACTGTGTTAGCTGATTGAGTAATACTGTTTTCTAATAAAAATATTGATAAGAGCTAATGTTGGAAACACGCTATCATTTGTAATATTTTAACGCTTAAGTTATAGCATTTTGATCGTTATACGTCCGATCAATGACCGTTACTGTGTCTTAAACAGTCATTTAGATTTATATTATCAAACTAATCACATTTTTGACCTATTTGAATAGACATTACTGTTATGTTATCTGATATTTTCAACCAGTTGCAGTGGTAGTTTAAATGGGATCTCATTCCACTCACTACACTACACTAGACTACAGCAGCGGTCTTGTGTAGTGTAGTGTACACTATACTAGAGCAGCGGTCTAGTGTAGTGTAGTGTAGTGAGTACGTAGTAAAATGAAATTAATTTGTTTTCCTCACAACCACAAGTGAACCAAAAGGGAATTTGTAATTAAACAATAACAATTCTCTTATCTTAATCCTTGACGCGTTGCGGAAATTGAGTTCATTATTGTTTTCATTATGTCAATGAACTTTCAGCACAAAAATTTATGACCTAAGTTTAAATAATTTTATACATGCAATTGAATGCAACAAATGAGTGGAGATTTAATTTATTCCGTAGTGGCATTGGATACATGATCGGTCTTTCGTCATGGATTCTTCTAAGTGACACAGTTTAGTCCTATTAAATGGTATCTATTAAAAAAAATAGCAATTACAACAGACTTTTAATTTAATTGTAATTAAAATCATAAATAAGTGCCTGCATTTTCCCTTAATCTGTATTCGAGTATGCTAGAATACTTGCTTTGCCTCCTCTACTATCTCTGGTTTTCAATATCCACCAGACCGGGGACTGAATACAGGCCACGCTACTAAAGTTTCCTATAGGAAAGTGATACTTATGACGTATTTATAAACAACAGTATATGGCTTACAACAATATTCAAAACACATGCCCACTTCATGATTAGCGGTCAACAGGGCACCCCGCACCACTAGCGACCTTTCAAATGTCGATGGGCCTGGCGACTATGTATATTCACAGTCAGGAACACAACCAAAAGTTATTACACTGCGTGTATTCTATAAGGCGGACGGTACCCCCTAGTCAAAGGAAAACACTATGTGCCATATTTCTCTATCTGATACTCAAAGAATTACTCAAGAAACTCAACATACATTCGCACTACCTACACTAGAGCATCGTTTAAAAATAAATCAGTTTCACCTCGTCCCGAATTAGTTTGTTTGTGTAGTTGTTACTACTCCATTATTTTGTATCTATTCTTTTTATCAGCAACTAGTCGCTTCGCTTTGTTTCAGTTGACCATTCATACTTCCATGCTATACTAATCTTTACATCTACTATTAGGTATATAAAAAACTAGCGACCCGCCCCGGATTCGCACGGGTGCAATGCTGATTACTAAATATATTGAGGTATATTTACAAAATGTCCTTTTATACAACGTTAACAGCTTTTTTGCCATCTGACAAAAGAAAGCACGCGCCGCGCGCGGCCGGGCCGGTACAGCCGCCCGGCCCCACTATTTTAAATCTGTAATATCTTCGGAAATATTCATTTAAATTATGTAAAGGGTCATATTGATCTGTATTAAATAGACAATGTATTTAAGGTACTTAATTAGATAAGGATTAATGCAAAATTGCTTAAAATCGCTTCGTAAATAAGCCATTACTTTTGATTGAAAGTAAAAGATAAAAAAATGGTTATTGTGGGTTATCCTTTAGAGATAGACATATATCATCGCCGACTTTTTTGTTGACCTTTTTAAGGTGTGCAATACTGTAGTACATTATTTTGATATATCTCGTAGGGTTTAGCCAGCGTTTGCAATGTAAGCACAAAAAATGCGTTGATTTACGACATTGTATCAGAAACATCTAAAATTATCAGTGGTTTTCTACTATATTATGCATGTATTATATACATAAACCTTCCTCTTGAATCACTCTATATGATAAAAAAAACCGCATGAAAATCAGTTGCATAGTTTTAAAGATTTAAGCGCACATAGGGATATAAGGGACAGGAATGCGACTTTGTTTTATACTATGTAGTGATAATCTCCGAAATGTATGTATTTACACGCATAACTTCCGTTCGACTGCAACAAATAGAATCAATATTTTTTGTTATTTTTGTTACTAGAGATAGTTTTTGTAAAACCAATAAGTAGGTCCTTACACCACCCGGGCGAAGCTGGGGCGGGCATAGGTCGCTTTAGCTGTCTGTTCGCGTAGATCTTTTCAATTACTTATTAGATTTGAATGCAGTTTTCTGCAATAGATTGACTGATTCAAGACGAAGGTTTATACGTATAAAACATACATATTATAGTACAGAAAAGTCGGGAAATTCCGAACGTGCGGGTGGATAGCTACTGTGCCATAAATATGATAAAGGTACTGTCTGAGCGTCTAGTATTTTTTTTCATCCCGGAACATCTTGCCAAGTAGTTCATGCACATTAGATTACCAAAACAGTTATGTGTGAGTAATTGGTTACCTACCAAAATTAATTTACAGTTTGTATTGTACGGCCATGAACAGTAATTATGACCAGTGTTCATTCATTTGTGTAACGTCAGCGTAGAGCGTTGTCACTAGTAATTTTGTATTTTTTAGGGTTCCGTACCTCAAAAGGAAAAAACGGAACCCTTATAGGATCACTTTGTTGTCCGTCTGTCTGTCCGTCCGTCTGTCAAGACCCTTTTTCTCAGGAACGCGTGGAGGTATGAAGCTGAAATTTATATCAATTACTCAGGTCTACTGTCCCTTGAAGCTGTGAAAAAATCAAACTTCTAAGCCAACGCAATTAAAAGATACAGCCGTTTATGCCGCAAATTTTCGACACTTGCAAGGGAATCAAAACCTACAGGGTGCTTCCCGTGAACTCAGAATCTTGAAATTTGGTACGAAGCAACGTCTTATAGCATAGATAAAGGAAAAATTCCGAAAACCTTAAATTTTTAGTTACATTACAAAATATATATTTTTTAATAAATATAAACTTATTACTTTTTTCCTCATGAACGCGTAGAGCTATCAAGTTGAAATTCATATCAAATACTTAGATCTAATTGCCTTTAACACTTGAAAAAAAAAAATTCTAAGTCAACGCAAAAACGCAAAACGCAAAAGTACAACCATTGATACCGCATATTTTGAAACTCGCAACTACACGCAAGGGAATTAAAACCTAATAGTGACTAAAAACTTAGTAAATAAATAACTTTAATAAAAGAACTTTCGCAAGTCTGCTGCAAGGCTAGTATAAGTGTTTCAGTTATATTATAGATAAATGATATGTGTTAATATAAAATAAAGGATTACTTAAACGATAAAGAGATCTTGGTCTTAAAATGCTCCTCCATCTTTCCCCATTGTAATGTTATGAATTTCATTTTGCAATAAAAATACCATAGTTATGACTCGATTGTCGTAATGAACGAACTTTGTAAACCTTGCAGGTTTGTACGGAACCCTCGGTGCGCGAGTCCGACTCGCACTTGACCGGTTTTTTTTTCCATATATAACTCTAGCAGTATATATGTATAAGTTGGACTCAGGCGTGTCCTTGAATACAATGCCTACGTCCGCTAGAGAGCTAGGGTTGCTGCTAGCGGATTTAAAAACATTTATTAATTTGCTGTAGTATACACACACAGCGAATCTCAAGCTCACGAATTCTTGCTCTGAATTCTCGCTCTCTGAGCGTGCAGTGAAGCATCGTAGCGGTTGGTAAGGGGCGCTTGTTTGATGACATAACTCGATTCGGGCATTTGTTTATATTCAAACTACTGTTTAGCTTTATTATCTACTATACTAGTAGTATTAAAAAAGTTAGCATACAATGTGCTGCTAAATTACTAGTTGCAATGCTCAGCGTTTTGTTTCGTGATTGCTAGCAAGCGAGATGGTCGTTTTGTTTACAAAGGTCAATATCATTTGTTATCGTTTGGACAGGATGAGCGAAATTAGAATTAGGATAAATTGTTATTATTATGATATTTAGAAATGCTGTACTGTTTTATTTTTAGCTGATAACTATGCTATCATGCGTTAACTATTCGCTATCGCGTTTAGCATATTATTTCATTGAGCTCTTAAAAAAAACAGAAATGTTGGTAAAGTCTCCATACTCACCAGCTAAACTTACATAGAGGTGTTTGTGTATCATATAAAAAGCATTGGACAAGTTTTCAGTGTGCCTCAATTGCCTCAAACACCCACCCAAAAATATTTACCAGCTCTCCTACTATTAAACCTGGATTTGATGTTCAGTGTAACTAAGTCGGGCTGCGTGCATTTTTCAGAGGACGCAATTTGTGTGTGGGGTTGAGACCCTTGTCCCACGACTGCTATCTTAGAAAAAGGTTTTCGAATGGTTTTTGTGGTTGATCTGACAAACCATTGCATAGGTTTTGTTGCAAATAAAATTATCCACACTTTTTTCAATTAACTTTAAGTCGTAGAACCTAATATAAAAAAGTTGCAACTTCACAAACTTGTGTTTAACTTAATAACAACTTTTAACTTAACCCCCTCCCCCTGATATCTAAACAATTAAATTGCGTCCACTAATAAATGGAACCCCAAGTGTAACTTTTCTATGTAACTAGGCGCTCTGTCATCAAATGTTTAGCTCTAAAATAGAGAATGCCTTCCCTTAAACATGTACCGAACCAATGTAGATAGGAAATCTTATCCCCTTATTAATGTTTGTCTACACAACAGCGATTTAACTACGATCCCGTGACTTCTAATTTCGATCAGTAGCAACCTATTTATAATACAAGATTCAAGATTACATCATAACACCACACAACATATACCTATCTAAATTTAGACATTTACACCTTTCTTTAACTCTAGTACGTTTATTTAGCATTTTGATGGTAAAAGAACTCCTTGTCTACTTAAGCATGTACAAACACTTTCCTTTTTCACCAAAATACAAAACAGTTATCATAGATTTCATGTGAGAATGATAGCACTTTCGTTTTTCGTGTTGTTATAAGTATTTTAACATTGTGTAGATGAAAAAGTTTGGTCAAAATTGGAGATTCCATGATTATTTTATTAGCTTGCTGTTAGAAACAGGCCACTCCATTGAGCATCATCCATCATCCGTACGGCTACTCTCAACCAGCTCATTATATTGACAACTACACATTAGTCATGGTTTCTTTTTTTTTACTATATTTTGCCTCTGAAGTCAAAATTTTGTTTTTTTTTATCCTATCTACGTCTGTTATTCAGTATTCGTTTCTAGTTTACAAATGAACAAATCATACAATAGATATTTGTTATATTTTTTATGAGCTTTGTTGCCTTAAATTAAACACAGTAAAATGAAAATTAATGTCAGTTTATAAACAGTAGAACAGTGCAGTGGTTAGCAGTGAGGCTGTACTAAACTCTGCTGTGTGCGTGCTATTGCGCAATTTGAGTTAGAAATATATTAAACTAGTTTTCCGCCCGCAGCTTCGCCCGCGGATGTCGGTTATCGCGCTAGATCTTTTTTCGCAGTCGGATAAAACTAACTATCTCCATACAAAATTAGTTCAGTAGTGTAAGAGTGTAAGCAACATTTTGAAATCGGCAAGCCCCCATAGGTATATCCATAAATCAACAGGTGTTTCTTAAAAAATACTACGGCTCTTAGACCATACTTATAAGAAGAAATAAAATTTAAATATCGAATTCTATTCATCGCAGAGTTATCAAACATGTCATTGTGTCAAAATAAAAAGTAATTTAGATCAAAATCACGAAGGAGTATTGATATCAACTTTGAAGAAAATCACACTCAGAATAATTTCGCAGGCTTCTCCCGCGTAGTATTAGGTTAAAAATAAAAAAAATAGAAAAATAAAAAACACGTGTTTCATTATTTGTTTTAAGTTTTATTTGTACCGAATTTGAAGTGAATCGGACCACAGACTAAACAGTTCTGGAATATTTAATTTTTCCAAAAAAGCTCATTTTACACTCCCCCTGGGGGTAGTTTTGAAAAAATAAAAAACACATGTTTCATGATTTCTTTTAAGGTATATGTGTGCCAAATTTGGAGTGAATCGGACTTGAGACTATACAGATCCAGAGAAACTTTAATTTTTACCAATAAAACTCATTTTCCACACCTCATAGGGGTAATTATGGAAAAATAAAAAACCCGTATCTCATTATTTGTCTTAAGGTTTATGTGTACCGAATTATAAATGAATAGGACCAAGGAATAAAAAGTTGCATACAAACTTCACCCCTCTATTTAACCCTCTTAGGGGATGATTTTTGAAAATATTGTTAGCCTATGTCCGATTCTAGGGTATACACTACCTATATTTCAAATTTCAATAAAATCGGTTGAGCGGTTATGGAGATACGCGGTAACAAACCTTCACACACACACACTTACTTTCGCATTTATAATATTAGTAGGATAAATCCTTCGCAGATCTTGAGGTATCAATCAATAAGTATTGTTAAGTATTATTGTAAGCTAAGCATTGTATTGTCCAAGCAACGTTAATTTAAAGATATTATTTTTAGATCTTTATCGATAACAGAAGGTAAATAAGCCCTTCCCTACTCTCACTTCACAATTCATTCATAGCACCGCTATAAAAATGCACTAACTGCTAAGGGGAAGCATCGGCACGTGCGCACGCGCACCGCCCATTGACAAGCTATGACATAGTATAAATATCTTAGTAGGTTTAACTTAAGTTTACTGTTGCTCTTCAAATAGATTGGATGATAATTGAAGTAGAATTATTGATCATCTAGACTTTTAAGGTTGTAAAAAAGCTTGCTTAAATCATGTCTGCTTTAATCGTAAGTAATACTGCAGAGTAAATAATAAATGGAATAGTGAAATGAAATGCAAATACTTTTCTTTTAGAGACGTGCGTCGACATAAAAATTTACCAATTTATTTTTCTACTGTGCATTGAATGATGTCAACTACTGAGAAACTGCAAAAAACTCAAAAGGTTTTTTTTTTAAATAAAGTTCTTATAATATCTATTACATTTTATTTAGTGTGCTACATAGATCGACTTAATTTCGAGCGTTTTTATCCGTTAGGCTGATACTTAGTGTAGACGAAAATGGTACAGGAAATAGTCATTTTAACTACTTTTGACAGGTACTAAATCCTGTGTACAAGTTATTTTTGTTCTGTGCCCAAATTAGATTTAAAAATTGTCGGGAAGTGCGGCAAGGAAGTGCAAGGGAGGGCAGGGGAGACAGGTGTTGAGTGATTTAATTAAAAAGTTAACAAAAACACACCGCTGATAGACTGTTAGCCATGCGTGTAATGAACGTTTACTCTTCCTGCTTAAGTAAGTATATTTAGATATACTTTCAAACTAGGTCTTTTATGATCTCATCGTCAAAAGCTGGAAAAGGAGTCGGGCTGTCTAATAACTAATCATTCGGTGACATGTGACATCCAACCCGCTTTGGCCAACGTGTGTGGATAAAGGCCTAAACTCTGTCAACTCGTAAGATAGTTGAGAGAAGACTCATGCCTAGCAATGGGACACTTAAAAGGTAGAAGTGAAGATGATTTAAATAGATATAAAAAAAAAGACGGGTTGCACTCCGGGAGTGCCGGCAGAAGTGAAAAAAACGAAACAGTAGGCCCAGGCATACATTTTCGCCGCATCGTAGAGAGGGGATATCTGTCTACTCTCCATCCGTCTTACGCTTTTTCGATCAGGTCACGTGTCCTGACGCGAGTTTAAGATTGGGGAGTTTAAGATGGGTATAAACCCATTACAGAAAAAGTGCTCAACGCCGCTAAAGAAGTTTTCACTTCAAAAAATAAAATGGCACTGAATTCTAAAATGTGAATAATAATATTTGTATCTAATATGTAACTAAAGTCAATGCCAACACTGCTAACATCAGGTAAGTTGTGGTCCAACGCAAGCATATTAAAGAATAAAAAAATATCCCACAAATCTTTGAAATAAAACTATATTACCGCGGTTTATTTTAGATTTTAGATCCCGACGTTTTAAAGTCTTCAGACTTTATGGCCACGGTTGGACTGAGATATTTTACGTCCAAAATTATTACTGACTACAAACATTATTTTTTAAGTTGCGTTCCGATTTAAGCAAACTGAGCTCACAGTGTCTTGAATTCTAAGTGGATTTTGCTTGGGTTTTGGTACAAGCAAATTAAGCATTGGGTCCCAAGCTGGTGGTATATTCCAACCATTTTCTCTGTTAAAATTAGGATGTTTTTTAATTTCAATAGCTTCGCGGATCTGGTCTTTGTTTTCGTTCTAAAAGGTGAAAGCTACTACTAAACCACGATTTGTTTAAATCCTCGTGAATTCCTTTTACGACCAATATCCATTTTAATGTATTGCCAAATGTTTATGTTCCATAGTTATGGCTGGCTAGTCATGTCACCCCATAGACTAGTCATAGAAGACAGTGTTCCGCACCTCTGACTAACAAGTTTCTTACGTGACACCGCTTAAGGTCGCTGTACACGGGTGGTCCAGAGCTACCACGTGATCTAAGCCAAGTAGGTACGTAACATTTGTTACAATGCGGATTGTTAGTGAAGGGAAAATAATAATAATATTCTGCGACATTTACACACACGGTCACCTGATCCCAAGCTAAGTAGAAGAATTGTTATGGAAACAAAAAAGGAAATAAATAGATAAATAGTTGCATCTTTATAACTAAAACTACACCTGATGGTCCAGTGGTAGGCGTGTTCACGAGATCTTGGTTTCGGTTTTCGGGTCGAGTAAAGACTTTTCTGATATAGGTACTTAGAGAATCTTAGACTTACGTGATGTAAATTTTGAATTACCTGTTTTGAGTAAAGCAAATTATTTATGTGAGAACTTGCTTGACTTAAAGCCAAACGTCTATGTCCAGCCGTGGACTAAAATAGGCTGATATCGAAAATGTCGAGCTGGTGTCCAATAAATCTTACATACTTATCTAACACTTGATATATTTAACATCTACTGTTAACCATATTAACGTTAACACAGGATTAATCCACAAATTAGTTTGTGGGATCGCCTACAATGTGTTGATGTTGCGATAAGCTTAATGAAAGCTCTCGGCGTCTTAATATCCATATTTAAAGCTTTTATACTTTATCACCTATCTAATAACTGAGATAAGCAGTAGATAACCGAGTGAGTATTTATGATCGTAAGTCATTATACTAAGTACTGTGTGAAGAATTTTATCTATAAGAGCTTTTTAGTGTGTTTTTTGATTACATGAAAATTTTGGAAGTAATGTTCCATAAAGCAGAGCAGTAAACTTGAGCAGTGGTGGCGAAATGGTATAGGCCTCGCCTTAGAAATAAAAGGTCGCAGGTTTGATAACCGGTTTTGCCTACACGTCTTTGTGTGAATTGTTTCATCGCCGCTGTTCAATATCGGTGAAGGAAAACATCGTGAGGAAACAGGCATATCTAAGAATTTGTTTAGTTCTTAGATATGCCGGTTCCCTCACGATACCGATATTTCGATATATCGAAGACATGCCATCCACCAACCCGCACTTGGCCAGCGTGTGTGGGTTAAGGCCTAAAAACCTCAACTCGTAAGATACTTGAGAGAAGACCCGTGCACAGCAGGGGGACATTAAAAAGGTTTTTAGGTACATACGGCTACACAGCGAGCTAGATCTTTTCAGTATAAGCTGTCTTCCCGTTGACTCAATCAAAAAGTGTACCAAACAAAAATTATCAACTTTCAACATTCTATACGGCGAATTCTTAGCCTCCTCATTGATAAAAGATACCAACTGTACAAATACAGTCAATGTGTTATAACAAGTAACTTTATTAGGCAAGCCCTTTCATACAGAAGGCCGTCCACACACCCACGATCAAAGCGACAAATATTACACCGACCTAAATAGACAAAGGTTTGAACATTTGGACAAATGTTTTTGCTGAAGCCAAGAATCGTCAACAATTAAAAACCTACAGTATCTAAGAGAGAGGGGGGGGGGGGATAATGCAAAGCCTAATTGTATTCAAAGCCCATTCTTGTAGAAATTAGTTGAAAAGTAGGTATTAAATACAGTTTCTGACTAGATTCTGATTAGCGTAAAAAGTAGCCTATGTGTCAGTGGCGAAGGGTAGAAATGACAAACTTTCTTTCTTGGTTACTTAAGCCGACTTTCAAAAATACTAAGAAGTATGTACTGCATTTTTTGATGTTATTTAAAACTTTTAGGAGGTACATTATATTTAATTAAAAACGTTATATTGGGAAACTCCTAAAGGGAAATCGGTAGGAATCGTGTTATAAATATAAATAAATAAATATTTATTTTATTTATTTATTTAAATAAATAAATATTCTGGGACATTAACACACACGGTCATCTGGTCAAAAGCTTGTGTTATGGAAACCAGATAACTGGTATATACTATACATATAATACTTTTCTTTTGTAAATATATACTTATAATAGATATTTACACCCAGACTCGACACAAATACAAATGTTCATCACTAATGTTTGTCTCGGGTGGGAATCGAACCCACGACCTGCGGCGTGAAAAGCAAGTATCTTACCGACCACACCACCGGCCCGTCCGGACCGCCCGTTATATGGACTCTTCGCCATAATTCTACTATAATCTTGTAGTTTTTATTTTAGTTTTTGCGTGAAAGAGCACCAAACATCTGCACATCCATACAATCCTTAGCATTAATAATATTAGTAAAATAGCTGATACAAAGACTTATTATTACTCCAGAATGATAATCATGTCACCTACGGACGTCCTAAAAATGCGTCCCACGCTACTTTCACCGATATTTGCATTTAGTGGCACGTGACGTAACGAGCGTTACAGTACCGTTGCGCCTGCGCATGCTATTGTTTTCTCGATTGATAGCTCCATGTTATGTTTAGAAGTTTCTTTTTTTGTGTGTGAATGATGCAGCAGTTTTGTATGTTGTGTTATGTTCAATGGTAAGCCAACAGGTGTATCAGATTAAGGTCTGTTAGTATTAATTTCGTGAAAGTAGGTCCTAGGAATAGTGAAAAGTAATCTTAAGTTTACTAATCCGGTGCTATGTCGATTACCTTAGTTCTCTGTCGGATCACTTCATTGAGAATTCGATCTTTCAGAAATACTCCGAGCACAGCCCAAATATGTACTTATTGTGTAAATTATTTTGCTTTAGCGGACTATGCTCTGAATCTATATCTCAGGGTTTAAATGAGTGTCCACATTAACAGACCCGCACCCTCCCGCATGGTTTATTGTTTCAATAAGAAGATTGCTACTCAGATACAGCTAAATTGCCGACAAGCGAATTAAGTAATGACTACGGCCCAAGTCCTCCATTTTTATACACTAACACAACAATGTCCTTCATTTTTGTACATGCAAGTTTATCCAAAAAATCAAATCCTAAAATGATCTATTAATAAATTCAGCTCCTTCAATGAACCCGCTTTGGCTATTTGTCACGTGAAGAACGTCAAAAAACTCAAGAATAGAAAACTAAGTCGTAACTAAATCCGTCCACAGAGTTTAAACTACCAATGAACCATAACTACTTCATACTCGTAACAAATTGCATCAGAATTGGTTCAGAGTCAGAATTAGAATTGGCGCTATATTTTGATTTGAATTCCTACAAATATTTGAATATATTACATAAAAAAAAAAATCAAAGGAAAACGCTTTGACTTCACTTTTACTGTGCAAACTATAATGTGTCTTTAAGTCACCAGTGAATCGGCCTTTAATAAGTAAGCGCATTCCATCGTAGAACTACATCATTGTTTCACATCAGAAAAATTGTGGTCAAGCGCTAGCATAATATAGGATACGAAAAAACTAAACTATCAGAAACAAAACAAAATTTAAAAAATTACGGTAATAAAAACGTAACATACTCATCAAATCTAAATTGAACTCAGTATGCTTACTCTACTCTACATCTATATCTATGGACTATATCATCTGCATCTATATCATTTATATCTTTGACAGACCGGTTGCGTGGTCGGTAAGATACTTGCTTTTCACGCCGCGGGTCGTGGGTTCGATTCCCACCCGGGACAAACATTTGTGTGGTGAACATGTCTGTTTGTATCGAGTCTCGGTGTAAATATCTATTATATGTATATATTTACAAAAAAAAGTATTTTATGTATATTACGAGTATATACCAGTTATCTGGTTTCCATAACACAAGCTCTGTTTAGCTTGGGACCAGATGACCGTGTGTGTTAATGTCCCAGAATATTTATTTATTTATTTATGGATATAATCGAATGCATCTGACAAAATCTATGATTGAAGACATAAAATTCTTGAGACGGGACGCGTTTAGACGAAGCCAAACAAATGAAGGGTGTGCAGTCCTTTGGTATTTAATCAAAGTAACTTGGTATTGGGTTACAACTTGGGGATTCTTGCTTCACATACCTACAAAATGTTACACGTAGGCGGCGGAGGCAGAGATTAAATCTTGCTGGAACCTTGGTCTTCTCTTAACTGTCTAGTTGTATGATAATCTATACGCTTGACCTAATTCAAATTGATGTCAAATATCTGCGAATTTTTTGTTTAAGACACGCCGGTTTTCTCACTACGTTTTCCCCTACCTATATTAAGCAGTGAATTTTAAACAGAGACCAATGTATAATATATTACGGATACGGATAAAAACGCTGTGAATTAAGTCTCTCTAATTCAACACACTAAACAAACAAAATGTAATAGATATAAGTACTTCATTTAAAAAAGGAAAAAAGCCTACTGAGTTTTTTGGCAGTGTTTCGCGTCTCAGAAAAAGTAAAGCATATTTTCATTTCATTTCAATCCAATAGATTATAATATAGGTCATGCTATTATTATTGTTATTATTCATATTTATTTATTATTATTTATAACTCCTGTGCACCAGGATCCACAGCGGAGGCATAGCGGGACATCTAAACGAATTTAATCAGAAAGATAATAGGAGGAATTGGTAAGTTAGATTGTCCACTTCCCTCCGAAACTCCCGGCAAAAGCGGGAGACAGCACAGAGAAAAAGAGAAGTTTAAAATTGCCTCATAAAAGTGGACTAAGCACCACGGGTAATGTAATCTAAGGGGACCTATCAGATCTGATTCCAGTAATAATTATGGCAAAATTGTTTGAACTCACGGAAATTGGCACCGGTTGCAACAAGATCGGTAATATACCGCCCCTGAGTTTAATTAAAGCAAATAGATCTATTGAAATGTCGTTTATCTTCTATTATATAAAATTTCCATGTCACAATGTTTGTTACCGTACTCCTCCGAAACGGCTTGACCGATTTTTACCAAATTTTATATGC